>CM019066.1:184792613-185392613 GCA_009667805.1 Leptobrachium leishanense
GTCAAGAAGGGCAGTAAAGAAGCCACTTCTCTCCAAGAAAAATCAGGGTATAGGGATTGGACTGCTGAGGCCTGGAGCAAAGTAATTTTTGCTTAAGAAATATCCTTTCCGATTGTTTGGGTCATCTGAATAAATGTATGTCTGGAGCAGAAAAGGTGAGCGCTACCATCAGTACTGTCATGCCAACAGTAAAGCATCCTGAAACCATTCATATGTGGGGTTGCTTCTCAGCCAAGGGAGTGGGGCTCACTCACAATTTTGCCTAAGAACAAAGCCATGAACAAAAATTTGTACAAAAACATCCAAGAGCAACTTCTCCCAACCATCCAAGAACTGTTTGGTGATGAAAAATGCCTTTTCCAGCATGATTAAGAACCTTGCCATAATGCAAACGTGATAACCAAGTTGCTCGGGGAACAAAACATTGAAACTTTGGGTCCATGGCCAGGAAACTCCCCAGACCTAAATCCCATTGACACCTTGTGATCGACCCACAAGAGGTGGGTAGACAAACAAAAACCCATATATTCTGACAAACTTCAAGCATTAACTATCAAGAATAGACTGCCAGTCAGGATGTGGCCTAGAAGTTGATTAACAGCATGCCAGAGCGAATTGCAGAGGTCTTGAAAATGAAGGGCCAACACTGCAAAGATTGACTCTTTGCATAAACAATGTAATTGTCAAAAGCCTTTGACACTTATAAATAGTATACAAATATTTCATACTTCAGTATACCATAGTAACATCTGACAAAAAGAACTGAAAATATTTGTGCCATTCCCCAAACTTTTGGCCATGGCTGTATATTGACCGTTGTCACAAACAATGCTGAAGAGTAGTCAAAATTGATATGGAAGAACGGTGTTACTGTTTGCAACGATATCACCTGTTCTCCGTATACCCAAATGTCACTGTAATTAGAACGACACCTTTTATCATCGTTTGCAACTGTGGTGAAATAGTTTTGGGTAGTTTATAAACACTGAAATGGCCACACCATGGGATTCTACACTGCGATGTAGTAAATTAACTAAAAGTGAAAACTCTATAAATTGTTTGAATACGAAATCATGAAACTCATGATCGACTAGGAGTAAATGGTCTTTCCTTAAAGGACACAAGTACATGTATACACCACACATCACTGGTGGGGGATATGAGTATTAATGGAAGCAGCCGCAGCAAAAAAATTCATTTAGAGGTTAGCTCACAAATATCCCCATCATGTAAGGTTAACCCAAGTTTTACTAACAAACTTTTTGAAACTTCAATTTAACTCACATTTGATTTTTAGCAGCTTGCCTCTGCGCTTTTCGTTCTTTCCTTTTTTGGTCAGGTGGCTTTGCAAAAACTATTTCAATGTTTTCTCCCTCTAACTCTTTACCATTCATTTCCTCCATCGCCTGTAAGAAAAAAAAAAAATGCAAAGAGGTCACATCCATTGTCTATAAAATTCTAAAGAGCAGCAGGTAGCTCGAATATGTTAAATTCACATCATGTCAACACTACACATTACCAAAAGCTTGAGCAGATCAGATGTAATACAATAACAGGAATACACAACATTGAAATACATAAATTAAAATATTGCCTTTAATAACTTTCAAACAGCCACTAATATTTACCTTTTAATAGCTATATTAAACTGAGCAGAGGCATGAAATGGAAAAAGCAGACATCGGAGAAACCATCTCCCTACAGAACTTTTACAAAAAAAAAAAAAAAAAGACCACGAGGGAGAACAAGAGGGACGTTTTAGCTAATGAAATGTATATATTTGCACACAAACCTGAAGCATAATCTAGCTGGTAAAAGCAGACATTCATACAATACTGTGAAATTTACATCAGACACATCCATTATTCAGACATCCTGAAGATGTGAAAATGCATAGCTTTGAAAAATTGGTTTATCTGCTGTGTAATGAAATTACCTTTACTGCACCAACACGTTCATCAAAATGAATAAAAGCGTAGTCTTTAAGCTTCTTGACCCGTTCCAATTTGCCAAAGCTACCAAATGTTTTTTCTAAAATTTCTTCTGTAACTGTATTTGCAAGGTTCCGAACAAATAAAACTTTAACCTATTAAAAAGATATTGAATTTAAAAATGACAACACAAATTATGCAAACAGATTTAAATCCAAAATATTCCACAGAGGACATGGAAGATCTGATTTTAGTAGCAAGAAAACATATGCGTTTATGTACGGTATGCCAGTACATTGCAGGGGGTCTGTGCTTACTCGCAATTCTATGATCCTTGGCCACACTCATGCGAGATGCTGATTTATCTAACAGGAGTGCGGCTGCGTATCCCAGAGCCAAGTGGCATACTCTCATGCAAGAGAGCAGCCAAGGAAAATCAGCTTGAGGGAAATGGACAACGTGGGCATAATAAATGCTGGCAATGCGATCACAATAAAATAAAGGCAATGCAGGCATACCGGAGGCATATGGGCAAAATAACAAATATGTGAAGTGGTGTCAGGATCTGAGTATGTCAGTTGAGGGGTGTCATGATAAAATGGATAGAACAAAACAAAGCCAAAATAAATTAAGACGGATCGTGTGCCGTCACAATTTTAGACCCTTGTCAGAATGCCTAGGTAATTTGCATCGGGTTTAGTTACATTAAGTTGACTAGTTAAGAGACGGGGGGAAAAAAAACATCAAAAAAGAATATTTTAACATGCGGTATATAAGAAAAAAAATTGCCCAGCTCTACATTTAGCTTGACCAAGGTCATCTAATTGGACCTTTCCTTTAAAGTTTAAAACATAATCCAGCAAAATAATAGGTTTCTGTTCCTAGAATTGCATATTTATCCATCCCAGCATGCTCCCAAGACCATTTGCCATCAACCAAATACAAAGACTGTAAAAGACTTACAGGGTTATTCAAAGAGAATCGAAAAGTCACCGCACGTTCGGTGACGTTCAATTCGGTGCGATTTGGCAATCCCATTTCGGCAAACCCTGCGGTGTATTCAGCAAGCACCACAGGGCTGCCGTAATGCAGGGAAAAGCCGCCGCAAACCCGACGAACACTCACCGCAAAATCTGGCGAATGCACACCGAAACCCGCAAAAACATCTGGATTAACCTTGCCGAACAAACCCGAGCAGCTGATCACAGCGCAGAGCAGCCGCCGGAAAAAGCCGACACCGCAGACGAAGTGAGAAAAAAAACGTACACGCTTGAATGTTTGAAAAGTGAAATGCTGTTTGCAAAGAAACTACTGAACGAAAAGGTCTGAAATTTACATATAAGATCCTATGAATTATAAAAGGGCTGTTAGATAAAAAAAAAAAAACTTCCCTTTATTTTCTGTAACAAAAATCACGAAAAATTCCTAAAAGATCCAAAAAAAAAAAAAAAAAATCTATAGAGACTTTTTACTGCAGAATATTATAATCAACGGTTTATTAGGTATTGAATTAAAGCGGGAATATTTTGAACATTGAAGCCTATGGGATTCGCCTGAATAAACCTGCCGAATGAAACCACCGAACAGCAGGGCAATTCGGCAACTTGTCACTGCTGGTTTTTGTTCTCTGAACAGACGAAGCATTGCATCTCTATGGGGATTCACTGCCCTCGAGCAGGCACCGTATGTGCATGCAATTCGCCAACATTTGGCGAACTGCCTGCTCTCTGGATAGCCGAATGGCCAGGAAAGGTAACCGTACGCTGAATTTCACTGTTCGGTTACCTTTCGGATCTCTTTGAATAACCCTGTAATATAATATATAAATACACACACATCTCTGAGCAAGGTGTAAAATGAACTAGAAGTAATCACCTTTGCCATGACCTCAGGATCTGGATCTTCAATTGGGTCAGCCCATTCTACAGTCACAACATTGCCCCATACTTTTACTTTTCCACTCATTAACCTGCGCCTGGCTTGAGCAGCAGTTTTATGATCTTCATATTCAAGAAAGCAAAATCCTCTATTCTTTTTCTTATCGTCTGGTTGATGGTATAAAATGACATCGGTAAGTCCCTCTGAAAAGAAGATACAAAAGATTACTCCAAAATATCCAAAGAGTAATCCAAAATAAAAAACATATCTAAGTGGTTGATGCAGAGCTTGGTGTAAACTTAACCAGAGTACTAGTTAAGTTTACACCAGGCTTGCCATCTAGACCAAAATCTGGTGTCAACCCAGACACAACAGTACCAAGTAAGATACAAAACAGTATATCAAACACTGGCACCTTCCATTTTGGTATACCTTTTCCCCTAAAATATCACCTTGTCACTGAATATGGCAATGTTCCCTATAATTGTTTGTTTAGCAAGAAATAAAAATGTAAAAAACATGATTTAAGGAAGTCAAGCTTGAACCTGAAGATCAAAAACCACACAGAATTTCGAGACTTGTTTCTTATTGGCACATTAAAAATTAGATCATTCACAAGGGAAATCAGATGTGTCGCATATGATTATGCAGCAGTGAGTTACACTACAAAATCTTTTCACCAAAATGACTTTATATAAATGAAAACAATAATATAAGGCTATGTGAAATAAAGTGCCAATTTGTGCCAATAAAGTGCAAAATAAGTTCCTAATAAAGACCTAGGTTTACACCAACTCTTCATCCAAACCATGAAAGCACCTGCTTATTCAGAGCAGTTATTGAATATTCAAATGTATAATGTGCTGCACGAAGTCTCTGCATGCTTTAGAAAATTAGTTAATTGTTCAAGGGAATTATCACCATTTACACTTCAAATTCAGTAGAATAGAAAGCACATATTGTTAGACAACAGGAACCAAAAGGCGAGAAGAGGAAAAAACACAAGAGTGTTCAATCGCAGAAATGTACACGTAATGAAACTCAGACACTGATGATAGACAAACAGGGATAACAACCTACATTCAATTGACCATTAGAGAGTTCAAACACTTTGTAATATTAACAGTCGATCTCTGCAGGGCGACACCATCTATGTACGGACAAAATGTCCCCGACAGAAAAATCTTAAAGCTTTGTTTAAACATTCCTGCAATGTCTGAAAGATGTTTTACACCGGGTCAGGACTACTGGATTGTCGTTCTATATTCTATAGGGCATTCTTTTAAAAAAAATAAAAAAAATAGAAATGGGAACCTGTTACTGCATTTTTCTGAGTAAATACACAAGTAAAAGGGGAAAACTATAGGGGCTATTCAGAAAGCACCAAAAGATCAGTGACATTTGGTGCTTTCTCGTTCAGCGTTACAGTTCGCTGACCCTGCCGTTAATTCACTCTTCACCGCAGGGTCTCCGAACTTTGAGCCGCCGAAGATCGCCACTGACCTGCAGAAAAAAAGAACTCTGCCAATTCTTCTAAAAATAGTGTTTAAAAAATCTAATTGTTCCAAAAAAATAAAAAGTCAGTTTGCTGAAAATGAAACAAACTGAACAACAAATTATTTTTTACATTGAATCCTATGGGGTTCGCCTGTTTAAACCTGTCAAACTGAATCACCGAAAATCAGGCCATTTCACTGACTCTTCGGTGCAGTTTGGCACTCTGAATAGATTAACTATTAATTCTATATGGGACAATTTCGCTGCCGCCGAAGATCGTCAACCTGCGCTGTATTTCGCTGTTAATTTGCCAGTATTTGGCGAATTGACAGCTTTCTGAATAGACGAACTGCCACGAAATTCCACTGTATGGGGAAATTGATCCTTCGGTGGCAAGTTTGGCGCTCTGAATAACTCCTTAAAGTTTTTACTTGTATTATGGAGGACTGTGGTTTATAAATTATATTACCAAGTAAAAAACACTGAACTTGCTCCTGGAGTGGGAAATGGGAAGGTGAGTAACGGCAGTAGCATTGCTCATTTTGTACGTGACAAATGGATAATGCCAATGCTTTGGAGCAAACAAAAATTATTTATGTTTCAATGGTCATGTTTTGCATCATTAGAAAGGCCAGACAGACCCATTCAATGACAACTAACTTGATTTTGTGGGGTGTAAAGAATGGAGCTAGAGAGGTCCAAAGGACCCCCACTCACAGCAGTGCTACGGCTTGTGTATTAGATAACCAATGCATAATAAAGCATTGTGCCATCAGCTCCACATTTGCTCCTGCCATGGGAAATGAGAAGGGGAGTTAGAAAACAAATCAATGCCACTGCACCAAGTTAAACCACATCATTATGCTTCGGAACTGAGAAAGTAAATTTTGCATTCATTTTTCCATGTTATGTGGTGATATCGGTATTGTGGGAAAAGCAGGCGCTAACCATTTGAATGACACCTCACTTGACCAGGTGTAGTGTAAAAATCAGAGACAAGTGGTTCCTAAAGGTGCACCCTGTGCGACTCGCACCAGTGTGGCAGTTTAAGTTTTTCGATGAAACAATGCATAGTAAAGCATTGTGCAGTTACCCCCACACTCGCGGTCATCGTGGCAATTAGAGGAATTTGTGCAACATACCGGCTCCCTTAATAGAGCAGTGAAAGATACTGCTGCATTAGAAGAGAAAAAGCTGTTAGGTTTTTCAACAAAAAATGCTCTGGCCTTTCCAATGACCTCACATGACCGTCTACCTAGTATGGTTCAGGAGATGCAAGGGTTCAAAAGGAGTGAATGTCCCATTTCTGACTTCACTGGGCCCACTTGGGCACAATGAGGTCGCCTAGCAGGAAAGTACCATTTTACAGACTACGGTGTATTTACAGAAATGCTTATTTTGTCTGCTGTACTATTCTCTCAAAATAAATGTTTCTCCTCTAGAAGAATCCCTAAGTAAAACCAGAACAACTATACCACTTCAAATGGTTACAGTAGGGTTTGTGGTTTAATTGTCCTACTTTACTTGACAAATACAGGGGGGTGCTCTCAAATTTTTTACTTCTGGCTCCAAAGTTTATGGCTTTTGAATACAAATACAAGCCATTGGCTCAGTTTCTGACTTCAAATTTTATAAGCTTTAACAATTCACATCATAAAATCAAACTGGTCCAAAAACACTATTACATATTGGGGGGGGGGGGGGAAATGGCATTGAGCCAGTGTATCATTCAGCAGTTATCCGCTTTCTACAAAAGAGGTTTTGACAACTGTAAGGACAATGCACTAGACAACTTGATTCGTTTTTTTTCCATGGCTAAGTCTTTACCTGTAACTTTGCTAAATTCTTCCACAATTTGCTCCTTAGTTTTACTTTTTGGAATAGAACCAACAAAGAGTCTATTATTGGCAACAGAGATGCACACACCAATGTGTTTCCCAGACCGGATTTCATGGTTATTGTACTAGGAGAAGAAAAAAGATATTACAGCATTCTTTTAAATCTTTAACAATAGAACTGAATGGTACAGTTCAGTAAATGTACAACTGTGCCTTATTTCTGACTTGGCTGCCAACCTCTTGAGGAGCTGTTGGAGAAACCTTTATAAAAACAAAATGTGGAGTAGCTGTAAGTTTAACATACTAGATTTAAAGTGATGAAATCGCCATGTTGCAGAAAACAAAGCGAGTCAGAACCACAATCTAGGATTGGATTATTTCTAATTTGGGGCATATTTTTCACTTAAACTACAGTTAAAGGAAACGCAGTTTTTAAACGTTTTACAAAATGTTGACGTGGGGTAAATAAAGCTTTTGTTACAATAAGAATCATTCCTATCAATCTTTCCTACTTAATGTACAACAAAAGGTTTCAATCTGATACATACCAGCTTGACTGCTTCCTGTGCAGCTTCTTTTGTACAGAAAGTTACAAATGCATATCCCCTATTTAAACCAGTCAAAGGGTCCATCATTAAACGAAGATCCCATATTGATCCAGCTTTTTCAAATAACGGAACAAGCTCATCTTCAAAGAGGTCTCTTGGAATCTTACCCACAAATATCTATGAGATCAAAAGTTGTAATTACCAAACACTAGTAAATGAATAAGAGTCAAAATGTTAGAAAACGTGAGCTCCTCAAACTCACCTCTGTGCCAACAGAAGGCTGGTGACCAGTATGGACAGATTCTGGAGGTGGACCTCCATATTTTCTTTGACCAGTTGTCACATCTAGTGTGTATCCTGTTCTTTCGAGAAGTGCCTAGAATAAAGAATGACATTTTCAAGAAGAATCTTCTTGTACCTTAAATATCTAAAGTATACAAGATTACGCTGTGTTTAATATTAAAACAAGCCAATCATTGGCTGGCCTACTTTCTTTGGCATATTTCCTCATGCTGAAGATATTCTAGACATACACACAGACACACTGTATTGGTAGCCACAGACACACTGTATTGGTAGCCATAGTATTGGAGTTTTGTTTCCTACCAATGAAATGTCAAGTGGGGATCGGAAGACCATGCCATTCATTAAGGATTTATATGGTAGCAATACAGCTAGCAAAATGAACGGATTAAATTTCAATTCCAAACCTGTACATTAGGGATGCACAGATATTTTTTTGACATTTGACCGCTTTCCAATAAATAATTTAGGATTATTGCTAAAAGCCTGTCCAGTATAGGTTAATATTGAAATGTATGGCCAGACATCACACACATCTCTGTGGATATATATACCCACAGACCAGTGTGTATACACACACAATGGGGCAGCTGGCAGAGTTCTAATGGCACTGCCAGGCCTCTCCGGATGGCCTTGTTACTTCAAGCGGCTGCCGGCAAAGGTTGTAGCACGGCCACTCGCTTGGGAACCACCTGCCGCGATCTCACAATATCCCGGAGTTCACAAAACATTAACTCCAGGATCTTGTGAGATCGCGGCTGGTGGTTCCTGCCAAGTGGCCAGGCCACAACCTTTGCCAGCAGCTGCTTGAAGGAACAAGGCCACCTGGAGGGGAGTGGCCGCCCCCACGACACTGGCTGGCAAGTCAGCCCTAGCTTCTGGTATCGGTTGAGGTATCGGGGGCATATGCACAAGTTCAAAGTACTCGTACAGATACTAAAATCTGTATCTCTGCATCCCTACTGTAAATGACAAGTTATCTATATTTAGAAGTACTATAGCTGAACGTTTCCGTTACCAATTGCAAAATAGATTATGAACTGAAACTTTGGTATTTTCACTGATTAAAGTGGAATAATGTAGTATATGTAAATGTTGAGAACAAACTCAAGTTCAGTTCACCATCATGTGTTTTGTATTCAGAATTAGAAAACGGCTCTATGAAATAATCCACCTCTACTTCGCACATATTTGCCTATGGAGACCCAGTGTAGAGGGTCCAGCTCTAAGTCTATGAATACCAAGTGCACCCCGTATAACATGTATCCATCATGATATTTTTTACTACTCCATACTACACCAGATGTCACTAATGCATGGAAAAAAATTGTTCATTGAAAGGAAAATTAACTTTAGTTGAAATACCTATATGTTTAGAGTTGCAAGAAAAGTTCACATGATGAATTCTTGCCACACCAATCCCAATTTTACAGCATACTGTGCACTGTTAAACATGATTACAGCACTTGTGCCTATAGTTTCATTCCCCCCCCCCATTTTAACTACATGAAATACTGACATGTAGCAGCATTCACAGAAAATCGATTACCAACTATTTTCTTTAATGTGAACAGTTTGACAGGAACCCAAGCCACACAGCAACTATAGAAACAGCCCAGTGTTTCTATGAACGTTACACATAAGATAAAAGGTATTTCACCAGTATCACTTTAGAACATGCTTTTCTTCCTGATACAGAAGAGAAATAATTTAGAAGTTGTGCAACACATTGAAAACCTACCTTAATTTTAGATTCATCAGGTCCTTTACTAGAATCTGCTACCTTAGTTCCTTGTTTTTCTCTCTGTCGGTAGGTCTTCATGACGCCACATAAAAAGGCACTTTTGTTCTAAAGTAGAAAAGCAGACAAGATAGGATGCAGTTTAAAAAACAAAAATCTTACATATATGCTCTTCAAAAGGTCAGAAAAAGTACACAATATAAAGTTGAACGTTGACCAAATTTGTGGGTAGATTATTTTCAAGTGTAACGCGGGGTCACATGGAGAGAAAAAAAACGTTTGAAACGCCTTACCTGTACATGCGAAAGATCACTGTCCTTGAATTGCTGAAGCACTGCTAACGCACCGTCTTCATTGAATTCCTTTAGAGCTTCAATAGCCCTCTCATCTAAATCACTATGTGCAACTAATCCTGAAAAACAAAAACATACATTTAAATAGATTTCCAGTTAATGTATAGCAGACAAGCTACAGATCAAGCAATTTGTCTATTATGCTATAGAACTGTATACTACTAGATTAGAAACTCCTGAATGCTTCTTATGGACAAGACTTCCAAACTCCTACAAAAATACACCTCAAATATTATGGTAACTGAGAAATCAAATTGATAAGATCATGAGTGAATCTGACACCTGCCAATATCTGTAACCCCTTTAGTAATGGATATATACATAGCGATTGGTGATAGAATACAGCATTTTATAGTTTTACTTTGATGGAAAGCAAAACAAAAATAGAAACCTACAAAACCAAGAGCAAAATAAATTGTGGTAAAAAGATCTGCATATTAACCATGATTGCTTAACGTCTACAAAATAGATGTATGCCAGAGGGATTCTTACCACCTAGTACCACCAAGAACCTAAATAATTACATATGAGATCCATGAACTACTGAATAGAGTCGTTAGAGCAAGGCTTCTACTGCTGTAGCATAAAGGCCATGACCAGTAAGATGTAGCAGTGCTAAAGACCGGGTTGGCAGGCCCAGGTAAACGAATTTCACTTATGCACCACGAAAACCGTATTAAAACAGAACATTTACAAATATTTCCACTGACAGATCTGCTACTTAAGGTATACCAACAATGTCAGTTCCATGCATCCTAACTGGGTTTTTGTAAAGCACAGTTGAATCCCACAACCAACAGGCTAGGGAAGCGAGTGGTTGCATGCTCACGCTAACAATCTGAACATGCAGATATGGAAAGGCATAGATCTGTGTGCCATCCTGAAAAGGTCAAGGGTTTGAAAAACTTTCCTGTATGGAAAGGACTGATCAGGTTGGCCTCTAAACTATAGCCAGGTGCTGCTGTGTCTCTAAATCAAAAAAGACTTCCTTGGCATTTCACTACTTGTCATCCAATTTGGGCGTTAAAGTATTTTCTCTGTAACAGCATCAAACTTTGAGAGGGGACTTGAAGCACAGACCACTTATGCCGCTGCCCAATGTCTAATCAAAACTACTTATGGAAGTACAGCTGGGCGATTTCCTTGATTTTAGAGAGAGAGAGTCCTAAGGGTACCTGAATTTTGTTTCAAAAATCAAGGATGTAATAGTGGGGAGTGAAATGACGTTAGCGTCAACGGATAGGTGCACTCTGTTGTACAAATAAAGTATAAGCCAAAGATCATTTATATGTATGCTGCCAAGTTACAGGAAACTGGACAGTACATCCTCTTGAATATTGCATAAAACGAATGGTAATCAGCTTAAAATATAGCTTCCATTAACCCAGGCAGGTGGAACCTGGCAGGAGGGGTTAAAGCCATTGGGGTAACTAGTATGCCCCTCTACCAGGTGCTGCGGCGGGCCTCTCCTTCGACCCGCTCATGCAGCTGACGCGCAACATTGGCTCCAGGAAGATGGCCTGAGTTCCAAGCCGTCTAGCAGCAGCCAACAGCACGTGCTGAGCATGGACCGAAGCCCCGCGACTGCGAGGCCCACCTGCCACAGGGGTGGCATAAAACGCCCTGTGGCGGGTAAAGCACAGTAAAATACAGTCTGTGCGTGTGGCAAACATCAGCTTTTGGTATAGTACAAAAAGATGTATTCTTATCGTTACAGTGTATCTCGTACGGTCCTTCAGATAACCCTTTGAGACACACAGAACAAAACCTAGTGCAATACGGTCTATATATACACACGCATAAAAGCATATAGATCTGTAGAAATAATCACTGACATGATGCAGAGCCTCTAATATAAAATCGGCTGTTTATAAAAAATAAACTAGAAAAAAGGAATCTGGATATTTTTATTTACTGAGCATCTGCTTGAGCAGAGCTAACAGATTTGTCAGCAGGGGTGTGGAAATTATATCGCCTGACGCCCGGACATGAAGATAGGGGCGCCGGACAAGTCGTTTTTTTGAGATGCAATCCGGCGGGCTTCTGCAGGCTAATTCTAGGGATGCCCCCCGATACCGGAAGCCAGCATTGAGCTGGCTTACTGGCATCTGAGGGGCTGGAGCGGCTGTCAGACAGGCCCCTGCAGCTAACCGCATTTCTAATACCTTCCAACGAGCGCACACAGGGCTGCAATGTATATGTATGTATGTAAATACACATTGCGTGCGTGTAAATATAGATACCAGCTGAAGAAGCCTTTTGGGCGAAACGTGTTCTGGTAGCTATATTTTTATGATTGGTTTACAATAAAAGTTTTTTAAGTACTGCTGTTTCCTGCTATCCTGATTAAAGATTGTGGGAATTTCCTTGGCGCTATTCTCAGAGCCAATCGGGGCTCAGAAATATTTGAATCAGCCGCTCTACATAATTCTGATTGCCCAATACTGTACACCACCAGGTGTACATTTATATCTTACTGCAGGGGAAACCCAATGGGAATAAGGCTCCACCAAGGGGTGAATGGGCACCTGAAACCATTACTTAACCCCTTCACCGCTGAGCCATGTCACTGCTGTGTGCTGAGCTAATTTTTACTGCTTTCGATCATCATCATGTTTAAACGCAATTTGAAGCCACATTTTATTAAATGACTCAAACATATTATATATGTTATATATTTCCAGCAAACTCGTCAGATTCATAATATATCATTTATATATGTATATGTCATGTCCTGCCTGTATATTATAACACAAAATGCAATAAAATTTTAATTTTTAATCATTTGCAGCGTGTAAAAGAGTTTCACATTTTATGACACGTGAGCGTTTACGGTTATATTTTCTATGGGGTGGGCTTGTAAAAAAAAATTAGAAATGGGGACTTGTTACATTTTTTTGGGGTGAATTACGTGATTTTTAGCAAACGCACCCCATAGGAAAAAAAATCATTAGCGCAGCATCATTGTTCACATAATTGAAATGTAAACTTGCTGCATTAATAAAAACAAAAAAAATCTGTTTTTTTTGTGCATCTATTATTTACTTTGAACATGGTCATGTTGGGTATCATTCTGGAGATATTGGGGTTCAAATGAACCCCATGGGATTTCCTTGGGAAATCCCCAGGCAGCTAGGGGTTCCCCGGCTATCTGATGTCATCACGCTATGCGCGATGACGTCGGGCAGCGAGGGGGGGGTGCCCGGGGGTGGAGCCACCATCCAAGGTGGCAGCCGCCACCGGAGCTAGGCCACAAATCGGTGCAAGGTGCTGAAGTGCGACCCTGTGGCTGAGGGGTTAAAGCCAGACACCGCTTAAAAGGTGAGACTCCCTTTTAAGCGGTGCCTGGCTTTTGACTCTGCTCCTTCCCGATCGGGAGGGAGAGGGATCCAAACGGAACCCCCCCCCCTTCCAGGCCATTGCAGGGGGTCGCCTGGAAATGAAGTCATTGCGCATCTTCGGGAGGGGCTTAACTTCAGCATCTAAGGACACTGAAGTCAGACCGACGCGGGACCCCAGACAGAGAGGTGAGTATCACCGCCGGGGCTCCCGCAAGTGGATGACGTGTGGGGCACGTCCTCCGCATATAGCGGGAGTCTATGAGGACGTGCCCCACACGTCACCTGCAGCGAAGGGGTTAAGACCCATAAGGAGATTCATCCCAGAGCCGGATACAGGCTCTGTAGAATGTGAGTTGGACACCCTTACCAATACCCCTTTGTTGGAGAGATATACTGCGCAATCTTTGGTTTCTGCTCTTTATTAGTGTTGCTGAATATATATCAACGCACTCAAAAAGGTGAACTTTAAAAGAAAGAAAACACTTCCATGGACATAATAATGAAATAAATAACCTGCTTAATGCTCTCTGGGGTCCTGGAATCTCGCGTATATATGTATAAAAAGGAGACATAATAGTGCAACACTGATATATACAAATTACTGTAAGTGTATATGAGATATATCCCACTCACAAATATAGAGCCGTAACACTGGCTCTAAGTGGGTCCAGGCATGTGGGCGATTATCTTCAATTTCTTAGGTGACCCCCACCTTACAGCAAATTTTCTGTCCAGAATTTTATGCAGTGGAGAAAAGGAAAATTTCCTTGTGTAGATCCACAGACAAAGTTCACAGTGTTGTGTACAGTTGGAATCGTACTCACATTTTGAGGAGCTCACGTAGATGTATGCCCATAGGTTTTTCCTCAAAATGTGAGTACGATTCCAACTGTACACAACACTGTGAACTTTGTCTGTGGATCTACACAAGGAAATTTTCCTTTTTTCTCCACTGCATAAAATTCTGGACAGAAAATTTGCTGTAAGGTGGGGGTCACCTAAGAAATTGAAGATAATCGCCCACATGCCTGGACCCACTTAGAGCCAGTGTTACGGCTCTATATTTGTGAGTGGGATATATCTCATATACACTTACAGTAATTTGTATATATCAGTGTTGCACTATTATTTGTCTCCTTTTTATACATATATACGCGAGATTCCAGGACCCCAGAGAGCATTATTTTGGGCCGATCCAGGTTATTTCATTATTGTGTGTAATGGTATAGGGGAAACCACTATATCCTGAGATTGGCTATCTGGGCACCCTGGTGGTGGATGCATGTTGTGTGGCGCTGCACCATTCTTTGTTTATACTTCCATGGACATGTATGGTGTATAATTTTGTTTACCATGAACTGTTTATGTACTGGCGTTACGTGGTTGGTCTATCTGGACTACCACTTAGTCCATTGGACAAGTAGATTTTTTTTAAAAAATTCCACACCCCTGTGTCAGGCACCTATCGAATTTGTTGGCTGTGCCATTCCTATAAAGGCAGTACACGTTTTAGATAAAGAACCCATACTTGCTTCCTGGTTATAGATTTTTTTGTATACCAAGCAGCATTTCTTATAGGAACACCTCTTAAGATGCTCAGCAAAAGCTCATAGTATGAACCTGAGGTGCGTCCAGTTGCTCAGCCGCTGCAAGTGCTAAGTTAGCAACTTGCCACTGAACGCCGTTCTGCAGCTGAGCACTTGCAGCTAGGTCAAGAGGTGCTGCGGGGTGAGCTGAGTGTGACGTGGGAAAGATGGCCGCCTCCACG
Source organism: Leptobrachium leishanense (assembly GCA_009667805.1). NCBI lineage: Eukaryota > Metazoa > Chordata > Amphibia > Anura > Megophryidae > Leptobrachium > Leptobrachium leishanense. The sequence goes on from CM019066.1 coordinate 184,807,812, forward strand.
GAGCAAATAATCCAATAAGGAAATGTTCAGTTTGAGGTTTTGGTGGAGCAAAACACCAAATATTTATTGGAACATGGTAAACATTAACACTAAAGTGGTAATAAAATAGACAAGAGGACTTTGCATTAACAGCACCTTTCATAAAGCAATCCTCTGCCCTTTCGCTTCCATATTCACAAAGCGTTCAGTGAGACGGCTGCAGCAAACTGAACTTATGCAATGGAACAATTCAGCAGCTGCCGAAGAACTGAACACGCCTCTGATCAATGAGGACCAGCACAAGTGCTCAGAGAGGAATCACATCCTGAAACAGGTATTTCAACATCAGCATAATATGAACCATGGTCAGGCGACTTATGGGCGTGCTGTGAGTCATTCCCCACTTGAATGGAAGTTCAATTAACAATTTTTTATTTTTTTTATGGTTAAGGCACCACATTTTGCCCAGGTCTTGGCAAGTCCATAAAGCCGAGAGCCACTGCCATCACCAATTTAAACCTAGATCCTATATATCCCAACTGAACGTTTAGATCAGAACAGTGACTCCTATAAATTTATATTTGGCTACGAACTTTTATTACTGGCTACAATCACTGTAAATATATATGACAAGCCCTGATGTAATTCATCAATCATCTAGGGCTGCAACTAACGATTATTTTCATAATCAGTTGGCTGATTACATTTCCCCACCCACACCCCGATCGGAAAAATTATTTTTGTTCACTTAAACATTATGTAAATAAATAATTACCCCGTCTCCCTCACTATTTTCGTAAGCAATTTGCATAGAGTATATATACGCTAATTGCGTAACTTATTAACTTTTCGCACAGGGTGTGCAAGCGCCCGATTAGCGTGATGGATTGATGCTGCGTGCAGAGCTCAAGCCCATGTCTGCTTTTTCTCCGGACGAACACTACCATGAGCACTCAGCCATTATGTCAGCATGAAAGCGGGGTAAGAAGGAGGCACTCCACGAAGTCTGTCCCGTTAAACAATGGTCAAGATGCATAGAGTGCTACTTTAATAGAATATGATAAACGGAGCGAGGAGGATGATCCAGGAGGTGAGCGAGAGTTTGGGAATAGGAATCAGACTAAAAGAGAAGGCAGCTCCAGACCAGAGAGTGGGAGGCAGGGAGGGTGGACCAGGACTCCAGCTCCAAGTAAGGATAAAACATCCAGTGGCAACATCCCAGGGTTTGTGCTATAGTTATATTATTGTTCTAAACTAAATAAAAACTGGTCATGTCTAACATAATCCTATAACTAATTCATACCAAGTAAAGCAGTGGCACGTTCTCTCCAATCAGCTCTGAAGTAGCATCTGAGGTTAACGGTTTACTCAGACGGAGTCTAAACATTGTCTGCTGTACACTGGCCGATCAAGTCGTCAAACCGATTACAACTATTTTTCATTAAAATCGATTAGTTGTTTAAGCCCTACAATCACTAGCATCATGCAATTGCAAAAGTAGAAAATACAGAATATTAAATGTTAACTAGCGCCTAAACCCACCACATTGCTCCCAGTTCACACAACTTATATTGCCTCAAAATTTAGAAGGAAACAATATATTCTAACAACCTTCAAGTCACACTACCATACTTTCTGGGGTTACACTACATCTTTGAAAGAAACAGAATAATAGTTTGAAATTTAAAAACTGTAAGAAACCTAGCTGTAAATCCCTGCAAGCTTTACACTTTATAAATCATGCACTTGGATCTGATATTTTGTACAGCTTTTAACACGTTTTATCAGAAATACCCCATCAAGCAATGATCCGTCAATCTCAATATGAAATTGATTTTATGTTTAGCATTTTTACAAAACCATCACAACAAAATTCTTAACATAGCATTTAAAATTAACCGATAGGGATCTCAAACCCCAGCCATTTCTAAACTAAAACTCCCAGGATTCTCTGGCCATATATTACCAAGTATTCTGGGAATTGTAGGCATTCAACATCTAAGGGGCCAGAGTTTGAGGTTACTAACAGTCTCGGACAAATTTTTTACTTCTTTTAGGTGATTTTACTCACCTTTTGTCCCTCGCCATGAGCTGCTCCTCTTCTGCTCAGGGACTCCCAAACCCATAACTATGAGTCTTTTCTATGCAATTTAAGCTCTTTACATATGCAAATCACGTAGAACGTGCACACATTGATGGATCATGGTTGCACGTGCAGATCCGATCCACCAGCTTTCTCCCTGACAACCGCCGCCTTTGCGGGCCATCTCCAGTGACTGACAGCCAAGAAGTTCAAACCTCTGAGCTGCCTGGTGCAGGGGAGATTTTTAAACCGTTTGGGGGACCTGGGAGGATACTCCACACAGCATTGCCAATTTAAAAAACTAAAGTGAACCTCATGCTGAGGCACTATGCAACCTTTGAGTCAGTCAATTACACAGTTTCAACTAGATTTTTGCCCGCCCCCTTGAAGTTGCCTTAGTTCAAGTTAGATTTTGAACCACCATCTTGGCTTTTTCTACTGACACCTTGTAAAGCGGGGTTTCCCGAACCTGTCCTCGGGACCCTCAACCAGGCCAGATTTTGCAGATCACCTTGGGGAAATGCAGACTGAATCCTGCAATCACTGAGCAGCAAATCATGACCTGTGCTTCAGATATCTGGAAAACCTGGCGAGGTGGAGAATCCTGAGGACAGGTTTGGGAAACACTGATCTAGGGCTTCACCCAACTGTTATTTTCAGAATTCATTGGACAATTATTTTTTCAATTAATTAATCGATTCATTGGATTTTGTTTTGCAATTTTCGTAGTGTACGAAACTTTTGTATGTACATACGCAAATTATGTAACTTGCATAATTTCACACACAAAAGGATGCAAGTGCCTGTACATAGCGATGGATTGATGCTGCATTCACAACTCCAGCTCGCATCTGCTTTCTTCCTGAACAAACAGCTGTGAGCGCTCTGATACGATATCAGCACGCAAAGCAGGGTGAGAAGTTGGGGGGACACTCCATGCAGCCTGACCATGTAAATAAGGTTAAGTGGTCAGGGTGTCCCTTTAAAATGATTTCACGAACAAACTGACGACGGACTGGAGATGAGTGAGTTTGGGCAAAGGACCGGACCCAAATGTGAGAGGGAGTTTGAGCAAAAGACTGGACTGGAGTTTGGGAGGGAGTTTGCAGGAAAAGGACCAGAACCATCTGAAGTGATGGCAGCTCTGGACCAGAGAGAGGGAGCGTGGTGGCACAGGACTCCAGCTCCAAGTAAGGCTGCATTCACACTAGGGATAGACCGATATATCGGTTTAGCCAATTATCGGCGCCGATATTCAGAAAATTACTGATATCGGTATCGGCATTTTATTTGCCGATATTTGGACAAGTTTGCTCACTGCAGCTGCGACACGCAAGATCCCACAGAACTGTGCGAATCTAGGGCTTCTCCTACATCAGGCTGTAAGCCCTCACTGCAGAATGACCCCTGCTCTTGTGCACGAGCGTGATGGCAACATAAATGGGGCTTCCATCCCATCTGGCAGGGAATTCCCTATACAGGAGATGCAGGGTCTATTTCCTACAGCAGGGTCCAGCAACCTAGGACCTCCAGATGTTTTGGAACTGGATTTCCCATGAGGCTCCAAGCACCTAATGAGAAGATGAGCATCATAGCAGATGTAATTCCAAAACGTGGGGCAATATTACAAAGTGACTGCTTAACCAGAGCTGTAATATAACTTTGTAATATAACCCTTGGAGGGCCAAGGTTGCTGAACCCCTTATACAGGGTCATATGAGGGATCTTTAAGAAAGCCAAAGACATGGTTTGATTGTTTGTAAAAAATAAAAGATTAAATAAAATAAAAATTCTTATTAAATTGAATAAATGAAGTGGTGCAATGTTTACATGTTAAACACATTGGGCTATATTACAATCTTTGCGCAAAAACGGTTGCGCAAAGCGTGAGTTTTTTTGCACCAAGCGTTAAACGTTTGCTTGTGCAAATCACCGCTTGAATTACAATCCTCGCGCGTTTTTGATTCGATCAATAACGCGCGTAAACCGGACGCGCCCAAATGCTCACGCCGTACTGTTGCACACTGAAATCATTGTGCTTACTGTCTTTTTTTTCACGCAATTCAGCCAATCAGAATTACGAACCACAAGTCAATCTGAGCATATATGCTGCAGCAATAATACATACCCAAACTAATAAAATGGAGAAGTTGTGTGTGCGCATGTGTAGAATGTGTAACTATACTTTGCATTTTTTTTTTTTGGCTGGTGTATTTGGTTTCGGCCACGACGTTCAGATTTGCCGTTACCACCAGCTTTTAGGAGTTGCTAAAATTATACGTGTAAACGCTGTGCGTTACAAACTGCGCATAGATTGTAATACCATCCGCGTACCAGCGCACAAACGCATTTGCGCTCACAATGTTAAGTATAGATCGCGCGACGTACAGTAAGCTCACGCAGGTTCACCCGCGGTAGACTATTACGTGCGTTTGTTGCGCTGACTATGTAATATGGCATTCGGCGTAAAGGGTTTTGCCACTCCTGTTAAATGTTTTTTTGCACCGGTGGAAACGTTTGCACGAAGATGGTTGTTTAGGCCATTGAGTTCATGGCATAGTCAGATTTGTGCTGTTTTTTTCAGAGCTTTCAATTTACAGAATATCGGCACCAAATATCGGCCAGAAAAGCTGCCGATAATCGGTATCGGCCATGAAAAAATGATATCGGTCTATCCCTAGTTCAAACTGAGCGACATGAAAATTGTGCGTTTTTCTGCTTGAATTTCATACACGTGACATTGAGCGATAATATCGCGCGACACCACTGTATGTCTCTCAATGCAAGTCGCAGCGATTTGCGCCAAAAAAAGGGTCACATACCAGCGTCAGCGAGACGTGAACAGTTCCTTTGAAATGCATTGTTGAAGCTACATAGAGCGATATTGAGCAGAAATGTGAGCGATATTGCTGCTGCAAAAAAAAAAAAAAGAAAATCGCTCAGTGTGAATGGGGCCCAAGTATAAAACACTGGCGGTACAGCAACCCACTGTGTGACAGCTCATCTACTGTTGTAAACCAAAATACAAACTGATGATATCCACCAAAAGCCTAGAAAAAGATCAGAGTAAAGCAGCAGCACATCTCTAATCAGTTCCAGTGTAGTGTCTGAAGTTAAATGATAAAACAGTCTGACTAACCTGTATACAGACCGATTAAAATCGATAATGAAAATGGTTGACCACAATTTTCATTATCGATTAGTTGTTTCAGCCATAAATTCATTGCTTTGTCAGATAAAAGGTGTTTGAAAAAGCTAGTGGTCAGGTTTGTAGAATATCCCTTTAAAAAGTTAAAGTGAAAAAATGCTCAGCATTAATGAATGAACACTGACCATTATCCCTTAAACCTTACCAAAAGTAATGGAATTCCCTCACATCTGCTGGAGAATGAATTACCGGAGGGAAAAAGATTGGTAGGAGCGAACAGGGGACAACATGTCCAGCCCTATTTCCACTGTGAATGACAGAAATTTGTGTAGAAAAGACTGTCTTCTCAAACACACAAACCAGATTTGCAAAAGCCTCCCAACAGAAAAATGAACTTCAGCATAGAGAAACCGTAGCAAAAAGCTTAATTTTCAGCAACAACCATCACAGAAAACACTGTCTGGCATGAATACAGGAGGTGGATTGGAAAGCAGGTACAGCGTATAACAAAAAAGTGAACAGATGTGTCCCTAACTAGGGTGCCTAAAGGTTCATAGTAATAGGATATTGGTACCATGTCAAGGAAAATCATTGATCTATTTAATGTACACTCCACGCTTACAAACACAATGATTTTTTTTTTTGAGAAAAGTATTTTACCAGGAAGGATACTTGAAAACAAGAGAAATCTCAATGTATGTCCTGGGTGGCGAGTATGTACCGTTAGGTGTCTTGCCCAAGGACACTTACTGGAGAGGGGCTCTTGCTGGGATCGAACCCATGTCACCACAGGCTCTCTCCACGCAGAGCAGTGATGTTACCTCTACTCCACCCAGCCGGTTTGAGAGACTTACTCAAGGATATCACACAATACAAATTCACTGTTCTTTTTTATGTTTTCCCCTCATACACAAAAAGGCTGAAAGTAGCATGCATCCTCATATGCTTACACTATCATGTCTCTGGCATTTCTAGACCAGGACAATTCATACCGACTACCAAGCCAAAAGTTATCCTTCACACAATATTGTCCTGCGGAGTACATTAAAAGCAACATGTATTAGACGCCTCGAGCACTGATGGGTTGAGGACACCAGAAAGTAAATCTGCAGTTCCCATATATTTTGGAAACCACAAAAAGTTGCTCAATTTAGGCACAATCCAATAGAGAATAAAGCCAAAATAGGAGGATATTGTTTTGTTGGGCTTTTTTTTGTTTTGTTTTTTTTTTTGCAAGATCCAAGTCTTACCTGAAATGTAAATTTCATCTAGTTTTTCAGCAACTTTCTGTGGTAAACCAGCATCGAGCAAAGTCTGCAAATGCTCAGATAGGGCTACTGCAGCATAAGTATCCATGGTCTCTTCTGTGCCATTCCCATTTACATGTTCAGCGGCCATATCTCCAGATATCTGTACAAATGCAATAATCAGCATCATTAAGTGGAAGGATTGGCATTTGTCATTACTTACTGAATGCACATGCACGATAATATGGCACATTTTTATACGCTTAATCACGTATATAAAAGCTTTATCCAAAGCATCTTGTAAGCATGTGAAAGCCATTAGGGAGTATATTGATAAACAATTGCAGTTCTAGACCAAACGGATGGAACACTGGTGCTAAAAAAAAAAAAAAAAAAGCAGCATTCTGTAGATTTGACCTAAAAGTGCTAATTCTCTCCCAACTTATTCACCAAGCTAAGAGTTTTGCCATTCAATAGAACTTGTAGATTTCAACTAAAGAGACATAACAATCCAAACTGTCAACTAAAAAGTAATCCTTCACAAATATAATGCTTTTAATATATGTAAGCTCATGTTACAGGTACAATCACTTTGTAAACCTTTCCACACTACTGGATTGCACGCATCCTTGACCCTCCAATGTTTTGGAAATACATCTCCCATGATGCTTAGCCACCCTTTACATTCAAGGGAAATGTGGTTCCAAAGCCAGCAGGGGGCCAGGTTTGTGGAAAGCCCTGCAAGGGTGTAAAATGTGGTGGCAGACCCATGATGAGTCCCCATACCATCCTCTATACCCACTGGGCCGCTGCTACTGCTATTTAAAGCATTTCACTCTGTATTAGCATGGTTTCATACAAACAAGTGACAACACTAATGACCACTCCAAACCAAGAGACACGTGTCAAATCAGATTTTCTAGGGAGAATCCGAATGAGCAAAATTACAGGCATCAACTTCACTCTACAGCAGGAAATGACAAATCCGGGGGCTCTAAAACAGCTTAATTATCCCTAACAAAAAACATCTACACCAGGGATCTCAAACTCGGAAAAGGTTTCATTCTGACAATTCCCATGCCAGCTATTGCGTTGTACACATTCTGGGATCATCGACATCTGGAGATCCAGAGTGTGAAACCCCTGGTCTACACAGAACATTCTCTGCAGCTTCCACAGATCAGACTCACTCCAAGGAGTTCCTACCAGCTCCTTAACTGGATACAAGTTTAAGAAGGGCTGCTTTACAGACTCCTGCTACCATGTTGCCAAGAAGTCTTTAAAGGAGGATCTGTGTGAGAGGGCTGCAAAGGTCACACGAAAATGCCACTCATTGGCAACAATGCCTCAGGTCACACCATAGTCACTAACACCAGATGTGTCAGGCAGTTACAGGAGGTAGTGTTGCTGTTTTTTGATGGCGGTGCTGTTTGCAGCCTCTGCAGAATAGCAAGACATGCAGCATGGAGTGTGGGCTTCACGGTGATGCTGGGAGCGCAAAAAAAAAATTCCCAAAATACGATTTCCTGTTGCCACGTCCAGACATACACCCAGCCCTCCAACGAGAAAAAAAAAATCAATTGTTTCCTGTGTCCATGATCCGCCGGGGGGTGGGGAGACCCCGTGTGAGTCCGGGCAGGGAGTGCTGAATAAGCAGGCACACGCGGGCCGCAGCCTCCCCTTTGTTGCACAATGGCCATTAATGGAGCTGAGGCCGCCGGGAGATTTATTAAGCTTTGTTTCTTCCCGCCCGGCTCGCTGTGACAGGGGCTGAGAGGAACAAAGCTCTCCCTCTCTCCACCCACCAGGGCGCAGCGTGCGAGGCCGGGCCCGGGCAGAGGAACACGTGCTCTGCGCCTCACAATGGCCCGCACAGCCAATCCCCGCCGGCAGCAGCACACAGCGCGCGCCACGCCGGGGCCTACTCGCGTGCTCATTGAGAGCAGCATGGCCGATGGGCGGACAAAGCAGCATGGCGGGCGCACGCGGAGGAGAGCAGCCAGGCAGCGCCTGCCGGTCAGAAAGACACCCAGGGAGCGCCCGCAGCCAGAGGCGCCCAGCAAGCCAGAAGCGTGGCGAAAAGCGTGACTCGGTGGGGTGGCTCCCACTCCCCTGGGCCTGGCCGCATGCATCAGCGAGAACCCCAGCACCGCCCCGCTCGCCGGTCAGCGTGCTGCCCCGCCGGAATCCATTTTCCCGGGGATGCCGGCTATGTGTCCCGCCAGAGCAGCGTGCAAGCATGAGAGAAGGGGGGACCGGGAGCCGCTCACCTCTCCGGGCGGGGCTATGTGTCTGCGGTGACTCCGGTGCCGTTCTCCGTTCGCCCACAAGTTGGACCAGCGCGCCCCTCGTGTTGCAGCTGCAGCTCCCTTGTCCGGCGGAGTGTGGCTGTTGTAAAATGGCGGCCGAGAGAGAGCGGAGCTCACGCCGCTGGCAGCCAGTCCCCACCCCTCCGCCGTGAGCGCGCATAGGTCCGACGGGTGCGCGCGCGCCCCGACCGTAGCTCGGGCGTCATACACCTCCGGGGTTTCCCGAGCAGGCCCTGGGTCGCTAGATTGCTCCTCCCTCCCGGGGAGGGGCCGCTCGACCCCGTGCAGACGCCCAGGAAACCCCGGGGCTGTCCGTGGCCCGGCCCGGCCCTGCCCGTCTCGCGCGCGCATCTGTGGAGACTAGAGAGGTGGTTTAAAGGAGGGATGCGAGTATTAACCGCGCATGCGCATCACATTGTGAAACCTGTCTTGGTGTAAGGGCCCGGGCAGTGCTGGGTGTGGGCACACCTTGAATGCAAATAGAAAGACGCTGAAGTTGGTTTCTTATTCGGACAGCTTCATTTTTATTCACATAAATAGTTCTTAAAAATAGATGCTGATTTTAAGAGTTAAATACTGTAGGGCAGGGCTTGACAAAACCATGGGCCTGGTAGCCACTGGCTCCTACATTTCCAGTTTATTTTACACCAATCTAAAAGCAGTCTTTGGTATCTAAATACATCTAGTTGGCTTCAATGTTTTCTTCCTGTCTCCTACATTAATGTAAATATATCCAGCCCTGGTGTATGTATTTATATATGAGGTCTGTTGTGTGTGTGCAGGGGGTAAATAGGGTGTCTGGCCATACATTTCAATAGTAACATAAATTGGACTGGCTTTAAGCAAAACCCTAAATTAATTATTGGAAAGTGCTTACATGATATTAAATAAACATATAAACCAAGGGGAAAAAAAACTATTGATACTAGATGTGTGCACAACGATAAAAATTGTTTCGGATCAATTTGTTACGGTGTGTTCGTTATGTTACCAGGATTCCTTTTGATTTGGAATGGGAAACGGATGAATTAATAACTTAGATTGGGGTTAAAAAAAATGTAATCCCCCTGTTCTTGTTGCTGAAATTTGTGTCAGCACTATGGACAGCAGCCCCCCAGAGCTCCGGAGCAAAGATACCCTGTCCTTGGTGCTGAAATACCTTTCAGCACCAAGGACAGCAAACGCCGAACGCAGCCAGACTGATGGAAACAAAATAAACCACTTTAGACAAAAAAATCCTTGTCATTTTAAAATAATTGGAAATAAAAAAAAAATCTAAAAGGCTTTTTGCTGCAAATGAAAGAATAAATGGTTGAATAAAAACGGGGATATATATATATTAATTTTTTTACATTGATACCCATGGGATTCAAAAAACAAACAGAGGAGGGCAATATAGCACTCAATGGGGCATAACCCCGAGAAACTAGTAACAAACCAAATTGCACGAGGGGTGCAACAAGAGTGCCTAAGATACAGTAATTTTAATACACAAGGCACACAAACAATAATTAAAAAGTGAAACAGAAAACAGTCCAACACTAATGTATAATCTCAATAGGAGTGGTATAGGTCACGCCGCTCAAATAAGGTATAGGGCAATAGAGATATTGACCAGTTCAAAAGTATAACTACCTCCCTATTACCTCAGCGGTTCAAGCCGCCTACGTACCTGCTAGCTAGATAGAAAACATATAAGCAAGAGAGACGCGTCGACGCATAAGAACCATCAGTGGGACTCAACCAAATAAACTAACAACAGTTAAAAGAGTGAAGGGTTATAGCTCGACGCGTTTCGCCCTGCCGGGCTTAGTCTTGAACTAGAATTCTTAAACTCTTGTAAACAGCTTAAACTCTTGTTCCTTTGCCTGGATTGTCATTTCATCCTCATGTGTGTTACCTTGGGCCGGTAATTCCCTACGCATTATAACATGTGGTGGGATTTTATGTAATTGAGTGTCCAGGAATTCTGCATCATCCATGTACCATGTAGCTGGCAATATCTTGCCAACATAACAAACCCCTCTGGCATGTAACGGTAACCAATTATAGGCTTTTTTCCCACATATGAAATAATAGCCTGGTGGAGTAAAGCATGCTGTTTGAAACACATATCCCATGATACATTGGTAAAGGTGAAAAATGTTCTGATGGGATCCTTCTGTCATGGTTAACCGCACCAGTTCCTCGGTTGTGTCAGTACGCCATGACAAATGTAATCCCTTAAAATAAAATATCAACTGTGCATCGTTCATGCAGTCAGTTACCCCTATGTTCCTGAAATTCGACCCTATACCTGGGAGATCAGGATGGGTAAAGTTTATGCACACTACAGGAGGTGTTAATGGGATACTTGTATGTAAGAGAAAGGACACTGTTCTATTAACATTAATACTGACATTAGCAAAATGAGCATTAGTTTCAATATCATGTAAGGATGCAGGAACCCCTAGCAGTGGCATGGTTTTATGAGAGGTAGGTGCATGTGTGCAGATCCAACAGTAGGATATGTTCAGTTTCTTTGCAGCCTGGAAATGCATAGTGATGAAAGCGTTATAAAAAGGTTCAGTAACTCGATTTTCATATTCCTTCAGTGCTCTTATGTCTCTAGTCTTTGGGTGGTAGGTAGCCGCAATCAGAGTCGCATCCGTTTCCTACTTTGACAAGTTCGTAGTCATAGGCACAATAGAAGGAGCATGGCAGCGTTGTAGTAAGAAAATCACAAGTCCCAAAATGAACACAGGAAGAACAAAACAACCCCATAGTCTAGGGTCTGGGCGTGGCCCCACTAGGCTCGTCCATAGCTTCATTCTTCTTCTTAGCCCGAGCACGGGTAAGCGGAGGAGACCTAGGGGGTTGAGATATAACAGACTGCTTGCCAGGATCAACTATATTACAAGTCAGTGTTGTTGTCTTCGGGTCCAGAGCCTTCTTACAATGTGAGCCGTGGACCCAGTGCTTGTGGTTATGAAGCTTGACAGCAGTAGGTGTGACTAGAATCACCTGGAACGGTCCTTTCCACTTGGGGGACAAGGAGCTCTTGGGTACGTGGTTCTTGATGTACACCCAGTCGCCAGGATTCAGTCCATGTATCTGCGATTCATCGCCCATCGGCTGTGCGGCTTTGACTCTAGAAAAGGTATCAGAAAACACGGTTGCCAGTTTTATCACATAGTCAATGAGTGAGTCCTGACCTGCCTGCAACGTCAGTGAGGCAGGATTCGGTGGAGTACGTGTAGGTGGTCTTCCAAATAATATGTCAAAGGGGGATAACCCATGTTTCTCCTTTGGGGTTACCTGGACGGTGGCTAGAGCAAGCGGCAATGCGTCCACCCATGTGCCAGCACCATTCACAGTTAATTTGGCAATGTATCGTTTCAGCGTTTGGTTAGTACGTTCGACCATGCCACTGGCTTCGGGCCTGTAGGGTGTGTGCAATTGCTGTTGTAATCCCAATATACTGGTTACCTCGGCCATAAATTTATTCTCAAAATGGGTGCCTCTGAGGAGATCACTGTTCCTATACCAAATCTGGGTATCAGTTCCCTAGTCAGGCATTTAACCACAGTTCTTGCATCGTTTCGGACAGTGGGGTAAGCTTCAACCCATCCTGTAAACTGATCAACACATACCAACATGTATTTAAAATTTACCACACTGGGGCATGTCAGAAAAGTCGATCTGGACAATGTGAAAAGGGCCATTTGTTGGAGGCACATGTTTTGGAGGGGTCTTGACCGTCTACCCGCATTAGTCCTCTTTCACCCCTTCTTTGTGTATCTGAGGGTGCAATTCCTCCGTATCCCTGACAGCCATCTCCATGACTGATGCTATCTCAACTGCGCTTGTAAGGGTGAGTCCCTTTTCTGTCAGAAGTTTCCTTTGAATCGTTTCACTATTCAGTCCCAGGACAAACTTGTCTCTCAAAGCTGTCGGTAGGTACTCCCCAAATGAACAGGTGGAGGCCAATTTGCGAAGGGCCACCACATACGCTTTAACATCTTCACCCGGCTGCTGCTGCTGCCGTTGATAAAAACAAAATCTTTCTGCAATTTCCAGTGGTTTTGGCTGAAAGTGATCCTCTAATAGTTTCAGGAGTTCCTGTAGAGCCTTGCTTGCTGGTTTCTCAGGGAACAGAAGGTCTCTTACAGTGGCGTAACTAGAAACCTGAGGGCCCCGGTGCAAGAATCCATGAAGGGCCCCCCCAACCCCCCCAAAAAAAGATCCATATTTTTACCTTTTTTTTTTTCCTGCAATATAAAAAAGATAGTATTGCCCCCAGCTCACATGGACATATATATTGCCCCAGCTCACATGGACATATATTGTCCCCAGACCACACATGGATATATTGCCCCCAGGCCACACATGGATATATTGCCCCAGCTCACACATGGATATTTTTGCCCCCAGCTCATGGAAATACTGCCCCAACACATGAATATACTGCCCCAACACATGGATATACTGCCCCAGCACATGGATATGCCCCAGCTCATGGATATACTGCCCCAGCACATGGATATGCCCAGCTCATGGATATACTGCCCCAGCACATGGATATGCCCAGCTCAGCCCCCCAGCTCATGGATATACTGCCCCAGCTCTGCCCCCCCAGCTCATGGATATACTGCCTCAGCTCTGCCCCCCAGCTCATGGATATGCCCCAGCTCATGGATATACTGCCCCAGCTCTGCCCCCCAGCTCATGGATATACTGCCCCAGCTCTGCCCCCCAGCTCATGGATATACTGCCCCAGCTCTGCCCCCCAGCTCATGGATATACTGCCCCAGCTCTGCCCCCCAGCTCATGGATATACTGCCCCAGCTCTGCCCCCAGCTCATGGATATACAGCCCCAGCTCTGCCCCCCAGCTCATGGATATACTGCCCCAGCTCTGCCCCCCAGCTCATGGATATACTGCCCCAGCTCTGCCCCCCAGCTCATGGATATACTGCCCCAGCCCAGCTCTTACCTGCTCTGGGGGGCCCCAGGCCCAGGGCAGGCTCCGCCGGCGTTCTTGTCCTCCTTGGCGAGCGGCCGCTGGAAACATGCAGCTTGGCCGCTCGCCGGAAACCACCTGATCAGCGCGAGGTCTCGTGCGCTGGTCAGGTGGTTTCTCTCCCACGTGAGCGGCCAAGCTGCATGTCAGCGGCCGCTCGCGTAGGGAGAGGGACGGCCAGCGCGCGGCTCCCAGATTCCGGCGCTGATTGCCGGAATCTGGCAGCGGGGCCGGGCCCCCCTTCAGTGGCGGAATGCCAGGGCCGGGTCGCAACTGCGACCGCTGCGACCCTGGTACTTCCGCCACTGGTCTCTTAGAGTGTCATATGTGTTAGCCCCCACGGCTGTGAGAAACACTGCAACCTGTCTCTCAGGGGGTATGGTGTTAGCACTGAAGTACTGCTCTAATCTCTCAGCCCAGGAGCTCCAGGAAGTTTTCTCTCCATCAAACTCAGTTAATGTGCCTATCAGTGCCATGATCTTGCTGCTGGATGGCAGTGTGTGCTTTATCTGGCTTTCAATCCCTGTTTTTTGTTTTTTTTTTCTTTTCAGGCTGAGCAGACCTTTACAAATCTCATTCTCGTCGCCACTGTTATGCTCTCTGCTTGTTCAGATATGAGGCTGGGCTGTCAGGTTCACCATTGCTTTATTGCAGGACACTTACTGTTATATACAGGCTTGGATAACTACTGGAACACAGGATCATGCATCTGCCTTCATAACTGCATCACACTAACTGACCCTGAAGATGGCTGCCGTGCCCTCTGACCTGTGTCATCCTGGGCGGAGCCACTAGTTAAAGTGATAGCACAGGTTTAGTATAGTCAGCTATAACAATTCTCCTGACAGACGACACATTCCCGCACCTTTCGCCGTGCGAAATCCTGAAAGCCAGGTGCCCACCAGGTACGGTTCACAAGCTTGGTCATCCCTCCTGTTGAGACATGGCAAGGCCCATGGCTCAAGGAAAAGAGAGCATGAAACAGAGCAGATGGAGCGATCTGTTTATCATGTAGCATCCACACACCAGCGGGGGAACATGTAGCTCCTTTGTTCACCCAGTATTGCTTGCGTGAGGATGCATCTTGCAATGCAGACAGGATCTCTTGATCCACCTTCACATCTGTCTGGTATTGGATAGAGAGTGGTTGATATTGTGAGATAGAAAGCTTTGCATGTTCATCGGCACATGCATTGCCCTTTGACACAAAATTGTTGAGATTAGTGTGCGCTTTGCATTTCACAACAGCAACTCTCTTAGGTAACTGGATGGCATCCAGCAACCGCATAATAAGTGCCTTATGCTGGATCAGTGTCCCAGCAGCAGTAAGGAAACCTCTTGCTTTCCACAACTGAGCACATGTGTGTATGACACCTACTGCATAACCCGAGTCACTGTATATGTTAACAGCGCTCCCCTCAGCGAGTTCCAAGGCCACACATAAAGCAAACAACTCAGCTGCTTGAGCAGATGTAGTGTTTGGTATAACAGCTGCATACAGCACAACACCATTACCGGTAACCACTGCACTACCGGCTAAAGTCACACCGTCAAGCCTGCGGTAAACCTTCAATGGGAAAGTCCTGTAAATCAATACGAGGAGTTACGAGAGCATCTAGTACTTGGGTACAGTCGTGTATGTCATGTGGGTCTCCGTCCTCATGGTCAGTCTGCTCAGGCAGGAATGTGGAGGGATTTAGAATGTCACACTTTTGAATAATTAAATTCGGGGCGGACAACAATGTCAGATGGTAATGTGTTAAACATTGTGTGGAGAAATGTCGTGTGTAAGCCCCGTTTAACAATGTCTCAAGATCATGGGGGCACATAAGGGTTAAGGAATTGCCCAGTACGATGTCCACTATTTTCTCCACTAGTACGGCAGCAGCCGCCACCGACTTCAAGCATCCTGGGAGTCCTCTAGCTACACTATCGAGTGGGTAGCTATAGTATCCCACCGGTCTGTGTTTGTCACAAAATTGCTGAGTCAAGACTCCATGCGCATGGCCATGTACTTCAGAGCAAAATAGAAAAAAAGCTTTTTCTTAATTAGGTAGCCCTAGCGCAGGAGCACTGGTCAGCAAGTGTTTTATGTCACGGAAAGCCCTATATACAGCAGGGGTTAACTCTTCTGCCGTGTAGATGTATTTGCCTTCTGTATGTCCTTTCAGTAGGTCCTGTAGTGGGGTAATCACTTGTGAATACTGTGGTATCCACAATCTACAGTATCCGACTAACCCAAGAAAGGCACGCAACTGTCGCAAAGTTCTAGGGAACGTCTGAGAGGCAATCAAGTGCTTTCTTTTGTCAGTGAGATGTTTTATACCATTGGAAAGGCAATGTCCTAGGTACTGCACCTTGGGTTGTACCCATTGTACCTTTGTCTTATCCATTCGCTGTCCTATGTGGGCGAGGAAATTCATGAGCGATATCGAATCGGTCACTGACGCCTCCTGTGATGGAGAGGCCAGTAACAGATCCTCAACATACTGGACAAGAACAGATCCCTCTGAGGGGGTCCATTCATCCAGCTTGCCCTTTAACGCCTGCGAGAAACAACTGGGACTGTCATGAAACCCCATCGGTAGACGTCCCCATTTATTTTGTTTCCCCTCAAATCTGAATGCGGTAAGCCATTGGTCGTCAGTGTGTATGTCAATGCTGTAAAAGGCAGGTGCCAAATCAATCACCGTAAAATAGGTAGTGTGGAATGGTCTCTAAAATGGTGGAGGGATTCGGGACTATGGGAGCTGAAGGAATGGTCACTTTGTTTACAGCCCTCAAGTCATGTACTAACCTCGTGAGTGAAGCTAAACAGAGATATCGGGGTTCATTTGAACCCCATCTCCACCAGGGGATTCCGGGCAGCTAGTGGTTCCCCGGCTATCCGGCTATCTGACGTCATCACGCTATGCGTGAGGACGTCAGGCAGTGAGGGGGGACCCGGGGGTGGAGCCGCCATCCAAGATGGCGCCCCCACCGGGGCTAGGCCGCACTTCGGCGCCGCAAGGCATCTCTATACACAGCCCCATCAGCATCTCTATACACAACCTCACAGCATCTCTATACACAGCCCCATCAGCATCTCTATACACAGCATCTCTATACACAGCCACACAGCATCTCTATACACAACCCCATCAGTATCTCTATACACAGCATCTCTATACACAACCCCATCAGCATCTCTATACACAACCCCATCAGCATCTCTATACACAGCATCTCTATACACAACCTCACAGCATCTCTATACACAACCCCATCAGCATCTCTATACACAGCTACACAGCATCTCTACACACAACCCCATCAGCATCTCTATACACAGCATCTCTATACACAACCTCACGGCATCTCTATACACAACCCCATCAGCATCTCTATACACAAACAGCATCTCTATACACAACCCCATCAGCATCTCTATACACAACCCCATCAGCATCTCTATACACAGCATCTCTATACACAACCCCATCAGAATCTCTATACACAACCCCTTCAGCATCTCTAAACACAGCCTCACAGCATCTCTATACGCAACCTCACAGCATCTCTATACACAGCATCTCTATACACAGCCACACAGCATCTCTATACACAACCCCATCAGCATCTCTATACACAGCATCTCTATACACAACCTCACAGCATCTCTATACACAACCCCATCAGCATCTCTATACACAAACAGCATCTCTATACACAACCCCATGAGCATCTCTATACACAAACAGCATCTCTATACACAACCCCATCAGCATCTCTATAAACAGCATCTCTATACACAACCTCACAGCATCTCTATACACAACCCCATCAGCATCTCTATACACAAACAGCATCTCTATACGCAACCTCACAGCATCTCTATACACAACCCCATCAGCATCTCTATACACAGCATCTCTATACACAATCCCATCAGCATCTCTATACACAGCATCTCTATACACAACCCCATCAGCATCTCTATACACAAACAGCATCTCTATACACAACCTCACAGTATCTCTATACACAACCCCATCAGCATCTCTATACACAGCATCTCTATACACAACCCCATCAGCATCTCTATACACAAACAGCATCTTTATACACAACCCCTTCAGCATCTCTAAACACAGCCTCACAGCATCTCTATACGCAACCTCACAGCATCTCTATACACAGCCCTATCAGCATCTCTATACACAGCATCTCTATACACAACCTCACAGCATCTCTATACACAACCCCATCAGCATCTCTATACACAGCATCTCTATACACAACCCCATCAGCATCTCTATACACAAACAGCATCTTTATACACAACCCCTTCAGCATCTCTAAACACAGCCTCACAGCATCTCTATACGCAACCTCACAGCATCTCTATACACAGCATCTCTATACACAGCCACATAGCTTCTCTATACACATCCCCATCAACATCTCTATACACAAACAGCATCTCTATACACAATCCCTTCAGCATCTCTATACACAGCCTCGCAGCATCTCTATACACAACCTCACGGCATCTCTATACACAGCCCCATCAGCATCTCTATACACAACCTCACAGCATCTCTACCAGGGGATTCCGGGCAGCTAGGGGTTCCCCGGCTATCTGACGTCATCATGCTATGCGTGAGGACGTCAGGCAGTGAGGGGGACCCGGAGGTGGAGCTGCCATCCAAGACGGAATCCCCCACCGGAGCTAGGCCGCACTTCGGCACCGCAAGGTGCCGAAGTGCGACCCGGTGCCTAAGGGGTTAAAGCCCCTGACCTGGGGGGGTCACCTGGAAATGACGTCATTAGCACAAGGTGCTACCTGGGGTTCGCCAAATGGATTGTCCAGGGAATCCAGGATTTATGTTGAACTGTGTATTATTCCGTTATGATGTGTGCTGTATGATACAGCCTGTGAAAAAAGCATGTATAAAAATAATAAAAATAAAAAAAACAGGAGATATTCAAGTATTGACGAAGTGGAATTTTCTTTCGATGGTTCCTGGATGGGGAAATATAAGCCAGACAAGAAAGCACAAGTACGCAGTACTCGGCGGTACTTGCCCCTCTTTTCCCCTATGGGGCACTTACTAGACCCAAAGCCTCTTCTCTCGGCTCTGAGGATGAATAGCCTTTGAGATACTTTAGGTAGCCTCCAACCTCCTTTAACCGCATGTAGTCACCGTGATCCAGTTGAAGTGGTCAAGGGGAAACAGAAAGACCCTGGACCGGGGAATTTTTAAAACTCTCATTTATTAAAAAAGTATAAAAAGCATTTTTTTTAAAAAAAGAAAAGGAAATTCAAAGCAATATAGTTCTGAGACGCATTTCGCCAGCGTGGTCTGGCTTCATCAGTCAGTAAGTTAATGTATTTTTGCGTTCCCCTATATATCGTTCTTATTTTCTACTTTATTGCCTCCAGCTGTGGGTTGGAACCGAAGAGCGTTCCACTGAATGTAATCTTGGCTGTCGCGGATCGATGACGTATCTGTATGCGTTCCACTTGCTTGTAGTGTCCACGATCTTCTTTCCAGGACGTGTCTAAGGTTTTCATTGTGGTTTGAGTATACAATCTCCGTTGATTGATAATGTGCTGTATAAAAAGCTATGCTTTCATCTATTAGTACAAAATAGAGGGGACTGGAATCTAATATTTTGTGTTTCAAAAATAAATCATGTCCTCGTACTGTCAATGTAAATATAAATTTATTTTATCTGCAAGGACATGATGAATGTGCATGGATCAAAATAAATCCACCCACATGGTATAGAAGAAATATTTTTGTATAAAATATATGAGATCACATATTATAAATTCTATATGCCCTAGAAAATGTGACTAAAATGTTTCTAGAAAGGTGTGGGTATGGGAGGGGCAGGGAGAAAGGAAAATTATAAACATTGTGTACTATGTAAGTGTAATGGGCTAACAGGGATATGGATAAGGTAATAAAATATGTTTAGGAGGAATTATAGCTAGGAATGAAGTTTCCTTATAAAGTGTGACAGAAGGGGGTCTACAGAGAAAAGATATGAAAGTCTGAGAAAATGAACTAGTTCAAAGTCTTGGTTCAGGCCATAAGGTGCGTGGGTATTAAGTGAATAGATCATCTTCATTTCTTATTGACCTATTTTCTTATCATAATCTCCACCTCGCCAGTCTTTATGGACTAATTTAATTCCCATATAGAGAAGACCCTCTGGATTCTGGTTGTGGTAATTTTTTAAAATGTAGTGACACGCTGTGATTCTCTATTCCATTTTTGATATTCCTCACATGTTCCTGTATTCTTTTGTTCATAGGTCGTGTGGTTCTTCCTACATATCTAAGGCCATAGGGACAGATGAGAAGATAATTCCCCTGATTTTCAATGTCCCTTTATCTGTGGGGAATTCTTTTACAATAGTTTTTTTTTATTTTTGGTGTTCCGGCAGTTTAAACAGTTGCCGCAACAGTGGAAACCTTCACTGATGCCAAAGTGTGTCTTCTTCTTAGATGTTCTATGACTACTGCTAACTAGTTGAGATCTTAGATTGTTAGTTCTCCGACATATAAATCTGGGTTTTTCAGGTAAAATTTCTGTTAAGGCTGGATCCTCTCTGATTACAGACCAAAATTTTTTAATGATTCCTCTCAATTTAGTATTTTGTGCGTTGTAGTTGAAGATGAAGGGTACTCCTTGTGTTGGTTCTTTCCTGGTCTTATCTTCATATTGTAGGAGTTCTTTACATTCCATTTCAGCTACTTGTTGTTGTGTCGTTTCTAATACATCTTCTTTATATCCCTTCTTTTGAAAATCCTCCGTAAGCTTTCTCATCTGTTGTTCTTATTGGGAGTTCTCAGTACAATTCCTTTTAAGTCTAATATACTGCCCTTTCGGTATCCCACCTAGCCATTGAGGTAAACTATCTGTTCCAATAAAACTATTGACATCAACCTTCTTGAAGAAGGTTTTGGTCTTCAATGTGTTATTTTCTATATAGATAGTGAGATCCAAAAAGTTAACCTCATTTTTACTATAGGTGGTTTCCAATTCTATATTATGGTTGTTCTTATTCAGGAACTCTATAAATTTTATGAGTTGATCTTCTTCCCCTTCCCAAATGAAGATGTTGTCTATGTATCGTTTGTATACTACTAGAGGTTCTTTCCAGTCTTGTTGCCAAGATCTTTCCCAGTCCGCCATAAAAAAATTGGCATAGCTCGGGGCAAATTTAGTGCCCATCGTTGTCCCCTCTATTTGCAGATAGAAGGTCTCCTTAATCCAGAAAAAGTTATTTTCTAGAATTTTTTTTTTTTATTATTTTGTTTTTATCTTCATCCTGTCCGGTGGCTGAATCCTTTGATCCTTGGTGGTTTTTCTTGGGTTTTCCTATGAAAAAAAAACCATGGGCGTACATTTGAGAGCTATGGAAGCTCCTCCAACTGTAAGTAGTCAATTGACAAAACAGTGGAATTTTTAAAGTGCTAGATCTGCACAAGGAAGATTCTTTCTGTTTTTAGATTTTCAAGCCATATCTGTGGATGAGAGGTCTCCTGCAATGTGGGGGTCACCTGAGAATTAAGAAGGCAAGAAACCCACAGGCGCGGATCCACTCAGAGCCAGTGCAGGGGCTCTACATTTGTGAGTGGTATAATCACCAGCACTCATTATTATAGATTCCTCGTGAAGATATACTATACCATGATTGTGTTGTTTTGTGTTTTCTATATTTGCTGCAATACTGTTTGAGAGAGAGACACAAGGAACCTCGAAAAGCATTGTTTGCGCCGTATCAGGTCATACAGTATGCATATACAAATTTTCCTCTTACTCGTTTATGGAACCCACACATATTATATACAGTTTTCTCGTCATTAAAATGATTTTTCAAAGATACCATTAGTTTCATCATATCATATAATTTAATATAAAAAAAGATATGAAATATGATGAAAAAAATGGAAAAACCACACGCTTTCGAACTTTAAACTCCAAAATCTACAACCGCCAAAAAAGACCCCAGCTAAATAGTTTCAAAATTTTGTTTGGAGTTCCACTGAAGCCCCACTTCATAGCTAGGGGATTAACTGGCCAACTGATGTCATTGCACAAATGGAGAAGACGTCAGTGGATGGGGGGGTGACCCCCAGAGGCTTGGCTGACATCCAGGATGTCAGCCACCTCCAGGAGCAGATTGCAATCCTGCGCTGATTGACGTTGAATTGCAACCTAAAGGGTTAAAGAGAGGCACCACTGGAAAGGGCAGACGTTGCCCCGTCCAGCGGTGCCTCTCTTTTCTTTTTTGCAGCCGTTCGAGAGGGAGAGGGGCCCAAAGGAACCCCCTTTTCAGGTTCTCCCCTGCAGACACTTGACGTCATCACGCCCGGTGATGACATCATCGTGACAGCCAGAGCCCATAAAACCGTTGGGTCGGATTCAAGGAAGCCAGACTATCACGGGACCCTGGCCAGAGAGGTGAGTATAGGGAGGGAGCGGGGTTAAAGGACCATGACATACATAGTACGTCCTTTGTCCTTAAGGGAAATTCTCCCCAGGACATACTATGTAAGTCAGTGGTCCTTATGGGATTAATTGATATTGAATAAAAACGGGAATATTTTTAAACATTGAAATCTAAGGGATTTGCCTGATTAAACCTGCCGAATGAAACTACCGAACATCAGGGCATTTCACTGACTTTTCACTGCTGTTCGTTTCGATGTTCTCCGAATAATTATTGCTTCTCAATGGGGACTTTCACTGCCGTCGAACAGCACTGTATTTCCCTGGCAACTCGCCAATATTTGGCAAACTGCCTGCTTTTTGAATAGCCGAATGGCCACAAAAGTGCACCGTACAGGGAAATTCACGTTTTGGTGCAATTTCGGGAGCCAGTTCGGATCTCTCTGAATAAGCCTGATAATATACTCATCTTTTCAAGAGACTAGGCAGATTCAAAATACATCATTATGTTTATACGTTATGGTTTTTTTAAAAAAAATTAAAATTTCTATTCGGATTTCAAGCATTTACAGCTTGCAAAATTCTTTTTTCACATTTAATCATCCATACCTTTGTGGCTATATATTCTATGGGGTGCTCTTGTTAAAAAAGGAGAATTGGGAACCTGTTACTGCATTTCTTTGAGAAAATACGCAATTTTAACTAAAACTGGAAAAAAATGAAAATTTTCACTTGTGTATTATACAGTGGTGACTCTAGGAATAATATATAGGGAGGGGGGGCACATATACGATACCATAGTCAAAACTCGGGGGGCACGAATAATTTTCACCACTAAATCATACCACTGCAAAAACTAAATAAATATATATAAAAAAGATTCCAAAATACCAGAGTAATGTGATGCAATAATACCTTTTTATTGTACTAACCTGATACCCTGTTTCCCCGAAAATAAGACCTAGTCCGAAAATAAGACATAGTGTGTTTTTTTGATAACTGCTAAATTATAAGACCTACCCCGAAAATAAGACCTAGTAGTATGGCAACTTGAAGAGCCGCGGGAGAGAATCAGTGATGCCGGCGCCAGAGGAAACGGTCACGGTCCACCTGGGGTACCTGCTGATGTACCTGTATTGCACACCTGGCTCTAAGAACTTTGCCCTGGATCTCTTTTTCTTGGATTCCATTCCAAGTTTTGCCCAGGCTCAGCACCTTGACCAGGCTCATGGAGATCCAGCCTGGGTCTTCCTTTTCTAGCCCTGGAGTTCCAGCTGAGGCCCATCCATGATTAAGCCCCCTTAAAAGGCAGAGAGACCCAGCTAGCAGTGGTTCTGCATTGTGCTCCCTGACTGAGGTCATTTGGATGTGTGCATACCTGCTCTTCCTGTACCAGCTTATCCTGCGTATCCAGTACCCATCTATCTATCCTGTTGTTCCTGGATACAGCTCCGTCTGTGCAAGGGACTCTCAGCAATCTCCACCTGCGCTGTATCCACGGTCTGTGGTCAAGATTTCAGGTCACTGCTCAAGTGGGTACTCTCAACCGCGTAGCCCACTATCCCCTGTGTCTGGAAACTACCTGTGGATTACAGTTGTTCATCACCGTCTCTGACCTTTTGATCCAGGCACCACTGCCCACTGTCCAGACTTATTCTTGGTGGGCCCTGTCTGCAGTCTGGGACTGCATTGCCCACAATCCTCAGGCTCTCAAGTCAAGACTACTCCCTGGACTTTATTGCTTGTTATATATTGTGTACCGAACCCCCGCTAAGGAATATCTACACCTCTCAGCCAGCCGCCAACCAAGACCTCTTGCATATGGACATTAACCCCGTCATTGCCTGTGCTGTCCAGTATTGCATTCCTTTGTTCTTTCATGTGCCTGCTGCCAAGGCCTATTTACGTTTCATTAAAGTATATTCATTGCGTGATTCCTGTCCTCTGTGTCGCCGCCTGCTGGGCTCATACCTGAACCGCACATGCCACATGACAGAAACGAGGCGGCAGAGGAGGGAGCAGAGCCGTATAAGGCTGCGGTCAATGGCGTTCTTTGAGCAGAAGGAACATCCGTGAGAGTGGACATCCTTCCACTCTGATGCCCGTGTGGCCACCTTGCTGAGCGCAGTCAGTGCGCTTAGCACTAAAAAGCGCAATCCAACTATGGAGGATTGCGCTTTGTAGCCTCGTCTGCGTCCCTCGTAGATTTTTGACGGGGAGGTTGAAATCACGTCCGCTGGTAGCGCATGCAATTCGTGTGCATGCTACACTGTGTAGCTCTCTAGTCCAGCCTTCACAAAGCTGCGACGGACGCAAGGAAGTGCGGTCACACGGACGCACTCAGTGCGCTTGTGTGACCACAGCCTTAGCCGATGCTTCCTCTAGTGCTGGCTCCTGTCACTAACGGAGTGATACCAGACGTACACTGCCAAAAAAAAAAACAGCAACACCAAAAAAAAAAATAAGACCTACCCTGAAAATAAGACCTACTGTGTTTTTTGGGGGCCAAAAAAAATATAAGACAGTGTCTTATTTTCAGGGAAACACAGTACTTAAATTCAATATTTTATTTGCCACAAACGATGGTTTTCTTCGACATCCGATAACTAATTCAGCAACTCCAATTTCCCAAATTGCAGTGACCAATCGCTAAATAGGGAATTCGCCATATTATCGTCGAAATTGATTCATCTAATTGTGACAAGAAGCAAAGTATCTAAAGATGAATAGACCCTTTAGATTCTAACTTCCATAATAACCCATAAAATGCCAGTAATCAAGGGAAAACGTGAAATATATGCCAGTGAAGCATGTAGCCTACCCATTAACCCCTTAAATGCCAGTAATCAAGGGAAAACATGAAATGTATACATTGTGAGGCATGTAGCCTACTATTAACGCCTAATATGCCATTAATCAAGGAAAAAATAAAATGTATACTGTGTGGGATGAAGCCTGCCCATTAACCCTTAATATACAACTAAATCATGGCAAAAACTAACCTGAGCGGGCCCCCACCATAGAGCAGGTCATTAGTGCCGTTGCTCGTTCTCAGTACCCTTACAAACCCCTCTTCTCCTCACTAATTTAATATATAGTCTGACCATTAGCCCTTTCACTGCTGAGCCATTTCAAGCGTGTGAAAAAAATGGTTACATTTTTATTTTATTATTTAGGATTTGTATTATACACTGAATATTATCAAGACCAGACTCTGCCCTTTCCAATGACACCTCTATTGCCTATGTACAACACACGGGGACAAAGAAACAGCAGTCTGAAGAAGTGGGGGAAGCTGGATGCGGTTCCCTGGTGGGGGGCACATGGGGGACAAGAAATAACCTAGGGGGGAACCCCCCTGGCCCCACTCTAGAGACGCCTATGGTTTTATAGGATTGTGTTTTATGAATAATATGACAATGTATAAACCACTGACCATGCTTCCAACGTGGGAAATGAGAAGTAAAAGCAGTGGTATTGCTCATTTTATATTTGACAAATGGACAAATGCATTGCTTTAAATAAATAAACGAAATGAAAAGAAAAAAAATATCTAAGTTGTTTTTTCTTTACATGTCATGTTTGGTATCATTAGAGAGGCCAGACTCTGACAACTAACTTGACTTTGGTGTAAAAAAATAAATAAAAATGGAAATACGGGGGTCCAAAGACTTTCCTCACAGTGGTGCGGCGGCCTTGCTCCAAATCCTTCACATTGGTGTGGGAAATGAAAAGGGGAGTTATATAGCAAGCATGCCACTGCACTAAGTAAAAGCACATAATGCCACCGCCTTAGAAATGAGAAGAAAACAATTTTGCATTTTATTTTTTTATTTTTGCACATAACATGATCATGTTTGGCATCATTGGAAAGGCCAGCAGACTTTTCACTTTCTAACGACACCTCATGTGACCTTGTGCATTATAATAATCAGAGATGCAGGTTTCCAAAACACTCCCAGCAATCCACACTGCAGTGCGACGGTTTAGGATTTCTATGAAACAATGCGGAATGATACATTGCACCATCACCTACACACTTGCTGGCTTCATGGGAAATGAGAAGGTGAATAAGTGCAGCATCCTTGTTCACTTATTGAAAAGTGACCCTCTATCTTTTATGGATGCAGAAATACATGGCTGCAGACAACCCCTGTATCTATTCCATCATAGGAAATCCCCTGCCCGGCCGGGGGGGGGGGAGAGAACTGTTTCTGATGTGGCACGATGATGTCAGTGAGCAGCGGGGAGGTCCCAACACATGGTCACATGATCTGGCCTTTCCAGTGATACTTTACTTGACCCTGTAGCTGCTATGGAGTTGGAGATCCAGGTGTCCAAATGCAGACATAGTTATCCTTTGGGAGACCTCAGCGTCTGGAATAGGTCTCCGTGGGTCGATTCAACAAACCACGGATGCTGGAAACGCCAAAATTTTCCGCACACAGATGGGTATAGAAAAAACTTTTTATTCCAAATAAAATAAAATAAAATTAGCACATACAAAGCCCAACGCATTTCGTCTATTACAATAGACTTTCTCAAGGGCAATAAAATACATGAAATTGTAAGACAGAAAATATTATTTTCTGTCTTACAATTTCATGTATTTTATTGCCCTTGAGAAAGTCTATTGTAATAGACGAAACGCGTTGGGCTTTGTATGTGCTAATTTTATTTTATTTTATTTGGAATAAAAAGTTTTTTCTATACCCATCTGTGTGCGGAAAATTTTGGCGTTTCCAGCATCCGTGGTTTGTTGAATCGACCCACGGAGACCTATTCCAGACGCTGAGGTCTCCCAATTTCCTTTCCTGTCTTTGTGTGGAGTATTGGACCATCTCCAGGGAACGTCCTCAGCGCTTTACCTTGAAAGATAAGTAACATTTTCTCCATACCACCAGCTGCTTGTTGTCATAGTTATCCTTTCTCTGGGCCTATTCTGAGGCATGGGCCTGGAGCTGCTGCTCCATCTGCCCCTATGTTATTCCAGCCCTGCTGAAAACTGTCCAGCACCATCAATGACCCCATGCATGGCTAGCATTGTTTTAAAAGCAGCCATAAGAAGCCACTGCTTGAGAGGGTCAAACCCACTAACTTCTACTTATCCTGCCCATGAATTCAATGCCAACCACCTTTTAAAAAAAATAAAAAAATCAGGTCTAGTGTATCCTAGAAATCACTATTTAGACAGACATTTTTTTTTTTCTGTCGATTAATGAAAGCATGTTGCGTGCATCAGGCCTATTTTAGCATGAATGCTTTTTTGATGAACAGAAATACATAGTAAAATATAATCAAGTAAAACTTATTTTACAAATCTTGGTATTTACCTACTCTAATATTACGCACCATTGTTAATTCCTTCTTTCCAAGATTAAAACTGCAATAAATTCCAGTAGTCTAGGATAATAACCCATTCCCTCATGCTGTGAGCAAGCTTTCCATTATTTGGGCCTCTTTATCTGAAAGGATTGAATGATTCAGAAATACATAACCATCCCCCTCCCTTCCAGTTCTTCCGCCCACTAAACACATGCTGAATGTGATATTTATAGATTCAATTGCCTGTTTAATTCAGAAAATTCTTCACAAAACATATGAGGAAATGAGAAGGAAAGTAATCATATCTACATTGTGAATCTATCAGTAAAAACAGTTATGTGAGCAAATCAAGCCTTGGAGCGGAGGTAAATTTTGTGCATATAACCGTCTTCAGGTGAAACTTGTGCAGGGAACCTTCTACTATTTCAGTTATTTTTATCGTCACATTGGGGTATACATATCAAACCAACATATTCTGCATATCAGGGCAAGATGCATGTTTAAACTCGTCTGCTGAGCCATTTTACTGCTGTGTGCTGAGGTCATTTTGAACATTATTTGTTTATCATGTTTAAACACTATTTGAAGTCATACATTATTGCAGGGTCCAGACAAATTATAGCTCTTTGTTTTTAGGCGACTAGCGCAGATTGAAAATCTTTACTATGTGTGTATGTCATGTCACATCAGAATGCTAGATCAAAAATGTTAAGAAAGTCTAAATTGGCATTTCAATAGTTTGCAAAGCGAAAAATTTATTTTCCACATTTTATCATCCAAACCTTTCTGGTTATACAGTATATTCTATGGGATACTCTTCTCAAAACAATAAGAAATTAGAGAACTTACTGCATTTTTCTAAAGAAATATACAATTTTAACCAAATATTTCTCTTTTGGCGCATTATGTTCAGGAATAATATGACTATATTTAAAGCATTGTGCTTGCTTCCAGTATGGGAAATGAGAATGTGCATCATGGCAATGGAATTGCTCACTTTATATGTGGACAATGGCACTGCCCTAGAACAAAAAAATACATGCCCACCCCCTGGTGTATCCCCCATATTTTCCAGCGCAATGAATCACCCTCTGCCTTGCAAACAACCAGATATGGTCGTCCTTTTAAGAGATCACTATCTCCCCATCAAACCAGGTTCGCTGTCTCGGAGTTAGGCTTGTCTCTGCTCTTTCCTTCATCCCACCACATCCAGTCTCTTTCCTCCTCCTGCCACTACCAACTACGCAATATTTCCAGAATTCGGCCATTTCTTATCGCTGACACCACAAAACAACTCATCCACGCCCTTGTAATCTCCCGACTTGACTATTGCAATAATCTCTTATCTGGCCTCCCTCTCTCCCGCCTCCTCCCCTACAAGCCATTTTGAATGCCTCCCCGGACCTCTCCCCCTCCCCATCCGTGCGAGCCATCGTGAAAAGGCAGGCACCGCTTGGAAGGGCACAGCCTGCCCTTCCAAGCGGCGGCTGTCTTTAACCGCCGTATCGCGGTCCCCTCCCAGAGCTGGCCGACATCTTGGATCTTTGTTGGGCCACATTGTTGCCCAATCAAATCTGTATGCCCATCAGCATTGTGCTGCGAAGCCAGACTCCTACTTGGCAAGGTAGCAATGGACCCCGCTAGATGTGCCAGAATTTCTGAAAATCTGGGCACTTACTATGCTGATGGGCATCATAAAGAAGTCCTCAATTCGCTCCTACTGGAGCAGTAGCCCCATCTGCTCTACCCCCATTTACCCCCAATCAATGTCACGTAGAAGGTATGAAAATTTTTTTGCGTTTCATGCACTTCAGTGACAACAGCCTGTGCCCTCCTAGAGAGCATCCCCAGTTTGACAGGCTGTATAAAATCCGCCCCCTGATTACCCACTGCGCCGCCAGGTTTGCAGAGGCTTATACACCTGGAAGGAATATCTGCGTGGATGAATCCCTAATGAAATACAAGGGAAGGCTGGGATTCAAGCAGTATATTCCTTCCAAACGCTCCAGGTATGGAGTGAAGGTGTATAAGCTCTGTGACCGCGAGAGTGGGTATACTCAGGCCTTCCGGGTGTACGAGGGAAAGGATAGTAGCCTTGACCCTCCAGGTTTCCCAGAACACATGGGAACCAGTGGCAAGATTGTGTGGGACCTACTTTTTCCCCTGATGAACAAAGGGTACCACTTGTATGTTGATAATTTTTATACGAGTGTCCCTTTGTTCAAGCTGCTGTATTGTTTTGATACAGCAGCATGCGGTACTGTTCGCAAGAACCGCATAGGTTTCCCAGCACAGCTTGTCCGCACCCGGTTAAAAAGGGGGGAGACCTCAGCTCTGCGCCAAGAGGAGCTGTTGGCGGTCAAGTACAGAGACAAGAAGGATGTATACCTTCTATCCACCATCCACACTGAGAGGTCTGTACGTGGCAGAGCTGAGCGCACCAGGAAGTCAGTGTGCATCAAAGCCTATAACCGGCATATGGGTGGGGTTGATCTGGCAGATCAGCTGCTCCAGCCCTACCAGATTATGCGGAAGTCAAGGGCTGGTACAAAAAGGTTGCAATTTACCGGATGGAAATTGCAACCCACAATGCCTTTTTGCTCTGCAAAAAGGCAAACCCGGAGTGACGCTGTCCTTTTTACAGTTTCAGCTCCAGGTCATTTCGGGGTTTTTGTACCAGGATGCACCTGCTCCCCGGGCGGTGATGGGGGACAGAGTTGGGGCTACACATTTTATTTATAAAATCCCCCCTACTGAGGGCAAACAGAAACCCCAAAAAAGATGCAGATGTGTTTCAAGAGGGGGCAGAGGAGAGACACAATCTTTTACTGCCCAGAATGCCCTGGACAACCCGGTCTGTGTCTTGGGGACTGTTTCAAGATATATCACACTGTGCGGGATCTGTGATTTTTTTTTCCTTTTTATTTTTTCTTACACTCTAGTTAGTTAGTTCAGTTTAGTTTTTTTTTTTCTTTTACTGCACCAGACTTTTACATTTTATTCCTACATTTTTATGTTCTACAATTGGTGCTGTATTTTGCCAAAATCTTTGCACACCTATGCATGGGGGGCATGGGTCTACTCAGGAGACCTTGCAGAAAACAACCTGGAGAGTTTTCATGCAGTAACCAACAACAGTGTGTCCTAAATCACAGTCCAAATCTAATGTGGGCGTAAAAATCTGAAAATTGAAAAATTACCGCCACACACCTTCTCAAATGTTTTGGGCTAAAACCGTTGCATCCATGGCATCAAAGCACTCCATATGCAATACCTTGGGGTGTCAACATAACAAATAAAAACAATTTTCTGGCAATAATTCAAACTGGGGTATGCGGTAGACCCAAAACCAAAGATAGGCCTAGCTGAAGAAATAATCTCAATTTCAACTCCAATGACAAAGTCATAAAAATTGTATTTGAACCTTCCCAAAATCCTGGCAAACCTATGCATGGGGGCAGGGGTGTACTCAGGAGACCTTGCAGAAAACAACCTGGAGAGTTTTCATGCAGTAACCAACAACAGTGTCTCCTAAATCACAGTCCAAATCTAATGTGGGCGTAAAAATCTGAAAATTGAAAAATTACCGCCACACACCTTCTCAAATGTTTTGGGCTAAAACCGTTGCATCCATGGCATCAAAGCACTCCATATGCAATACCTTGGGGTGTCAACATAACAAATATAAACAATTTTCTGGCAATAATTCAAACTGGGGTATGCGGTAGACCCAAAACCAAAGATAGGCCTAGCTGAAGAAATAATCTCAATTTCAACTCCAATGACAAAGTCATAAAAATTGTATTTGAACCTTCCCAAAATCCTGGCAAACCTATGCATGGGGGGCATGGGTGTACTCAGGAGACCTTGCAGAAAACAACCTGGAGAGTTTTCATGCAGTAACCGACAACGGTGTCTCATAAATCACAGTCCAAAACTGATGTGGGTGTGAAAATGAAAAATGACCACCAAACAGTATCCAATTTGTTTGGAGCAAACGGTTGCATCCATGGCATAAAAACACTCCATTTACAATACTTTGGGGTGTTAGCTTACCAAATATATGCACGTTCATAAAATTGGGGTATGTAAAAAGGCCCCTAAAAAGAAGATAAGCAAAGAAGATATGTCAGATTAGAAAAATGACAAGCACATATCAAAAGATTGGCGTAGCACCCCAAAAACAACAGAACAAATCTATATATGGGTGGTATCACTTTACTCAGAAGATGTTGCTGAACATATTTTGGGGTGTTTTTTGGCAGTAACCCATAACTGGATTTGACAATTCATGCCTAAAGTACAATGTGTGTGAAAAAATAACACAAAAAGTGACTACCTGAAAGTTTGACAAAGAGCTAGTGCATGGAAAGTGTTAAAATACAACTCTTTGAAGTACCCTAGGGTGTGCCCTTTCTAAAAATATATGGTTTGATGGGGGTAAATTACTTTGGCCGGCTTCAAAAATGTCCCAAATAGGACATGGGTGTATGATGACGAAATGTGAAAATTCCAAGTTGTAAAACTGAAATGCACACCCCCCAAATAAGGCCTATTAGCCCCCAAATAACCCGACATACCTATACATGGGTAGTATCAATTTACTCAGAAGATGTTGCTGAACATATTTTGGGGTGTTTTTTGGCAGTAACCCATAACTGGATTTGACAATTCATGCCTAAAGTACAATGTGTGTGAAAAAATAACACAAAAAGTGACTACCTGAAAGTTTGACAAAGAGCTAGTGCATGGAAAGTGTTAAAATACAACTCTTTGAAGTACCCTAGGGTGTGCCCTTTCTAAAAATATATGGTTTGATGGGGGTAAATTACTTTGGCCGGCTTCAAAAATGTCCCAAATAGGACATGGGTGCATGATGACGAAATGTGAAAATTCCAAGTTGTAAAACTGAAATGCGCACCCCCCAAATAAGGCCTATTAGCCCCCAAATAACCCGACATACCTATACATGGGTGGTAGCAATTTACTCAGAAGATGTTGCTGAACATATTTTGGGGTGCTTTTTGGCAGTAAACCTTAAAGTTCACAGTACATGTATTCTTAAATTGCATTAAAAAAAAAATCACCAAAACTTTTTTTTTCTCAAATTTTGGCATAGATTTGTGGTAAAATGGTTTGCATGGACAGAGTCAAAATACCCCAAGTTTAATACCTTGATTTGTGTACTTTAAAAAAATATGTATATGTGGAGGGTTATTCAGGAATTAGTGACAGATATCAGTGTTACAATGTCACTATGACTACTTTTAAAAGTAAACCCTTTGTAAATGGCAAAGTGCTACTTTCACTTATTGTTGCATAAGATAAGGAGCAAAGCGAGGAATATGTAAACATTGGGTATTGCTAAACTCAGAACTAAATTTAGAAACTACTAAGGAATTAAATTTTTTTGACGGTTGTTGATACATAAGAAATTTTGGGGGTCAAAGTTCGAAAAAGTGTTTTTTTTTCAATTTTTTTGTCATATTTCACAATGTTTTTTATAGTAAATTATATGAAATGATGAAAAAAATGGTATCTTTATAAAGTCCATTTAATGACGAGAAAAACAGTGTAAAATATGTGTGGGTTGCATAAACGAGTAAGAGGAAAATTTGACGTAAACACAAACAGCGCAGAAACGTAAAAACAGCAGCGGTCACTAAAGGACGGATTTGTGTAAAACCGCCCGGTCACTAAGGGGTTAATGCGCAATATTGTTCCCATTTCAATTATAATGTGA
The DNA here is from genome assembly GCA_009667805.1 of Leptobrachium leishanense. Taxonomy (NCBI): domain Eukaryota; kingdom Metazoa; phylum Chordata; class Amphibia; order Anura; family Megophryidae; genus Leptobrachium; species Leptobrachium leishanense. The sequence continues at coordinate 184,841,097 of CM019066.1, forward strand.
ACAGTGATAACGATTTTTTCTATGGGGGCGTTTGCTAAAAACACGTAATTTTCCCCCAAAAAAAGTAACGATTCCCCGTTTCAAATTTTTTTAACAAGCGCAACCCATAGAAAATATAACCGCAAACACCTCGCATGTTAAAAGGTGAAAAAAAAATACTTTACACGTTGTAAATTATTGAAAATTCAAATTTTATTGCATTTTTTGTTATAATATACAGACAGGACATAACGTATACATATAATAATGATATATTAGGAATCTGCCGAGTCTGCCGGAAAGAACGATATATAATATGTCTGGGTTGTTTAATAAAATGTAACTTCAAATCGCATTTAAACATGATGAGCGAAACCGGTAAAAATGAGCTCAGCACAGAGGTGTGAAAAGGCTCAGCAGCGAAAGGGTTAATAATAATAAAAAAAAACATTTTGGAGATGAACCCTGGGCTTCAGCCCTCCCAGGCAGGTTCTCTTCCTGTTCTGTCACATGTTCTTTCAGCCCTGAAGCCTTTTCATAGCTGCACTGTCTCTCTGCAGAGCGCATTATGCATGGGTAACCACTTGTAGCCTATGGATAATTATCCTCTACGTCTGATGACACTTTCTTGGCTTTATCAGTCTCCCGTAGACCTCAGTACTTGGTCATCGGTTTATTACGGAGTTTTGTTCTATTGTGGAATCTGATTCCTTGGGCTTGATCCCGGCTTGTATACCATTTATGAACCTGTTGTCCCAGCCCTAACCTCTGTATTATGCTTGACTGCTTCTCTGGACAACCACTGATGTGTAACACGTACATGGAATTGCTTCCAAGTGAACATTGGGTTACCACCTGCCCGGTTTTCAGCCGGACTGTCTGGGTTTTGTAGTGTCTGCCAGGTATTAATATGAGCCGCATGAGCCATGCAGAAGTCCAGGGCAAGGCACATTAATTAAAATCACATTAATCATGATCACATTAATCCCTCTTGTGCCCCTTACCATGCAGCACACAGAGGGGGCAAAATTCAGAGCTTGCAGCTGCAGAGTCTGCCTGTGTGTCTCCCCTGCAAGCTGGCCCCACCACTCTATCCTGGCACCAGCAGCAGGTCCTGACAGGGAGATACACAGGCAGGTCTCTGTGTTTTCCCTCTCTTTCTCCATCTTCCTCCTCTCCACTCTGCAGAGTGCTTATATAAGCATAGTGTTTATATGTAGCTCTCTGACTGTCTTTCTGTGTTTGATTTGGCTATTGTATTAGGATTATATGTACCTCTGGCTTCTCTTGAACGGTTATTGTAAAGGATTACATGTACACTTGCCATTCTTTTACCAATTTACTTGTTGGTCTACGAGTATATTGGTATTAATCCCTACGATCATATACTGTGCCGCTTTTTCTTCTCTGTCTGTTTGTACCAGCCATCTAAGGACTAGTGTTACCGGAATCCACTTGGTTCACTCGGGACGAGGCCGGACCGGACACGAGCAAGGATTGTCTGGACAAGAGTCTCTTCAGGAAAGGCAAACTTTATTGTGATGTCACAGAAGATGCTCAGACAGGATTGAATCGCAAAGACTGAGCCCCGAGTTCACCCCGACAAGGGGTCTTATACCCCGAATACATAATTAGGTACATCCCAATTAGCCCACCTCCCGGTGACACTATCCCACCCCATGTGGGTTAATACCTCCCTTAGTCTAATACAAAAACATTCCATTAAATTGGCCGTAAATTGGCAAACTTCATGTTAGTTTTGACAGATCATGATTAGTTACTACATTCAATCCGGGCTATACTCGCCTCCCTAACGCCTGTACTTATTTGTTGCGGCTAACACCTGGTCTATCTTCTATGCTTCCCTTTGTCTCTCAGCGGGCCTCTATGACCTTGGTGTATCCATTCCTCATTCTGTCCCTTCGTGCCAGGAACAGCCAAGATCTTTCTCAGGGTTCTAATTGCTTTTCTGCTAATCTAACACATTCCTAAATTTCTACGTATGCTTCAATCTAGTTTCAGCTAAAACCTACCTAGTTATTTTCAAGTGAACCAATATTCTGAACAAGATGGCCGCCTGGCTTATAATGGCAGCCATCTTCCAGCCTGATTCCACTTCATTCCCCCCTTGGCTCAAGCCTCAGGTTCTTCTCCTGAGACTTGTAGCCATTACACCTCACTACTATTATTCTCAAGTTCCTCATACTTTGGGGGACCTATTTTTGCTGGGAACATATCTTGTGGGATAATCAGTGGTATCTTCTGTGTCTGTGTGGGTGTCAGTGCCCTCTTGCATAGTGGCCAGAGACAGAGCCCTATGCGGTACAGTAGTGTCCCTACGACCAAGATCTCCACCACCATCAGAATCATGGATCCAATCTGTGAGATAAATCTCAGAATGGATCCGAACCAATCTCCGATTGCTCCGAACCCACAGAGTGGATTCCAGCCTTCAGCAGCGATCCTCCTTGCTGTGTTCTGCAACTGTGCTACCTTCTCCTGGTGATCTTGGATTACCTGGTAATAGTCAGGGACGTCATGTGTAGTGTTCTTGATGAAAGTGCAACATTCATAATGCATCGTCATCTCACACAATCCATTCAGAGCCGCACTGATCTGTTCCAGTGCCATATTATGTATCATTTGTACCTTTCGTATCTCCCGTACTTCCAGATTCAGTAACTGAATATCCCAACTAGTCTTATTCAAAATCTCATCCATCAAACTGGCATAACTGTTCATTCTTGCCATCAACTCTCTTCCCCATCCAGTCCATGCTGGAAGCCATGCCCATATTCGATCCGCTTTCTTGAATAGCTCTCTCTTCTGTCTTTCAAACACCAGTGGGTACCTAGGGTGAAGTATTGTGTCTGAATTAGTGTCTTCTCCCCTCACGCTCTGGATTGGGATCAATTTAGCCAGATAACACATTCCCGTTACTGTAGGTGGTACCCATGTGTAACACACCCTTTCACAGCATACCTGGTACCCTCCTTTCACTATAAATGGTGATGAATATAGTGTTCCCTTTGTTATCTCTATCGCAAGTTGTCTCAGCCGTCTCATCATATCCACTGCATCCTGCCTTCCATTGGTCGCATTCGCAATCACCTCCTCTTGCTCTCTAGTGAGTTGCCTGCACCGTATATATAGATAATGTGCCTTTAGTCCTGTTCTGAATATGTAAATATATGATGTCCAGTTGAACTGACTTGAGTTACATAACCCACCCTCATTATTTGTCTCCTTATCTGGTCCTAATTGAAAACACCATTCTGGTTGGTACACTGGTCCTATTATGGGGTACCCGGGACTGAATGATTCTGGTTTCTCCCTCGATGCATCGACTGCTTGTATTGTGACATTCCCTGATGCAAACATACTCAAATTCATTGGGACAGAGGCAAATGGTATATGAATTGTCTCTGGGTGCAGTCTACTACACACCCAACATGCGGTTTGCCCAGACTTTTTAGCATAGTCATATTTAAATTGCACAAGTAAGTGTCCTCTTGGGCTGGTTCCAGATAGCGCCTCTCGTTTTTGTCTCCACATGGTACGGTTCTCCATCACCGGGTGCGTACCATTCCAGATCTGGGAAATTTCCACTTTCTTGGTGGTGCTTGGGCACCTGGGGCATGCTCCACGTGATAGTCCATGGATCAAATGTGCAAGAAACAAAATCAGTACCAGAATTGCCCCAACTGTCAAAAACCCTTGGACAATTCTCTTCACAGTCACATAAACCCAATCCCTCCCCGCCGGAATTTCAAAAACAAAAGACATTTCTGGTTGCTCACAGGTCGAGGCCAGGCCCCTAAAAATAACCCTTTCAGCATCTTCCATCAGGGGATAATCAGACCTCGTTGTAACCATCAAAACACCCACGGGTTGAGTATCTTGGATGCTTTCAGTCGAATCTCTCAGGGGCTCATGACTGTGGTCTTTGTTAGCTTTAGCCTCAGTGGATTGGTCTCGTTGGTGATGACCTTCCATACTGGTTCAGGATTGGCTGCAGCTACCTTCAGTCTGGAGTGATGTATCCACGGGACCACCTCGGCAACCTTTACTGCTGTAGGGGTTGATAACAGGACAAAGTAAGGACCTCTCCATTTTGGGCCTAGTGGATCATTTTTCCACTCCTTCACCCATACTGAATCACCTGGACAATACTTATGCAGTGGAGGGTATAAAAAGTGAGGTATATTATCTCCCACCCAAGTATTTAATTTCTGCATTGCTTTACCCAACAGCACAACCTGATCATTTAATTTAGTTTCCCCCAATGCCCGAAGGTCCCCCCTTAGTCCATTAATCAGAGGGGTAGGCCGTCCAAACATGAGTTCATACGGACTTAGCTTCAATTGGGGGGTTGGCCTGCACCTAATGTGCAATTGGACTATCGGCAGCACATCCAACCAGCCTAGTGACATCTCTTAGCACAGTTTGGACATCAAAGTCTTTAGGGTGCGGTTCATTCTCTCGACTTTTCCCGAGCTTTGGGGCCTGTAAGCCGTATGTAACTTCCAGGTGATGCCCAATAGTCGGGCAAGTTGCTGTAAACAGTTCTGTATAAATGCGGGGCAATTGTCCGACCCTATTTCGAGAGGAAGTCCATAGCGTGGTATTATTTCCTTCATCAGACTTTTCACCACTTCCACTGTTTTCTCTGTTCTTGTTGGGAAAGCTTCTACCCATCCTGTCAGGGTACACACCATTACCAGTAGATATTTATATCCTTTGCAGGGTGGCAACACTGTGAAATCTATCTGTAACGATGCCATTGGGGATAGCCCGATCGGCTGCTTCCCTGGAGGTTGAGATGGGCCTGTTCTTGGATTATTTTTGGCACATGTCACGCACTGCTGGGCTATTGCTTTGCAGATTACTGACAGTCCTGGCACGTAGAAATGTGGCTCCAATTGTTGTTCCATCATTTCTCTTCCTCCATGGGTACTTGCGTGGAGCATTCTTACGATCTCAGGTGCCAGTGTTGCCGGTAGAACTATTTGCCTGTTCTTCAACTGGAACCATCCGTCTTCTCCATATCCGCCTTGTTCTTCTGATAACCATTTCTTCTCTTTCTCGGATTACACAGGCGTCTATTCGCTCAGTGGCGCCGGTAGGAGCGCAGCCACCACTGATTTTGCTTTGTATCGTGCCAATTCTCCATGGTTTCCCCAGATGAATTCTTCTTCTGGGAAATAGTATTGCCAGGCAAAAAACAGCAGATCTCGTCTTTCCTGTGAATCTCTCACTGCTGGTATAAAAAAGTTCATCACACTTTTCTTCATTCTTGGCAGTTTGTTTTTGATAAGGATCTCCTTGAGGAAGAACCTCACCAATGGGGCTTGGTATTCTTCTGCTCCCAATTCTCCCAAATTTAGCAGTATTCGTGTAATTCTCAGATTATTATGAGGGTTGGTTGTTAGATTTTAGAAACGTGAGGTGAAATTTTCTGCTCGTTCAACTTCGATTACTTCTGTATCTTCCCCATACTCCCCCATTAGTTTTACGCCGAAGAATTTCAGCATCATTTTGTTTACTCTGCGGAGTCTTTGCTGAACTTCTGAGGTGTTAATCATAAGACATGTCTCTTGAGGGTTCAGAGGAGTGGAGTAGAAATTTCGGCCTTGTGACCGGGTTGGCAAGAGCCATTGGATATAATCATGATTGAGTTCTAATAGTTCGTAGTGATTGTGCCATTTGTGCAACATAATTTCAATAAATTCACCTCCAGGTTCAAATTTTCTCCAATTCATGTAAAATTCGTAGTTTGGCATGGGAGGTTTGGCCTCTTGCTTGCAGAGCAGGACTTTGGCTTGATCAGTTGTTAGCAATGGTTTTGCAGCCGCTTTTGTGGCCTGGTCAGCGCGCCTGTTGCTTTTCGGGATTTCATCATGGCCTTTCTGGTGGCCACGACAGTGCAGAATACTGACAGCACTTGGTTTCCATACAGCTTCTAGGAGGGCTGTTATTTCAGCTGCATACTTGATTTGTTGTCCTGAGGAAGTAAGTAGGCCTCTTTCTTTGTAGAGTGCACCATGTGCATGGACAGTCATAAAGGCATATTTGGAGTCAGTGTAGATATTTACTCTTTTGCCTTCGGAAAGTTGTAGAGCCCTGGTTAGGGCCGTTATTTCAGCCAGTTGTGCAGATGTATGCCCTTGTAGAGAATTTGCTTCAATAATCTCTTCTGCTGAGACGACTGCATAGCCGGAGACTTTCTTCCCATCATCCATGTAACTGCTACCATCAGTGAATAGCTGTAGATCGTATTTGTCTAGGGGTACGCCTTTCAAATCTGGCCTGCTACTGAACACTGCTTCCATGACTTGGAGGCATTCATGATCTGGATCCTCTTCACAGTCAGGCAGTAAAGTAGCAGGGTTCAAGGTAGCGATGAGGTCCAAATGAACCTGTGGATTCTCACACATCATAGCTTGGTACTTCGTCATCTGGCTGTTGCTGAACCAGTAACTTCCTTTTACATCAAGCAGGGCTTTGACAGCATGGGGCACCTTGACATGAAGAACTTCCAAGGGTCAGCTTGTCTGCTTCTGCTATCAGCATTGCGGTGGCTGCCACAGCTTTCAGGCATGGGGGTAGGCCGCAGGCCACAGGATCAAGTTGCTTGGAGAGATAGGCCACAGGCCTTGGCCAGGAGCCAAAATTCTGAATCAGCACTCCTGTAGCTGTTTGATTGTGTTCATGCACGTACAGCTGGAAAGGCTTGCTGTGATCTGGCAGTCCCAGCGCAGGAGCCTCCATTAAGAGAGTCATTAATTTCAGGAAAGCTGCTGTTTGCTCTTCTTCCCAGAGGAAGGGGTCATGCTCTCCTCCTTTGGTGGCTTGATGGAGAGACTTAGCAATATCTGCGAAGTTGGGGATCCACAGGCGGCAGAAACCTGCAGCTCCCAGGAATTCACGGACTTGTCTCCTTGTCTTTGGTTGGGGTATTCGGCATACTGCTTCTTTTCTCTCTGCCCCCAGTACACGCTTGGTACCTGTTAATTGAAACCTAAATATTTCACAGTCTGTTTACATATTTGTGCTTTCTTTTTGGACACTCTGTAACCTGCAAGGCATAGCAGATGTAGCAGGGCTTTTGTGGCAGAGAGACAGTCTTTTTCTGTGGGAGAAGCTAGTAATAAATCATCTACATACTGTAGTAAAACAACTTTGTCTGGCTGAGCGTTGAAGGACAGGAGGTCCTGGCTGAGCGCGCACCCAAAAATCGTGGGCGAGTTCTTGAAACCTTGAGGGAGGCGAGTCCATGTCATTTGATGGTGGGCCCCGTGGTAGATTCCTCCCACTGAAATGCAAAAAGGGGCTGGCTTGCCGGAGCCAGGTGGATACAAAAAAAAGCGTCTTTTAAATCAAGCACCGTGTAATATTTTGTGTCTCTGGGAATTAATGCCAATAAATTGTTTGGGTTGGGAACCACAGGGTGTAGAGTTACTGTGGCTTCGTTGACAGCTCGTAAATCTTGGACTGGGCCGTACTCTTGTGTGCCCTCTTTCAGTACTGGCAACAGGGGTGTGTTCCACGGTGACACTCAAAATTTCAATATGCCGTGGTCTTTAAGTCTCTGCAAATGTGTCTGGATATTTTGCTTGGCTTTTTGTGGGATATGATATTGTCTTAAAGCCACAGGTGTTGCACCAGGTTTTAAATCGACGTACACTGGAGGGATATTTACAGCTAGTCCGGGCGGGTTTTCCTCCGCCCACACTCCGGGGATGCCCAGAAGTAGTGTGTACGGGTCTGGGTCGGCCAGCGGGGTTGGTGCCGAGCGCCATTCTTCTTCTCTTGGCATAATTACTGCAATTTTGACAGGTTGGGTGTGCTGGATGGCTGGGCTGTACTGCAGTGTAGAGCTGCCACTCTCAGGCAGGTCTAATCTAGCGTGACCCCGGGGAGAAACGTAATTTTGGTTTGCAATTTGCAAAGGAGATCCCGCCCCAGGAGTTGGATGGGACATTCGGGCATATACAGAAATTCATGTTCAACATTATGCCCACCCACACTACATTTTCGTGAAGCAAGGAAGGGGTACTTAGTGGACACCCCCATTGCTCCCACAATATCAACTTCATTTCCCATTGGGGGTGCAATTTGTTGTGTTACGACAGAATATTCGGCACCGGTGTCAATCATAAAAATTTCATCTTTATTTCCCACCCTCATAGTGACCGTGGGCTCGTGATTACCGAGTGGGATGGGCCCAGGTCTGTGTCAATATGTACCTTGCCCTTCAAATGACGTTCCCGCCAGACCAACAAACCCTGCACCTGCACCATCATTTCTCTCATATCTGCCGTTTGTTACCTGACCATTGGAGGCCTGACCTCCCGATTCCCCAGCCTCCCCCGGCACCCCAAATTTAGCCAAAAATGCCGGACAATTATTTTTCCAGTGACCTTCGCCCCGGCACCAAGCGCACTGATTGGGTCCCAGGGGTTCCCTAGGGGTTCCCCTACCTCTGCCTCCCCGACCCCTCGCTCTCCCTCTTTCCGGGGCACCTCTTCCTCCATTCCCATATATCCGACCACCCCTGTATGCCCTTTTTGTCTCTTTATCTCCTCCCGCTTTTCTTCCAAATCCCGGTTATGATACACTTTATTAGCAATTTCCACTAATTCACTAATACCTTTACCCAAAAACCCATCTTGTCTCTGTATTTTATTCCGTATGTCTCTCTGTGACTGACCCACAAAGGAAGAATTAATTAACCTCTGATTCTCCACCGCCTCTGGGTCAATAGGACTGTACATCCTATATGCATCTAGTAATCTTTCTAGAAATGCACTTGGGGTTTCTTTAGAATCTTGCACAATATCCGCTATTTTCCCCATATTTGTGGGTTTCTTCCCTCCCGCTTTAACACCCATTATTACCGCTGTACGGTACGTCTGCAGGTGTGCAATACCTGCAGCGGTATTGTACGGCCATTTGGGATCTGTTTTGGGGTAGTGTTCCTCTGCCCACGCTTCTGGCTGGGCTCTGGCATCTTCTACGGCTTGGGCAAGTAGAATTTTTTGCGCGCTACTATTTATTCGGGCTCTTTCCTCAGTGGTGAACATTGTCAGCATTAGTTGTTGACAATCTGCCCATGTGGGGTTATGTGTAAGCATGACTGACTCTATCATACTGGCCACCGCTGCGGGGTTAGTGGAATACAGTGGTGTGTGTGTTTTCCAATTGAACAGATCTGTTGTCGTAAATGGGACATATGTGTATTGCACTGGCCCAGGTTCTCCGTTTTCCAGTACAGGGCCTGGCACCTCCTGTAGGGGCATTTGCAACTTACTTTTACTGGGATTGTGCTGATATGGGTCTCGGGGTTTATATATTTTGTTCGCTGCGCGAGTGGTTGCACCTTGCTTTGCATCTTCACCCTCATCATCGCTGTCTTCTTGGGTTGCTAGTTTATATACGTTCCCATCGGGCATTTCAATCTTTCCTGGTGGGACCTCTCTGTCTCCTCCACACGCTGCCCCCTCACCTTCCTCCGCAATACCGCCTGCCGGAGTGGAGAAAGCCGGCGGAGCAGCAGCAGCCGCCCGCCCCCCCTCCGCCAGCGCAACCGCGGCACGCAAAGCTTCTCTCGCTGCCCCATAATATGATGGATAGGGCGGGGACAGGGAATCAATCTCCTCCGGTTGTTCTACTAACACTGGTTTCCTTTTCTTATTATTTTCTCTATTTGGGGGTACCTGCTTCTTGTTACGTCCCGCCATCATTATAAAATGACTTTTATCTTTTACACAATACCTCCATATATCTATATATGGGTACTGTTCAGGATATCTGCATTTCCCGGTTACTTGGGAATGCACTCTCTGTATTAACTCCGGGTCCATTGACCCCTGCTCTGGCCAATCTGGAACTAGCAGTGGCCATACAAGTGTACACATTCCTATTAATTTCTCTTTAGTTAACTCTACACCATAATCATGTGTTGTGTATAGTGCTTCAAAATTCCGCACCACATACCCTAAGGGCGTCTCACCCTTCTTCACCTTCTTCACCTTGTTGGGCTTGGATGACCCGTTACCCATTGTTACTTTTAAGGGCAGTAACCTTTTTACGATACAGATATTACTTTTTAGCAAAAACACTTGAAATTTACTGTCTGGTACTTCAGTCAACAATTCATATATATCGGATTCGCTTCCTCCGTCAGTAGCCGGACTGCAGTTGCCTGAGCCGGAAACGTACCTTGGGAGTCCATTCTCAAGTTTGCTTTCTCGCTAGGCGAGTAGGCGCACAATCACTCACAGCAGTCTCAGCAATCATTCACAACCCATACTGTACCAGATACTTTCAGCACAAAACAGTACATAAACAATTCAACTCTTTCTACTAGCCGAGGGCACACGTCCCTCCTTTTGGCTCCTTATACCCCGTTAATTGAACTCTAACTCTTGACTGCTTGTGACTATGTGCACCCCGTTCTATAACTACACTTCCATCTGCAATTCCAATTTGCCTATGGGTAATCTACCCACCCGGCACCACTTCCTCTGCAGCTACCGCTGGCCCCAATGGGCCCTCTTCAGTACATGATGTACACACTAGCACTGACTCAGGGCTCTCAGCCCAGTCACAGAAATCTCTCCTCCTTTCCTTTTGTCCACGTGTAGTAGCTTTATTTACAAACACTGACTACGACTATGCAACTCCACGTGGCTCCCTTCTCCCTCACATACAGACTCTACCCTTTAGTTAACATCCGATCCCCCGGGTCCAGACACGCGCTAGCCACTCTGGCTCCTTTGCTTGTCCGTGCTTTCGGCGGTGGGTTCGGTATATCAACGAGACCGTGGCCGCAGGTCTCCTTATCTGACTATGGCCGGACGTTTCCCTTTATACCAGTATTTCCATTAGACATACAAACATAGAAGACACTTTACCTATCGCCGCGCTGTTCGCTGTTTCCTTGGACTCGGTGGTGTCCCAGCTTCCCGGGCCGGGGGTCCATTTGGGACGAGACGAGGTCCACTGAACAGGAAATCCTGCTTGGCGCCTGCAGATGTCAGCTCACCTTCAATGGACGCCCAACCAGCGGGATTACTCGCACCTGCAGTCAACCGCTACAGTGTCCAGCAGTCATTGCCGTGCCGGCAAAGGGCCTCGTATCCTGGCTATCGAGCCCCCAGAAATGTTACCGGAATCCACTTGGTTCACTTGGGACAAGGCCGGACCGGACACGAGCAAGGATTGTCTGGACACGAGTCTCTTCAGGAAAGGCAAACTTTATTGTGACGTCACAGAAGATGCTCAGACAGGATTGAATCGCAAAGACTGAGCCCCGAGTTCACCCCTACAAGGGGTCTTATACCCCGAATACATAATTAGGTACATCCCAATTAGCCCACCTCCCGGTGACACTATCCCACCCCACGTGGGTTAATACCTCCCTTAGTCTAATACAAACACTACATTCAATCCGGGCTATACTCGCCTCCCTAACGCCTGTACTTATTTGTTGCGGCTAACACCTGGTCTATCTTCTATGCTTCCCTTTGTCTCTCAGCGGGCCTCTATGACCTTGGTGTATCCATTCCTCATTCTGTCCCTTCGTGCCAGGAACAGCCAATATCTTTCTCAGGGTTCTAATTGCTTTTCTGCTAATCTAACACATTCCTAAATTTCTACGTATGCTTCAATCTAGTTTCAGCTAAAACCTACCTAGTTATTTTCAAGTGAACCAATATTCTGAATAAGATGGCCGCCTGGCTTATAATGGCGGCCATCTTCCAGCCTGATTCCACTTCACTAGTGATTTTCTTCCTTTTCTTATTTCCTATCCCTGTGTGTTAGGTCTACCCTCTGTCCCACCACAGCGAAACCCAGCCGTATAAAGGACTGGTACCACACCTGGGTTAAGGGTTTCCTTATTGTACATATTGGCCTATCCCAGGACATACCTCAAATCCTACAACCCCAATCCTTACATTTTTCCTTTTTTCCCTTCTCTCACTCTCCACTTTTCTCCTCCTCTCCCCTTTTTCTAACTCCCTCTTCCCTTTCCTTCCTCCCACTCTGTTTCTCCTTTCCTTTCCCCTCCCCTCACTCTCCCGTTTTCTCCCTTGCTTCTTTTCTCCCTCCCTCTCCACTTTTCTCACTCGCCATTTCACCCCCCCTTTCTCAGATGTATGTGTACAGTAAGTGTGAGGATGTTTGGGTTGAAAGGGGCTTATTTGAAGATGATAGGAGCCGATTTGTGTTTCAGAGTGAGAGAGGCTGATTTGGAGCTTACAAAATTACTGATTTGGGGTGAAACGGGGTTAAAATGGAATATGAAAGGTGAAAGTGAAGGGCATGTATATGAATACATGTGTGAGCGTGTGTGTGTGTGTGACTAATCGTATACCTGTGAGTAGCTATGAGCAGCATATATATTTTGCGACACGGTGTTAGAGTTTCCAAGTTTTCTTCAAGCCAAACCTTAAGTCAACTCCCACTGCTCAGAGGCTACTATCCTCGTAGTTGCTCTGTTTAAAGTGGTTCTGCTACGATGTGCATGCCAGCTCCTGCATCTTGGGCTCCTGGTAAATACTGACAGAATGAGCAAGTCTTTACCATGGAGCCTGCAGAGAAGGCATACACCCGATACACCCTTGTGCTAGCGCTGAACTATTTATCTCACTCATTTATACCCTTAACTCAGATATTCAGAGATAAAGGAGGGATCATGATGTGCCTGTGTGATCAAAGCCACATACTTGTCTGTCCTGGAACCTATATATCTAAAACCAGGTATCTGTGCCTGACTTAAACTCTGGGTATCTGCTGCAGTTCAGGGCTCTTATCCACTGCTGCCAAATGTTTTTCTCTATGAAGCCATGAATTTATGCCAATGACTTTGTTAGGACTGGATAATATCTCTTCTAAGAGGGAAACTTGTGTTGTGTGTCCACAACCTCCTGGAGTCAGACAGTCCTGCAAAAGTGGCTGGATTGAGGCTATTTTAAAATTCCTATACTGCCAAGACTTAAGCAATCAAGTAAAACATAATTGTTAAGGATCCTAGTATCCCAGGTGCCCCTTTCCGCTGTATAAGACGGAGCTTGTATCCAGATACAGTATAGACGACACGTAAACTGTATGAAGAGTTGTTGCTCATTCAAAATCCAAATGGAGAATGCTTTATTTTCACTTTAGACCCACAAAGGTAAAACACAGTTGAGACACAACCCACTCCCTTAAAGAATACATTGCAGATAACATCGAGAGTCTCCAGTCAGAGAACAATAGAAAGAGCCATCAAACACAATGGAGTGTTTACACATGCGTCTTTATCTAAACAGTCTGCTAGACCTAGGGGAACAAAGGAGTCTTCTTACAGAGAGGGAAACACAGGAGGTTAGAGTGCAAGCTCTTGAGCAAGGGTCCTCTCCTATGGTTTAGTGAGTGCAAAATATAACAACTTATAACTGTAACATACAGATACACACTTTGACAACAGCATAGCACATCACACACACTCTACACTATATACAGGGACAATAAACTGTAAAGCAAAATACTTGCAAATAAACATTGAAGTGGTGGTTTCGTCACATATGTCTCCCCTTCCAGATCATCAGGGCGAGGTTTGATCCCAACGGATCGCTTGCCACTGACAAGACCTTTCACTCTGTCCATTTTTGCACCAGCTGCAAAGTTCCAGGTGCTGGCACACAAACACCATCAGCAGAGTCTGACGGTCGCTGCAGGGTACCCCTGGTTGCTTGTGGGTCCATAGTCCCGGGGCAAGAGGCAAGCCATCCCTCTTGTCCAGTGCACCAGGCAACAGGCCACCACAGTCCACAAAGAAAAAATGTTTGTTAGTGGGCACACTGGGCCTCCTCCCCACACTTTTTCTACAGTGTACCTCAGCAGACCCAGAACCAGAACCCAGTCAGCATTTACAGTCCCCAGTCTCTCCTTCTGCTGATTCCCCCTCCCAGACATTCAAAAGGGGCCCACCCCACAATCCCAAAAGGGTGCAACTCTTCCTGGGACCAGGAACCTAGCAGCCTCCCAGGATGGACACTCACCGGTCTCCTGGGCAGGGGGGTGGTCTTCTCTGTTTCTGCACCTTGGTTGGTAGGGGTGGCATTATCGGGGGTCCCCATTTTCCTTGGGGACCAGTCACACGTTGATGCCAGGACAGCCTCCAGCAACACTGGGTAGAATCGCTCTTCAGTGCAAAATATAACAGGGGCACTGACTCGACCCCCTGTTGTGCTGCTCTCCTCCGTGGTGGGCATGTTGGTGCTGTCAGCTCATAGCAGGGACAGCTCATCTTGAAGCCGCTGGCACTGTGCTTGTGTCCCCTCAAGCTCAGCCTGCAGGTGGCTGGCAGTGCCCTGGTGCTCCTGCACCAATACATCCAGTTGGTTCTGGAGCACCTGAATTTCTTCCTCCTGCTGACAGGGCCGTGCCTGCATAGTGTCCCGGGAGAGCTGTGTCTGCGCCAACTCCTGCTCGCAGAGCTCCAGGCGAATTTTAAAAGCAGTCCTTTCTATATGTAGAGCAGCTCCAGTTTGCCACTCGGCCTCCAGCTGGTCCTCAAGCTGCTCAATCATTATATGGGAGCCGTGCTCCAGCTTCCTTATTTGCGCACGGGCTCCACTGAGCAGGTTGTTGGTATTGTCCTCGCAGGCCTGCAGCTGGGCCGACAATTGTTGTATGGTGGCTGCCTGTTCTTGCACTTCCGTGCAGCGACCATCTCTCTCCTCTGTGACCACTCGCAGTTCGGTCTGATGCTCTTTCAATGTCTGTCAGGGCCATTATCTGTGCCCGAGCAGTAAGCAATTCAGCCTGTAACAAGCTGACCGGATTGTCCATGGTCTCTGTGGCCCCATCTCTCATGAGGGGAACAGCCTGGGTGCCAGTCTCTCCAGTGCCCCGATACTGCCTGCTGGAAGATGGCTTAATGCTGTAATCCGGGGGCTGTGACGGCGTTTCCCTCTGTTCTGTTTTAACTCTGTCACCCTTTTTTTTCTTCCTCTTCCCGCTGGCTGGAACTTGTTGCTGTGCAGCATTCTGCAAACTTTTTAAGTCCATTGCTGGCCCCATCAACTCTAGGCCTTCCAGCTCCCTCAGCCATCCTTGGCTTGGAGCACACTGTGGGCTATCCGGGCCGGCTACCCAGTCTCCTAGTAACTCACCGGTGAGGCTTTCACTCTCTCTCACCATCACCAGGCAATCCTCCTGGCTGCCAATGTCCTCTGGCTCGATCCAGACCGAGAACTTGTCCTCGTTGCACTCCACATCCTAAGAGCAACCTTTTCCTCACCCCTCACAGCTTTCTCTTGCTGCAACAAGCAGACCTCTGTCCAAACGCTCTGGAACAGGTCCATACTGGGGTTCGGTCCATATTTACTGAGGCGTCTCCGTACCTCCTCGAGAATCTCCATCTCGCTCTGGTCTGCACACACTCGAGCCTTTGGTCTCCAGCTCCTCCAGCTGGAAAGGAATCCCACAGCACTGCCAACTAGTGTTAAGCATCCTAGTATCCCAGGCGCCCCTTTCCGCTGTATAAGACGGACCTTGTATCCAGATACAGTATAGACGACACGTAAACTGTATGAAGAGATGTTGCTCATTCAAAATCCAAATGGAGAATGCTTTATTTTCACTTTAGACCCACAAAGGTAAAACACAGTTGAGACACAACCCACTCCCTTAAAGAATACATTGCAGATAACATCGAGAGTCTCCAGTCAGAGAACAATAGAAATATATATCTAAAACCAGGTATCTGTGCCTGACTTAAACTCTGGGTATCTGCTGCAGTTCAGGGCTCTTATCCACTGCTGCCAAATGTTTTTCTCTATGAAGCCATGAATTTATGCCAATGACTTTGTTAGGACTGGATAATATCTCTTCTAAGAGGGAAACTTGTGTTGTGTGTCCACAACCTCCTGGAGTCAGACAGTCCTGCAAAAGTGGCTGGATTGAGGCTATTTTAAAATTCCTATACTGCCAAGACTTAAGCAATCAAGTAAAACATAATTGTTAAGGATCCTAGTATCCCAGGTGCCCCTTTCCGCTGTATAAGACGGAGCTTGTATCCAGATACAGTATAGACGACACGTAAACTGTATGAAGAGATGTTGCTCATTCAAAATCCAAATGGAGAATGCTTTATTTTCACTTTAGACCCACAAAGGTAAAACACAGTTGAGACACGACCCACTCCCTTAAAGAATACATTGCAGATAACATCGAGAGTCTCCAGTCAGAGAACAATAGAAAGAGCCATCAAACACAATGGAGTGTTTACACATGCATCTTTATCTAAACAGTCTGCTAGACCTAGGGGAACAAAGGAGTCTTTTTACAGAGAGGGAAACACAGGAGGTTAGAGTGCAAGCTCTTGAGCAAGGGTCCTCTCCTACTGTTTAGTGAGTGCAAAACAACTTATAACACCTTATAACTGTAACATACAGATACACACTTTGGCAACAGCATAGCACATCACACACACTCTACACTATATACAAAGACAATAAACTGTAAAGCAAAATACTTGCAAATAAACATTGAAGTGGCGTCACAATAGCCATGCCAGGTCGACATGTCCAGTAAACTGTAAGACCTCATCAACTTGACTATTCAACTTGATAGACAGCTGTGGGAATCCCAGAATAAGTTATTATGTTAAAGATCCTTGCAATCACACATCCTATTCTAGAACCTCAGGTCATATGCAAAGAAGTGAATATTACATGCTTGAAGTCAGATAGCTTAGCTCATCCTCTTTTGAATGCACAGAAAGTCCTTTATATTTTCTTCACTTTATTGGGAAAGTAACAGCAAATAAAAGGTGTCTGATAGATTGAAGTGCTTTGTAGTAGGAGGAAGGGGTTAGAGAGAGTCCCTCTGGTGTACGTTCTAGTAGGAGGAAGCAGTTAGAAAGAGCCTCTTTGGTGTACTTTCTAGTAGGAGGAAGGTAAAACAAAATGCAATTACTCAGTTTAGACAGGATGCTTGCTCACATGCCTCTATGGCTAGACTGAAGTAAGTAGAGCCTTGCTAAAACAGGAAATGGGGCTGGGCCAAACTAACTATGTGGGTTAGACAAGGAGAGTGGACTAATCCATTTGAAGTAAAAGCAAGGGGAAAAACAAATAAGGAATCTGGTTCCATTATAAGTCCCTATGCATGGAATACATCACAGTCCTCACCTGCTGTTTCATTTGACTTTGTGGGATACCCTATGCAGATTGGAGTATCGCAAGGGCTGTAGCCCTCAGGTGAAAAAAACAGGATGTAATGTTGGGGGCTTCCAGCCCCTCCGGTGTGCTCGGCGGCAGCATGTCTGATGCTGCTCACTTGCCAGCGCCCGGTTTAAATAGAGACAGGCAGGGAGGTGGCTGCATGAGGCACGGCTTGAGAGGGGGGCGCGGTCTGGTGGCACGGACCTATCAGAGGAGTCCAGGTCTTTTAAAAACCAACAGTTCCTTCTAAGCAGTGCCAGATCGTGGTTATCCATACCTGAGCTCCCTGTACCTGTATTCTCTCATGATTGAACCTGTTATTGACCTCTGCTTGTTTTCTGACTATTCTGCCTTCCGTTGCCCTTGACTATTTCCTTGTACTACGCTCCTGCACTGATATCGACATTCCCTTTGACCATTCTATACTCTGTATTCATGATTTTGGCTCATCTGACTACCCCCGTGTTGCTGACCTGGTTTTGTATTACGACATTGTCTTTGATTAACCCTTTCTGTCTAGCTAGTATATATATACCTGGCCAATTGTAAGGACCAGACAGTTAGGGATTCTTTTACGGCTATCCTGTTGGTAGCTTTTGGGCTCTGTGGAGGGCTTTAAGGACTGCATGGTGGGATCCGGGAACCGTGACACAGGAGTCCGTTACAAAGCTTGTGCATTCATTGTGGCAAAGGAACTCCATTATTTGTCAGCTGTTTCATCCTTCCTTCTCAACACAATATGGGTTACAATGGTATTACACTTGCATGCACAGGTGTGGATCCTTGTGATCAATACTGATAGTACTGTAGTACCTACCTGCAAAATGCTGATCCCCTGCAACTGACAAAACCCAGGTCCAATGGCACTACTAATAATTCTACCGTACCCAGATGTCCTTTGTCCCATCTGAGAAGCTTGATTCTACCACAGATAAAGGTATGCACAGACCCAAAAATGTCATCTGTTCTGCTGTGGAATTCACGTGTTCCTGTGTTTAAGACTACGTCTATTGCTGCTCCAAAGACATATTCACATTCTTGCCCTGTTGAAGAGGAACTATCACCTGTGATGTATACGTGCCTCTAATGGAACTGTGATCTGCAAGGAAGATCTTCTTGTCTTTGAACAAACACTTGGAGTTCAGCTCATATAGTCACCTCTCATAACACCATAAAAGAAAAACCTGAACCATGTTTGGTCACTATTGTATCTACAAGTTCGAAGGCTCCTTCCCCAGAACCTCTGAATATAATGACGAATTGACCACATTGATTGGCTATCCCAAGCAGAATTGTTTTCTGACTTTGAAAACTCACCTGTTTGCACCCAGAGGTCACTCCTTGATCCACCACTGCATTGCATATTGCCAGATTATTATTGTCATCATTTATATAGCGCCAACAGTTTCCACAGCACTTTACAATAACCAATGGGAGTGAGATACAGATAAACAGACATAGGATGGAAAGAAGAGGTGTAGATGGTTCTGCTCATAGGAGCTTACAGCCTAGATGGATTGGGGTTGAGGAAGAAAACGGGAGCTTTAATGGGCAACAGGATCATTAGTACCAATGGTTTGGGAATGGTGGGGCCATAGAAGTAGCTGCAATCATACCTGACAGCAGAGAAATGAGTTGCATCAGTGATGTGGTACACTAATTGGAAACAATGGGTTTCAAGTGATTTCTTTGGAGGACTGAAGATTAGGGGAGAGATTGATAGGGCGAGGTAAGTCATTCCACAGGATCGGAGCTGCCATTGCAAAGTCTTGGAGGTGAGAGTTGGCAACACGAGTGCGGACAGGACAGGCAGAGATCGCCCACCGACCAGAGTTGTCTTGACAGGACATGCTTCTGGAGTTACGAAGACATGTAAGGTGTGGTCGAGTTATTGAGCGATTTGAATGTGAGCGTCAGTATATTAAACTGTATCCTGAAACGTACAGGAAGCCAATGGAGGGACAGGCAGTGGGGAGGGGTACTCGAGGTTTGTCTGGTGAGAAAAGCTTGGCACCTGCATTCATTACAGATTGAAAAGGGGCAATACAGGCATCGGGGAGGCCAATAAGGAGCGAACTGCAGTAATCAAGTCATGAAATGACAAGCACATGAACCAGAAACATTACGGTATCTTGCATCAGAAAGGAGCAGACACGGGCAATGTTCTTAAGTTGATATTAACAAGATTTGGTCAGTGTCTGGACATGGGGAGACGACATTAGGTCAGGGTAGACAGTGACATCGAGGCATCGGGCTAATTGCGGTATCTTGCATCAGAAAGGAGCAGACACGGGCAATGTTCTTAAATTGATATTAACAAGATTTGGTCAGTGTCTGGACATGGGGAGACAACATTAGGTCAGGGTAGACAGTGACATCGAGGCATCGGGCTAATGACCATTCCATTTATTCATAGACCGATAGATGGCATTGAGTATTTCTTGGAGGGAGGAACAATGAGAATTTCAGTTTTGGCAAGATTGAGTTTAAGGAAGCAGAAAGACATCCAATTCGAAATGGCAGAGAGACAGTCAGTGACTCAATCCAGGAGAGCAAGAGAGAGAACGGTAGGGGAGGTATATTTGAGCGTCATCAGCATATAAGTGGTACTGGAATCCAAAAGGAGCTGATCAGTTTACCGACAGAGGCAGTGTAAATTGAAAAACAAAAGAGGGTCCAGTACTAAACCGTGTGGCACCCCAACAGAGACAGGCTGCCAGTGGTTAGCCCTTTAAGAGACCTGTTTGGAGTTGAACCCTGAGCCCACCACTCTTCCCAGTCTGAAGCATATTCTTTTTTATTAGCAAAAAAACAGTATGACTGGGTTCCCCGCACTAGAATATGGCTAATTATTCTCCACATTTGATGACATTTCCCTGGCTTTATAACCAATCTCCCTCAGACCTCTGTACTTGGCTGTCTGTTTGTTACTGAGTTGTGTGCCATTGCTAATTCTGATTCCCTGGCTCCGTTTTTTGGGCAATCTGGAACCAGACACCCCATTCTTATTAACCCCAAAGAGATTTGAAACATTGTGATTAATAACTATAATTTATGTATAATATTAATAGCACTGAACAAACTACAATGGTAAAAATTATGAACAACTAGTATATTAACTCATTAATCATTAACAAATATTTGGAGACACTAACAAATACATGGACAAAATAATAAAAAATCCCAAGTGAAGCTGGTTACACCTTTGGACTTGGAATAGAGCTTTCATTGGTTTGAAGCAACGTTTTGACTCTGTCTGAACTGAAATCAAATGTTTTATCAGCAGCCGGAAATTAAATTTTATTTAGTTTTTTCGATAAATATTTCCAGTTACAAGTTTTTATAGAGCGCTAACAAGTTCCGTAGCGCTGTACAGTGGGTGCGACAGAATAACAATATTACATACAAGTTAGACACACAGAACAGTAGTAGAGAGGACCCTGCTCGACAGCTAACAATCTAAGAGGAGAGGGGTGGCACATTAGGTGAGGGTAAATAGAGAACCTGAAGTAGTGGGTACATGAGGGCTAGATGGAAAGCTGGTATAAGAAATGAACGGTGGGGATTATGGCTTTCGCTCACTGCACTCAATAGAAACGGCTCTTGCGAAATTGACCAATGACCTTGCAACAGCTAAATCCAATGGGTGCTACTCTCTGCTGATCCTTCTTGACCTCTCTGCTGCTTTTGATACAGTTGACCACTCAATCCTCCTTCAAACTCTTAGTAATATAGTAATATAGGCCTTCAAAGTATTGTTCTTTCATGGTTCGCTTCCTACCTGTCCCAACGATCATTTAGTGTCTCACTTGCAGGAAGTACCTCCTCCCGGCAGCCTGTCTCTGTTGGGGCGCCCCAAGGTTCAGTACTGGGCCCTCTTCTGTTTTCAATCTACACAGCCTGTCAGGGCCGTTGGCCCCTCGGCGCCGGGTGCGACCACCTCTCCATCTTCCTGGCGTTCCCACTCGGGTTGTGGCGAGGCGGCCGACCCGATTGCCGGGTGGGGCCTGGCATTGTGGGGCCGCTGGTTTACCTCCTCGGTGTGTCTTTGGGCCCTGGGGAGGTCAGGCTCCTGTGTCGCTGGCCGGAAGCCTCTGGCGCAGCCCCAGGCTTTGGGACCTGCTTGGGCCTTATGTGGGATGCACGCGCGCGCCTTGTCTTCGCCAAAATGGCGTCCAGGATGCGGCACACTCTGATGACGTCATTGGGCTTCGATTGGCTGAGAGAGAGTCAGAGTATAAAAGGCCAGACAGCCCATTCACGCATTGCTTCTGTATTGAAACAGTCAGTTTGATTCTAGCTCCTGTTCCCTTCTTCCTTCTATGTACATTGAATGACTGGATTGTTGCCTTCTTCACTTTGGTTCCTGCAGTCCTGTATGCTGTGCACTGATAGACGTTCCTTGAGTTATAACACCACTACAGGGGAATCCCAGACACAGCCTCTTTAGGAAAACTGATTAGCTCCTTTGGATTCCAGTACCACCTATACGCTGATGACACTCAAATTTACCTCTCCTCACCTGATCTCTCTCTCCAGCTGTCCTGGATCGAGTCACTGACTGTCTCTCTGCTGTCTCAAATTGGATGGCTTCCCACTTCCTTAAACTCAATCTTGCCAAAACTGAAATTCTCGTCATTCCTCCCTCCAAGAAAAACCCAATGCCACCTATCTCTCTAGGAGTAAATGGAACACCCATTAGCCCAACACCCCAAGCTCGCTGCCTTGGTGTCTGTAATGAATGCAGGGCCAGGCTTATTTTTCTCACCAAACGCACCTTGCGCACCTCCCTACTCTGCTGGTCCCTCCATTGGCTACAGTTCAAAATACTGATGATTACAGTTCAAAATACTGATGCTCACGTTCAAATCGCTCAATAACTCAACTCCTCCCTACATGTCTTCATTACTCCACAAGCACGTCCCATCTAGACAACTCCGGTCAGCAGGTGATCTCCACCTGTCATCGGTCTACACGCGCACGGCCAACTCTCGCCTCCAAGACTTCTCAAGGGCAGCACTGGTCCTGTGGAATGACTTGCCTCGCCCTATCAAACTCTCCCCTGAGCTTCAAGAAATCCCTCAAAACCCATATCTTCAGATCAGCGTACCACATCACTGATACAACTCCTCCCTCTGCTCATCCACTCACTCATGACTGAAGCTGCTTCTATGGCCCCACCGTTCCCGAACCACTGGCACTAATGATCCTGCTATCTAGTAAAATTCCTCTTGTCTGCCTCAACCCCAATCCCTCTAGATTGTAAACTCCTATGAGCAGGGCCCTCTACACCTCTTGTTTCCATCATATGTCCGTTTATCTGTATCTCATTCCCTTTGGTTATTGTAAAGCGCTGCGGAAACTGTTGGCACTATATAAATGATGATAATAATAATAATCAATAGTCTTTAAAGTAATGTGTTTTGAGAGACTTTTTGAAGGACTGGAGAGACGTGGAGAGTTTAATGTTGTGGGGGCGGGAGTTCGCATAGCTCAGGAGAAGTCTTGAAGGCGACAGTTAGGAGTGCAGGTACGAGGAGATAACATCAGATCATTGGCAGAGCAAAGTGGTCGGGACATGATATACCTGCTAATAAGGAAGGAAATGTAGGCAGGGGCGCAGTTATGGAGAGCTTTGTACGTGAGCACCAATATTTTGGATTCTAAAGCAAACAGGGTGCCGGTATAGAGATTGACAAAGGGACGAGGTGTGAGAGGTGCGGCATGTGAGGTGTATGAGCTTGGCACAGGCATTCATTCGACTGCAGAGGGAGAATCTGGGATATTTTAAGGCTAGAGAGAAGGAAGTTACAATAGTCAGGGAGGGAGATAATGAGACCTTGGATGAGAATTTTAGCAGAGTCCTTGTTAAGAAAGGGGCGGACGCGTGCAATGTTTTTAAGTGGAAATAACAGGATTTTGTTAGCGACTGAATGTGAGGGGTGAAGGAGAGGTCAGAGTCCAAGAGGACACCAAGGCAACGAGCCTGTGTGGTAGAAGTAATAGTGGCACCATTCACCTGAAGGGAAATGGGCGCAGGAATGATGGCTTTAGAGGGAGGGCAGACAAGACATTCAGTTTTAGAGAGGTTAAGCTTAGTAACTTAGTAAAAAGTTCAGGATTGTTTAATTGATTTACCTAAATCCCAGGGGCACCTTTCCAAAGTTCAAACTAACATGCCGCAGAGTGATCGCGGAGGTAGACTGGAAACTATTTGTTCCCAGTCTCACTCTGCTCCTGGCCAGAAGAAGCGGTGGATTGGGCCACCTTACCTGCTGTGGGATGAGAGGTCAGTATGGGATTTAATAGGGAGGGGGGTTACGGGGTGCTAAATGATTTTTACATTTGCAAAATCATTTAACACCAGCTTCTAGGACTCGCTAAAATTTTGCCTTGCGAGTCCCCACAGTAAATTGCGCCTGCACTTTGTAATACCTAACGTGTTGAGATGCTAAAAAATATTGCGCTCCGCATGTTATGTATATGTAACGTTTAAATTCAGTAAGCTCATGCAAGCTGCAAAGTGCAAAACATTTTCACCCGAGTACAACGTCAAGATTGGAATATCGATGGCAGACGTTAAACTTACTTCTAGCGCTAACGATTAGCGCTGGGGGAATCAATTTCAGCATTCACCTCAGGGTCCCCGAAGTGCAGGGAAAATCCGCTTACCGTATCTGAAATTCCGCTGCAAAACAACTGCATCGAACAGAAAAACCGCCGGAAAAACACTGCACGCATCTAAAAAAAGCCGACCATCCGCTGCAAAACTGCCAAAAAAATCCTGAACGCGTCCGATAAAAGCCAACAAACCGCAGAACACAGCACTGACCAGCTGCTGGACATAGCCGACAAGTCGACGAACGGGTTAAAAAAACCCCAAACAAAACGATTGAAAGTTTTTGAAATTTGAAACGCCGTTTGCAAAAAAACTACTGGACAAAAATGTCTGGAATTAACATATAATGTCCCAAGAATAATAATAAAAAGGTCTGTTACAGAAGAAAAAAAAAAGCTATTTAAAAAAAAAAAGGATTTTTTTTCTGAAACAAAATACAGAAAAATGCCTAAAAAATTTATAGACTTTTTCTGCAGATTAAAAGAATAAATGGTTTAACAGATATTGCATTACAGTAAACAGGAATATTTGTAACATTGAAAGCTATGGGATTCGCCTGATTAAACCTGCTGAATGAAACAACCGAACATCAGGGCATTTCAATGACATTTCACTGCTGCTCAGTGTTCTCAAATACAGTTGTGTCCAAAATTATTCAACTCCCACTGAAATTGAGTGTTTTGGCCAGTTTGACATTAATTTTGATCATTCAGTCATCTTGCTTACAATTAAATCAAAGAGGCACGTGTAGGTCAGACAAATATAACATAACATTTATAATGAAATAACCACAAATGTCTTTTCTGTGCTCACATCATTATCAGTTTTATTCAACCCCCAAGTGACATTAAATCTTAGTACTTAGTACAACATCCTTTTACAGTTATAACAGCTTTTAAACGTGAAGCATAGCTTGACACAAGTGTCTTGCAGCGATCTACGGGTATCTTCGCCCATTCGTCATGGGCAAAAGCCTCCAATTCAGTCACATTCTAAGGCTAGGGTCAGACTAATGCATTTTTCACGTTGTCCGTGAAAAAGTGCGTTCGAACGAATGGACGCATTTTTTCACGGAATACGCGATAGCGGTCATACGATGCGCATTTTCGTCCGTGATTTTGTACGGATCATCAATAAGACACTTTTTGTGTCTGGACGTTATGTTGGCCGGACATTAGCAGCGTCTGACGTCTCCTAATCACACACACATGCCGCTAGCGGACGCAGCGCACTCTGTACGTCAGTACTAGCGGTTTGATGTTCTCGAAAAAATGCGTTCGTTTGCCACTTGCGTTGTGTAGCCACACTTTTGTGCGGCCGTTCTTCGTATGCTGCCCGGCATTGGACGTCATTTGCTGCTAGCACGGCCGTGATTTAGTGCTGCTAAATGCACGTTAATACTGCGTCAGTCTGACCCTAGCCTTAGGCTTGCGCACTGCAACTGCTTTCTTTAAGTCCCACCAGAGGTTCTCAATCGGATTTAAGTCAGGTGACTGCGATGGCCACTTCAAAATGTTCCAGCCTTTAATCTGCAACCATGCTCTAGTGGACTTGGAGGTATGCTTGGGATCATTGTCCTGTTGAAAGGTCCAACGTCTCCCAAGCCTCAGGTTTGTGACGGACTGCATCACATTGTCATCCAATATCTCCTGGTACTGAAGAGAATTCATGGTACCTTGCACACGCTGAAGCTTCCCTGTACCTGCAGAAGCAAAACAGCCCGAAAGCATGATTGACCCCCCGCCATGCTTCACAGTAGGCAAGGTGTTCTTTTCTTTATAGGCCTTGTTCTTCCTCCTCCAAACATAGCGTTGATCCATGGGCCCAAACAGTTCTAATTTTGTTTCATCAGTCCACAGAACACTATCCCAAAACTTCTGTGGTTTGTCCACATGACTTTTGGCATACTGCAGTCGACTCTTCTTATTCTTTGGAGACAGCAAGGGGGTGCGCCTGGGAGTTCTGGCATGGAGGCCTTCATTACGCAGTGTGTGCCGTATTGTCTAAGCTGAAACTTCAGTACCCACATCTGACAAATCTTTTCTCAGTTCCTCAGCAGTCACACGGGGACTTTTCTCCACTCTACGCTTCAGGTAGCGCACAGCAGTCGAAGTCAGCATCTTCTTTCTGCCACGACCAGGTAGCGTTTCAACAGTGCCCTTTGCCTTGAATTTGCGAATGATGCTTCCTATGGTCTCTCTTGGTATGTTAAACATCTTTGCAATCTTCTTATAGCCATTGTCCTTCCTGTGAAGAGTAATCACCTCTTCTCTTGTCTTCCTGGACCATTCTCTTGTCTTCACCATGTTTGTAACCACACCAGTAAATGTCTAGAAGGAGCTGAGTATCACAGTCATTTTAAAGCTGCCTAATTGGTGCTTATTATGCTTTATTGCTGCTCCATGCCATCCACAGGTGTTTTCAATACCTGATTGAAAACACTTGAATGAACCTCTGTTCTTCAGAGTGGTAGTCTTTAAGGGGTTGAATAATTGTGTCAATGAAGAATTCACAAAAGAAACATTTACTACTGTATTACAAAACCAATCAATGTCATTTTAGTTGCATATATTTCTTTAAAAAGTCCTTGTAGGATTTCATTCTGAATACAATTACAAATGTACACTAAATTCCCTAAAACCCTTTACAGCATTGGGGGTTGAATAATTTTGAACACAACTGTAGGTTAACCATTGCTTCTCTATGGGGACTTTCACTGCCGCCGAACAGCACTGTATTTCACTGGCAATTCACCAAAATTTGGCAAACTGCCTGCTTTCTGAATAGCCGAATGGCCACGACATTGCACCATATGGTAAAATACACTGTTCAGTGCAATTTTGGAGCCAGATCGGCTCTCTCTGAATAACCCCTTTAGACTTGCCAATTCATAATTATTTAAAAGTGTGACACAAGGTTATGTCTCAGACCACCTGAAACATAGACACAGGTATTTGGGAGAATTAATGGAAAATGCACCATTAGTACCTGTTTAATGGAGGTCACAGCGCCAAAATAGAGAAATCATGGCCTTTTAAGTTCATACATCAGTGCTCATGTATGAGCAGCATTGATTAGCTGCTGACCACAGCAGCCAGTCATTCTGGTGTGCATTCACACTGAAATGGCGCATCTCCTTTTGGAAGCAACGACACCGCCAGTGATGCAAATGATTTTAGCCCACTGACTGAAGTCTGGGGAATTGACAGGAAGAGAGAACAATCTAGACCAAATAGCTGATTTGGAAAGTGAGATAAATCGGAGAATTGTTCTGGTTTGGCTATTTTGAACCAGATTTTTCACTTTTCCTGACTTCACCCTTTAGTGCGGTGGTTTCCAACTGCGGTCCTCAAGTACCCCATACATGTCAGATTTTAAGGATTACCTTGGGGAATGCAGGCTGAATCCTGCAATTACAGACCAGCAAATTATATCACGTGTGCGGTGCTTCAGATATCTGGAAAACCTGGCCTGTTAGGGGGTACTTGCGGACCGCGGTTGGGAACCACTGCTTTAGTGAATAAACTTGTAAATGTAATGTTCAGGCATGTCAGACAGTCAGTTTTGCTGAGCAATGTCGAAATAAAATTTTACCTTCAATGCACTAGATGGCAATGTTAACAATATAATATGGCTTATATATCTCTGCTTATATACAATTGTCAAAGATTTATTAAATGAACACTCTACTGAAAAATAGTGTCCTTTTTTTGCCCTTAAATAATTGGGCAAAGGATACTGCCCCTGCCCAATTATTTTTTTTATAATCATTTTTCATATTTTAGGTGATTTTACTCACCTTTTGTCCCTCAACGGGTGCTGCTCCTCCTCTTCTGCTCAGGGACTCCTGAATCCAGAAGTCCTGGAGTTTTTTCTGCACAATTTAGGCTCCCTGTGCGTACCGTAGGGAACACAAATTGCACATCGCAACGGGACTTGCAAACTTTATATATGCAAGTCCCTTAGCGCTTGCAAACAATAGTGGATCGGGGCTGTGCACGGATCTGATCCATCGGCTTTCTCCCTGACAACCGCCTGTTTCACGGGCAACCTCAAGGCAGTCTCCAGTGACAGGACTAATGACCGACAGCCGGGAAGTTCAAACCTACCGGCTGCCTGGTCCTATGGGGGTGATCTCGCCACTTCACCCCTTAATTTACACAGTTTGGGGTTCCTGGGATACTTGTAATTAATAGATATCCTGGTGTAATTTGTTTCTGATATTTATAAAAATGTTTA
Source organism: Leptobrachium leishanense (assembly GCA_009667805.1). Lineage (NCBI taxonomy): Eukaryota > Metazoa > Chordata > Amphibia > Anura > Megophryidae > Leptobrachium > Leptobrachium leishanense. Next base: position 184,869,156 of record CM019066.1, read on the forward strand.
TCTATCAGAAACAAATTACACCAGGATATCTATTAATTACAAGTTTCCCGGGACAGGGCAGCAAAATGGCATATTGTAATATTAAATATTCCTATAAATCAGGGGTCAGCAACCCCGGCCCTCCACGGGCTATATTACATTCTTCACGCAAAAAGCCTTGCGCAAAGCGAAAATCTTTGCGCCAAGCGTTAAACTTTTGCGTGCGCAAATCACCGCTGGAATAACAATCCTCGTGGCTTTTTCAGCTTTGATCAGCTTTATTCATCCGCTGATCAATTGTGCGCGCAAACAGAATGCGCACAAATGCAGACGGAGTGCCGTCTCACGCAAAAATCTTTGTGTGCGCAGTTTTTTGCACCCATTCAGCCAATCAAAATTAAGAAACACACCTATCAAACGCAACTGAATTCTGCCACAGGCATCGGAGACGGGTTCTGCGTCTATGATGCAAAATGAGCACATATGCTACAGTAATAATACACACACACCTGCCATCATCCATTATATTGTTTCTGCATTCCTTTTTATGGGCTGTTTTTTTTGGGGTTGGCCAGGTTGTTTAGATATGCCGTTAACACCAGCTTTTAGGAGTTGCTAAAATTATGCGCGCAAAGGCTATGCGGTAATTACCGCGAATAGATTGAAATACCATCCTCGTACCAGCGCACGTTCGCATTTGCGCTCACAATGTTAAGTATAGGACGCGCGCAGTACAGTAAGCTCGCGCAGGTTCACCCGCGGTAGACGATTGCGCGTGGTTGTTGCGCTGACTATGTAATACGGCATTCGGCACAAATTTTATTTATTTATTTATTAATAAAGGATTTTACCAGGAAGGATACATTGAGATTTCTCTCGTTTTCAAGTATGTCCTGGGTTGAAGAACATTGAATTGTTACAGTGTTACAGAAATACAAAGTAATAAAAGGCAAAATATATATATAAAAAAAAAATTGCACAAATATACAGAGTAACAGAAAATGGTTTTATCCCTCGCATTAATGTTTTTTTGCGCCGGTGCAAACGTTTGCGTGAAGATTGTAATTTAGCCTCAAATGTTTTGGAACTTCTTATATTTCCCTTGAGGCTCTGCAAACTTAATGAGCAGCCGATCATCACAGGAAATGGAGTTTCAAAACATCTGGAGGGCCATAGTTGCCCACACCTGCACTAAGTGGTATTTAGCACTAGATTTAGCTTGTGCTTATGGTTAGAGAAGACTTTAGCATTTGCAAAAGAGATATACTCAACAACACCTTGACTGCAGGTATCCTTAAATCGTATTTACTCATTATCCTCCAAACATTCTCAAATTAAGTACCTTCTCGTCCGAAAATGTATGGTTGGGGGCATAAAATGTATTAAAGTATGTATAAATTATGTTTAATGTACCCTTAAATCTATAAAGTGAGGCGCACTGGTACAAAGTAAGCGATTACAGAGGGTGAATAGAGCAACATGCCGAATACGATAACGCTACTGACATTATTTGTGGTTCTATAATTAGTATTTTTGCATGTCATTCACATTTCATTTGTCCTCAGCCCACTCTTAAAACTGCAGCGACTCAAAACAGAATTAATTAGACTACAGAAATACATTTTTATACACGTTTGCGGTTTTTAAGATCAAAATACAATGTCCCAGCATTAATAAGCTTTAAAATTGTAACGTGAAAGCCATGAGATCCTTCAGGTAAATCAATGCTCAAAAAACCTTAGTCACCTTAGAAAAGTGACCTAATTTCCACTACATCTATAGAAATGGTTGGCTTATCGCGAGTGCGAGGGGTGCGGTGCATCCAGCCTCGCTCTCAAGACGGCCCCGCGAGGCTGCAGACAGTCCATGGATGTGAGAGGAGCGTCGTGGCAAATACCTCTCCAGCGCTGACGACACTCTCCTCACATTCTGACTCTGTCCCTGCTTGGCACCATCAGCACCGAGCAGGGCATCACAGCCACAGCGAGGTGTGACATCCTGGATGTCAGCCCTTGTTATAAGACAACCCCCCCGCTGCAGGATTAATCACGCACGCATGCAATGACGTGACAGACAGGGATTCCTTCAACCCAGCAAGGAAATCCCATTAAGGAGATGCAGAGGTCCTTAGACCCTTGTATCTCCGGACTCATAATTCATAGAAAGTCGGATGAGGTGTCATTGGATAAGCCACATTCCCATCTATTCTTAAGAGTGGGAAAAAAAAATGAAAATAAAGTTAAATAGTTATATTTGTTATAAAAATGTGTCAAAATAATAAAAAGATTGTTTAAAAAAAATAAAAAGTCTGTTACAGAATAAGAAAGAAACATCTTTAAAAAAATGGGAATCAAAAATTTTGCCTAAATACAAAAATTTGTGTCAATAAATTAAATAAAAAGGCAGTTTGCTGAAAAGAATAAACAGTTGAATAAAATATAAATAAAAACAATAATATTTTTTTTACACTGAGTCCTATGGGATTCGCCTATTTAAACCTGTCAAACTGAAACACCGAAAGATCATTTCACTGACAATTCAGAGCAGTTCTGTGTTCTCTGAATACATCAACCATTGCTTCTCTATGGGACAATTTTGCTTCCGCCAAAGATCTCCGATCTGCAGTGAACTGCACTGTATTTAGCCATCAATTCGCCAGATTGACAGTTTAATGAATAGACGAACTGCCACAAAATTGCACTATACAGGGAAATTCACCATTCGGTGCAATTCGGTGGCAAGTTTGCCACTTAGTGAATAACCCCTCCTATTAACGCACTCCTACGTCACTCACCCAACCACAAATGCACTCCTAGTTCACTCCAGCCACGCACCCTCATCAATCTCTGTGACACACATGCTACTCAGCCCCCCATTTACAGCACGTTCAGTCACTTTCATTCCTATGAAAAAAATGGCCCCTCATTTTACCTTGCACCTGACCCCGTATACGCTAGAGACAGCCCTGTCTATTGGAACCCACACTTGCCGGGAGGTTCAAGCTGTGCGAGGAGTCAAAAAGTTGCAGTAAAAGCTCCAAAATTAAATTAGCCTAGTAAGATGAAATTATTACAGATAAATCATTGAACAAATATGCACTTACATATCTCCAACACTTTAGCAAATGGAAACAATCATTCAAAAATGTTGGTAAACATGTAAGTCCCCTGGAAATTGGCCACAGCACTGACCCCATAAAAAAGTCTTTAGCGAATCTCGGGACCAGTCCTAATAACACTGTGAAAGACCCAAAACCTCTCTACACTAAGACCCAGCAGGGATCAACTAACGATGTAATCAGGATTCAGACCTCCAGGACCTAGTCCTTTAAAAATATATAAACATTACAAAAAACACTTATTGTCCACTTGGTCCGAACAATTCAATCAATAAAATCTCACGGTAATACCTTTATTATATATAAATGGTTTATTACACACAAACCTACCATCACAAGAGTAGCATGGTGCTTGACACTACTCATATAGATCTCTATTCTGCTGTACCTCGATTACCAACACTGCATATCACACAAAATACAATGCAAAAGGAAAATACCAGCAGTTTACTATCCATATCCAAATCCACCCCAAATGTTATGAACCCACCAAAATGTACAGAAATGGCACTGTGAGAGACCTGAACAATGCCCATGGAACGCCTGCATTCTGCCAGCTGAGAGATACAGAAGTAGAACGATCTTATTTTCCACCATTGAGAATGAACCTGGCATTTTTCTGTCCAGGGTATTGGCGTTGAGTACAAGAAATTATTTTCATCCACTGATACTCTGCCACCATCTCTGCATTCTTATCACCACCACATATCTGCTGCCTGCCACAACATCAAAGAAACTTGACATTCTCCCCTGACAGCAATTCTCTGTCTTCAAATCATACCACAGGAGTTCTGGCATCTCACCAAACACCATTACAGTTACAGTTACAAGTACTTGTACAGCACCAACAGATTCTGTAGCGTATTACAATGGGAAGCACAGACAGGTGACACAATAAATAATAAAACATAAGGAACAGACGGCCCTGCCCTTAGGATAAGTGTCCTGCAATTGCAGCACTTTATACAAGTGCTCAGCCAGACATCCTGTGAGTTTACTGTCACGGTTCCCAGATCCCACCACGCAGCCCTTAAAACCCAACACTCCACAGAGCCAAAAAGGTACCAACAGAGTAGCCGTAGAACAATCCCTAACTGTCTGGTCCTTAAAAATTGGCCAGGTATAAGTATACTAGCTAGACAGAAAGGGTTAAGCAAAGACAATGTCATAACACAAAACCAGGTCAGCAACACGGGGTTAGTCAGACGAGCCAGAGTCAGGAATACAGAGAATAGAATAGTCAAATGGAATAGCCGGGTCAATATCAGTGCAGTAGTGTAGTACAAAGAAAATAGTCTAGGGCAACGGAAGGCAGAATGGTCAGAAAACAAGCAGAGGTCAATAACAAGTTAAATCACGAGAGAATTCAGGTACAGGGAGCTCAGGCATGGATAACCACAATCTGGCACTGCTGAGAAGGAACTGTGGGTTTTTAAAGACCTTCACCAGACCGCGCTCCCCTCTCAAGCCGCGCCTCATGCAGCCACCTCCCTGCCTGTCTCTATTTAAACCGGGTGTTGGTCAGCGAGCAGCATCAGACATGCTGCCTTCAAGCACACTGGAGAGGCTGGAAGCCCCCAGCGTTACATTTACAATTCAATGGTCTAAGGCAAGTGAAACAAAAGGGAACAGGGGAGTGTGGAGATAATTACCAGAGATATTATAGCAGACACTGCATAATTATAGACCAAGAGCTTGGGCATGTTGAGGTTAAACTGAGAGGGGATTGAAGCAGCTGAAAAAAGGACGCTATATAATTAGGATAGGGGCTGGGTGGATGGGGTGGGCAATGGGACAGCGGAGGGGAAAAATGGTGGATGTGTGTGACTGCGGATAAAAACAAATACAGAGTTTAGAGGGGGTAGCCATTTGTTCATGCAAAGTAGTTACAACAAGGGGGAGCATAGCAGACTGAGAATCAGCACAGAATTAAACTATCAAAAAAGGAAGAAAAAAAAAGTACATAAAATAAACTAGCAGCAGTAACAATATGGCAGAAAATGTGTTGATTGAAGTATACCTTTCTGGCTTTCTTGCAGGAAACAGAGGGAGAGATTGCTTTGAGTATGGCTTGCTTTTAGTTCAGGGGGAAAAATTGCCACACTGTCTGCAGCTTCCCCGCCTGGAAGGGCATGTCCCAATGGTGTACAGCTAACCAACATCATCTACAGGCACCCATTCTCATTGGCTGGTCATTACTTCATGAGTGTGGTCTCCCATGGCACCCTATTTCAACCTCACTCCCTACCTGCTTAGTGCACTGGTGTATACGCAAAAGGTCTATCAACCATTCAGGAATTTCAAAAATATACCTTATTTGGTTATAGTAGGGTCAGAAAGATTTACAATAAATTAGTACACACTGATATAACCCCTCTGTACACATAAACAAAGATGCCGCTCTACAGGGTACATTTCCATGTCTTAATTGTGGCTTCTGCAGTGCCATTATGCCAGTACGCAGTACAGTGGAGATGTAATTTTGCTCTTTGGCCAGAAGATGTCACCATCTGCCTGTCAAATAATGCATACATTTTAGAGTGCTTTGGATATTTGAATCTACTGTATATTTGAAGCAGAATTTCAATGTATGTATAATGCAAATTTGTATTCCATAAATTCAGTGACTCCTGGCAGTGAATTTATGGAAAACGTGGTAGAAAAGGGGTTAATAAACATGATTGTTTACAATTTAAGTACCTTAACACAGATTAATCCTTTTAAGGATCAAAACACAAATCTGTTAGAACAGATATATGTATCTGTTCTGGATACAATTGTACATATTTTGGGTTTAAATGTATTGATGTTTTGTTATTCCACTTGTAGTCTCTTGACTGCCTTCTATCAGACATCTATCCTTGGTATATATAATTGTACTCTGTATCTTATTACTGATTATGGTCTTTTGATGAATATGTATCATGTGTCCAACAGGTTTGTGTGGTAATAAACTAACTTTCACCTGCACTTGCTTTGAGCTAGGGATGTGCGTTTCGGGTTTCGGAATTTCGGAATTTTCACGAAATTTCCCGATTCGTGTTTTCGGATGCGGCCGAATTTCCGAAATTTTTTAGATCCGAAAATGGCAGATCAGAAAAGTTTTCCGAGCCGAAACGAAATATTTTCGGAATTTTCGAATGGACTTGAAATGTGTCAAATCGAAATTTATTGCTTTGAAACGAGGAGAAAAGACGTTCCGAAAAACGAAAATTTCCGAACTTACGAAAAGTCGATACAAAAAACGAGCAAAGTGACACGAAAATACGAAAAATGGTCGATATTCCGAAAAAACAAAGTACACGAAAAACAAATCGAGCCGAACCGAATCGAAACAGAAATCGGTCGAAACGAGCCGATTCGAAAAGTTTAGAAATCCGAAAAATCTAACCGAATCGAACCGAAAAAAAAATCGGTGCACAAGCCTACTTTGAGCCTGTTCGTTTCTGTGTGTTGTTTGACTTTGTTCCTTGCAGTTGCACCTGTGACAAGAGCAGGGGCAGACTGACAACTAATGGGGCCCCCGGGCAATAAGAGGTCATGGGGCCCCCTTGTTCTGCACCCACAGGAGGCCACACCCATAAAAACCCATCCCCTACAACGCAACACATGGGTATATATTGCCCCCAGCAGCTCACACGTGGGTATATATTACCCCCAGCAGCTCACAAGTGGGTATATATTGCCCCCAGCAGCTCACACGTGGATATATACTGCCCCCAGCAGCTCAAACGTGGATATATATTGCCCCCAGCAGCTCAAACGTGGGGATATACTGCCCCCAGCAGCTCAAACGTGGGGATATACTGCCCCCAGCAGCTCAAACGTGGGGATATACTGCCCCAGCAGCTCAAATGTGGGGATATACTACCCCCAGTAGCTCAAACATGGATATGAATTGCCCCAGTAGCTCAAACATGGATATGAATTGCCCCCAGTAGCTCTAACATGGATATGAATTGCCCCCAGTAGCTCTAACATGGATATGAATTGCCCCCAGTAGCTCAAACATGGTAATGAATTGCCCCCAGTAGTTCAAACATTTTAATGAATTGCCCCAGTAGCTCAAACATGGTAATGAATTGCCCCCAGTAGCTCAAACATGGATAGGATTTTCCCCAGTAGCTCAGACATGGTAATGAATTGCCCCAGTAGCTCAAACATTGTAATGGATTGCCCCCAGCAGCTCAAACATGGATATATATTGCTCGCCCCCCCCTGCTCCCCAGCTCTGTCGGGATGCGGGTCGGTAGGGGTCCGGTTTGGGGTGACACAGTGAGCCCCCACCAGTTTCCTTCTGTACATAGAAATTAACATTCAGCCAGCGGCGCTCTCTGAAAATGCTGCGGTGGCGCCTCTAGCGTGCCTGCATCCCAGTCTAACACTGGAGCAGGCACGTTGCACTGGCGCTGCCCGCTCACGTGACACGTCACGTGAGGGGCGGCGCAGGCACCACTGTGGCGTTTTCACAGTGCACTGCTGGCTGCCTGTTAATTTCTATCAGAGGCAGAGGGAAACCGGAGGGGGCCCAGTGTGTCGCCCCAAACCGGGCCTCTACTGAACCACGGGCCCTCGGGCAGTGCCCGAGTGCCAGATGGGTCAGTCCACCCCTGGACGAGAGTGACTATGAACTTGAGGTACGTGGACCTAGAGATTAATTTGGGAGGCGCGAGCCTGATGTTCTATATGGTTTCCCTGCCCTCTCCTTTGTTGAAGTCACCCTGTACCTACAATTCTAGGTGCAAGGTGTTTGTGATGTCTGTGTTATGAATAAATACTGTTATAGTTCATATTGTTGTTGTCTATGCTCATCTGTTACTATGGCTAATATGACTACTGTGTGGATCACTGTAGCCCTTTCCAACTCCCCCCTATCTAGAATGTGTTTACATCTGTTAAAAGGTGGTCTTTGCTTGTCTATCTTGTTTGGCAAACATTGCCCCATTATTAGATACTGTAAATCTGTTTATCCCCACGATCTGCTATGGTTCTGCTTTGTTGGCATGTTGCAACTTGCTGCCCAGAGTTAATCCATTATCTGTCTTTGTCTAATTATGGCCCAAACACCAAGACGCCAGGGAGGAATTGCTGATGTAGAGTAGCAATATAATAGGGGAAGGGATTCCTGATGTATTGCAATAAGATGTCAGGGTGTCATTTTCATTGGCCTCTAGGTCCTGCCTGGCACTGTATATATAGTGAGGTAAAAAATATTTGGTGCCCTGCTGATTTTGTATGTTGGCCCACTGACAAAGAAATGATCAGTCTATAATTTTAATGGTAGGTTTATTTGAACAGTGAGAGACAGAATAACATAAAAATCCAGAAAAACGCATTTCAAAAAAGTCATAAATTGATTTGCATTTTAATGAATGAAACAAGTATTTGATCCCCTATCAATCAGCAAGATTTCTGGCTCCCAGGTGTCTTTTATACAGGTATCAAGCTGAGATTAGGAGTTCTCTCTTAAAGTGAGTTCTTCTAATCTCAGTTTGCAATTATTCACAAATGGAAACAACACAAAATAACTGTCGATCTCCCTCAGTCTGGGTCTCCATGCAAGATCTCACCTCATGGAGTTTCAATGATCATGAGAACGGTGAGAAATCAGCCCAGAACTACACGGGAGGATCTTGTCAATGATCAAGGCAGCTGGGACTATAGTCACCAAGAAAACAATTGGTAACACTACGCTGTGAAGGATTGCAATCCTGCAGCGCCTGCAAGGTCCCCCTGCTCACGAAAGCACACTTACAGGCCCAATTTAAGATTGCCAATGAACATCTGAATGATTCAGAGGAGAACTGTGTGAAAGTGTTCTGGCCAGATGAGACCAAAATCAAGCTCTTTGGCATCAACTCACCATATTTGGAGGAAGAGGAATGCTGCCTATGTCCTCAAGAACACCATCCACTTCGTCAAACACTGAGGTTGAAACATTATGCTTTGGGATGTTTTGTTGCTATGGGACAGGACAACTTCACTGCATCAAAAGGAATGGTGGACGGGGCCATATACCATCAAATCTTGGGTGAGAACCTCCTTCCCTCAGCCAGGGCATTGAAAATGGTTCATGGCTGAGTATTAACGCATGGAGATGACCCAAAACAGACAGCCAAGGCAAGAAAGGAGTGTCTCAAGAAGAAGCACATTAAGGTCCTGGAGTAGCCTAGCCAGACCCATAGAAAATCTGTGGATGGAGCTGAAGGTTTGATTTACCAAACATCAGCCACAAAACCTTAATGACTTGAAGAGGTTCTGCAAAGAGGAGTGGGATAAAATCCCTCCTGAGATGTGTGCAAACCTGGTGGCTACAAGAAACGGCTGACGTTTGTGATTGAAATCAACGGTTTTGCCACCAAGTACTAAGTCATGTTTTGAGTAATTTTTTCCCTCGCTATATTATTCATTAGGCTCAGTTCCTGGATGACTGTTCTAACCTCAAGATCTGCGTGGTCCCTAATTTCTGAGGATTGCTATCACAGAGGTTTCAGTGTACCTGTCCTTAAGCTTCGGCTAAGGGCTTGAGAAAGGCATGAAAGACTGCTGGTGGGAGAACAGGGGTCCGGCAAGGAAGCAGCATTAACAGATGTGACCCAGTTGGGGTACAGAGATCTGTTACAGCACTGATTTGCGATTCACTCACACATTAAAACGGTTGCTGCATTGTGACTTTGAAGACTTTTTGCAACATGGACGACTCCCATCATGCCCATATGGACCCAAAGAGAATCTTGGCCAATAACTGAGTTATCTAGCTAACACATTTATATATATTATTAAAAATAAATGTAAAACTTTTCCTCTGCACTACATAAAACATGTATTTGTTCAAGAATGAGAGCACTCTTTGCAATTACTTAGACACAATAGATTTGTAATGTACAAGAACATTGCTAAACAAAGTGAAGGGTTTTACAATGCTTCGATCAGAGTCACTTTCTCTCAGCGCTTCCCTGAGTTTGAGATAAGAAAGATTCATAGCTGTGTATTATGTGTATGAATAGTACCATGAAAAACAGTGAAAAGTTGAAGGACTTAACTGAACAACTTGTTTAACTCTTTTATAGTTTAGTTTCTAATCCCTGAACCTAAAGCAAACAATTCGGCTAGTATATACAAAAACCAAACAGTGTGCGGGCGCGTTTTTTCTGTGATTTTAAAATATCAAAGGGAGTGCTTCCAGAATATGGTATCAGCCTAAATGGATATAAAAACAAAAGCAAGGAAACTGTGTAAAATATGCATCATAAATACAAAAGAGAAGAAAGTTTATTAATAGTCCATATGGCGCATAAAAGTAAATCCTTGTAACACTGACATTGCACAAATCCACTTTCCACTGTGTCAATAGCAGTGCTCCAATTGTGAAAAGTTATAAAAACAAACAGTATAGCTATGGTGTTGACTGTATCCTCAGTTACTCTGGTGTATATCAAAAGAACACAGAATAGTGAAAAAAGTATAAATCCAAGAGAGAAACTCACATTTACCAAAGCCTCAAAAATCCTGGCTCTGGGTGGTAGAGCCAATGGCCATATAGAAAGTCGGGTGTCTCTTCTTTTCAGGTGTAGATCTCCTCAGTAAAGGAAATATAAACACAAACAGAGAGCGTGAAAAGCAGGAGAATGACTGGAGAATGAAAAATTCTAGGTCAAAATAGCCAAACCAGAAAAATTCTCCCTTTCATCTCACTTTCCAAATCGGCTATTTTGACCTAGAATTTTTCATTCTCCAGTCATTCTCCTGCTTTTCACGCTCTCTGAATAACCCTGAAAGAGAGACGAAGCTCCCATAGCACAGATAAAATATATCGAAGTGGCTGGTAGATAATATCACTCACCAAAGCCTACGGGGGTTATTCAGAGAGAGGTGTAAACCAGGAGAATGACTGGAGAAGTGAAAATTCTAGGTCAAAATAGCCAAACCAGAAAAATTCTCCCATTTGTCTCACTTTCCAAATTGGCTATTTTGACCTAGAATTTTCAATTCTCCAGTCATTCTCTTGGTTTTCATCTCTCTCTGAATAACCCTGTATGCATATTCAGGCTCAACCTCCATGCTGCCGCACCCTTACAGGTGTGTACCTCCTTGACTCTCTCCTCCGTCTGATGTTACAGAAGTGTGAATCCAAATAAATGCAATCAGCTAGTAAGGGGTTAAATATAGCAGAAAAAAAAAATAATAATAATAAAAAAAAATCACCGGCAAGGTGTTAAATGTAAAACTAAAAATAATTTATTGAACAGTGGTACAAAATAGCCATATATTATGTTTACATTTAACCCCTTGCAGGGTGATTTTTTTTTATTATATTTTTTTTGTTGCTATATTTAACCGTATTCACTAAGATTCCAGTATGTACTGGCTGCAATCTCTCTCCTTCAGAGACTTGCAAACGCTACTGTAACCGCCTAGCCTTGATATAATGCGGGGCAGTATTAATGGACTGCATCACTAGGCTTCCATTTAACACCCCGGTTAACACCTATCCCCACGTGTCAGAGGCCTCTCAGAGCTTAACAACTGTGAACTACAGTGTGTGAAAGGGTAAATTAATTAGATCTTTAATAACTGTCACAATAATCTATCCTTTATTGGTTGTACATGCAAAATACTCAGATTGCATGCCAAGCCCTAACTCGAAACCCAGATTGCATTCCCAGCACATGTTAAATGACGACATCACATTAGAATTATTACTATAAATAAAGTCCTCTTTCTTTTTATATTTTTTAGCTCTATTCTGTTATTTATAGTTCACATTATGTTTCTACAAGTATTCAAATATTCCATTTATAGGTATTCTGCTTTAAAGATTCCATGTGGAAAAGTAAAACAGTATCTATTGACATTCAGAAGATATGTAGAGCAATTGCAGTAATTGTAGTTTATTGTCCAATGATGCATTGTGTTATTTTTTAAAATGACATTAAACTGTTCTTTTTACAAAAAAGTTTAAGAATAGTACATAGGGGGGGCGTGTCCGCGGCGCCAACCAAGATGGCCGCGTAAGCAGAGAGCTCCGCTCGGACCCACCGCACCCGCGCTTACTGTGACCCGCCAGCACCTTCAATGGGGAAAACGCACCGTGCCACGAGTGCCCAACGTCCCCAGGCATCTACTGGCCAAAATCCGTCCGTATCGCTACGGGCATTTTTGGTGCCGCTGACGACCGCCGCGACCACGCGGTCTGAGGGCCTACACGCCGCACAGGAGCTACCACCGCACTCCCCTGTCTCCCCCATACCGGACACTGAAGGAGCCATGGGACAGATGCAGGCTGCGGACGGACCAGACTGGGCTACATTACTAGCCAGGCTGCCCACAAAGGAGGATCTGAGGGAGGCAAACGCTACTATCATGGCAGAGCTGCAGCAGGTCAGAGGAGATTTACAGGGCCTACACACGAAGATCCACGCTGTGGAAGCTACCTGTGACGCTCTGAATTTACAACAATCTGCAACTTCCACCAAACTAGACTCACAGACCGAACAACTCAGAGGTATGGCACTCCACATGGAAGATCTAGACAATCGTGGCAGGCGTAATAATTTGCGGATTCGTGGCCTACCGGACACGGAAGAATCCCCCGCCCACCTTATTCCTACCCTCACATCTATCTTTAATACTCTGCTCGACAGACCGAATTCTACTCCTATCGCTTTTGTACGCGCCCATCGCGCCTTGCGCCCACGTGGGACCGGACCTCCAAGAGATGTAATCTGTTGTCTTGAAAGCTTTCCCATCAAAGAAGATCTATTACGGGCTGCGCGCGCCCCCACTCAAATTTCCCATGACGGAGTGGAACTACAACTTTTTCCAGATCTATCCCCTGCAACCCTGGCTTTCCGCAGAGCACTACGCCCTCTCACAAAGAACCTTCAGGCACAGAAAATAAGGTACCGCTGGCATTTCCCTACTGGGCTTCTGGTTTCTACTCCCCAGGGACCATTTCTGGCTCGTTCTTCTGCTGACGTAGACACACTGGTCTCTGACCTCCAACTTCCTCCGGTGGGGCTGTCATGGCCGGATCCTGTTCAATTTTATTCCTCCAACCGCCCCGGCGTGGCTTCAGACGCCTTACCGCAAAGGCCCACCAAGATCCGCTTAACCGCCGGACGACACCGGGGCTCAATGAACTGAAACACAAATCTCCCCCTGTGGGGATACCGGTTCGCACATACGATCTTTTGAACCAATCTTATATCCCCAGCCCACCTGTCGACCACATCAACCTCAAAACGGTCCCCGTTGTGTATAACTGGACTACTGACGGGAAATCATGACATATCCTCTTGCCGACCCCCATGAAGCAGGATGACCCTCAAGAAGAAGAAACTGGACGGATGACTACGCCCCCATCTTGTAGACTGGGACACGGAGACACAAACGCTCTATAGGTCCATAGCACTCCTACAGCATTACGAAGAAAGGCCCCACGGACCCTCACCCACGGTCTCTCCGACTCCCTTCCGGGACTTTTCTTCTGAAGTCTGCGCACACCGCCCATACAAGAGGCCCCATCAATTGTAGCACCTGCCCCCGCCTGTCTCAACGGACTCCTGGAGGGAGACCATGAACCGCTGACAGCTCACACGCTCCGGTGGCGCAGGATCAGCTTCGAGTAGAAGAACCAAAACGGGTAACTATGTCTCCGATTTTTCTTGCCGGGGGCACCGGGACTTTAACTTTCTACATATATATACATGCACGAAAGACTATTGCTCAGTTACGGAGTTATCCGCATGCCGGATTCTCCTTTTTTCACCACAGAAATGTTTTTTCTAACCTTCTTTTCTAGGGTTCACGACATTTGCACTGTTTATTCAAAGTTTTCATTTTTATGCGCTTTTCCTTAAGCATTTTTAAGTTAAATTACATGGGGTCGGAGAGGTTTTCCTTCTCTGCTGGAGCGGTACCATTTGGTTTGCGGAGTAGTGGTTGACACCTCCCGCGTGGTGCCTTCTGGACTCGCCTCCCACTCGGAGGACAGGGCGACGCGACGGTTGGGAGGGACTCTGGGAGCTAATTTTGGCCCCCGGAGCCCATACCCAATCTAGCCCACACCTCATACTCTTAGGCCCGAGGTTTCTTTCCCCTCGTTACCCCTTTCTGGGCCTCCCCTTCTTTGATACTCCCTTTATTTTCCCCTACGTCCCTCAATACCTACCACCCCCATTTTGGAGACCTTTACCGCTGCTACACACCTCACTCTACCTCCCTTGCGGGTGAAGAATGGCACCCGTCAAGCCAGCCCACCTGACTCTATTCTCTATTAATGCCAGAGGTCTCAACACCCCAGAGAAACGTTCCTTCGCTTTAAGGGACTTTCATAGAGCCAAGGCCTCCGTTGTGTTTATTCAGGAAACCCACTTTCGAGAGGGGTCTGCCCCTAAATTAACTGACTCAAGGTTCCCCTTAGGTTTCTCCAGTAACAACACCCTAGCTAAATCCAAAGGTACAACAATATTATTTGCCAAATCGGTCCCCTTCCAACACAGGGCCACACTTGCAGACGGAGGAGGCAGATACGTGGTGGTGAAGGGCACGATTGCGGATCGAATATACACATTCGCTAACGTATATGCCCCAAACAAAAGCCAACACAAATTCTTAGCCAAATTCCTCACGACACTAAATGACTTCACAGAGGGTTGTCTGGTCCTGGGCGGGGACTTCAACCTCCCACTGGATCCTCTGCGGGATACGTCATCGGGACGCTCTGCCGTCCCCGGGCGTATCTTGCGCAGGATCAACTCTCTTCTCCACTCGAATCGACTGGTGGATTGCTGGAGGGCACTTCATCCCGATGACCGAGACTATACCTTTTTCTCTCACCCGGCCCAGACTTACTCCAGACTGGATTATTTTTTCCTTTCCCATTATCACCTACAAGACCTCTACTCTGCGACGATTGGCAACCTAACC
Organism: Leptobrachium leishanense; assembly: GCA_009667805.1. NCBI lineage: Eukaryota > Metazoa > Chordata > Amphibia > Anura > Megophryidae > Leptobrachium > Leptobrachium leishanense. The sequence continues at coordinate 184,884,184 of CM019066.1, forward strand.
TGGTCTGACCACGCACCTACCACGATGACCTTGACCTCCCCGCTTTACCGGACCACAGCCCCCACCTGGCGCCTTAACGACTTTCTTCTCTCCGACCCGACCGTAATACAGGACTGCACACAGGCTCTAGAGCATTACTTTACTGAAAACGCCAACCCGGACCTGTCACCACTGACGATCTGGGAAGCACACAAATGCGTTGTGAGGGGCTTTTACATTCAGAAAGCCGCAGAGTTTAAGAGACAGAAATCGACCGCCATAACCGAAGCATTAACGCGTATAGGGACGTTAGAGACCTTACATAAGGGTTCCCTGGACGCAGATGGCCTGATTGAGCTGACCGCAGCGAGACGGGACTTGACCACCCTTTTGAACTCCTCTTATCACCGACAATGCCAACGCTCCAAAAAATTTTTTTTTCCCCCACGGTGACAAGAGCGGACGCCTCCTAGCACGCATGCTAAAGAAACAGAGAGCCGCTTCCTACATTGCCAAGATTAGAGATTCACATAAAAAGTTACATTACCTACCCGGCGAAATTCAGTCTACCATCCGATCGTATTACGAATCTCTTTACAACCTACCGGGCCTCGCGCCCGACCGGGATGGGGCGACTTGCAGGACTGATATCCGTGACTACCTGACAACCCACCTGAAATGTCGGCTCTCACAGCCGACTGCACAACTCCTGGAGTCGCCCCTTTCGGTGGAGGAGCTGGCCGAAGCTTTGAAATCATCAAAAACCGGTAAATGCCCGGGCCCTGACGGTCTCCCCCTAAACTACTACAAACGCTTCCTAAAGACGCTCACCCCACATTTTCTATTAGCCTTTAACTCGGTCCCGGAGGGGCGACTTATCCCTCCTCAGACTTTAGCCGCCAACATCACCTTGATACCAAAGAGACGGGAAGGACACCGAACAGTGCGAAAGTTACCGACCAATCTCATTACTAAACTGCGACCTCAAATTATCTGCCAAAATACTCGCGTCACGACTGCTACCCCACATCACTGACCTTATTCACCCTGACCAGACTGGCTTTGTCCCAGGCCGGGAAGCCAGAGACAATACCATTAGAGCTTTAACTCTCACGCACAGGGCCCGGCGTCGGGGGAAGAACTACTGCTGTTGTCCACAGATGCCGAAAAGGCGTTTGACCGGGTCAACTGGGATTTTTTATTTACTACGCTCGAACACATAGGTCTCGGCCCACATCTATGCGCATGGATTCGAGCTCTATACATTAACCCTACGGCCCGCGTTTGCGTTAACGGCATGTACTCTGCCCCTTTTAAGATCCGGAACGGGACCCGACAGGGATGCCCCCTCTCCCCTCTATTGTTCACACTGGCCCTGGAACCCTTTCTTGCAGCGGTGCGGGGCTCCCCGGATATCCGAGGTCTGAGAGTGGGCCCTACCGAACACAAAATCGCTGCTTACGCAGACGATTTATTATTTTTTATCTCCCGTCCGGAGACCACACTGCCTAATGTCTTACAGGCATTCCATCGCTACGGTCTACTCTCAAATCTGAAAATTAATTACGCTAAATCGTTTATACTTAACATATCTTTACCCATACGCCGGGCCACAGCCCTCACTCCACACTTTCCCTTTCAATGGGCCACGTCCCGTATTAAATATTTAGGAATCTGGGTCACTCAAATCCCGTCCCATATGTTTCGTGACAATTTTCTCCCCATTCTGGATACCTTCGCTAATGACCTTGGACAATGGGATTACCCGCACATCTCCTGGTTGGGGAGGGTCCAAGTACTTAAAATGAACCTATTGCCACGCCTTCTATACTTATTCCAGACAATCCCTACCCACATCCCGTACCTATTTCCGCGCACTACGCTCCCTGGCAACCACATACATATGGCGGGGTACCCGCCCTCGACAAAGCTTTACTTGTTTAACTCTACCTAAATTGGAGGGGGGGCTGGCGGTCCCGGACTTTCTTCTCTACTATAAATCGTGCCATATGGTTAGGGTGGTGGAATGGGCGAGACTCGGCCCGGCGAAGGCCTGGGGGGAGATTGAGGGGATCGAGGCGGGAGTTTCGGTCTCGGCTCTACCATGGTTACCTAGACGCCATGGACTCCACATTACGCGCCCTCTACTGTACACCGCGACATCCCTACGGATCTGGCACCGGATGAGACAACCCTTGGGACTCTCCTCGGATCCATCTCCTCTGACCCCACTGATATACCATCCTGACTTCCCTCCCGGCCACAACCCACGGGCCTTTCGAGACCTAATTGACGCACCCACACCACGCATTCACCACATTTTCCCGAATGGTCGCTTTGTCACCCTGGGGGAGTTGGTGGGGGGGAGGCTGTTCCGCGCCGTCTACCTTCCGTTTCAACAGATACTGAGCTTTATCAGATCTATTCCACAACAACCCCACCTGATAAGACCCCTCACCGAGTTTGAAGTACTGTGTTCGCGCCAGGGCTCATTGCCACATGGGGTATCCCGTCTTTACTCCCTGCTCCTACATGCCTCTAAGATTCAACCCCCCAGATATATAGGGAGATGGGAGACGCTGTTGGGGATATGCTTGTCGGAGGAGGACTGGAACCGCATTTGCGACCTCACACATCACTGTTCGGTCTCCACGAGATTACAAGAGTCAGCCTATAAGCTGCTTTCTATGTGGTATAGAACCCCCAGGTCCTCCGCCGGATGTACTCAGAGGTTGACGATGGGTGCTGGCGCTGCGGTGACTCTCCAGGTTCACTTATACATTTATGGTGGGAGTGTCCCTTAATACGCCCATACTGGATAAAGATACACAGACTGCTAGGTCTATTTCTTGACCCACCCCCGACCTTTTACCGGCACCTATGCTACTACACCATGTCCCATACTCCAGGTACGCCTACAAGAACTCTGTTGGCCTACGTATTCTTAACATTGCAAAAAGTTTGATTCCGTTGTTCTGGCGACGCCCCGACTGCCCCCCTCTTACACTCTGGCTGTCCAGAATGGAAGAATTACATAATACGGAACATTTGTATTTCACTGCTAACCACATGCTCCCCCGTTATCTGACCATCTGGTCCAGATGGATCTTGCTCTCCTCAGGGCCCGAATTTAAAGCTATACTGGCCGCTGACCCTAACGCCGCTCCCCTGTAAAGGAGAACGTGCGGACGTTCTGTTGCCCATTTCTGAGACGGCTCAACACTGATCTTTTAGGTGGTATCGGCGCACACACTTCTCCTACAATGGGTATTGCATGTACTGTGTCTCCTACCTTCACTAACCCACGCTGAGTGTCATAGCCTCTTATCCATCCCTCCCATCCCATTTTACCCTCTTTCACCCCCCCTTCTTTACATATATTACTGCAAAGTATGTTATTTGACTGGCCTGCGTGCCGAGTCATGTGATGTTTTACAAACGTTTATATTCTTTTTTCCTTTTTGAAACAAAATAAACATATATTCACAAAAAAAAAGAATAGTACATAGTGTGCAACAGAAATTTGAAGCATAGTTACTCATAAACAGAGCCCAACATATTCCACCCATAATCCCCATCTAGAAAAATAATTACACCCATATTCCTATCGGAAACAGGTTAAATATGTTCCTTGGCATGTGTAACCATGATATTCCACCCATAATCCCATGTATTAAAATAATTATACCCATATTCCTATCAGAAACAGGTAAAATATGTTCCTGATCAGGGTTATTCAGAGAGAGGTGAAAGACAGGAGAACTGAAAATGCTAGGTCAAAATAGCCGATTTGGAAAGTGAAGTAAATGGAATTTTTCTGGTTTGGCTATTTTGACCTAGAATTTTCACTTCTCCAGTCATTCTCCAGGTTTTCACTACTCTCTGAATAACCCTGTGTGATTTGAAACCATAACATTCAACCCAAAATCCCCATTTAGAAAAAATTATACATATATTCCTATTAGAAACATTAAATATGTTCCTTGACATGTGTTACTCTGATATTCCACCCATAATCCCCATCTAGAAAAATAATTATACCCATATTCCTTTCAGAAATAGGTTACATATGTTACTTGGTAAATGTTACCATGATATTCCACCCATAATGCCTCTGTAGACTAATTTTTCTGTATAATTTACTATGATTCCATTTTACACCTGTATGTATATTTTCAAGTGAATAGTTAAACATTTTCAATACATTTTTGCAACTTAGTATGGAGCACTACAGAAAAGAACATCATCAGGGTTATTCAGAGAAAGGTGAAACTCAGGTGAACTGGCAGGAGAAGAGAACAATCTAGACCAAACAGCCAATTTGTAAAGTGAGATAATGGGAGAATTTTTCTGGTTTGGCTATTTTGACCTAGAATTTTCACTTCTCCAGTCATTCTCCTGAGTTTCACCTTTCTTTGAATATACCTGTGTGTGTATTTTTCAGAATTAACCTCCCTGGCGGTCCGATTCTGACATATTTTATATGTCAGAATCGGTCCGATTTATTTTGGCTCCCTAGCAGTATTAGTGTGGCTCGAGGGTTAACTTTCAATACTGAAAGCGGTATCCCCGAGCCGCACACGGGCCAATACTTACATGTCCTGCGCTCCCTCGCTGTCCCCGCAGTCGCACTGCAGCCGATCGCGACGTCACACTTCCTGGTTTCACTCCTCACGAGAAGAGAACAGGCAGTGTGACTTTGCGAGCGGCTGGAGGAGACTGTGGGATCAGCGAGGGAGCGCAGGACATGTAAGTATCCAGCCCGAGTGTGGCTCGGGGATACCGCTTTCGATACGAAAGTTAACCCCGAGCCACACTCGGGATTACCGTCAGGGAGGTTAAAATATGGTTTATTTGTTTGCAGAAAAGCAGTATTTAAAGGAGTTATTCAGAGAAATTTCAATGAAATTTCATTGCTCTTCCTTCGGCGCCCTTTGGTGACCTCAATTCGCACAACCTGTGGTTTTGGGCATCCGCAGAAATTTTTCTGGGGGGAGGGGGCACAAAATGTTAATGGCATCCATTTTCTGCCCTTTTGACAATGTCATGACGGGGACAGTCATAAAATAAAGCGTTGCAATACAGAGGCTTGTGAAACATGATGCAAGTCTAATAGAAGAATAGAGGTGTAAGTGTCTGGTCTGAGTGTTGCATTTTCTAGGCCATCTCTGTATACAGCCAGCTCTGTACACAAACCATGACCCCCCCCCCCCACTGTCAGGTATATTGGAAGGGAAAAAAGGTAAAATGGATGCCTGTAGCTATTTTGTTTTTAAAGACAGTCTTTTCTTTCAATTTTCTCTAGTTTAGGAATGAACCGAGATTTTTTTTTAAAGGTTCATGGCTAGGTGAAATTTTTTTTTAGAAATACCAGACATGAAGGAACTTTAAAAATGTCTTTGTGTGATATAATGCCCGAGCTAAGTATTAGACGTGCCATAATTAAATTTATTGGTCTGTCTTAAGTCTTTAAAATAAAAAGATATTTTGTCTTTTGGGTATAAAGAAATGAGAATTTAAATTCTGTAATGTATATATATTCACAAAATATATTTCTATAAATCAAGGTATACTCTATTATATTTACAGTAGAAAATATATGCTCCAATAAATATTATGTAAGTATATAATTGGTAAATAATATAATTATTGAAGAATAGTTTCTGTTGAGTTAGCTAGAGAAAAGAATTCAACTGATAAAGACTCAGTAAGTAACTAGAAAGGAGTAAGGGATATAAATTTGATATGATATGTGGAGACTAAGAGTCTAGCGACAGAGAGAAGAAGTCTTTGTCCAAAATGATCTCGTGACACTAGATAAGAGAAATAATATTTAAATGGTGGAATTAATTAAGAAGTGCAACACTGCCCTCTAGAGGATAGTAAAAATTATATTTGATATAATGAACAATATTACCAGTGACGTCAAATTGACTATAATTGAAGCGGCAATGTTGGTTGCAGTCATTCCGAGATTCTGACACTCCGAGACTGAGATTCTGAGATGCTGAGACTCCGAGACTCTGAGACATACACCACAATGCATTCAGTCGTCCAGTACACATAGCAGTCAGAGACACACCACAATGCATGCAGATTCTAGGACATGAGACATTCCGAGGCTAACATATATTGCTAGCAGACCATTCCGGGACAATGCACTCTGACTCTCACCAAATCTCTAACTCACATGCATTGATTATCTGATATTGATAATCTTCACATATTCCAAAATATTACATCAGAAATTCCAAGGCAGACTCATTAAAATCCAGATTGGAGAGGTAATGTATGAGAACTATTTAAATTAAGGAATTAATGTAATTATATATATTTGTGATATTTTTGCAATATAGACTGAGATTTCTCAGATTCTTGGTAGCGCCAAAAATCTAAGTATTTCTATTCTGCAGATAGAAATATGAGGAAGTGGACATAAGGATTTATCCTAAAAGAAACGGTTGTAAGATTGATACAAATATATATATTGAATTTGGAAATTACTGTGATTGAAATTAATAAGCAAGGAATTATATAACTAGAAATTAAAAGCAAAAGATTAGAAGTTTAATTCTCGAGATTAGGGGAGGATTCACTAAATAAATTTTATTACTTATTATTAAATTAGCTCATCTTTTGTTGATCCATGTAGTATAGAGATATATATATATATATCTCTATAAGATCTAGCTGGTTAAACATTGTTTGCTGGGAAATGCATGTTGTATTAAGCAGAAATGATATTAATCATATATGCAGTTACTAACCGGAGATATATATATTGTGAAGCTAGTTTTTATATGCTGATGGATTGTGGTTTATAAATCTTTGTTTATGATATGAGATTTGAAACTTTTTTGTATACGTAATAAATATATATATGTTTTTATCCGAATATTGATTATTGTATTCTTCAAAGCAAAACACAGACAATTAAAAGAATTTAGGAGAATTTCTAGGAAATATAAACGATTGATATTTGTGTCTCGAATAAGTTTCTTATGAAATAATAATCCCTGACATATTGGAGGCAACTGCCGAGATAGGTCCAGTAAATCCAATATAGACATATTGGAGGCTTGGTTGATAAATCCAATATATGACGTGTTGTAGTCACGTGCAGAGATTATATCCCTGACACCACACGCATACTGGCATACACACAGGCCCCCTCCAAACATACAGATGTCTGTACACACACACACACACACCCTCCCGCCATCTCTGTATACACATATACAGAGCCATCTCTGTATACACAGAACCGGCTCTGTATACACAGAACCGGCTCTGTATACAGATATCTGTATCCCCTCTTTTTTTTAGATTGTAAACTCAGGAGCAGGGTCCCTCTCCTCTTAGATTGTAAAATCTGGAGCAAAGTCCCATCTTTTAGACTGTAAGATCTGGAGCAGGGTCCCCTCTCCTCTTAGATTGTAAACTCTGGAGCAGGGTCCTCCTCATCCCCACCAGATTACTAATAATCATTTTGTGTCCCTCCTCCCCAGACAGACAGCTAGACCTCACCAGGAGCCTCTCATAAAGAATGAAAATGGGATTAAGCTTAATAAAAAAGTTTATTTGACAATCATCACCTTTTTCCTGTGTCCAGCATCCAGCCAGTGACCCATAGGAGCAGCTGCTGCTGCATATCAGCCCTGCCTCTCCCAGCGTGCAAAGTGGGTCGGAGCACGTGGTGGATTGGAGGCGGAGTGGGGAGATGACCACCACCACACTGACCAGAACATCTTGTGCAGCCTGTTGTGTGTAACAAACACTCGAGCAGGCTGCACACACAGCTGTCAGGGCAGCACAGACAGGCAGCGCTGGTTCCAGGGGGGGGGTCAAACAAGTGCCCCCCATGCCTGTGGTGAATTCAGCATTCACTGCAGGGTCCCTGAAGTGTGGCAAGAGGGATCCATCGAACACCACCAATAGACCGCTGAATGCAGCCGATGATCCACTGTCCAGACTGGGTTTTTTCAGCGAAATTCAGCAATTGTAAAAAGTTGAACAGCTGCCAAAAGGGGGTAAAAAAAATAATATAGAAGGTCCTGTGAATAACATTAAAAAGGTCTGTTACAGAATAAAAAAAGTCATTAACACCATAGCGACCAAGGATGTACCAGATACATTGTACAATAATGGTCGCTTAACAACCGAGGATGTACCTGGTTCATCCTTTTGTTAGAGACCCCTCCCTCCCTATACTCATCTCTCTGGCTGGGGATTCCATGGTGGTCCGACTTCAAGGACCACCGGACATGACGACGTCAGTTTCAGGCGCTCCCAACGGCAGAGCCGGGAGAGTCCTGAAAGGGGCAGGTTCTTTGGACCCCTCTCCCTGCCGATCACTATTGAGTTAAAAAAAATAAAAAAAATGGAGAGGCAATGCTGGAAAGGTCTCAGTATGGCTCAGGTAATGGACCTTCTGACCTCTTATGGGGGGGTCACGCCCAACTCCTGGAGTCTTCTAGTGCTTTTAGTCTCACCGGTCAATCAACTTCTTACTTTAAAGAGAAAGAGAGGAAAAAACCTCCATTGCGCAGATATACTCTTGGTTTAAATGTTTAAGAGATATTAGTATGTCCTCCTTTGTGAGTGAAAACTTGTGAAAACATTTTTGATTATTGCTTATGTACAAACAATATTGCACCATATGTTTCTATTTTATTCATTTATACTGAAGAGAAAAACAGTATTTTTAACCGTATGGAGGGGAGTTTAGAGAAAGTGTAGAAGGAGGTTTCTCAAAAAAAGAGAAGTAAATACATCAGGGATAAAAGGGATTATGCCAATAAAAAGGTCTGGATATTCCCTCAAAACCAAGGAACATTCCCTCAGAATAGGAACCATAATTATGGGAATTCCTATGGGACTAATAATCCGAACCGCTTCCGAATAAAGAGTACCCAGGGTAACTATACACCAAAGAAAAAAACGGCTGGAGTATATGTGAACGAGAATCCCGTGCGGAAGGAAGATGTGATAGTAAGAAGGAAGATCCCTCCGATGCGCCCTTCACAAGAATCAGTGTGGGCACCTAGTAACAGAAGAAGGAATTCGAGAGGGAATGTATGGGAATCGAATGAATACTCCACTGTAAGGAGGGGAGGAAGAGGTGGAGGGGGATATGGTAGACCCCACCCACCTCACCAACAATCCTTCTATTCCAAAAACCGCTATCAAACACTTGAGGACCTTGAGGATGATCAGGTTTTTCCATTGGACAGAGACCAAGAAGGGGATGGGGCAACCTCAAACCCTCCCAGGAGCCGGATGAAAGGCGCAGAAGGGGGGGATATATCGGAAGGGTACACGAGGAAGAGGTACTTAGACAACGAGGGAGAAGAGGAGGAAAGAACATTCGGGAGAGAAAAAAGGAAAAAATAACCCCGAGAGGGATATTTAATCTTAGTGGGAAGGAACTAACACATGGGGAGATTGGTCTTCTGAATAAGGGTTTGAAGTTTGTCCCTGAAAGGAAGATGAATAGTTTCAACACATATATAGACATTCAACGTTTTAAACGCAATCTTTGCCTAAAAAAGTTTTTTGCGAAAACACCAATGGAAAGAAAGGTTATGGAGGAAAGTAAATATCAACAGACTTTTTTAAAGGAAAAATCAAAATTTTACCCCAAACATATGTTATCTAAAGAAATAGAAGCGTTCAATCAAATTATTACATCTGAAATTAGGAAGGAGGAGAAAAAGTTTAAACGAATTGGACCAGGTAATTTATCAAGAGAGGAGAATATAGCCCATAATAAATTATGTGACACCAAAGAGTTAATAGTTAAACCAGCCGACAAAGGGGGTGGGATTGTGATCTTGAGTAAAGAAGGATATGAGAAGGAGGCCCTGAGATTACTGGGGGATCAGAATGTGTATAAAATTTTGAGTAGCGACCCTACGACCCGAATTACGAACACTTTTTCTAGTTATCTAGATAAAGGGAGAGAATTAAATATATTAAAGGAAGAAGAATATATATACCTAAAAATAAAACATCCACGAATCCCAGTATTCTATTATCTACCTAAAGTGCACAAGAATCGAGAGAATCCCCCAGGACGCCCAATAGTCTCTGGGATAGGATCTATTTCTTCAAGAGTATCAGAATATGTTGATCATCTGTTACAGCCAATAGTGATTCAAACACCCTCATACACTAAAGACACAACGTCCATCCTAAAGGAATTGGAGAAGGTAAAATGGGAACACGACCTTATACTAGCTACATGCGATGTGAATTCGCTATATACCATCATTCCCCACCAGTTGGGATGTGAAGCGGTGGAATATTTCCGAAGAGAATTGGGCAAGTTCGAGGAAGATCAAATTGAATTTTTAGTCGAAGGCATCAGGTTGATCCTTGATAATAATTACTTTTGGTACGGAGGCCACTACTATTTACAATTAACGGGTATAGCGATGGGGACCAGGTTTGCCCCCAATTATGCCAATCTGTTCATGTCATACTGGGAGCACCAGATGGTATGGACGGGACATGACTGGGGGCAACACCTGGTCCTCTATAAAAGGTACATCGACGACATTCTGATCGTGTGGCGAGGTGAAGAGAGAGAACTACAGAACTTCATACAATATCTAAACATCAATCAGTGGGGTATACATCTGGATTCTAAGATCAACAAATCACGAATCGAATATCTAGACTTAGATGTATATGTGGAAAATGACCAATTGAAAACAAAGACCTACTTCAAAGATATAGACGTTAACAGCTTTATCGATATCGAGAGTGACCATTACTCTCCTTGGTTAAGAGCTGTGCTGAAGGGTCAACTTTTGAGACTTCGACGGAACTGTACTGATACTAGGGAATTTGACATCCAAGCAAATAAACTTCTGGAAGACTTTAAAGAAAAAGGTTACCAAAATAGAGAACTTGAGATGACTAAGGAAGAAGTACGGAAGGTCGAACGAAACACCTTGTTACAACATAAAACCAGAGAAGAGAATTTTGGGCTAACTGTACCATTAGTACTAGATTACAATATGGGTAATAAGAATATTAAAAGAGCTATTCAGAAATATTGGCCCTTACTGAAAGGTGACCCTGTACTTTCGGAGATAGTTCCAGATCAACCCTGAATTATTTTTAGAGGAGGAGGGAATTTGAAGCAAAAATTAGTGAAAAGCTATGTACGAGAACAAGAAGGAAAGAACAACTGGTTTGGAATCAATCCCGGATTTTATGGATGTGGAGATTGTGTGAGTTGCCAGAAAACACAGAACAGGAGGAGACATATCACCCATTTTAAGTCGGATGGGCACCAATATAAAATTAGGGATAGTATTACTTGCTTCTCTAAATATGTAGTGTATGCATTAAAATGCCCATGCAACAGATATTATATAGGAAAGACAAAGAGGGCACTACAGGTCCGTATCAATGAACACACGAATAACATAATTAAGGGTTACGAGAAACATAACGTCTCTAATCATTACTGTTTTAAGCATAATAAAGACCCTAGGGGACTAGAGTTCTTTGGAATTGAAAAGGTCACTAGAAACTGGAGGGGGGAGGATTTAGACCTCAAACTGTCTAGAACAGAGATGAAATGGATCTATAAATTAAATACATTGGAACCGAAAGGTTTGAATGCGGAATTCGAAATGTGCCACTTTTTATAAGACTAAGACCATCACCATAATCAATTAAAAACCAATGAATAGATGAAGAGGGATTGTTACTATTATTTAGATTCTCTAATTGCTATGACCTCCCCATATAATATTCCCTATTATCCTCTATAGGGGTTGATATTCCTTTTACTGTTGACGTTGATCTCCTAAAATTGTCTATATCTTTTTCCATACATACTGATGGGGAATGTATTTTTCTTTTCCCTTTTGTTTTCTTTTTTTCTCCACTCATATATTAATGTCTATTTTATGAATGATAATTGCTATGAAAGAGCCATCTGAAGGACGATACCACTGCTGGATGTAGCATACACACAGTGGGAAGAGTGTTATATATCCGAATTTACACTAAACCGAAAATCCCTGGACGATTCGTATTTGGGGGTTTTAAAGAATCGGATCGGAAGTAAGTGGGAACTATTGCGACACAATCCGCATGTGGAAGGTTTACGATTCGTATCGGAAGTCAACAGACACCACCGTGACACGCAAATAAGATTCGGACCGGAAGTCAGTAGGAATCGGATCGGATCGTAAATCGGATCGGGAGCCGGCTACAATTATTGTGACTCACAAATAAGATTCGGATCGGGAGTCATCAGGAACCACTGTGACGCGTAAATCGGATCGGAAGTTAATCGTGCCGATCAGGGGTTAACATGAGAATTATTGTGTTACGATTCATATACGGAGCGGATACGATTCGGAACGGAAGTTAGTCGGAACTAATGTGACGTGCGAATCGGATCGGAAGTCGATCGTAACCATCCACTGGGGTATGAAACGCAAACAGGAAGTGAGTAATGGAATGCACGCAATTATCAACATGTGCCATCACTAATGAACGGTTCAGATAGTATATAAGACATCCATTCGGTTAAGGACATTACAGACTGAGGAAGCCTGCAGCACAAGCAGGCGAAACGCGTATCTGGATATGCTATATGATTGTTTTATTTCGTTTTTAAGAATAAATGTATTTTAGACCACAATTTTGATGAGCTTAATTCCGACTGCTGACGAGAGACAGCTTCACCCTGGAGGAAGGAGCTGAGGTGCGGCACTTTCCGCTGGTTTGGAACTCACTCTACGCCTTGATACTGAGCCACTTATTGTAGAGGCTCAGAAAAGTGTGAGTACATACTAATATCTCTTAAACATTTAAACCAAGAGTATATCTGCGCAATGGAGGTTTTTTCCTCTCTTTCTCTTTAAAGTAAGAAGTTGATTGACCGGTGAGACTAAAAGCACTAGAAGACTCCAGGAGTTGGGCGTGACCCCCCCATAAGAGGTCAGAAGGTCCATTACCTGAGCCATACTGAGGCTCCTCCTTTGTGAGTGAAAACTTGTGAAAACATTTTTGATTATTGCTTATGTACAAACAATATTGCACCATATGTTTCTATTTTATTCATTTATACTGTAGGGTTTGAACCCATGATAGGTCTACCCTTCGAGAACAACATTATAAGATAAGTGTGTTATATATAAACAAATAAGAGGTGAGCAACACTATTAAGCTAAAAGCGTGCGCTCACACAGGACTGACGTCCAACTGTATTCTGGCTTTTATTCCGTGTATGGGGTGCACGTGGGTGTTTGTAGCAGCACAAAAGTATAATACTACCTGTTTATAGTGACTTAGCGACGATTATTCACTCTTTGCCCTTGTGGGCTACCGATACAATGCTGGAAAGGTCACAGTGTGTTCTTTCAGTCAGGCACTCAGCGTGTGGCTGCGAGCGGGAGTGAGTCTAGTGCACGGTGATTGATGAGACCAGGCAGATTCCAGGATAAACTGATTTTTTTTTATTAGAAACACAAGGGTAACAAAATAGACAAAGCAGAATAAGGGGAGACTGAACACGGCTAACAAAAAACAGACAGGAGTAACCAAGTGAGGTGAGACAAGAAGGAAACTACTAAGAAGGAAAAGCAAAAGGTTAACTAACAGAGCGGACTAGAAAGGGTTAACCCCATCTAGTCTGCTCTCTTTGTTAACTATGAAGTGAGAGCAGAAGGAATAAACCAATGCAGCAAGAAATAAGAGACTATGATTAGCAATGCAGAAATACAAAAATAGGGGCGAAAGGGTAGAACTAAAAAGTTTAAAGAAAAAGAATAAAGAGGATAATTAGCAAGGAGACTATAGGAGGAAACTAGGAAAACTAAAGACACATAAACTAGCAAGGCAAAAAGATTATACAAAATACAGGGTACCTGACCGACAGGAATAAGGCAAAAACAGTGGGCTGAAATACAGAAACAAAAGGGTTTTCAGAGACTTGCATAAATGTGGTCAAGCATAAAGTTCGTGGCAGGCGACTGGCATAGAGAAGTCAAAGTCCAGGCAAAAGGTTCGGTAACTGTAAATACAAATCGTATCAAAATGGGACAGTGATTCCAGAGAATAATCAAAGTCCACAGCCAGGGGTCGGTACACAGGAAATCACAGCCAGGAACAGTTCCACACACGCAGCGCTTACTCTGTGAGACGATGAAAACAATGAAACACAATCCAGAAGCAAGGATTCATGGGAGTAGCTCCTATTTATGGAGGCCTCTCAGGTGGAATGAGCCACATCTGGAGATCCTTGGAATCCAGGGATAGATCAGGCTGAAGCCCGGGAACCTGGATGCAGCAACAACTGAAAAACAAAAAGGTTTTTGCTGGAGCTAGGCCAGAGAATCCAGGGAGATGCTGGCCCTCCAGCCGGCATATAAAGATGGTCTCACACTTTCTAGCGATGCCTCTCTTTAACCCTTTAAGTGCCGGTCTGCGATCCAGCGTCAATCAGCGCCGGATTACAAACTGCTCCCGGAGGTGTCTGACATCTTGGATGTCAGCCAAGAATCCAGGGCCTTCCCCCACCCACTGCTGTCATTGTGAAGGCACGCGATGATGTCAGTTTGGGAATTAACCTCTAGCTGCCAAGGAGTTTCCCTATGGAAATCCCTATGGTGGAGATAGGGGGGTCATTTGGACCCCCATATCTCCCAATCTGTGGCAGCTAGAGGGTTATGTATGCTATCATTGGGAAGACCAGAGCATTACCTTATCCTTATCCAATGATATCAAACAAGACCATGTTTCAAGTAAAAAATAATAATAATTAAATAAAAAGTTGTATTTTAAATTTATTAGTGCAGCAATGTTGTTCACATTTCAATTATAATGTGAACAATGATGCTGCACGAAGAGGTGAAATGGCTCAGGAGTAAAGTGGTCAAAAAGCAAAAAAGATGTAAGCATTGGGTATTTCTAAACTCAAGATAAAATTTAGAAACTATTTAGCCGTGGTCGTTTTTTCTCGGTTGTAGATGCGCAAGAGATTTGGGGGGTCAAAGTTCAAAAAAGTGTTGTTTTTTCATTATATTTCATAAATTGTTTGACATTAAATTATACGATACAATGAAAATAATGGAAAATAATAAGAAAGTCCATTTAATTGCAAGAAAAACAGTACAGTGCAAGAAAAAGTATGTGAACCCTTTGGGATTATGTGGAGTTTTGCATGAATTGGTCATAAAATGTGCTCTGATCTTCATCTAAGTCACAACAATTTGAAAAACACAGTCTGCTTAAAATAATACAACACAAACATTATATGTTTTCATGTGTTATTTGAACATAACATGTAAACATTCACAGTGCAGGGTGGGAAAAGTATGGGAACCCCTAGCCTAATGACTTCTCCATGAGCTAATTGGAGCCAGGAGTGAGCCAAACTTGAGTCCAATCAGTGTGATATTATTGGATGTGTTGCTGAAAGCTGTCCTGCCCTTTAAAACACCCACCAGTTTTTGGTTTACTGGTTTCAAGAAGCACTGCCTGATGTGAACTATGCCTCGCAGAAAAGAGCTGTCAGAAGACCTACGATCAAGAATTGTTGACTTACATGAAGCTGGAAAGGGTTACAAAAGTATCTCCAAAAGCCTTGATGTTCATGTATCCACGGTAAGACAGACTGTCTACAAATGGAGAAAGTTCAGCACTGTTGCTACTCTCCCTAGGCATGGTCGTCCTGTAAAGATGACTGCAAGAGCACAGCGCAGAATGCTTAATGAGGTAAAGAAGAATCCTAGATTGTCAGCTAAAGACTTACAGAAATCCCTGGCACATGCTAACATTTTTGTTGACACATCTACAATAAGGAAAACATTAAACAAGAATGGAGTACATGGGAGGACACCACGGAGGAAGCCATTGCTGTCCAAAAAGAATATTGCAGCACGTTTGAAGTTTGCAAAAGAGCACCTGGATGTTCGACAGCACTACTGGCAAAATATTCTGTGGACAGATGAAACCAAAATTGAGTTGTTTGGAAAAAACACACAACACTATGTGTGGAGAAAAAAAGGCACAGCACACCAACACATCAAAACCTCATCCCCACTGTAAAACATGGCGGAGGGAGCATCATGGTTTAGGGCTGATATGCTGCCTCAGGGCCTGGACGGATTGTTGTCATTGATGGAAAAATCAATTCCAGAGTTTATCAAGACATTTTGCAGGAAAACGTAAGACCATCTGTCCGCCAACTGAAGCGCCGCAGAGGATGAGTGATGCAACAGGACAATGACCCAAAGCATACAAGTAATTCAACAAAAGAATGGCTTCAACAAAACAAAATACGCCTTCTGGAGTGGCCCAGTCAGAGTCCTAACCTCAACCCGATTGAAATGCTGTGGCATGGGGGGGGCGTGGCTGGCCGGGCAGGGGACAAGACGTGCTTTGTGTGAACTCCGCAGGAATCGGCTGAAAAAAGGGGATTTTTGTCTGTATTTACCTGTGGCCTCCCTCTATTGAGTACCCCTGTCAGGCTGGCCATCGGGTGGCAAACTCCGGAGCTCGTTCTGACCCTCCCCTCCGGAGACAAGCTGGAGTGTGGCCTCGGAAGGGGTGAACCCGGCGGATGGAGCCTCTATGGGCTGCAGCGGTACTGCTTCCAGGGCAGCGCTCCTGGAGCAGTGGGGCAGCGAAGAGATGCATGCGGAGGAGACCCTTGGGGTAACAGATAACGCTGTGCAGTACCCTCAGCCTCTACCCGCGTCAATCCTGCTGAACTCGCAACGGATCTCCGGTAGGCGGTCTATCTGCAGGCTGAAGCGCCTTGCTGAACCCCGTGATGTGGGGGAATTGGTCCGGTGGTTTGATGCAAGCTGCAGCGTCCATTTAAAACCTCGCTATGATGGATCTGCACACGCGGCCTCCCCGTTCGACACAGGCTGATCTTTTATTTTCTAGTTGATCTGTCCCTCTTCATGCAAACATCTCCTTCTACTCCGATGACTCTTATTTTGATTCTCCCCCCTTGCTGTGTTTTGCTTTTCGTGTTTTATATGCTGTCTCCGAGGACTTTTGACTCTAGCGAAGATACAATGACAATTTGTCATATTTTTCTTTTCTTTTACTTTTTATGACCCCATTATTTCGGGACACTGATGACTCTTTTGCTATAGTTCCCCGGTCGGGGCTTATTTTTATTGTGTTCCCCCTCCCCCCATCTGCTACTTGAGACACTGATGTTTCCCTGTGAGAACCCCCCCTCCCCCCCTTTTACGTGTTTGTGATGCCTACGAGGCCTGCTTTGCCAGTTGATGCATTATTCTTGCGTGAAAAATAAATTTTGATGAGACCCCCCACTCTGGGATGTTGCCCCCCACCCCCCCCCTTGTTTTTGTGTTTTGTTTTTCCTTTTTTTTTTTCTCTTTTTCTTCTCTCCCTTTTCTGACCCCCCCCATTTTGTTTTGGCTTCTTTGGGTTGCCCTAGGGGAAGAGCCATAGGCTGGAACCCAGCTTTTCCCCGGGTGCCCAGGCCTGGTGCCATTAACCCCCATGGCCTTTTTCCGCGGTTTTTAACTGGTTGGGAATGTGCCAGAGGCGGCACTAATATGGCCTTTGCCATCTTTCCCTCACCCCCCCTTTTTTTTCTCTCCTTTTTATAATTCTATTTGATGACTTTCGCTGTTTATATTGCTATCTATACGCCTTGTAGTTTCGATGCATATGATTCCTGATGATCTTTTCTTATGCTATGCTGTTTTTCTCTATTTTCTTTACGCTGAGTTACTGCAGACGATTATATATGGCCCTGCGAGGCCCTCTCTTTACGTTTTACTTGTATGATGACTTATTTCAAAATAAAAAATTAAAAAAAAAAAAAAAAGAAATGCTGTGGCATGACCTTAAGAGAGCGATTCACACCAGACATCCCAAGAATATTGCTACACTGAAACCGTTTTGTGAAGAGGAGTGGTCCAAAATTACTCCAGATCGTTGTGCAGGTCTGATCTGCAACTACAGGAAACGTTTGGTTGAGGTTATTGCTGCCAAAGGAGGGTCAACCAGTTAAGTCCAAAGGTTCACATACTTTTTCCACCCTGCACTGTGAATGTTTACATGTTCTGTTCAATAAAAACATGAAAACATATAATGTTTGTGTTGTATCATTTTAAGCAGACAGTGTTTTTCAAATTGTTGTGACTTAGATGAAGATCAGAGCACATTTTATGACCAATTCATGCAAAACTCCACGTAATCCCAAAGGGTTCACATACTTTTTCTTGCCTCGGTATATAATATGTGTGGGTACAGTAAACTAGTAAGAGGATAATTAGAGCTAAACTCAAACAGCAAAGAAAGGTAAAAACAGCAGTGGGTACTTTCACACAGACAATGGTAAAACTATGGGGCAAAAATTTTGCCGTAAACCTCCAGTCAAATGCTGAAAAAATAAATAACAAATCTGCAAATCAAAAGAATAAACAGTTGAATAAAAATTTAATAAAAACCTTTTTTTTTTTGCATTGAAACCTATGAGATTCGCCTGTTTAAAACCGTCAAATTAAACCACCGAAAATCCGGGCATTTCGCCAACTTTTCGGGGCTGTCGCTTTTCGAATAGCCGAATTTCCATGAAATGGCACCGTACAGTGAAATTCATCGTTCAGTTCAATTTGGTGTCAAATTTGGCTGTCTTTGAATAACCCCTTAAGTGTTATTGCCTTGTTGTGTTTGTCAAATAATGCTGTGTCATGTATATTACTGTGTAATTAATCTGTGTAACTCTAATTATATGTTTATATAGGTGTTAAGTCAGGCCTCAAAATTTCCACTCGCCTGCTCGCATTTGGCGAGTGGAAATTACATGAGGGCGAGTGGGAATACAGAGGCAGGGCAGGATAAGGGGTTAGGTGGGGCAACTAGTGGCGAGTAACTCTTAAGGCCTGGCTAGTAGCTTGGGACTTGAAATTTTGAGCCCTGTGTTAAGTAATTCAGAAAAATAAATTTCTACAGTAAAGCAGTTTGCTGTATTGCATTATTATTCACATTCATAACCTTCCCTCATCAGATGGTGAAGGGTGCTGCACATCGAACCCAAAATATGTGCAAAACACACTTTACACGTCCAGTAAGCAAAATATATATATAAAAAAATTAAATGGGCTATTTGTCCTAATTTTTTTAATTCTTTATCCTTTTTTAATAGCCATTATACCCAAACCTGGCTTGTGTGTGGGTTAAAAAAAATAAACTACAACAGAGCACAATGCAGGCACCATGCTCATCATCCTACAACCAAAGGGTACCAAACAAGTTATGTGCATTGGAGGACTCTCAGACTGATATTCCTAAACCCTTTCACTGCTGAGACATTTCACCCTTTTGTGCTGAGCTCATTTTCACCATTCTGTGCTCATCATCATCATGTTTAAATGTGTTTTGTATATACTGTATGTGTGTTTCATTTAGTTTCAAATCGGAAATCGGATGAAATTATACCGATTTACGAATCGATTTTTGTCCGAAACGGAACAAAATCGAAACAGTATATAACAAATTTATTTTGTTTTTCACAAATCAATTTGTTATACCTTTTCATTTTGACTCAGCACTGTGTCCCTGTCCATTGGCCGTGGTGCTGAATCTGTTGTATTCAGTATCCCAGGCCATGGACAGCGACATATGGTGCTGTTCGGTGCAATTTGGCTTCAGTAATGGTTATTGGTTAATCTATTCAGAGAATGTCGAACAGTACCGAAATGTCAGTGAAATGCCGTGATTTTCGGTGGTTTCTTTCAACGGGTATAAACAGGTGATTCCCATAGGTTTCAATGTAAAAAAAGTCCTCTTTTATTAAAAAAAATTATTCAACCATTTATTCTTTACATTTGCAATAAAAAAGCCTTTTTATTTCATGATTTTTATTTTTTTGCATATTTTTTTAGGTGAATTTTTATATTCCCAATTATTTTAAATAGACGCAGCTTTTTTTCTTTGCTGAACGCAGCGGGTTTTTTTCTTTCCTTCGGTACAGCTGCTTTTAGCCTTTCAGCATTTTTCCATCTCCCTCGCTCAGCCAGCGGCATCATGAGTCTCTGAGTGGCGGGAGTCGGAAAAATTTAAAGGCTTATTCAAAGAGCACAGAAATGTCGCCAACAGGTGCTGCTTTCTCTCACTCATACTGCATGTCCAGGGGCAGAGTATGGGCAGCCATTAAAGAAGCCAGACACCAGGCAGCCACACATTATGATGTAGCAGGGACGTGTGGTCAGGGTGGCAGGTGAGGCAGAGTGGGACGCTACGCAAATCGCGCAGGCTGCCAAGAAGTGTGCAGTGCAGCGTGTCTGTTCAATGAACATCAGAACACTGCCCACAATGCCTGAACACTGCTATCCCAGTGCTTCTGAGGCAGTGGGAGAGCAATGGAATAGCTTGGACCAACAGGAAAGCACCATTGGTCCAAGCCATTCAAAAAACGCCTGCATGGGAGACAGGCCTCCCATACATTGATTGACACAGGAATGTCATGTGACTGTCCTGTCTCACACAATCAGTGGGCGCAGGGATGTGCTCGGTGTGTGGCCTCAGTGTTGCACTAGGCTCCTGGCTGGAGGATGATGCAATGATCCTAGGGAGCCTTGAAAGCTAAGAGATCGTGGGGAGTGCTGAGAGCAGCCAGATCCTGGGAAGCACTGAACATCCAGATCCTGTGGAGCACTGAACAGCCTGTTCCTGGTAAGCACTGAGAGCAGCCAGATCCTGGGGAGCACTGAGAGCAGCCAGATCCTGGGGAGCACTGAGAGCAGCCAGATCCTGGGGAACCCTGAGAGCAGCCAGATCCTGGGTAGCACTGAGAGCAGCCAGTTCCTGGGGAGCACCGAGAGCAGCCAGTTCCTGGGGAGCACCGAGAGCAGCCAGTTCCTGGGGAGCACTGAGAGCAGCCAGTTCCTGGGGAGCACTGAGAGCAGCCAGATCCTGGGGAGCACTGAGAGCAGCCAGTTTCTTGGGGAGCACTGAACAGCCAGTTCCTGGGGAGCACTGATCAGCCAGTTTCTGGGGAGCACTGAACAGTCAGATCCTGGGGAGCAATGAACCTAAACCTATGTAACCTGTGTATACCTGCCTCTGATACTAGCCAGTGCCTCACCAGCCACCGACCTCACCGCACATCACTGTGATGTAGTGAAGACACACACAAGGGGAGCGAACACAGGATGGGGATTTCTAACAGAAACCGCAAACCCAACTGTGAGATACATCAGATTCCCTGACAATATGCTATATAGACTGTTTATCCCATTATGTTCTGCCAGCCTGATGGCTGAGTATAGTGGGAAATCAAGTCCTACTCCTTTAAACATTAACACAGGATTTCCTAACAGTAACAGCCTCACTGCAGGCTTCTCACAGTCCTCCATGTTATCTGCTGCTTTTTGGGAGGTCCCTCACTGCTCTTCCTGCTTCCTCATTGTAATTCCACCCGCTGTTTGGCAATGAGCCAATAATAGCATTGTTCATAAAGAGTGGATGCTTTTCTAAGGTGACCTTAAGGAAACTTAAAGGAGGGATACTGACCCTCCAGTAGACAGGGATAGAGCATATGTGAAATGCTCTCAGTAAGAAAAGATAATAAAAACATCTACAGTATATGTGCAAGCTCAGCTGCTACAGTACTGACGCCAGCAGCCAAGGGTTGGAAAACAGCTAGTAGGTTTTTATTATTATTATTATTCTTTATTTATAAAGCGCCAGCATATTCCGCAGCGCTGTACAATAAGCACAGTATAGACAGGGTTACAATACATTGAACAACATTTGACAAACAGTACAGGAGGAGATGAGGGCCCTATTCCCGTAGGAACTCACAATCTGGGAGGGTTGGGGTTGGAAACAGGAGGAGAGGACTGTAAGGTGAGAGTGATTGATGGTTGCGTCAGTGAGTGGGTGGTAGGCTTCCCTAAATAGGAACGTTTTAAGGGAGCGTTTGAAGGAGAGAAGTTAGGGGAAAGTCTGACAGTACGAGGGAGAGCGTTCCAGAGAGTGGGGGCTGCGCGTGAGAAATCCTGCAGTCTATCATGGGAAGAGGTGATGCGGGGAGAGCTAGGCGCAGGTCACTGTTTGACCTTAGGGAGCGGGCTGGGGTGTAATTTGGTGATTAGTGAGGACAGGTAGTGGGGAGCTGAGTTAGTGAGGCTTTTGTAGGTAAGGATAAGGATTTTGAACTTAATTCTGCAGTGGATGGGGAGCCAGTGAAGGGACTCGCAGAGGGGAGCGGCAGAGACAGAGCGGCGGGTGAGGTGAATTAGCCTGGCGGAGGCGTTCAGGATGGATTGTAGGGGGGAGAGGTGGGACAGAGGGAGGCCAGATAAGAGATTATTGCAATAGTCGAGTCGGGAGATTACCAGGGCGTGTATGAGTTGTTTTGTGGCGACAGCGGTAAGAAATGGCCGAATTCTGTAAATATTACGCAGTTGGTATCGGCAGGTTTTGTGTGTGTTTCTTTTTTTTAAGACACCCACTGCCCCCCAACAGAAAAAAATGGCCTTCAAGTTAAATTCAAATATTTATGTTTTATTATTATTTTTTATTTATTTTTCGCACCCCAAAAACTGGTTGGGAGCAGCCCCTGCTGGACGGTGGAGGAGTCTCCACTGAATTGTGCAATATATTGGATTAGACCAGTGCTTTCCAAACTTGTCCTCAGTGAGGATGACTAGGTCAGATTTTAAGTATTACCTCGGGGAAATGCAAGCTGAATAATAATGCAATCACTGAGCAGCAAATCATATCACCTGTGCTGTGTTTCAGATTAGGGATGTGCGTTTCGGGTTTCGGAATTTCGGAATTTTCACGAAATTTCCCGATTCGTGTTTTCGGATGCAGCCGAATTTCCGAAAATTTTTAGATCCGAAAATGGCAGATCCGAAAGGTTTTCCGAGCCGAAACGAAATATTTTCGGAATTTTCGAATGGACTTGAAATGTGTCAAATCGAAATTTATTGCTTTGAAACGAGGAGAACAGACGTTCCGAAAAAACGAAAATTTCCGAAGTTACGAAAAGTCGATACAAAAACGAGCAAAGTGACACGAAAATACGAAAAACGGTCGATATTCCGAAAACATGTATAATTCCGAAAAACGAAAATTTCCGAAATTACGAAAAGTCGATACAAAAAACGAGCAAAGTGACACGAAAATACGAAAAACGGTCGATATTCCGAAAAACGAAAATTTCCGAAATTACGAAAAGTCGATACAAAAACGAGCAAAGTGACACGAAAATACGAAAAATGGTCGATATTCCGAAAAAAATATGTACACGAAAAACGCGTCGAGCCGAACCGAATCGAAACAGAAATCGGTCGAAACGAGCCGAATCGAAAAGTTTAAAAATCTGAAAAATCGAACCGAATCGAACCGAAAAAAAAATCGGTGCACAAGCCTACTTCAGATTTCTGGCAAACCTGGCCTGTTAGTGTTTCCTGAGGACAAGTTTTGTAAACACTGGTTTCTGCTCATTGTGTTTGGAAACTCTCTCTGGATTAAATACTACAGATTAATTCATACAATGTGAACCTCTGAAGAATCTTTTAGTTATGAAATTTAAAAACATAATAAAACATGGTTTTAAAATAGCCCACCACGGCTTACATAAAGAATGAATTTAATATTTCATGACAGAACCCGATAAGAAGACACTATCAGGGTTATTCAGAGAGAGGTGAAAACCAGGAGAATGACTGGAGAAGTGAAAATCCTAGGTCAAAATAGCAGATTTGGAAAGTGAGATAAATAGGAGAATTTTTCTGGTTTGGCTATTTTAACCTAGAATTTTCACTTCTCCAGTCATTCTCCTGCTTTTCACCTCTCTCTGAATAACCATGTCAGGGTTATTCAAAAAGAATCGAAAAGTCACCGTACGATCGGTGACTTTTAGTTCCCTGCACTTCGGGCGATTCGGCGATCCTATCTCGTCAACCCTGCGGTGTATTCAGCAAGAACCACAGGGCCCCCGTAGTGCAGGGAAAACCCGCCGCAAAGCCGCCGAACACTCGCCGCAAACCCGCCGAACACTCACCAAACACTCACCGAAACCCGCAGAAAACAGTTGAATTAACCCCGCCGAACACGCCAGAGAAACCCGACTAGCCGCCGATCACAGCGCAGAGCAGCCGCCGGGAAAACCCGACACACAGACGAATGAGGTGAAAAAAAAACAAAAACAGTACGGTTGAAAGTTTGAAATTTGAAACGCTGTTTGCAAAAAAACTACTGAACGAAAATGCCTGGAATTTACATATAAGATCCAATGAATGATAAGAAAAAGGGCTGTTACAGAACAAGGAAAAAACAATTTATAAAAAAAAAGGAAAAAAAGTTTGCAAAAAACCCTCCAAAAGAGGGGGCGTGGCTTGGCTACCAACTAAGATGGCCGCTTAGTGTCTGAGCTCCGCTCCACCCGCTCTGCAAACTGCAAATTTACTTCCCCCCCCCAAACACTGACCCTCACCTTTGGTCCCCACATTGGCCCTGAACGATGCCTGGACTCGCCAAAGCAGCAAAATCGAAAGCAGCTGTCGTCGCGCCGCTGTTCACGGCCCGGCGAACCCCGGCTCTCCAAGATGGCGGCCGCTCGAAACCGCGACCTTCCTCCGCCGGCGGCTCTGATACGGAGGATGCGGAGGTGGCGGATCATGGGGTAAGCCGCGCAGATGCTGCCACTATCATCGGGCAGATGGCCGAAATGAGAGCATTCCTGGCTGGGGAAATGGAACGCAACACGAAGGTCCTGCGAGCTGACATCCTGGCCCTAGG
This sequence comes from Leptobrachium leishanense, assembly GCA_009667805.1. Classification (NCBI taxonomy): domain Eukaryota; kingdom Metazoa; phylum Chordata; class Amphibia; order Anura; family Megophryidae; genus Leptobrachium; species Leptobrachium leishanense. Next base: position 184,908,943 of record CM019066.1, read on the forward strand.
ACAACGCACTGCGGACCTCGAGGATCGTACTGAGGAACTCTCAGGGGCCTATAACACTCTGGTAGACCACTCTAATGCTATGTCCCACAGGGTGGATTTTCTAGAGTCTCAACTAGAAGACCTGGCTAATAGGTCCCGGAGAAACAATCTGCGGATCCGTGGTTTACCTGAATATGCCGAGGATGACTCCCTTGGGGATTTTATCATTGCTATGCTCCGACTGCTAGCCCCAGAGCTTCCAGACCACGCATGGGAACTGGATCGCGCCCACAGAGCTCTACGGCTCTGCTGATGACCGCCCCAGTGACATTATTGTCCGCTTTTTGCACTTCTCCACGAAGGAATTCATCCTTAGGAAAAACCGTACTACACCGGTGCTCTATGATGGAACTCCCCTGCAATTGTTCCAGGATATATCTCCTGACACCCTTCGTCGCCGCCGCCTTTGGAAGCCCGTGGCTGACCTACTCCGCTCCCACAAAATAGCTTTCGCCTGGGGTCATCCCTTCAAGATTTTGACTTTCCGCAATAAAAAGACACACATTTTACTTCCGTATTCGGATCCTGCCAAGTTCTTTCTGGCTCTGGATATACAACCCCCAGAGGACTTTACTTCACCGGAGGGACCTATACCTCCGCTCCCACGCCTCTCCAGGGAATGGATCACGGTACACCGCTCTCAACGCTGATTCACTGTTGCCGATCTGGAGTCGATACTACCGTCACCGCTGGGTTCTGGCCTTTCAGCTTCCTTCGAGGCCCTTTTTGCGTGAGTCTCCTGGATTGCCCTGGCTCTCCTCAGTTAGACACTCTCCTTTCCCTTTTTCTATACTAGACTCACTATATCCGGGACCTCTCATTCTCATCTTTACCTTTTTTATGGTGGACACTTTTACTCTTGTCTACTATTGACGGGTTTCCCGGGGGCCAGTCCCCCCCCCCTTTTTGCTTCTTTTTTTGCGGGTGGGCGGGGGCTCTCCACTGAGCCTTTCTCCTTTTTTTTTTTACCTTTTTAGCCGTGAGTTTTTTTTTCCCCTTTTCCCCCACAGGTCTCGGCGATGGGTAGGTCCGGGCCGTTTAAACTTTGTTTTTTCTCTTTTTTCTCTTCCCCTTTTTATTTTTTTCCCCTTTTCGGTGTTATTTGTGTATTTTTCTTTATTTTTTTCCCCTTTTTAATTTTTTCCTTCCGTCACGAGGGTGTTCAGCTTTTGTTACCATATTGGGCTTTTGGGATCTCAGACGATTTCTGTTTACGGGCTTATTTTGTACACTGGGATTATGATTGGGCTGTGGGTTCACTGCTAACTAGACGAGGTGCTCTGTTGCGCTTCTCATGGCACTGAAACTTGCTTCTCTTAATGTCAAAGGCCTTAACTCCCCTACAAAGCGCAGATTGCTTCTTCGTACACTCAAATCTGATAAAGTTGATTTAGCGTTCATTCAAGAAACTCCCCTTACTAAATCTGCTAAAATTACTTTAACTGACCACGTTTATACACGGGCGTTTGTTTCTGGTGCCTTGAGTAAGCGTAATGGTGTCGCCATTTTAATTCGGAAAACATGTCCATTCCAACTTCTATCACAAAAAGTTGATACTGAGGGCCGATACATTTTGCTTTCTGGCACTTTATATTCCTCGACCTATCACTTCCTGAATATATACGCACCTACTACCCCTTCCGCTGACTTTTGGAGTTCCATATGCGCCTTGGTGTCCACTCTCCCTCGAGGGGCGGTGATATTGGGAGGTGACATGAATGCTGTATCGTGTCCAGCAGTAGATCGAAGTGACCGACCGGCTCCTTCCGGTGTACCGAGAGTGGGTAGGCAAGACAAATTATTTGCCCGGTTTCTCCATCAGGTGGGGCTTATAGATGTGTGGCGAGTGTTATATCCAAGTGTGAGAGATTACTCTTTTTATTCAGCCCCTCATGGATCCTATTCTCGAATTGATATCTTTTTACTCAACGGCTTGACTATGTCCAATGTGATTCGAGCTGAGATCAATTCCATTTCCTGGTCAGACCATGCTGATATTGCGCTATACCTCCACACCCCAAGGGTAGCGACCCCGTGGTCATGGCGTTTGAATTCTTCCCTTCTGAGAGACCCAGAACTATTACAACAATTACGCATCTTTCCGACACAATATTTTCAAGATAATCCACCTGGGGAGACATCCCTATCCACGACATGGGCAGCTCATAAAGCGGTTATGAGGGGCCACCTTATTAAACTCGCTACGCATAGAAAACGCACTAAATTGCACTTACTCGTTTCCCTTCAACAGTCCCTACGCCGCCTTGAGATACAACACAAAGCTTCTCCTTCCCCCGAACTTTTCTCTGAACTCTCACGCACGCGCTCCTCTCTGGAGCAGTTACTACTTGACGATGTCGCTAAACAAATCCTTTGGTCTCGCCGCCTTTTTTACGAAAAGGCTAATAAACTAGATACCTTGCTAGCCCGCACCCTTAAGCCCAGAAGTAAATTCTCTTCTTTTTTTTATTTTTTTTTATAATTCTTTATTTTAAAGGTTTTACAGGTCACAATAGGCAACAAGGCAAAAAACAAAAACAACAGTAGACCGCGCAGGGTCAGCACAAAAGTCAGATATAAACAGAAACCGAACTGTCCACGGCAAATCGGTACCAGTCTAAAAAGTCATAAAAATAATAATATATAAAAAAAAAAAGGAAAAGGTGTGAATAACAGCAGTAAGCAGAAGAGAAAAAGAGAAACATAGCCAACCTCCCGCCAAAAGAAATAAAAATAAAAAGGTAGGGAGGTCACTGGTAGAAAAACCCTCATCCCAGGGGAAGGACAAAAATAAATCGTGGACCACTCAAGTAACCTAGCCCGGATCTAATAAGCTAGGCGAGGAATCCCCACGAGCAGGGGCAGGCGACTCCCGGGGAGAGGAGAGACCCAAAGAGCTCAACAAGTGCCAGGCCGCTGCGGGGTTGGTAACTAAATGCGACAGATTGTCATGGCAAATATACAATGAACCCGCAACCCCCCAACGGTAGCGAACTCCACTACTCCTCAAAAATGCAGACACCTCAGGGATTTGCCTCCGGGCAACGAGCGTCATAAATGAGAGATCATTAAAAAGTGTTAATGATATGTCCTCATATAAAATCGGGGCTCGGGCAATCGGGCTCGACATCAGCCGACGTTTCTCTGTTTCCTCCACTGCCATCGTGAGTACATTGCGCTGCGACTCAGCTGGGGCCGTCACTGCCTTCTGCAGCCGAATAACGTGCCGGAAAACTGGTGAAGTCTCCGCTGGGGTCCCCAAAACATGCAAGGCAAATTTATTAACATAAGCCAACAGAGCGTCGGCAGAAATTGACTCCGGGATCCCCTGATTCGCACATTCTTCCGGCGGTGCCGAGTTTCTGCTGCCTCCACCGCTCCGATAAGCTGCTTCATCTGGCTCTGTAAGGCCTCCACCAGTGGCGCAAAAAGGGCCTGCGTCGCCGTAGTCTCCTCCATGCGTGTCTCCACCACTGACAAACGGCCTTTAACGTTCACCATGTCCGTCTGCATAGCCGCAAAATCTGCCCTCCACATCAACTTCATCTCTTCCATTGTATCCCCCAGTAAACGTCGCATGGCGCCTTCCGTGAGGGGCGCAGTATCTTGGGCGGCGCCGCACGATTCAGCCAAGCCACCTACTGCCATCAGTGTTGAGGTGCGAGGTGTGTCCTTCGGGCGTTTCATTTTCCCCAGGTCTCGGGGCGATCCCCGTGCAGTGATGGAGGCCTCCGACCAATACGGATCCCCATCTTCAGAGGAGCTCACCGTGGGGGAGAGGTATGCTCGGGGCGCCATCTGCTGCTTCTGTCGGCTCTCTCCCAAAGAGTCACGGATGTCCCTCTGCCGGGGGCTTTCCGGTACCTGGCATTTCTTGCCAGATTTTCTTCCCATAGCTACAGAGGGGTCCCAGGCAGTTCTGCAAAGTGGAGCGCTCTGAGAGGCTATAGTAGTGCTTCAAAGATGGCTGCCAGGCATAGGCCGCAAAATCAGGCCGCAGGCCACAAATCTCCCCGCAACTGCTCCAAAAAACTCACGGGCTGTAGTCTGTAGTCAAGGTGGTGTGCCAGCAAGGTTCCGTCGGTTTGGGGTATAAGTTTCACGTGGGTGAATCGCTGTGTACCGCAAATAAAGTCAGATAAAGCTGGAGAGCTCTGCAATGTGCGACTGTACCCACCGGAAGTCAGCTCCGCCTCCTTCGTAAATTCTCTTCTATCCCTGTTATCAAGACAGCAGACGGTACTTTGGTTAACTCCCCACAGGGGATTAGCGAGGCTTTTACAACATACTATTCTACTCTGTACAACCACTCTCCCCACCACACACCAGATGATAAGACCCATTTAGAGACCATCTCCTCTTTCCTAGACTCCCTCTCTCTACCACAATTAGATGATTCTCATAAATTGAGTCTCATTGCTCCGATTCTTGAAGCTGAGGTTAATTGCGCCATCTCGGCATTAGGGGGTACTAAAGCCCCGGGCCCGGATGGGTTTTCAGGGGAGTACTATAAAGCTCTGCGTCCGTTAGCAAAAATTGCCCTTATTCCTAAAGAAGGTAAAGATCCTACGGCGGTTGAGAGTTATCGTCCTGTATCTCTCATTAATTTTGATGTTAAAATCTTGGCCAAAGTCTTAGCAGCACGTCTGGGTCCACTCCTCCAATTTTTGGTCCATCCGGATCAGGTCGGTTTCGTCCCTAATCGTCAACTATACGATAACACCAGACGTGGTGCGGACCTGATCTGGTGGTTGTCTTCCCACCCGATGCCTTCTCTCGTCCTTTCTTTGGATGCGGAGAAGGCTTTTGACAGGGTGGAGTGGCCTTTTCTTTTTTCTACTATGTCCCGCTTTGGCCTTCCCGATAATTATCTTGCTCTGGTGCGTCCTCTCTACTCTGATATGACTGCGCAGGTACAGATTTCAGGTTGTTATCCCACTCCGTTCCCTGTACTTAACGGTACTCGCCAAGGCTGTCCTCTCTCGCCCCTTCTCTATCTCCTCTCCCTGGAACCCTTATTAACTGCCATCCGACGCCACCCTGGAATAAAGGGAGTTTCGGTCGGCGGGGATGATTTCACTGTCTCGGCATACGCGGATGACATCCTCCTCACCTTAACTGATCCTCTCCCCTCCCTATCTCATCTCAGATCACTATTATGCGACTTTAGTTGCCTTGCTGGGCTTCGCGTTAATTATTCTAAATCCTGTGCTATGCCACTCCATATGCTAAGCGCTGATACAGCCCAGATTGGTTCTGATTATGGGTTTCGTCTCGCTACCTCTGAAATACCTTATCTAGGCATCCTCCTCACTGCTGACCCAACAGCTTTATATCGCAAAAACTTCACTGCCATGGTCCATCGGATTAAGTGTGATTTAGAGCATTGGTGCGACAAGCCCATTTCGTGGATGGGGCGCATTCATAGTGTAAAAATGAATGTAATCCCATGCATCCTTTTTTTATTTCAGACACTACCTCTTTTACTGACTCGCCGGGACTTAGCTGGACTCCAATAGGCAATTGACTCGTTCGTTTGGCAAAATAAAAGACGTAGGATTGCGCGCCACTTACTCTATCGCCCTAAGACTCATGGTGGACTGGGGCTTCCTAACCTCTATCTGTATTATTGTGCGGCCCAGTTGGCTCAGGTGGTGGCTTGGCACTCTCCGGCCTCTACTAGACGATGGGTCGCTCTGGAATCTGCCTTCATGTCCCCTGACCGCCCTGACCTTTACATGTGGCTCCCTAAAACCTCCAGACCTATCCTGCGGACGATGTGCCCCTCAGTGTTGACCTCACTACGTCTCTTTGAGTTAACTAGGAAAAAGTTTGCGCTGGTGGGCGACTCCTCTCCCCTCACCCCCTTACTACGCAATTTGGGAATTTCCCCCAGGACTTAGCACCGCAGATTTTTGGGGACTGGTGGGTGCGGGGCTCTTACGATATCGAGACCTGTATCAGAGAGGACGTCTCATCACTTTCTCCGAACTGCAGGAACAGTGTCATTTGACTCCGTTTCACTTTTTTAGGTTTTTACAGATTCGACATTTTGCTACAGCCTTGAGTTTGGAGACGGTCTCGACTGTTCCCCTTACGACCTTTGAGCGCGTATGTCTGGCGGATGGCCCTCAGAAAGGGCTCATATCCCAATTATACCTCCTCCTTAGCTCTAGCCCAGGGCAGTGGGGGCCCCTTACATACTGCGATAAATGGGAGATGGACTTATGTGATCCCTTACCGGGTGATGAATGGGAGGAGATTTGGGAACAGACAACTAGGTCTTCCATTTGTGTTACCCATCAGGAACAATCTTATAAAATTTTATTACGCTGGTATGTTACCCCGGTGTCCCTATATCGAATGGGGGTCACTTCTAGTGACTTCTGTTGGCGTGATTGTGGGGGTAAGGGCACATATATTCACATGTGGTGGGACTGTGGTGGGACGGTAATACACACAGAGTTTCAGAAAATATTTCAACGACAACTGCCTCTTGATCCATGGGCATTCCTCCTCTCCCGCCCCCTATCTGTTTTATCTCATCCCGAGCAGCTTTTATTTAATCGGTTAGCTCTCGCAACCAGGAGGGCCTTAGCGGCGTCATGGCGTCAGTGCATTCTCCCATCTTGGAGTGTGGTAACAGAGAAGATTATCGACACCTGTCTTATGGACGAGCTGACGGCTAAGGTCAGAAACACCTTCCGCTCTTTCAATAAGACGTGGTCCCTTTGGGACGAGTACATTACTGCCCCTGAACAGTGAACTCGTTGCTTTGCCCTTATTTGCCCTCTCTGGTCTCGAGCCCTTTTAACTCCAGTTCCTGATACACCCTTCAATGATGGTTAGACTCCCTTCCCCCCTATTTTATTTATTTATTTATTTTTCTCTCCTTTTTTATTTTAGTGTATTTTAGTTTTTATTGTATGTGTCTCTTGATTGTTGTTTATCCCATGGTTCTTGGGATTGTTTTTATGTATGTTAATAATTCAAAAACGGGCCTTGTCATATCCTGACGATCTGCTACTTCCTCTACTGTCTTTCAAACTGCTATTGGATATGTGGTGCCTTAAATAAAGAATTTAAAAAAAAAAAATCCAAAAAATGCCTAAAAGATCCTAAAAAAATCTATAAATATAGAGACTATTTACTGCAGAATATAATATTAAATGGTTTATTAGATATTGGATTAAAACGGGAATATTTTTAACATTGAAGCCTACGGGAATCGCCTGAATAAATCTGTCGAATGAGACCACCGAACAGCAGGGAATTTCGGCAACTTTTCCCTGCTGTTTTTTGTTCTCTGAATAGACGAAGCATTGCTTTTCTATGGGGATTTCACCGCTCTCGAACAGGCACCGTATGTGCAGGCAATTCGCCAACATTTGGCGAACTGCCTGCTCTCTGAATAGCCGAATGGCCAAGAAAGGTAACCGTACGCTGAATTTCACTGTTCGGTTACCTTTTGGCCACAATACGGATCTCTTTGAATAACCCCCATAATATCACAAAATAAAGGAAACAAAATATTAGGACTGGTAATGATTAAAATTTTCGTATTCTATTAATCGATTTTTTTTAAATCGATTAATCGATTAATTTCGATTAATTATAATGCACATACAGATCCAACTACTTTTAACTGATCTGCATACATTGCAACTCTGCATTAGTCAGTGGTAAATGTGGTCAAACTGTAGACTGACGTACAAACTGACGTAAATTATTATATTGCCCCAGCTCACATATGGATATATTTGCCCCCAGCTCACACATGGATATATTTGCCCCCAGCTCACGCATGGATATATTTGTCCCCAGCTCACGCATGGATATATTTGCCCCAGCTCATGCATGGATATATTTGCCCCCAGCTCACGCATGGATATATTTGCCCCAGGTCAAACATGGATATATTTGCCCCAGCTCACACATGGATATATTTGCCCCCAGCTCACGCATGGATATATTTGCCCCCAGCTCACGCATGGATATATATTGCCCCAGCTCACGCATGCATATATATTGTCCCCCAGCTCACACATGGATATATTGCCCCAGCTCATACATGGATATATTGCCCCAGCTCACATATCGATATATTGCCCCCAGCTCATACATGGATATATTGCCCCCAGCTCATACATGGATATATTGCCCAAGCTCTCACCTCCTGCCGCCACTTGCTTTGCGCCGCGTGTTTGGCTCCATATGAGCATCCGAAGGCATGGAATTTTGACATCTCGCCTTGGGGAACCACGTGACCAGCCGCGGTCTCACGAGAACGTGGCAGGTTACGTGGTTCCCCCAGGCAAGCGGCCAAGCTCCATGCCTTCGGACGCTCATAGGGAGCCAAACACTTGGCCAAAGCATGCGGCGGCCGCGGTCGATTAAAATATATTTAATTGACCAAAGACATTAACGATTAATCAATGGATTAATTGTTAATTTCCGCAGCCCTACAAAATATAATGTCTGATTCTGTAGAAAAAAAAATATAACAGAAACTTGCACCTTGAGGTCCACCAGCAGCACATAAACCCTCACAAGGACACCTGGTGGAAAACTACAATATGCAAACCATACGGAATGATGAGGTTAATCTATGGCCAGACTGGTAAACTTTATGGAACTCTGTGTAACTTGGGACAATATGTTTTGTTGCTTATCTTCACAACAGTCAGTGAGTGTGACATTATTAGTTAGATATATAGTACTATCTGCTACACAAAAACTGAGAATTCCTACATTTCTATATATGTTCCTTTGACTCTTTGCATGAATTTATCATGGTTTAATTAATCGGTTTCTAATGACATGTGATGGTATTTCTTCATTTTGTCTGTGTTGTTTTTTTATTTTAAGCACTGTGTATATTGTACCAACGCAGAGGTTTATAGAGGTCCTTTGGACACCATTATATCACTTTATATATTATTACGTTATAACATTATATATATTATAAATACCAGAATATGATGTACAACGAGATTGGTATCCTGAAAGGACCAAAACACTGACTAGATAAATATGTACCTTGTGAAATATCATTATCTTGATTTATTTATGACATTGAATATTCACATGGCTATGTAGCATTTATTTTAAGACACTGCTGACCTTGTCATTACTCTTGGACTCAGTCTATCGCCGATTAGTACATGTTATGCAATTGTTTGTTTGACAAGTTCATATTAAATTGCAAGTGAAGCAGCAGTTTGTAACATAGCCTGTCACTAGAATACTAATCCAAATAATTTCTTGTTTTTTTTTCAATGACTTATATATTAAGACATTATGGTCTTGACCTAGTTTTTCTACTGGTGCTGAGCTCCACGATCACACAATACTATTATTCAAAGTGGAAGTGTGTGCATAGTTATTTTTATATATAATTATATGTATTATCTTCTTTTTCAACCAATAAGTTAAATGAACCTGTCATACTATATGTCTGTCAAGTGCACTTCAACCCAGCTGAATGCTAGAGGCTGTTTCAACATCACTTTTTTTGTTAGACAAGCTGCCTTAATTAGAAAGCTTGGATGAAGACATCTTTTTTTAGAAATTCCTTATTGCTTTGGTACAGATAGTGTTTTGGGTTCTAATTGATGATGGACAATGAACAAAAATAGAAGTCTTTAAGTCTAAGAGCTATTTTAATTTTTAAGCAAAAGAAAAAAATCCAAAAGTAGTTAACCAAGTCATGAAGAGAAAACCTTTCCTACACTCACACATTCAAATAAATGTCTTGATCTGAAAAATTGTAAAACAGCTGTTATTTTATTATTTTTATAATACTTATTATTACTTACAATATTTATAAAAATTTCAGGGTTTTATTTGTGTTTGGAGATTTTCCATGGGCAGTTAGCTTGATTCAGATGGTCTCTGACAGAGAGTTAATTTACATAAATTCAGTGCAAATCGTTAACCCTTTCCAGCTCCCTATTATCTGGTTGATTACGAGAGAGCCTCTGTGTTTGCCTAATATTTTTGTTGTAAACATATCTATTATTTTTAAATATGTATTCAATACATATGTCCTCTTACCGCATCATAGCTTAAAAATATGGAGTTAGGTTGGACATGCAGGTCCCGTATCATGGAATGCACAAGAGAATGCTCATGTTCCCAAACGGTAAGTATAAACCTGTTATGGTTAGACTTAAACAGTCTCTTGTTTTGATCAGTCCCAGCCTGCATTGCATAGGGCTTTTGCTTTTTTGCCTGCACATGGTACTTTCTGCCTTTTTACTTATTTTTACCGCCCTGTCCTTCTTTGCGACGCATGTTTTTTGACCAGCTGACCGTAGTTACCTTGGCCGGCCTTAAGTGGCTGCATTTATATATGTTTGATTTCCCACCTTGATGAGACCCCCTGTCTAGGGGATGTTTTCTGCTAACATATTGCTATCCTTAGATTTTTTCGATTCGCTGTTTTTACGATGACACTTTTTTGGCCATGTGTGGTTTCCGTTGCTTGTTATGTCTTCTTGTTTGGCCCTGCGAGGTCATCCATTATTTTACAGTATGATGTAATGCTGACTTATTTCAAAATAAAAAACTTTAAATTTAAAAAAAAACAAAAAAAAAAAACAGTCTCTTGTTCGTATGCCTGCTGCTGCCAAATGGTTTGGAGAAGTCAATTTGAGTGTGCACTGAAAGAAACCACACAGACTCGCTGGATAGTTGTCTATGTAGTATTCCTCGGACCAAGCCGGGTGACTTCTCTTCTCTTTATTGAAAGATACATGCTTTATACTAGTTAAGTGCGTAAGCGGAAATATGGGAGTCAACTAATATTTTATTTAACATCAGCAGTAAAATTTGCAAACACATTATGGATTAGATCATAGAAACGAAAGTCAAATATCAGCTATTTCCAAATGTCAATTTATTTTGCATCGTTGACAAACGTCAGTCGTTTTACACCATCATGGGTGTATGGGCGAAGTCCTGTTTCAGAGTGTTCCAGGATACAGGATGTTCCTGTTACCGAAATAGGGATACCATGACTTGCGGTTAGCTATTCTGTTGAAACAGCGGAGGTACGCAAGATACATTTTGATTCTCTCTGAAAAGACAGTTTTATTAATTCAGCTCTTAAAGACATATTAACTACTTAAATGAGCATTTTTCTAAGCCTTTGAATATTATTAAAGCAGATACATATTCTTGTCCATAACAAACCTGTCAGAGTGTGGACTGACAGCACTGGTCTGGAAACCATGTCAGTAAGTCTCTGAATCTGGTATATGCATAGGTGCCGGAAGCAAAAATAATCGGAGGGAAACGGGGATAGAAAACGCTTGCTGGAAAATTTGCTAACACAAACTGGACCTTATTCCGCGGTTGCCGGTAATTGGCAGATGCTAATGGAAAACGTGAACATACAACGTTCTCTAGTAGAACGTCCATGAAGCACAGACCACAAAGCAAAAGATCTGCCTCCGGCTGCAGTCAGACAGTCTGCTTCCCTGACTCCTCCTCATCCTCCTGCACTTCCTGTCCCTATGCTGGAGGAAGAGGAGTGAAGTGAGCAGAGTTCCTCCAGCAGACATAGATGGGTAAATGGAGGCGGGGCTGTGTGTGTGGGGGTGTTGTGAGAGTGTTTTGTGTGAGTGGCAGGGATGTGTGGTGAGGCACTGGCTAGTATCAGAGCCAGATATACACAGGTTACATAGGTTCAGGTTCAGTGCTCCCCAGGATTTGTCTGCTCTTAGTGCTCCCCAGTATATGGCTGCTGTCAGTGCTCCCCAGGATCTGGCTGCTCTCAGCGCTCCCCAGGATCTGGCTGCTCTCAGTGCTCCCCAGGAACTGGCTGCTCTCAGTGCTCCCCAGGATCTGGCTGCTCCGGCGGGGGGATTTCATCCTTGGACCCAGGCATCACAGTTTCTAGGGCCAGCCCTGGCTTTGGCGAGGTCAGTGATGGCCTGAATGCCACGTCATCACCCATTTTCTTTTCTTTCTTCTCTTCCAATATAATTTTTTTATTATTTTGTGTTTATAAGGTTCAAACAGGGGGGGAAGAGGGATACAAAAAATAAAAAGGGGAGGGGGAACAAGGGAACATTGCAACCAGCCATATAACAGTAATGATTCGAGAAAGATCACCCATTTTCTTAGTCACAACAGAAGTCTGGGGGGGCGTGGCCAGCAGCAGAAGAGAGCAGACGTGTCTGGACGGAGCTCCTCGGCCTGGAGCCTTGTTAGGGGCTATTTGGCCGTTTTTCTCTGTTCTTTTCCCAGAATTGGAGTCTCTGTAGTGGGCCACTGGATGTGTATTGTCTGGAGCCTGTTTAATCCCCCCCTCCAGACCAGAGACTTGGGATCCGGCTGTTGAATCCCAGCAGGTACGTTTACCTGGCAGCCATCTTGTGGTGGAGATGCTGATTTTTCGGACCCTGTTGCCCCTGGCTGGGACCACGATGCGGGCTGAGATGGTGGAGGGCCCCCGTCTCTCGGCCATTCGGGGAACCACTGCAGTGGAGGCAGTCACGAGACCTGGGGGTCAGTGGTGCAGAGCCACCCCCTCCCCTTGCAGCTGTGGATATGGTGTTGGAGGCCCTGGATTCCTATTTTCCCTAATTCCAGAGGATGACGACAGGGTACTCACGAGGGGTGACTGGTGCCACCTGATGGATGTGTTCCTGGTGGGCCGGGATGCGGGAAACCCGCGGGGACACGTGATCAAGGCTGCCTCGACTCCGGACCTCTCCACTGACCTGAAGCTGGAATGGAGTTCCTTGCCACAGAGTTCGCTCTAACGGAGACGCAGACACTGCTTCCTGAGACCTCGGGAGTGACTCTGCGCTCGGAAGCGGTTGTAACGCTGGCGAAGAGTTTTCCGGGTCAACCAAGCTGAATCCCCCCCTGCTGAGAAGGGAGATGGCTGAGCTGTTGGGCGACATCATGGCCGGGCTGCCGGATTTGGAGCATCGGACCACGGCGGATCTGGCAGACCTGACTGTGAAGGTCACCTACCGGAGTTCTGCCTATGGAGGATGCCTATGGAGGATGACCCTTTGTCTCCAGGTGCAGCTCCGGGGATGTGCGGTGGGGATTTATTGCCGCCCAGTAAATCTGGAGGAACAGCGGATACTATGCTGGCCTTGTTTCCCCGCGTCAACCCCAGGTGTGCTGCCTGGCCTGGCCTACTATGCCTCGATCTACCTGTGTCACTCCCGCCACCGTTCAGGGACACTGGCTAAGTGGACCGTTTTGCTTTTACTTTTCCTCATGAGATGCATCTTCCTTTTTTTTTGGGTGATCACCAGATGGGGACAAATATTTAGCATTTGTTTTGCTGACACTTTAAGCTCTAGATGAGATCCCCTGTCCGCAGAAGTTTTTTACCCCTCACCCCCTCCCTTGCTTTTTTTTCTTCTTCTTAATGCTCCATCTCTGAGGACTTTTTTGCTTTCTAAATGTTCTAAGATGACCTTTGTTGTTTTTATTCCCCCCCTCTTTTTGTATTAATTTGGCTTCTTCGGGATGTCCCAGGGAACGTGGCTGCGGCTTGATGCCCGATTCAGTCCCCGAGTGCCCGGGCCTGGGTGACATTTACCCCCCGTGGCCTCCCCGCTGTCTTTTTGGCCATATGGGAATTCGCCAGGGCAGGCACAATTTGGGCCATTGCCATCCCCCCTTTTTTCTCTCACCCTCCCCCCTTTTTTGTTGTGCTAGATGTCTTCAGCTGATTTTCTCTTATTTCGGCATAATGGTTCCATGCAGTGCTTGCAATTGTTTAATTGTTATTCTTGAGAAGCATATTCTTACAGCTGACATGTGTTGGTCCTGCGCGGCCACTTCTCGCTTATCTTTGATGACATTTATTGGCCCTGCGAGGCCTCTCTTTATGTGCATATTTCTTTGACTGTCTTGCAAATTAATAAAAAACTTAATACATAAAAAAATCAAAAAGCAACAGAGGTCTGGAATGGTCACACGAAGCCAGGACAGGTTGGGGGTGGAAGAGAACGGAGTCTCAGTAGACAGGCAGTAACAAAGAGGGGACAGAGCAGCCAAACTCAGAAGCACAGAGCGCAGCCGCAGAGCAGGGAGAGGAGAGATCAACCTGAGTTCTGCAAAGCCTGGAGAGGAGAGGGCACTCAGCAGGGAGAGGAGAGAGCAACAGAGCACTCAGCAGAGAGAGAACAGCAGAGCAGGGAGAGGAGAAAGGGGAATGGGAAAAACTATTCAATTTCACACACTGGTAGTCCATCGGGCTTTATTTTATTGAAAATAGAAAATATCATCATATAGATTCTGTTAAAAATATATATATATACTAGGAGAATAGCTACTGCGTTGAAGGGTTTGAAAATCAATTCCCTTTCCAGGAGGGACCCTAGGTTGATATATTTAGTAGTCCATAGTTTACTATTAATTTCAGTTTGTGATTTATTGCTCCTTGTGAACGAACATGCCAAAGAAAGCGGAGCATAGAGAAGAGGCAAGCAAAAGATAATGTAAAACATGTGTTCTATTGTGGGGATTGGTTGGATTAGCCTTACAACCAGATGAACAGAGTGGATGGGGGGGCACAAAAGTTTGTCCTGCCCGGGCGACTGTAACTCTGACTACGCCACTGCAGAAGTGTTCATTTATTTATTGAATAAAGTTGGCAAAGATTTGTCTTAAGTGCGTGCACCTTGTTAGGAACTGTGACACAAGATTTATTTGTATAAGCATTTAAGCAGCTTCTTTCCAGCGTCCACCCCTCTTGATGAGAGACTGAGAGGGGAAAGGTGGAGACCAAAGAGATATTTGAAGTCATTGCAATTGCTATTCTCTCTTCTAGCAGTCCAGCCGACCAAGTCAGCTCCTTCAAGTCGGTCTGCGATAGACTGTCCAGGATTTCAGAAAATGGGACTCATACAGGGTTATTCACAGAGCACCAAAATGTCACCGACATTTCGTTGTTCCTTCGTTCCCCGCACTATGGGGCGATTCCAGTTTGCCGACCCTGCGGTGTATTCAGGTATCACCGCAGGGTCCCCAAAGTGCAGGGAAAAGCCACCGACCGCAGCTGAAAACCCACCACAAAAAGGCCACAAAGTCACCGAAAAAAAGCCAAACGCATCTGAAAAAAGCCAACGATCCGCCTCAAAACACACCCGAACACAGCGCCGACCAGCCACTGGAAATGGCCGACAAGCTGACGAATGAGGTAAAAATGGAAATAAAAAACGATTGCAAGAAAACTACTGGACGAAAATGCCAGGAATTAACATATAAGTTCCTATGAACAATAAAAGGTCTGTTACAGAAAAAATGTAAAAAACGCTATTTAAAAAGAAAAAAAATTTGCTGAAAAATGCCTAAAAAATCTTAATAAATAAAGAGACTTTTTGCTGCAGATTAAAAGAATAAACAATTTAATAGATATTTTTAACATTGAAACCTATGGGATTCGTCTGATTAAACTTGCTGAATGAAACCAACGAACATCAAGTCGTTTTGGCAACTTTTCACTGCTGTTCATTGTGTTCTGTGAATAGATTAACGATTGCTTCTCTATGGGGACTTTCAGTGCCACCGAACAGCACTGTGTTTCGCTGGCAATTCACCAAAATTTGGCAAACTGCCTCCTTTTTGAATAGCCGAATGGCCCCGTACACTGAATTTCAGTGTCCGGTTACATTTCGGTGACATTTGGAATCTCTCTGAATAACCCCCTATATCTCTTTCCAGGTCTGTACTGAACGGAAAAATTAATGCTGCAGTGCAAAGCTCCATAGCAACAACTGTTCATTGTCCCCAGCCACTCTGTTAAATGTGGATTATGGTCTGTTATTATAGTGAACGGATGTACATACAAATAAGGTTAAAGCTGTATAAGAGCCCAAATTAATGCAAGACCAACAAAGTCCCCGGGGTATAGGTCAAAGGTCCTGGCAAAGGTCCGGTATCTTGGTTATAGAGTGCAGCAAGGGAAATAGAACACAGTATCAGTAAGAGATGTGCAATTAATTTCGTTCCGAATCGAAATTCGGATGAAATTCACCATTTTCGTATTTCGGGAGCATTTTCGAAAACGAAATATTGACCATCCAAAAATTTTGGATCAATCCGAAATTTCGGTGCGATTTGGATCATTCCGGCGATTCGGATCATTTCGGGTGTCACGTGTAGACTGGGATTTGTATAGCAGGTGGGGTTGTGAGCCCAGGATGCAGTGAAATAGGCAGGTTTAAAGTAACAAAAAGGGGTTTATTATAGAATAAACACAAGAACATAAAAGACATGAACTAAACAGCAGATCAAAACTAGACACTGGAGGAGACTGGGCACAATAGGGAATAGCTTAGAGAAGGAGAAGATGCAAGAGAAGGAGGCTGAAGTAATAGAAGGGATGTCTGGGAGTAGTGGGAAGGGAGGTTAAGGAGAACTAAATTTGGAGCGGTTAAGACCAGAAGAAATAAGGGATAGCAAGATGAGAATGAGAGTGAAAATGGACACAAAGGGAACTTAACAGCACATGGGGCAAGCAATGAATAAACAATAATACACTAAACAGATATATACATGAACGTGATATCAGGCAGGGAACAGGCAATAAGAATAGTCTAGAGGCTCAGCAATGGGTCTGGTTCACGGGGATCTTACATGGGGGCAGAAGGGAGCAGAATGAGGGGGTACCGGTATAAATGAAGTGAAATGTCCAGATATAGTAATAGAGGGTCCTTGGAGTCTTTGGTAGAGGAATCAGGTGGTTGTCAAGACGTTCCGGGAGCTTTGGCAAACAGGTATCACAGTCAGAGACTTCAATGTGGAAGTGGGCTGGGGGGGGGCGTAGCTTCCTTAAATGCTGGAGTAATCAGGGGAAGGTGAGCTCAGGTGGGCTCCAGGGCCAGAACGTCGGTGCATGCAGAAAGTCCAGGAATGTGCATTGTGCATGTTGCAGGGTTAGCGTGAGTGACAGGGGCCAGAGCGTGGTGACCCTGACATCGGGTGATTCGGATCAAACGGTTTTTCGCTTTTTATGAGTTACTTCGTTTTTTTATTGCTTATTTGAGAATGGGAAGTAGATTACTAGTACCGATAGAATGAAAGTTTCTTTCTTTATTCTTTTAGGATTTTTTAGGCATTTTTTGGGTGAAATTTTAGGTTTCCTAACTTTTTTAAAGAAACAAGGCTTTTTAACCCGTAGGTTTCAATGCAGCATATGAATCCACACACTGCCGGGCAGCGCCTCTCTGCAGTATAATAAATGCAGCATACAGTGTGCGGATTCATATGCTACATTGAAACCTATGGGTTAAAAAGCCTTGTTTCTTTAAACAGAGTTAGGAAACCTATAATTTCACCCAAAAAATGCCTAAAAGTCCTAAAAGACTGAGCTGGGGCAATATATATATATCTATGTGAGATGGGGCAATATATATATCCATGTGAGCTGGGGGCAATATATATATATCCATGTGAACTGGGCCAATATATATATCCATGTGAGCTGGGGCAATATATATATCCATGTGAGCTGGGGCAATACATATATCCATGTGAGCTGGGGCCAATATATATATCCATGTGAGCTGGGGCAATATATATATCCATGTGAGCTGGGGCAATATATACATCCATGTGAGCTGGGGGCAATATATATCCATGTGAGCTGCAGCAATTTATATCCATGTGAGCTGGGGCAATATATATATTCATGTGAGCTGGGGCAATATATATTCATGTGAGCTGGGGGCAGTATATATCGACGTGAGCTGGGGCAATATATATTCATGCGAGCTGGGGGCAATATATATTCATGTGAGCTGGGGCAATATATTACATATGAGCTGGGAGGGGGGTACCCTGGGCCCCTGGTATGAAAATGGTTTGCAGGGCTGCGCAGATGGGGTGCCACATGTGTCCTGCCAGGATGGAAAGGGTGCACTGGGCAGCCCACACCTGGGTTACCCTACACTGCATAGCTTCAAGGGGTATGTGCTGAGAGGAGGGTACCCTGGGCCCCTCGTATGGAAAGGGTTCGCAGGGCTCATGAGCCACATGAGGACAGACCCTGTGCAATGTTCTGGGGAGAGTGAGTGTAATGAGCACAGCTTGCGATTAGGCACGTCTCTGCCTGTCACTGCGAACCCAACACCAGCTCAGCCAAAACTGGTAGAGTGCTCCCCCTGAAACCTGTGTCTGGATCCGCCCCTGACTAAGACCTATGTTACCTGCACTTGATCATACTAAATATTTCTTGGGCCACACACCTGCCTTCATGTTCACACTTAGCAGCCAGACTCAGCGGCGCCAGACTCAGCAGTGCCAGACTCAGTCAGCCTCACTAGCACCAGACTCAGCAGCAGCAGACTCAGCAGCAGCAGGAGCAAACTTATCAGTAGCACTCGTACTCTGTCTGACTCAGCAGCACTCAATCCTGTGTAGAAGTAGCAGTTAGCAATTATATACATACTCAAATTAGCAGACAGTATGCAGTGGAAGTCTTCCTCGACAACCTAATAATGAACTTTCATGTTTTCACATTATTGTACTTATTATCATCAAGACTGGCATTTATATTTTTTTTAGTCTTCAGTCATTAGGTGACCTTGTCACTTGGAATATATGGCCTTACAAAAGTCTGCCCACCTCTGATCTAGATAGTATAATGGCAGTATTTAGCCAGATGCAGCCACAAGAAGGTACCAGAATGCAGGAAAAGTCTTCTGGCTGCCTGAACTAGACAAAAGGTTAATAAACAATCACAACATTGTGCACTTAGTAGGGTGAACTACTGTATTCTAATAGAATGTGGTGAGATAGTTACAGATAGGTATAGGCAAAATCTTTCAGTCCTTCCAGAAAGTGAATATGTTGAAAGATGGGCAGGACATTAGAATTTACATGTTATGGTTCTCTTGATCCATAAATTTTCCTCTGCTTTTAAATTATCTTTCAGTGGAAAGTTATTTCCTTTTTTCCTTGTAGTCCTCCTCTTGCCATCAATCAGGATGTTCCTGTAGCTATAGATACAGGAAAAGGTTGGAGAAACTGTGGAATTACTGGAGTTTTTGCATTTAAATTTCATAAAATGTGCTGGTAACTTTATCTAATTCACAATTACAAAACTACTGACAAACAAAAAGTTGTACTTTTATTTTTTTTGTTCAAGACACTGAGCAATCACTGACAGTGCAGGATGGGAGAAATAGCTTCCACAAAATGTTGATAATCTTCCAGTAAATGGGTTGTATAGTTACAGATTTTATATTTTAAAATATAAAACTATGAAAATGCTAAATGCTGTCAGTACAATGGTGTTGGCTAAGGCTAGGGTCAGACGAGCGCATTCTGTGCGGACTGTGCGTCCGTGCTCAACAGACGTACTTTCTGACTGACGACAAGGTAGCGGCCACACAGTCCGTTTTTGTGACTGACGGTTTTTTGGACTGATGTAAAAGGGAAAGTAAATTAATATGAAAAACATTTTGTCCGTCAAAATGCTGGATGTCAAAAATGCAGTCCGTCTGACTCCGTTCCATCACTCACACACAAAGCTATATGGACGTTGCGGACGCAGCACACTTTGTGCGTCCGTTCTAGCGGATTTACACTCTTGCCTAACCTGCGTTCTTTTGCCGCGTCCTTTGTGCGTCTGCACTTCTGTCCCTATTTATCATAATTGTATGATACCATGGACGTTAAAATGTGCGGCAACACGGACGTGATCACTGCGCTCGTCTGACCCGAGCCTAATCTGATGACACCTGAATGTTCCTCACAGTCCTCATACATGTTCTGTAAACAACCTATATCTTTATTAACATTTGGAGGGCAGAGAGGACAACAATTTTATGATACTGTTGATTTTATTTTACCATCATCTCAAAATTTGTTAAGCAAGTTTGCCAAATATATTTTTCCTTGGGCGCTGACAATTCACACATTAGAGTACAATAAAAGTGCTAAACACGCTGGGGCTCATTTTAACCTGCCACATCCCTTCCACATACCATGTGGAAAATGATGAGAAGTGACAGATGTTTAGCAAGCAAACTATGTCTGCAGGCCTTACTCCACTTTAAAATATACAGAAGAATAAATGAATGACATTTTCCCACAATATATCCAAAGAAGGAAAAGTGACTTTCAATATTTTTATTGCCTAACTAGGTGAGACTTAAACACAAAAAAATTTGCGGAAAGTAAAAATAAGACAAATTAAAATACCTGACATAACTATGATAAATCGAGAACACCAGCAAACTAAAAATCTGGAAATAAGGGGATATTCCAAGTTGTGTACACCCATTAACCCCTTCACTACCGATATCGAGATATCTCTGGCTTCAAAGGCACCATCTGGTGCCCCGTTATCGAGCCATCTTGAAAGCTGATCTGCAGCCTAAAAAGCAAATGAAATTAGTTTGCTGCAAACAAATTTTGTTTGCTTTTGGGCTGCATAAGGTGCCCCTAAAGTTTTATTCCTGTGGGCATAATGCCCAAAGAGCTAAAACAAGCTGCTCAAAGCTCTGAAATATCAGACTTTCAGCAGCCGATGCAGGAAGAAAATAGACCAGTCGCTCAATTCTCTACCTCAATATGGCAGTAGAGGACACATCTACTGGCCAAAAATAGGTTATTTATAGTAAGAAATACAATGGGTATAAGCTCAAATATTTCTTACTTTATAATTAATTAACTAACAATGATTTACAAAAATCACTGGTTTCTGACAATATTTTTTGGGGAAAATCACTTGGTAGTGAAGGGGATAATAATGCATTTTATATAAATAAGATGAATCGCAATTTGTGTGGAAACAATCAAAAGAGTCAAAAGGTTAAATTGAAAGAAAAACATATATATATTTACTTATTTATTTATAAAGGATTTTACCAGGAAGGATACATTGAGATTTCTCTCGTTTTCAAGTACGTCCTGGGTGATTCACTAAGCACTGTTTTACTGAAACAAAATGGCAAAATTCACAGTTGTTGCAACTACGGGGAACTTCAGCTATCCATAGGAACTAAATACAGCAATGTTATAAAGCTTATAATGCAAACAATGCACCTGCACTAATTCAGCATCTCATTTCCCACATTGTGAACAAGTTTGGAAGTGATCCATAATGCGTTATTATGAACTGTTTCATCTAATGCACAATCCGCCTCACTGCTGCATGGAGAGGCGGGGGTCGTTTGGAACCTGTAACGACATTCTTTACTCCCCATTTGATCAAGTCAATTGTCATTAGAAAGGCCTGAATCTGGCCTATTCGATGATACCAAACATGACCATGTAGAATATCGCAAAGCGAAAAAGAAAATATAAAAATAAAAACTTTTTTTCCCTTTAAGGCTGTGACCTTGTCCATTATTCACAAATAAAATGAGCAAAACTGCTGCCATTACCTTTTTTCAGTTTTGGTTAAAATTGCATATTTGTTTCGAAACATTGTTTTACCAAAAGCATACAGAACAGTAGTTGTGGAGGGAGGAACAAATGAAGTCCCACTACAAGAAAATTATATTCTCGAACACGCTGCAACATCTCACCACCAACACCCTAGATCTTTAGGCGAAGGAAACATGCAGGAATCACGTAAAAAAAGTAGAGACAGCGCTGTGTTTCTTCAAAAGGTGCACTAGTGTCACCTGTGTTTAATACATGAAATGAGCATCAAAAACAAAACGTTTCAGGTGTAGAGCCCTTCTTCAGTGTAATGCCCATCACAATACACTAGAGAAGGAGTCCACACCCGAAACATTTGTTTTGATGCTCATTTCATGTAATAAACACAGGGGACACTTGTGCATCATTTGAAGAAACACAGCGCTGTCTCTACTTTTTCTATATAATTTTTTTTACAAGAGTGACCCTTAGAACATATAACCACAAAAGGTGTGGATAACAAAATGTAGAAAAATACAACGATGTAAACAATTGAAATTCAAATGAAAACTAAATTATAGTTTGTCATTTTTCGTTACAGCATTTTTCCGAGTCATGATGTATACACATGGAAAATTACATATTTTGAATCTCCTGATTCTGTTGAAAAAAAAGGATATATAATGTGTCTGGGTCCTACCATAAAACATGACTTAAAATTGCATTTAAACCTAATGAGCACAAAATGTTGAAAATTAGCTCAGCACACAGGAGTGAAATGGCTCAGCAGTGAAGGGGTTAAGTTTAAGTTTGGAAATATAAATGTTCCATGGGTACTCCACCCCCCCCCCCTCCGAACTGCATGAAATAGGCTGCAGACACCAGTGATTTTATGCATTAATTATGGTAATGTATCATAACATCAGAAGATGTTTTATACTTTTTACTTTTGGTAGATCATGTAATATTTTTGAGATGTTAATATGTGTCACCTTCCAATCTGACAAGATGATAGTGGCCTATAGCTACATAAGCTATATAAAAAGATATCAGGACTGCAGATTTGTCAGGAACTGATAAGCAGATGTTTTCTTTAATAGGAATTCCACTGACATTCTCTGCTAAAGGAGATCACAGGGGACATAGCTAATTCTTTTCTTCTGAGTTTGGGATTTTAAAGGTGATTTTTTTTCTACTTTATTTTTACTACTGATTTAATTGAAGCTCACAGCTTCCTCATTAAGGGATTTTATATCATTCCTCTGAGTATAGAAATTTATGAGAATCAGAAAAACTGTCTGCCGGCTAAACTTCTTTTTTAAATGTGTGACAGAAAGAAGCTAGATTTTGATAATGTATTCTACCTAGCACTGTTCTGGATTGTAACAGTACTTATTACTTTATCTCTAAAGACACGATTTACACTGCTCATTTGTCAAACTCACACACATATATATATATATATATATATATAATAACACCATTTAAAATGATATAATAAAAACAAATTTATGCAAAACGTAATTTAAAAAAAATCATCCTTCAAATGTGAAAACTTTATCTTACAACCCTCTAATATATAGCTTAATATTCTTCTCAAGATACAGGGGGTTATAAATACTGACAATTCCTGCACAGTACAGATACAAGGAGTTACTGTAATTTCAAAATGCATGCATTGTGCCAAATACAGCTATTAGTTTTATTTTGACATTTGTTCCTGGAAGCTGCATTTCTGATAATCTCATTGTGGTCACTACAAATATCTATAAGCAGGATATTATTTTTATTCTTTATATAGCACCAGCATATTCTGCAGTGCTGACCAATACATTGAGACTGAACAACATCTGACAAACCAGTACAGTACAGATATCTGACCAGTTTAATTTCTATGTTTATTATATAAACTGTATTAAAACAGAAAGGCTATTTCTACCTGTTAGCTGATAATGCAAATCCAATTAGAAATTGTGTAAGCTAAGGTACACCATCTAAAGTTTATAACCAACCTCCATTCATTATTCCTTAACCCCTTACTGCTGACCGGGTTGTGCCCAGCAGGGGGGCATTAATGTTGACGAGGCATACTAGTATGCCCCATTTGCCAGCTGCTATGGCAGGCCTCTCCTCCGGCCCACCTACGCAGCTGATGCGCATCGTGCATCATTGGCTGCAAGGGAATGGCCTGTGTTCAGGCTGTCCCGTGGCAGCCAATGACATGCACCATTTGCCAACTGGTGGGTGGGCCTGTCCCGGCCCATAGACGTCAGCGGGTGTGCTATGCTGCCCTGTGCATTCTGTCCCACCTGCCGCAAGGACAGCATACCAAGCCCTGCGGCGGCAAACGATTAATGGATAAACAAATGCACAGTGAATTAAAAGTAGAAAATTTTATATTATTGGAATGATCTTCAGTAACAATATCTATATAAAATATTAATTTTAATCTAGCCCTAAAGTCTCAAATAATAGGAAACGTTTTGTTAAAGATGCATGAAGTTAAACAAATGATGGAAGACAAGCTGAAACTAATGTAACCTAAAGGAATTATTTAGAATCTGCTGGTGTGGGCAAGTAGTAGTACCAGTGAAAAATAGACATTGTTGCTATCTGAATAACCCACTAAGAATGTAAACGGTGATGAAACCAATATGATCATATACGATTTATAAATTTCTGCAAATTATGTAAAACTGTATGAAACAGCTGACAGCATAGTATGCTGTTCAGATGAAACGTATGTATAAAGCTGTGGTCTTATGCAGTTCTACATGCATTGTCTTTATTAAACCTACTTAATTATACTGATTCAAGTCAAACGACTGTGAGAGATAATGGAACACTGCAATATGATTCATCACAGATTAGCTCCTAGCAGTTTTTTTAAAAGGACATATTTTTGGAATGTGCTTAAATCTATATTTGGAAAACAGAATATTTTGGCAATGAAGGGAATTATATTGTTAAGATGTTGTTATTTTTACATTAGATTAATATATATTGTAACAGGTCATCATGCAGAGAGTAAGGTAAGGTCCTGTCCGGGGTTTATGTGTTACCCAGATTCCTCTCTTACACCTTCCGGAATCTCTAGTAAGCTCCTGGTTTTGCACTTTGCCTCAGTGGCAATTTAGTGCAGGTGAGGCAAACAGACATCGCTCTGGAGTCTGGGGAGCAGACAGTCTCTATCTGCTGGAGCACAAGGTTGGTCATGCTGGTTTGCTGAAACCTGACAAACAATAGGTTTGTACAGGTTGGTAGTCAGGACTATTTTATGTCTAGTCAGTGCCGGGACACGGCTACGAATTTTCTTTGTTTTTTTAAGTGTTTATTTTTGAGCACTGTACAGCACGGTGTATAACCTGTGTGTTGCAGCCGTTTGAAGGCAAGTCACTGGTCTGGTCTCTGAACCTTTCAAGAGTGCTCACCCTAGAGCGCAATTGCACCCGCTACCTATTTTCCAGCTCACAATAAATATATTCTTGCATGTTTGCAGTAAAAATTTGAAAAAAGGTCCTTGGAGTGCCGTATTTACTTTGTTATATCTACTGCTGAGCGTTGCACTGGGTATTGGATTTTGTATCCCAGAGTGCTGGATTGAAATGGAGTCTATATAAATATATAGAGAGAGAGCAAGAGAGAGAGAGAAAGATACTTAATGACAAAAGAGCATTTCTGTTTGTTACATTCCAGAACACCTCAAACACACCTTACCTTAAAGGCTCCTTTTTAACATTTGTTTTCATAGTTGTTGAAACTGTTTTGATATGTTATGAAAAATGCTACACCTATAATAAAGTCAAACGTTAAGGGTATCAAGTACACGGCATATGAATAGTGGGATATGGGGACGAAATACAAGTAGTTTTCCTATTACAAAGTAAATGCTTAGTATCATATAACATAGCTGCATCTCAACAAAATATTTACAAAGAGAAAAAAAAAAGAGGGGATTAGGCACAGTGTGTTTTAAAAATAAACATAAACAGTGGCAATGAAACCTTGTCAACCCATAGAAAGTAATAGGCTTTCTGCATGAATTGGTCATAAACTGTAATTTTCATCAAAATCACAAATATAGACAAACACAATGGGGTTACGAAATCCTAGACTCTCCCTCTGCAGTCTGTTATGAATGACTGCGCCAGGTTCATCCACCTCACCTCTTTTCAATCTCTATTGTCAATCTCTACACTAGCTCCCTGTTTCCTTTAGAATCCAATTCAAACTATTGATGCTCATGTACAAAGCTCTTCATAACCGCACCCCTGCCTACATCTCCTCCCTTATTAACAGGTACATCCCGTCCCAACCACTTTGCTCTGCTAATGATCAGGGATGAGCTGTTCGGTTCAATCTGTTCGGAGTTCAAATCGAACATCGGCTGTTCGACAGTTCGCGAACTTTGAACTTTTTGGGACGTTCGCCAAAAGTTCGAATTTTTATTTTTAAAAAAAATGCTAAAAAAATGCTAAAAAAAATCTAGAAATAGACTCTTTACTGCAGAATATTATAAGCAACGGTTTACTAGATATTGAATTAAAACGGGAATATTTTTAACATTGAAGCCTATGGGATAAAACATTATTGTTACTAAAACATCAGGCAGACACGGCCCTCTAATCAGGCACTGTAGAGGGCAGCCTGCCGGGGCCTCCCAAGGATCCCCTTGAGGAGCATGCGGCCACCAGATGACACAGCTGCGACTGTGCGGGCTAGCCGCACGGGTGCATGTGGCAGAGACAGGCAGTGCAGGGAGGGAGCCACTGCACCTGCGGCCACGACAGACCCCCCCATAACCAGGATCCAGGGAGCCCCCACTGACCACCAGGCTAAGGTTAGGTGACACATTTCTAAAAAAAATAAAATCCGAGGACATTTTTAAATGTCCCCGGCAACATAAAATAAAACGTTTTTTTTTTCTTTCTCTACCTGGCTGAATGTATTTAATTATATATATTAGATACATTCAGCCAGGTAGAGGGGGGTGGCATGTGGGCTGCGCGGGGTTTCAGACAGTGGTTTGTTTATTTTGTGTGTATATTTTTAGCAAATTTATAGGGGAAGGTAAGGGCAGGTATGATATATATATATATAGATAAGATATTTATCTATAGTCTTATAAATATATATATCCAGACTTAAATTACACACACATTTTGGCAACTAATTGCCCCCCCCCCCCATTTGGCTGATCCCTCCAGAAGAAATGTTCAACCCGATAGAGCAGAGAATGTCGGGTTCAAGATTTCTTCTAGAGGGATCAGCCAAATCAGGGGGGGGGGGCGCATTTAGTTGAAATTGTCCACATGCCACCCCCCCCCATGTGCATGCCACCCCCCATGTGCGTATGTGTATATGGTCTGAGGTCTGTGGGTGGGTGTGTATATATATATACAGTTGTGTTAAAAATTATTCAACCCCCACTGAAATTGAGTGTTTTGGCCAGTTTGACATTGATTTTGATCATTCAGTCATCTTGCTTACAATTAAATCAAAGAGGCACGTGTAGGTCAGACAAATATAACATAACATTTATAATGAAATAACCACAAATGTCTTTTCTGTGCTCACATCATTATCAGTTTTATTCAACCCCCAAGTGACATTCAATCTTAGTACTTAGTACAACATCCTTTTACAGTTATAACAGCTTTTAAACGTGAAGCATAGCTTGACACAAGTGTCTTGCAGCGATCTACGGGTATCTTCGCCCATTCGTCATGGGCAAAAGCCTCCAGTTCAGTCACATTCTTAGGCTTGCGCACTGCAACTGCTTTCTTTAAGTCCCACCAGAGATTCTCAATCGGATTTATGTCAGATGACTGCGATGGCCACTCCAAAATGTTCCAGCCTTTAATCTGCAACCATGCTCTAGTGGACTTGGAGGTATGCTTAGGATCATTGTCCTGTTGAAAGGTCCAACATCTCCCAAGCCTCAGGTTTGTGACGGACTGCATCACATTGTCATCCAATATCTCCTGGTACTGAAGAGAATTCATGGTACCTTGCACACGCTGAAGCTTCCCTGTACCTGCAGAAGCAAAACAGCCCCAAAGCATGATTGACCCCCCGCCATGCTTCACAGTTGGCAAGGTGTTCTTTTCTTCATAGGCCTTGTTCTTCCTCCTCCAAACATAGCGTTGATCCATGGGCCCAAACAGTTCTAATTTTGTTTCATCAGTCCACAGAACACTATCCCAAAACTACTGTGGTTTGTCCACATGACTTTTGGCATACTGCAGTCGACTCTTCTTATTCTTTGGAGGCAGAAAGGGGGTGCGCCTGGGAGTTCTGGCATGGAGGCCTTCATTACGCATTGTGCGCCGTATTGTCTGAGCTGAAACTTCAGTACCCACATCTGACAAATCTTTTCTCAGTTCCTCAGCAGTCACACGGGCACTTTTCTCCACTCTACGCTTCAGGTAGCGCACAGCAGTCGAAGTCAGCATCTTCTTTCTGCCACGACCAGGTAGCGTTTCAACAGTGCCCTTTGCCTTGAATTTGTGAATGATGCTTCCTATGGTCTCTCTTGGTATGTTTAACATCTTTGCAATCATCTTATAGCCATTGCCCTTCCTGTGAAGAGTAATCACCTCTTCTCTTGTCTTCCTGGACCATTCTCTTGACTTCACCATGTTTGTAACCACACCAGTAAATGTCTAGAAGGAGCTGAGTATCACAGTCATTTTAAAGCTGCCTAATTGGTGCTTATTATGCTTTATTGCTGCTCCGTGACATCCACAGGTGTTTTCAATACCTGATTGAAAACACTTGAATGAACCTCTGTTCTTCAGAGTGGTAGTCTTTAAGGGGTTGAATAATTGTGTCAATGAAGAATTCACAAAAGAAACATTTACTACTGTATTACAAAACCAATTGATGTCATTTTAGTTGCATATGGTTCTTTAAAAAGTCCTTGTAGGATTTCATTCTGAATACAATTACAAATGTACACTAATTTCCCTAAAACCCTTTACAGCATTGGGGGTTGAATAATTTTGAACACAACTGTATATCTGCGTGTTGATATGTTCGTATATATAGGTCTGCGTGTTGATATATACGTATATGTCTGTGTGTGGTATCAATGCATCCCTACTCTATACACAGCGCTCCGTGTCCCTATAATATATATATGATATGGGGTTACCTTTTTTTATATTTTTATACTATTCCTATTAAATTAACAGTAATTTTTGATGTATTTTATTGAGTAGAAACTTTCTTTTGCCTATATAACATGTGCTTTGTGAAAATAAAATGGTTTTGTGTGTACATTTTAATTTAGATAGTGAATTCCTGTCTAGTGCAGTGAGAAGCAAACGTAATGTAGTGTAGACACGCTGCGAGGCGGAGCGGAGTGAAGTCAAGCCTGCAAAATGTTTGCTTCTCTTCGCTACGCTGTGCGTCGCTACACGCTCAGTGTGTCTCAGCCTTTATTCCCGCATCGCTAGCTTACTGAATCAGTTTGAATACTTGTTACTGACCCTGCTTGTTCTGAGGATCCGATCTGTTGCCGACTTTGCCTCCCATTTGACTATTCTCTCTGTGTATTCCCTGCCTGTTCTGTTTGCTTCCTGTTGCTACTGGTGTGCACCGATTCTCACCATATACAATAGCGTAGTACAAGTGCCTAAACATTGCTGACCCGGTTTTGTTATAGCTGCTGATGTAACTGAATAGATCGGGGATCTCTTCTGCATTACCAAAACCTCCACCACTGCACTCTTCCACAATACCTCAGAGGGGTTACGGTGTGAAGGCACTTGCTGCCACCAAAGGCAAAATATTTGGGAGCACTGACGCCTATACCAGATTCATATCATTTTAATATTTGACCGCAGGGTCCAACCCTGCACTCTTCCACAATACCACAGAGGGGTTACGGTGTGACGGCACTGTTGCCTACACTAAAGGCCCAATTTTAAAGTACCTATTGTTACTTTCATCCAAAGCCTGCATAAGTTTCACCATAATTTAGCCAAAAAATCACTAAACTTGTTTTGCATGTCCTAAAATGTCTCCTCTTTTCATACAGGCTGCCGCCCCAAGCAGTTGTTTATGAATAGATTAAAAGGAAAAACATCTACCATAATTTGAAATGTCATTTTTTTGTTTTTAAATGTTTCTATACATCCTACAAATCCACCACTTCACGGGCAGGTTATGGGGACCTCCTAGGCACGATATTTGAAGGAATTTTTCTTTTTTATTCTTAACCTTTATTTCATGGAAACCTCACTGTTCCTTTAAAAATGTTTTTTTTTTTTACTTTTTGTCCTTGTTTTCTGTCCCCCAGGGCACTAGCCGGAACCCCATACACATTTTATGGCAAATATCTTGCTTATATGCCCTATTGGAGGGCACTCTAAAAATCGAACGTTCGAGTCCCATTGACTTGCATTGAAATTGTTCGAGTTCGAATGCGAACCGAACACGGGGGTGTTCGGCTCATCACTACTAATGATCTCATAACATCATCTTTTCGTACCTGCACCCTTAACTCTCACCTTCGGGACTTCTCATAAACTGCCCCATTTTATGGAACACCCTCTACCGCAACATTACTGTAGACTCTACATCCCTCCAGTCCTTCAAGAAGTCTCTGAAAAAACATTACTGTAAAGAAGCCAGTCGGCTCACTCCATAATCCCCCACTGTACATTTCTTACGCCAACTTCCCACAGAGGCCACAAGCGCCCTGCTACTTCATATACTCTATTTCCCCTTACCTAGTGTGCCACCCCTCTCCTCTTAGATTGTAAGCTCTCGAGTAGGATCCTCTTTCCAACTGTTTTGTGTGTTTAACTTGTAGAGGTGTGCATTTGTTTCATAACGAATCTCAATTCATCAATTCGTATTTCAGAAGTACATCCGAAATAACAAATTAGTTTCATCCAAATTGAAACTACAACTAAACAAAACAATATATAATGAAATTGATTCGTTATACTGTTTCACAAGAGAACCATTGATTGAATAATTCCTCTATGCATGATGCAGTGAAACGGTAATTTAACTGTTGCTTGCCTTTTAACCCTCATGTTTAACCCTAATCTAACAGTAAATGAGCAGGATTTATTGTTTTTTTTAGTGATCCTAAACTTCAAATCAATCCCAAAAAAAACCTAAGAAAATGAATCCGTTTTGTTTTAATGTTTTACACAGCACCCCGTCCCTGTCAATTGGCTGTGATGCAGAATCTGTTGAACTCAGCACCACAGGCCAGATAGACAGCTCAATATTTAACCTGAGCATGCCTTTTAACCCTTATGTTTAACCCTAATCTAACAGTAACTGAGCAGCTTTAGATTTATTATTTTTTTTTTTAGTGATCCTACAATACGAATCGAATGTATGAAACGAAATTCCGAAACAAAATTACAAAAAACAATCAAAACGTATTTAAACAAATTCTGTTTCGGACAAAATTATTTCCTAATGAAACTAAATAAATTTTTCAGTTGTGCACACCTCTATTAACTTGCATGTATATTTACATGCAGAAAAAACGGTTTTGCGCCTACTCCCTAACAAGGTGACTGCTGCCTCTTTCCATATTTTTCTTTTTAATCCGAAAGTGGAAATGTTCCTGGCGAGGGTATAAATATAATCTCACCAGTCTCTCTCATGACTGAGAAACAGCATGAGGATATGCGGTTGCTTAGAGAGCAGCTTTTGGTTTCATTAGGTAGTACCCACCTGACCCAGAGGTGCCATGACGTGGTGGGTGGGCTTACACTTTAATGGTCATTCAAGTAAACCAAAACCTCTGATTGTGCTTTGTTCTGCATGGGGCTACAGTGGTGAGTGCAAATGACAACTTTTTTTCTTGTCATGTTTTATACATGAAGCAGGATGGATACTTCTGGTCTATGCAGCCACCCTGTTAGGGAATAGGTGCAAAAAAAATCAGCTTTTAATTTCCTGTATGAATATATATATATATATATATATATATATATATATATATATACTGTTATTCAAATACATATCCTAGCCAATATGCCCCCCTTTTTTTAAGCTTCAATACTACCGTGCACATATTCTTGATAGTCATTTCATCTTGAAGCTAGCCAAAGAAATTTAATTTAAAGCAGACATCCTGTGTAAGTTCTTGTTAACAGGCGAAATAGAAAAGTGCGCAAAAACTTTGTAACGTGCAGAATATAGAAAGAAACTTTCTATTGTCTCGTCAGAAGTAATTATACTTGATATACATTGTGGGTTGAACTATGTCTGGCGTAGAGACTATGTACATCATGTATACTACATAAGAATACGCAACAGATAAACCAATGAGAGAGAAGATACCTGACTAAAGGAAACTTGTTTCAGTGTCTTTTTTTATCTATTTCTCTTGCTCGAGCTGTATCTAAATCGGGTTTACAAATGCAACGGAATCCCTTAATATCTTTGTCGCACTATCCTGACAAGGGTTAATCATTACATTTTGCAATAGGAGCAAAACCGTTTTTTCTGCATGTATGTGTATTTTGTTGATCTCCAGCCAGGTGATTATTTCTGCTGCCTCTTTCCATGTTTTTCTTTTTAATCCCAAAGTGGAATTGTTCCTGGTCAGGGTATAAATATAAACCATATTCAAATAGTAAGTAAATTTTATTCAAAATCAAACACACGATCAACAAACAGTTTGTTTAAAAACCATTGAAATGAAACATTCGAAATTTCTGGCAACAGATGGGTATTCAACAAATTTAGAGAAACGCTTTCATTAATCATTTAAAGGTCCACACATTGGTATAGAAACTCAACCATTAATATATGTAACTACCTCAATAAACCTCAGAGGTATCCACCTCAATTTTTTTAGGAATTAATTCCAGTACAAGATGTTGTAACTAATCATATTAGGTTAAGGAGGTTAATTAATTGGTCAGTTTTGATTAACTTCACACCCTCTCCTTCCCAAAATTAGACTTAGCGCAAAAAACCGAAGGCAAAAAACCCAAAAAAAGTTAAACTAGACGGGTGAAATACTACAGTTATCATACATCTAGTAAAATAGAGATGCAAAAAACCTTTATCCCGTACAGTCACAAGGTATTAGTACAATAGCCTTTAGATTACTATGGTTCATTCGCTCAACAAGGGATTTAAGGCAAGTTCGAAAGTCCTAGGGCACCAAATCAGCCCATCAAGACCAAACCAGATATATATGACCAAATACAGGTCCCATCATTAAATTGCCAGAGACCAAGACATGAAGACAAAGCAGTTAAAAGGTAAAGTAACACCCGACGCATTTCGCCATCGCTCAGGACGGCTTCATCAGGAGTGATCCTACTAGGTGTGTGGTCACCGTTTAAATAGTCTCACCAAATGGGAACTCACAGGTGCATTCAATAAGCACATACATTGCCGATTTTCCGTCGTGACGTTAAAAGCCGTCACTTCCGGCTATAGGGCTACTTCCGGTCAAGCAAAAGACGCCCAAGGCGTCAAAAAACGTCAAAGGGCCAGGCATCAAGTTCAGGCCATTCGTTCCCCGAATCCAGGGGGCACAGTTCCCCCCCATTTCATTTCTTACATTCTTGCCAAGTGATTCGCGCTAATGCCCGTTCTCATAGGGCATCTAGGGGGCGATAACCGGATGTTGTCAATATAGAACTTCCGGCATAACAGACCCACGTCATTTCCGGTCACCGGAGGTTCCGGTCATTCTTTAATGCTCTCACAATCTTTAAGTCCAGGCCATTCATTCCCCAATTTCAGGGGGCACAATCCCCCCCCTTTCTTTCCTTTTAACATTGTTACCAATTGGTTCGCACAAATGCCCGGTCTCATAGGGCATGTAAGGGGCGATAACTGGATGTTATCAAAATAGAACTTCCGGCATAACAGATCCACGTCATTTCCGGTCACCGGAGGTTCCGGTCATTCTTTGATGTTCTCATAATCTTTAATATGTAGGAGACTCGAGTGTATAACACTCCGGATTCCATTGATTTAAAATGAAAATAATAATAAAGATGAAGGGGAGATTCGAACCCTGATCGTTCAGGGAAAGATGTTCAGTTACACACAAGACCTTATTAGGAACAAAAGGCCCCCGGTCATTTCAGACAGATATTAATCATCTCTATGAACATATATACCATGCTCAAAGAGAAACACAAAGGGGATATTCATCTCTCTCATATAAAACCATAAGAATTTCATAGAGGGACATATCAGGGTAGATCTATCCTCATCTCAGTTAAGCAACTGGTTGGGTAAGCTATAAACACCTAGAGAAGGGAATCCCTATGACTTTATCTTATGGTAAAATAAGGATTATGGTGGGGGATAAACCCAAAGTAGGGTAGGGAAAAGGATGCCATATTATTAGATGATTGATTACATTAAAATTAAGATAATACTCTCAGTTAAGGAACCAACACACAATAACAAATACAAAAATAAGGAATAAATGTGTATTAAAGAAGAGCATAAAAAGTATGGTGCAACAAAGGATCATTTAAAGGGAGAGAAGGTGAAGCCCTCATTCAGGCCTCCCGGGTATCTCGTTCCCAATTGATAAATCCAATAGGCCTCTCTTTGACGTAATTTCCTATGCAAATCGCCCCCTCGTTGTCCCAAACGAACACTTTCAATTGCCATAAATCTCAAACCCTCAGCGCTATTCTGATGTTGATGGCGAAGATGTCTAGTAATCGGAGTATCTCGTGGGTGCCTAACAGAGCGTACATGCTCCAACGCTTGCTACTTTTTATGCACTCCCCAAAATTCATAAAAAAATTCAACCACCACCGGGACGTCCCATAGTATCTGGGTGTATGAACCTCACACAAAACGCAAGCATTTATATTGATGAAATTTAAAAAAAATTGTGTGTCAACTTCCCTCGTATATCAGGGATTCCAAAAAAATGCTAAATTTTTTGTCCAACTGTACCATTTCCAATGACACTTTACTCTGTAGTTTGGACGTGGAGTCCCTCTACAGTTGTATCCCTCATGATCTGGGTCTAAAACATGTTAAATATTATCTGGATACAAGAGGTGAAGTACATAGAAAACATACTCAATTTGTCTTGCAACTTCTTCAATTTGTATTGACACATAATTTTTTCATCTTTGATCGTACCTTCTATAGACAGGTGACCGGGATGGCCATGGGGACAGCCATGGCACCCTCCTATGCAAATCTGCATTTAGGATGGTGGGAACAATTCATTGTTAATGGCCCCGACCTGATTGAATTTCAGCCATCTATAATAGAATGGAAACACTATATAGATGATGTCTTTATACTATGGAGGGGTAGTCAAGACACTTTTATCAACTTTGTTGAGAGACTCAATAATAATCAGCTAAATCTTAAATTTACCTATGAAATCCAAGAACATACACTTAATTTCCTTGACTTCTCTGTTTCAAAACTACCAGATGGTGTAGTAGCCACCACATTGTAAAGAAAAGAGACGGCTACCAATAGCCTTTTAGATTGGAAAAGTTTCCATCCTCTCCCCTTGAAACGTGGGATACCAAGGGGACAATATATTTGACTACGTAGAACATGTTCCTCTCTTTAGGAGGTTAAATTAAAAGCTAGTGACCTAAGAGAAATGTTCAAACAAAAAGGTTATCCCAACCGATGTTTGAAAAAAGCGTATCAAAATGCACTGATGATTGACCGAAATCTTGCACTTCAGGATAAAAGCACTAATGATGAGAAATGTATCAGAATGATTGGTAATTTTGATACAGGGTGGCAGGAAATTCATCAAATTTGCGAACGCTTTTGGCCGCTACTCATCCAAGACCCTCATCTCTGTAAAGTACTATCCAAAGATGCCTCTATAACCACACGACGTTGCCCTAATATTGGCGATCAGGTTACACACAGCCATTTCTCTACATTAAACCCTCCGAACTATAATTGGTTGCCCAAACAACTCTTTGGCACCTATAAATGTGGTAAATGTAAGGGATGTAAATATATACTCAAAGACTCTAAAAAATTCTCAAATGTAGCTAACACTGTAACTTATACAGTAAAAGAGTTTGCAAACTGCAATACAGCAGGAGTAGTAGATATGCTTATATGTAGCTGCGGAAGCAGATACATTGGTAAGACAATACGCCCTTTGAAAGTATGTATTTTGGAGCATGTACGCTCTGTTAGGTACCCACAAGATACTCCGATTACTAGATATCTTCGCCATCAACATCAGAATAGCGCTGAGGGTTTGAGATTTATGGCAATTGAAAATGTTCGTTTGGGACAACGAGGGGGCAATTTGGATAGGAAATTACGTCAAAGAGATGCCTATTGGATTTATCAATTGGGAACGAGATACCCGGGAGGCCTGAATGAGGGCTTCACCTTCTCTCCCTTTATATGATCCTTTGTTGCACCATACTTTTTATGCTCTTCTTTAATACACATTTATTCCTTATTTTTGTAATTATGTTATTGTGTGTTGGCTCCTTAACTGAGAGTATTATCTTAATTTTAATGTAATCAATCATCTAATAATATGGCATCCTTTTCCCTACCCTACTTTGGGTTTATCCCCCACCATAATCCTTATTTTACCATAAAATGAAGTCCTAGGGATTCCCTTCTCTAGGTGTTTATAGCTTACCCAACCAGTTGCTTAACTGAGATAAGGATAGATCTACCCTGATATGTCCCTCTATGAAATTCTTATGGTTTTATATGAGAGAGGAGATGAATATCCCCTTTGTGTTTCTCTTTGAGCATGGTATTTCCTATATGTTCATAGAGATGATTAATATCTGTCTGAAATGCCCGGTTGGCCTTTTGTTCCTAATAAGGTCTTGTGTGTAACTGAACATCTTTCATAGAAAACATAGAAACATAGAAAGATGTCGGCAGATAAGAACCTTTCGGCCCATCTAGTCTGCCCAATTACATGGATACTTTACCTGGATTTATCTTTTGTTTAGGATAGCCTTATGCCTATCCCATGCTTGCTTAAATTCAATTACTGTTTTGGCCTCTACCACTTCAACTGGAAGACTGTTCCATGTATCCACCACCCTCTCAGTAAAATAATGCTTCCTGATGTTACTTTTAAACCTTTGCCCCTCTAATCTAAGACTATGTCCTCTTGTTTTGCTATTTTGTTTCCTTTTAAATATACTCCCTTCCTCTACCTTGTGGATTCCCTTTACGTATTTAAATGTTTCTATCATATCTCCTCTGTCTCGTCTTTTTTCCAAGCTGTACATGTTAAGATCATTAAGCCTTTCCTGGTAACTTTTCTCCTTCAAGCCGTACACCATTTTAGTAGCCCTTCTCTGAACTCTCTCTAAGATGTCTATATCCTTCTGGAGATACGGTCTCCAGTACTGCACACAGTACTCCAAGTGAGGTCTCACCAGTGCTCTGTACAGTGGCATGAGCACTTCCCTTTTCCTACTGCTAATACCTCTCCCTACACAACCAAGCATTCTGCTAGCATTTCCTGCTGCTCTATTACATTGACTACTTACCTTTAGATCCTCTGAAATAATAACCCCTAAATCCCTTTCCTCAGATGTTGAGGTTAGGACTGTATCAAATATTCTATATTCAGCCCTTGGGTTTTTACGTCCCAGGTGCATTATCTTGCACTTATCCACATTAAAACTCAATTGCCACAGCTCCGACCATTTTTTTAGTTTACCTAAATCATTTGTCATTTGGCTGATCCCTCCAGGAACGTCAACCCTGTTGCAAATCTTTGTGTCATCAGCAAAAAGACATACTTTTCCATTAATACCTTCTGCAATATCACTAATAAAAATATTAAATAGAATGGGTCCAAGTACTGACCCCTGAGGTACCCCATTGGTAACAAGACCTTGCGCCGAATAAACTCCATTTACCACAACCCTCTGTTGCCTGTCACTCAGCCACTGCCTAATCCATTCAACAATATTGGAATCCAAGCTCAAAGATTGCAATTTATTGATAAGCCTTCTATGCGGAACAGTATCAAAAGCCTTACTGAAATCTAAGGCTGAACGATCAGGGTTAGAATCTCCCCTTCATCTTTATTATTATTTTCATTTTAAATCAATGGAATCCGGAGTGTTATACACTCGAGTCTCCTACATATTAAAGATTATGAGAACATCAAAGAATGACCGGAACCTCCGGTGACTGGAAATGACGTGGATCTGTTATGCCGGAAGTTCTATTTTGATAACATCCGGTTATCGCCCCTTACATGCCCTATGAGACCGGGCATTTGTGCGAACCATTTGGTAACAATGTTAAAAGGAAAAAGGGGGGGAATTGTGCCCCCTGGAATTGGGGAATGAATGGCCTGAACTTAAAGATTGTGAGAGCATTAAAGAATGACCGGAACCTCCGGTGACCGGAAATGACGTGGGTCTGTTATGCCGGAAGTTCTATATTGACAACATCCGGTTATCGCCCCCTAGATGCCCTATGAGAACGGGCATTAACGCGAATCACTTGGCAACAATGTAAGAAATGAAATGGGGGGGAACTGTGCCCCCTGGATTCGGGGAACGAATGGCCTGAACTTGATGAAACCTTTGACGTTGTTTGACGCCTTGGGTGTCTTTTGCTTGACTGGAAGTAGCCCTATAGCCGGAAGTGGCGGCTTTTAACGTTACAACGGAAATTCGGCAATGTATGTGCTTATTGAACGCACCTGTGAGTTCCCATTTGGTGAGATTATTTAAACGGTGACCACACACCTAGTAGGATCACTCCTGATGAAGCCGTCCTGAGCGACGGCGAAACGCGTGGGGTGTTACTTTACCTTTTAACTGCTTTGTCCACATGTCTTGGTCTCTGGCAATTTAATGATGGGACCTGTATTTGGTCATATATATCTGGTTTGGTCTTGATGGGCTGATTTGGTGCCCTAGGACTTTCGAACTTGCCTTAAATCCCTTGTTGAGCGAATGAACCATAGTAATCTAAAGGCTATTGTACTAATACCTTGTGACTGTACGGGATAAAGGTTTTTTGCATCTCTATTTTACTAGATGTATGATAACTGTAGTATTTCACCCGTCTAGTTTAACTTTTTTTGGGTTTTTTGCCTTCGGTTTTTTGCGCTAAGTCTAATTTTGGGAAGGAGAGGGTGTGAAGTTAATCAAAACTGACCAATTAATTAACCTCCTTAACCTAATCTGATTAGTTACAACATCTTGTACTGGAATTAATTCCTAAAAAAATTGAGGTGGATACCTCTGAGGTTTATTGAGGTAGTTACATATATTAATGGTTGAGTTTCTATACCAATATGTGGACCTTTAAATGATTAATGAAAGAGTTTCTCTAAATTGGTTGAATACCCATCTGTTGCCAGAAATTTCGAATGTTTCATTTCAATGGTTTTTAACCCCTTAAGGATGGGAGTAATTTTACAACTTCGGCCCTGTTTCGAAAGTAGAGGTTCGCTGAGCTCATTTTGACCGTTTTTAAGTCACGTATTATTATACCACCCAGACAAATTATATAGTGTTCTTTCCGGCAGACTCGGCAGATTAATAATATATCATTATTATATGTATATGTCATGCCCTGCCAAAATGCTATAACAAAAAATGTAAAAAAAGTAAATAAATGTGAATTTTCAATAAAATTTCAATCTTCCACAGTGTGTAAAGTGTTTTTTTAAAAATTTTATTATCCGAGGCTCTGCGGTCATATGTTATGGGGTAGATTTTTTAAAAAACTTAGAACGGGGAACCCATTTTTTTTTGGGGAGAAATTGCGTGATTTTAGCTAAACCCCACAAAAAAAAAATCATTAGTGAAGCATCATTGTTCACATTATAATTGAAATGTGAACAATAGTGCTGCATTAAAAAAAAAAAACGTATTTATTTTTTTATTATTTAATTTATTATTTTTTCATTATTTTTATTTTTACTTTTTTTAACTTTTATTTTACATATAACATGGTCATGTTTGATATCAGTGGAAAGGCCATGCTCTGGCCTTTCCAGAAATATCAGACATGACCTACTAGCTAACCGATCAGGAGATAAAGGGGTTCAAAGAACCCCCCTATCTCCTCTAAGGGATTTCCATAGGAAATCCCTTTGCAGCTAGGGGGTTCCCCGGTTAACTGACATCATCGCGCATGGCGCGATGAGTCAGTTGAGCGGGGGGTGACCCAGAGGTGGGGGCTGCCATCCAAGATGGCTGCCCCCACAGGAAATAGGCCGCGATCAGGCACAAATTAGTGCCCGGTCGCGACCTGGCAAC
Organism: Leptobrachium leishanense; assembly: GCA_009667805.1. NCBI lineage: Eukaryota > Metazoa > Chordata > Amphibia > Anura > Megophryidae > Leptobrachium > Leptobrachium leishanense. Next base: position 184,948,572 of record CM019066.1, read on the forward strand.
TAAGGGGTTAACCCCCCATACATCGCTGGAAAGGTCAGGCTGTGACCCTTCAAGCGATGCTGGCCACAGCCGCCTGGTCCCCGGCGATGGGGAGATAGAGGGATCCAAAGGATCCCCCCCTCCCCTTCAGGCGCTTTCCCTGCTCCGGCGAGGGGGGACGCCTGAAACTGACGTCATCGCGCCCCCGGCGCGATGACGTCAGTGCGCCGGAGGAGGAAACCTTGCCGATCTGACTCCGTGGGACTCAGATCAGTGAGGGAGCCGCCGGAGGAGGTGAGTATCTCCCGGGGGGGCTGAAAACGCAGAGGACGTACATTTACGTCCTGCGGCGCCAAAGCCCGCCTAATGCAGGACGTAAATGTACGTCCTGCGGCGTTAAGGGGTTAAACAAACTGTTTGTTGATCGTGTGTTTGATTTTAAATAAAATTTACTTACTATTTGAATATATTTTGTACTATTAGGGTTACCCCCTTTGTGTAAACACTCCACTTTCTTGTGTTTCTTTCATTTTATAAATATAAACCCACCAGTCTCTCTCATGACTGAGAAACAGTATGATGATATGCGGTTGCTTAGAGAGCAGCTTTTGGTTTCATTAGGTAGGACGTGGTGGGTGAGCTTACACCTTAATGGCCATTCAAGTAAACCAAAACCCTCTGTGGTTGGTTTCGCATGGAGCTACAGTGGTTAGCATAATGGCAACCTTTTATCTTGTGTGTATATTTGCTATTCTCTCTTAGTCATTGGACAGTGCTACGTAACTTGTTAGCTCTTTATAAATACTTCTATCTGTAACTGCTAATAGCACTTAACAATAATCATATTTTATGTCTTTATTGAACAAATCCTGTTAAGCAATCACAGTGCTGTTGAAAATGTAGGTGAATACTTGGATGGATAATTAACGAATGAGGTTGATTAATTAATCAATTTCTTTTTCCACATTTTTTCTCTACAAATTCCATTGGAAAAAAAAGCACCTTCAACATTTTTTTTATTCCTCTACTATATTTCTTTAGTTTGAGAAGATCAAACCATTAGTAAGCAGCATTTCAAGTTTCTATGACAACACACACCATGATCTCAAGAGAAATATAAAAAGGGATTACAATAGAAATTTACTGGAACCATTCCTTTTTATTAAGAAAACTTGTTAAAATGCTTTATTTTTTCTAGTGATGCTAATTCAATGGTATAATTAAAAAATTTGGTAACCATTTCACAAAAAATCCCCAAAAATGCCTGAAAAATAAATAAATAGAATTTTTGCTGCAGATTAAAAGTATAAATGGTTTAATAGATGTTGGATAAAACCAGGAATATTTTTTTACATTGAAACCTATGGGATTCGCCTGATTAGACCTGCCAAATGAAAACACTGAACATCAGGGCATTTTACTGACAGTTTGGTGCTGTTCGGCATTCTTTGACTAGAGTGACCATTGCTTCTCTATGGGGAATTTCACTGCCGTCGAAACTGCACGGAATGGCACCATGGCGCTGGATTAAACCTATCAAACTGAAGCACCGAAAATCTGGGCATTTCGCTAACACTACGGTGCAGTCCGGCTTTCTCTGAATAGATCAACCATTACTTCTCTATGGGGAATTTCAATGCCGAAAGTCACCGAATTGCAGCGATCTGAGATGAACTGTACACAAGGTTATTCAAAGAGCTCCGAATTGCTGGCGAAAGGTAACCGAACACTGAAATTCAACATTCGGTTATCTTTCCTGGCCATTCGGCTATCCAGAGAGCAGGCAGTTCGCCATATGTTGGCAAATTGCCTGCACATACGGTGCCTGTTCGAGGGCAGTGAAATCCCCATAGCTTCGTCTATTCAGAGAACAAAAAACAGCAGTGAAAAGTTGCTGAAATGCCCTGCCATTCGGTTGCTTCATTCGACAGGTTTATTCAGGAGAATCCCATAGGCTTCAATGTTAAAAATATTCCCGCTTTAATCAAATATCTAATAAACCATTCATTATAATATTCTGCAGTAAAACGTCTATTTATTTATAGATTTTTTAGGATCTCTTAAGCATTTTTTGTGATTTTTTTTTTCTCAAAATTTGTTTTCCAAATTTATTTATTTATTTATTTATTTTAACAGTGGGGTTTTTTTTCTGCAACAGCCCTTTTTATTATCATTCCCTGGACCTCATATGTAAATTTCAGACATTTTCGCTCAGTAGTTTCTTTGCAAACAGCGTTTCACTTTTCAAACATTCAAGCGTACTGTTTTTTTTTTTCACTCCATTCATCTGCGGTGTTGGCTTTTTCCGGCGGCTGCTCTGCGCTGTGATCGACTCCTGCTCGGGTTTCTCCGGCGTGTTCGAGGTTAATTCAGATGTTTTTGCGTGTTTCAGTGTGCTTTCTCCTGGGTTTTGCGGTGGGCGTTCAGCAGCTTTTCGTTGGCTTTTCCCTGCACTACGATGGCCCTGTGGTGTTTGCTGAATACACCGCAGGGTCGCTGAAATGGGATCACCGAATCAAGCCGAATTGAAGAGAACGAAAAGTCACCAAACGTGCGGTGACTTTTCGATTCTCTTTGAATAACCCTGACAGTATTTTGCTGGCAATTCGCCAATATTTGGTGAATTGCCAGCTTTCTGAATAGCTAAATTGCCACAGAATTGCACCATATGGTGTAATTTACTGTTTGGTGCAATTCCATGACAAGTTCGGCTCTTAATAAATAACCCCTTATTTGCCTAAATCATGTCAGGTCAGAATGCTATATGAAAAAATACAAATTTTCATTCAGATTTCAACAGTTTACAACATGTTTTATTTTTCCACATTTTATCATCCAAACCATTGTGGTTATATATTCTATGGGTTACTCCTGTTAAAAAGAATCAGAAATGGAAACATTACTGCATTTTTCTAAGGAAATACACAATTTTAACCAAAACTGGAAAAACAAAAATTCTCTTGTTTGCGGATTGAATTTTACGAATACTATAACTACAGAGGTTATTCAGAGAGCAAATAGAGAGAGCATGTCGGTGACCTTTTGGTGCTCTCTCGTTTGTTGTACTTCGGTTAGTTACAGTTATAAGTTTTTATAAAGCGCCAACAAATTCCTTAGTGCTGTACAATGAAAGAGACAGAATAACAAATATACATACACGTTACACACACAGAACAGTAGGAAAGAGGACCCTGCTCATTAAATTCGCTGACCCTGCAGTGAATTCAGCATTCACCACAGGGTCCGCAAAGTGCAGGGAATTGACCCGCCAACCGCATCTCAAAAACAGTTTTGAATCAGAAATTTGCTGCAAAACCACCAAACGAGTCGAGAAACTGCTGAAAAATCACAGAAGGGTCATTAGGTATCAAGTCAACCAATGCATAAAACCTTTACGCCGTGGATTTCGTTCATTTTTTTTTTTTAAATGAATTTTATTAGGCATTCACAAATATCAGCGTAGATAGGGTTAAAAGCGAATAATAATAATAAAGAAGATAAAAAGGGAGGAAAGGAGGAAGGAGGGAAAGAAGAAAAGAAAGAGAGGAGAGGGACTGGGGGTCATCGTAACTATACAATCAAACAGTTATATGATTTGAGGCATCATGGGTGAAATCGCCTTCCGAAATACATCGGCCAGGCTATAGGCCAGCATCCGTCCAGGGGTCCCAAACTTTGTGAAACTGTGGTAAGGTATGTTTCACGACAGCTGTGAGTTCGTCCATGATCCTGGTGTCCTGTATTTTAGCAGAAATTTTGGCCATAACGGGGAGAGCCTGGTGGCGCCAGGTCTCTGCTACTGCCCGTCTAGCCGCCATCGAGATTTTAGAGATTAGCTTGTTTTCATGTCTTGTGAAGCCCTCCAGGGGTCGAGAAAGCAACAAATTCCAGGGGTCACTGGGGACTTCCTTTCCCAGTGCGTCAGAAAGCATCGCTAGAATGTTAGTCCAGAACTCTTTAATTTGTGGGCATTCCCACCACATATGGATAAAAGTGCCTTTAGAGCCGCAGGATCGCCAGCAAAGATCCGGGTGGTTCGGGGACATGTGCGCTAGTTGCGTAGGTGTGATGTACCAGCGCATGAGCATTTTCAGCGGTTGTTCCTGCATGGTAGTGCACAGTGAGACCCCTTTGGAAGCTTCCCAAATGTCGAGCCAGTCTTCTGAGTCCAATACTTCTGCCAAGTCGCGTTCCCATACTTTTACATAGTGGAGTTCTTTCCAGTCAATCAGTGACGTTAGCTTATAATATAGAGTAGAGATCAGACCTTTAGGGTAAGTACCTTTTAAGCAGATGGATTCAAAAAATGAAAGAGGTGTCTGGGAGGCAGCTTTAATATGTCGTCGAGAGGCAAAGGCCCGTAGTTGCCGCTCCGGCAGAAACAGGCCCCCAGTCCCGGGCTCCTGTTGGCCAAATATTACGGAGGGAACAAATTGATCTTTTTGATAAAGGTGGCATAAACGGTGGAGGCCAGCGTCCCACAACTGCTGAAAGGGTAAGGGTATTAGACCCGCAGGGAATTCCCGGTTGCGAAATATTGGTGTCAGAGGTGAAAGCAGGGTGGCAAGTTCACATTTCGCCGCGAGTTTGTCCCAGATGCGTAAGGTATTCATAATAGCCGGACAGTTTGTGGATAGGAGTGGTCTGTGTTCCCGAGCTAGCCAGATCCAATGGTGTGGTAGATTAGGGGGCATAAGCGCTCTTTCCAACTCAACCCACCGTCCAGCATTGACCCCCCCGTGCCATGCCACCAGCTGGGCGAGCTGAGCAGCATAATAGTACGAAAAGAGGCTCGGGAGACCAAGACCGCCCAGCTGTTTAGGCCGGAAAAGGGTGGCCCTAGCCACCCTGTGCCTCTTTCCCGCCCACACAAAATTATCAATTGCTCCTTGCATCGAGCGGACATCCGAGGGGTCAAGTGCCACCGGTATCACTTGAAAATAGTACAAAAGACGTGGTAGTACATTCATCTTAATGCAATTCACTCTTCCCACCCATGAAATAGCATATTTGTCCCAACATTCAAGATCTTGTTTGAGCGTGGCATACATCGCAGCATAGTTTACATCGTACAAGCGTTCAGGGAAACCAGTCAATTTAATCCCCAGATAAGGGAGCTCTGAAGTGGAAATCTGCAAAGGCACCTCTAACGTCAGAGTCCACAGCGTCCTAGCGGGCACTAAAATCGGGAGAATCATAGATTTAGTGACATTAATTTTATAACCAGAGATCTGTGAATATTCCTTTAGTTGGCTCATAAGGGCCGGAAGTGAGGTCTCGGGGTCAGTCAACGAAAGTAAGACATCATCTGCGTATGCCGAAACTTTAAACTGCCGTCCTCCCACCAGGAAACCCCGGATGTCTCCATCAACGCGGATCATTCTCATTAAAGGTTCTAGAAAGATGGCAAACAAGGACGGTGAAAGTGGGCAGCCCTGTCTTGTACCGTTACGTATTGGGAAGGGGGTCGGGTCCGTACCTGGGATCAAGATCTGTGCCATAGGGTTCGCATATAAGGCTCTGGTAAGGGCTAAGAAACGTTCCGGGAGGCCCGCCCTCGCCAACAGACGGAAAAGAAAGGGCCATTCAGCTCTATCAAATGCTTTTTCCGCATCTAGTGAGAGAAATAAAGAAGGCACCTTTCGCAAGCGCGCCCACCATATCAGGTCTGCGGCTCTCTGCGTGTTTTCGAACGCTTGCCTCCCAGGCATGAATCCCACCTGATCCGGGTGAATCAGGGTTGTGAGCATAGGTCCTAGTCTGAGCGCCATCAACTTGGCGAGTATTTTAATATCCGTGTTGAGGAGTGAAATTGGTCTATAGTTATCTATGCCTTGAGCATCTTTGCCAGGTTTAGGTATGAGTACCACTGAGGCCAGAAGAGCCTCCGGTAAAAGCCCGCCTCCACCTCCGAGTGAGTTAAAGAGAGAGCATAGCCTGGGGACTAAAGAGCTGGCAAAGCATTTATAGTATTGGCCCGTGAGGCCATCAGGACCAGGGGCTTTGTTTGGTTTTAATTCCTTCACCACCTCGCATATTTCCTCCTCTGGAAAGGGGGAGTCTAGGGCCGCTACCTGTTGCTCGTTGAGATGGGGCATAATGCTTTTCGTTAGATATCCCTCAATATCCGTCAAGAGTGCCTCATTGCTATTATTGTGGGAAGGGGTATGATTATATAAATTAGCGAAATATGCCGTGAAAGCGTCCCGAATTTCCCTGGGTGTGTCATGTGACAATCCCTGTTTATCAACTATTTTAGCAATCTGGTTTGATTTGTATTTTGGTTTAATTTTGCGGGCAAGGGGGGTATCTATTTTATGGGATCATTCAAAGTACCTCTGTTTGGACCACAGGAGCGCTCGCCCCGCATCCTCTATGAAAAGTCTATTAAGATCCGTCCTCGTTTGCGACAAAAGGAGATAAGTGGCTTCCTCTGGTGCTGCTTTATGTGTCAATTCTTGCTCTCTTAATTTAGCTTGGAGGGTGAGGATGTCTTTTAGTTTTTCCTTTTTACGGTAGGCGGCCTGACTAATAAGTACTCCTCTCGTAACCGCCTTGTGTGCCTCCCACAAAACCGCGGTAGAGACATCCGGGGTTTCGTTCAGAGCGAAATAATCCATCAGAGAATCTTTAACTATCGTTCGGATTTCAGGTTGTTGCAACAGAATTGGGTCGAGTCTCCATCGTCTACCCTCCCCTCCTTTATGTAAAGGTTGTAATGTAATGAACACGTCTGCGTGGTCTGACCACGAAATAGAGTCAATTCGAGAGGTAATTATCTGTGGCATGCAATCAGACGACACCAGTATATAATCGATTCGCGAATACGAGGAGTGCGGCGCAGAGTAGAAGGTATAATCTTTAACCGACGGATGATGCAGACGCCACACATCACACAACTGATGGTCAGTAACAAATCCATAAAATTGACGATCCTGAGACGACAAGGCATGCGTTGAGGCCAGCCGAGGCGAGGTAGATCTGTCCAACGGTGGACAGAGAGTGGCATTAAAATCTCCTCCGACAATCAGCGTGCCCCTCGCATGACTCGCCACAAAGGAGGACAATTCCTTCCAAAATGTTGCGTCTGAGCCATTAGGCGCATATACCGACAAAAGAGAGTACCAAAGTGTGGCAACCTTCCCCTTCACCAGGAGATATCTACCCGCCGCATCCGTGTGAATCTCCTCCACCATCAGTGGACAAGAGTCATGTAAGGCTATGGCAACGCTGTTTCGTTTCGGTAAAGCACAGGATGTATATACTCTACCGTATGGACGGGCGCCCAAACGATAGGCCGCAGTTCGAGGCATCCGCGTCTCCTGCAAAAAGGCCACACCAGCAGACTTCCGCTTCAGATCTCTAAAGAGCAACCGGCGCTTACGGGGCGAGTTGAGGCCCTTCACATTCATTGACAATACCAATATTTCAGGAACCATTACAGATCAGGAATTTTGTATCTAAAAAAGAACATGGAAGAGGCCCCCAGTCCAGAGGCAAAGGAGGAAAAGAGAAGAGAAGAAGGGGAGAAAGAAAGGTATAGTGAAGTACAGAGTAAAGAGAGAGGGGGAGAACAGAGGGGGATATCGGGAACTCCGAACGAATGGGGAAACCAAGAGAATGGAACCTAGGGGGAGAGTATTCAGGGGAAGCCAGATCTGAGGACAGTACAACAGGCACCCACCGTGGCACCCGCCACCGAAATTTAATATAACATTACGTAACATATGTAACCACACACTTTATAAATAGATAAAGAAATAAAACTTATAAACCACTCATCTCAGCAAAGCGCTTTTTCGTGTTTTGCTCCCGCATTCCGCGGGAGGTACTCCCAAGCGGTCGGGAGCCCATCTCCCTTCACGAGAGATAAGGTTAAAGCAGGCCCCTCCGGGCAGTGCATCCTTATTCAGTCGGCAGGTTGAGACCACTCCTGTCGACATTGAGGAAGGGGTACTGGTGGCGCAAGCGCCAATAAGGCCTCCGGGGCCGGGATTCCCAGTTTGAGCAGGAAGTCAGATGCCTTGTAAAGATGTGAGCAGATGTGGGAGGTACCTTCCCTATGTACCACAATGCGAAACGGGAAGCCCCATGAATATTTAATCCGATGATGGCGTAGGAGGTCCGTCACGGCTCTCCACTCCCTGCGCTTGGCCAGGGTTGTTGGATCCAAATCCTGATAAAAGGTTATAGAATTACCCTCATATTCCACGTTTTGTTCCCGCACTGCTGCCATGAGGGCGTCTTTCGTAGCAAAATAGTGGAATCGCGCCACCACATCACGTGGCGCTGCATTATTAGCACGTTTTGGGCCCAGCGCTCTGTGAACTCTGTCCAGCATTAGTCCTGATGCCGATAGATGAGGCAGCAACCGCTGTGTTATCCCGCGCAGCGTGGCATCAAGGTGCTCAGGTGCGATATCCTCCGACAGGCCTCTTAGCCGAACATTATTCCTGCGGGAGCGGTTTGAAAGGTCTTCTATAGCTGTTTCCATGCGCGCTACCCGATCAGACATGTCGTCCATTCTCTGTGCCGCCATATTATAACAAGCCGCCATATTATCTGCTTTCTCCTCCAAATGCACTGTACGCGAGCCTATTGCATGCACCTCAGCTGTGAGGGCTTTCGTTGTTTTCCCCAGTTCCAGTGCAATAAAATCTTTTAAATGCTGTATATCTTGCCTGGTAGCTGGGTCAGCCGCCTCCGGAGTGCCCTCGAATGAAGGAGAGGGAGACGTGGCGCGGCCGCCGCCATCTTGGATGTCTCCCGCGGCCTTGTGTCTGGACACGAAAATCAGCGCAACTTGCGATTCCTCGCAGGGTTTTTTCTTTGAGGACTTCATGGTACTCCCTGAGTCCACAGGGTGCTTAATGGTGCTTGTTGAGCTGGTTGGAAGTGGTTACATTCAGGTGGGGTAGCGGGATTCACCGGAGCTCAGGCACTATGCGACTGCTCTCATGGCCGGCCGACTCCGCCGATTTCGTTCATTTTTAGTACATTTGTACCTTACCATGATCTGTTTAAAAATAATTTTTTCAATTTATTTTTTGTCCAACCATTTTTGAGATATTGAACTTTCAAAATTGCCTAAACAATGCCATTAGCCACCATAAATTCAAATGTCATTATGAGATACCCATGATAACTACAGGCATGGGACATGCAATTTTAAAGCTTTTTAATAGGGCTTTCATTTGATATAAAACATGACACGATTTAAAAAAATTCACAAATTGTTAAAAAAAATTAAAGTTTTTTGAAAAAAATAATTAAATTTTCAAAAAATTCACACTTAAAGATATAGGTCTTGGAGCCAGTCAGTTCAAATTTCAAGATGCTGTCTTATCGGTATCATATAAAAATTCAATTATCTTGTTGGTAGTGACAAACATTTAAACCCCTCAAGTCCATTTTACATTGATAAAATTATGTGGAAAACTGAAAGGAATAGAGAAAAATATATGTACAGTGGCAAGAAAAAGTATGTGAACCCTTTGGGATTACGTGGAGTTTTGCAAGAATTGGTCATAAAATGTGCTCTGATCTTCGTCTAAGTCACAACAATTTGAAAAACACAGTCTGCTTAAAATAATACAACACAAACATTATATGTTTTCATGTGTTTATTGAACATAACATGTAAACATTCACAGTGCAGGGTGGAAAAAGTATGTGAACCCCTAGCCTAATGACTTCTCCAAAAGCTAATTGGAGCCAGGAGTGAGCCAACCTTGAGTCCAATCAGTGTGATATTATTGGATGTGTTGCTGAAAGCTGTCCTGCTGTTTAAAAACACACACCAGTTTTGGGTTTACTGGTTTCAAGAAGCACTGACTGATGTGAACCATGCCTCGCAGAAAAGAGCTCTCAGAAGACATACGATCAAGAATTGTTGACTTGCATGAAGCTGGAAAGGGTTACAAAAGTATCTCCAAAACCCTTGATGTTCATGTGTCCATGGTAAGACAGACTGTCTACAAATGGAGAAAGTTCAGCAGTGTTGCTACTCTCTCTAGGCGTGGTCGTCCTGTAAAGATGACTGCAGGAGCACAGCGCAGAATGCTTAATGAGGTAAAGAAGAATCCTAGAGTGTCGGCTAAAGACTTACAGAAATCTCTGGCACATGCTAACATTTTTGTTGACACATCTACAATAAGGTAAACATTAAACAAGAATGGAGTACATGGGAGGACACCACGTAGGAAGCCATTGCTGTCCAAAAAGAATATTACAGCACGTTTGAAGTTTGCAAAAGAGCACCTGGATGTTCCACAGCACTACTGGCAAAATATTCTGTGGACAGATGAAACCAAAATTGAGTTGTTTGGAAAAGACACACAACACTAATGTGTGGAGAAAAAAAGGCACAGCACACCAACATCAAAACCTCATCCCCACTGTAAAACATGGCGGAGGGAGCATCATGGTTTGGGGCTGCTTTGCTGCCTCAGGGCCTGGACGGATTGTTGTCATTGATGGAAAAATCAATTCCAGAGTTTATCAAGACATTTTGCAGGAAAAAGTAAGACCATCTGTCCGCCAACTGAAGCTCCGCAGAGGATGGGTGATGCAACAGGACAATGACCCAAAGCATACAAGTAATTCAACAAAAGAATGGCTTCTACAAAACAAAATATGCCTTCTGGAGTGGCCCAGTCTGAATCCTGACCTCAACCCGATTGAAATGCTGTGGCATGACCTTAAAAGAGCGATTCACACCAGACATCCCAAGAATATTGCTACACTGAAACAGTTTTGTGAAGAGGAGTGGTCCAAAATTACTCCAGATCGTTGTGCAGGTCTGATCTGCAACTACAGGAAACATTTGGTTGAGGTTATTGCTGCCAAAGGAGGGTCAACCAGTTATTAAGTCCAAAGGTTCACATACTTTTTCCACCCTGCACTGTGAATGTTTACATGTTCTGTTCAATAAAAACATGAAAACATATGTTTGTGTTGTATTATTTTAAGCAGACTGTGTTTTTCAAATTGTTGTGACTTAGATGAAGATCAGAGCACATTTTATGATCAATTAAATGCAAAACTCCACGTAATCCCAAATGGTTCACATACTTTTTCTTGCCACTGTAACCGGATTTTTACAGAGAATGAGAGTGGTGTTTGTAGATAGGGCAGGTAAAGGAACTATGCAAAACAAGTCCTGACATGTTTGTGCTTGTTTCTTCATGTACCTTTCCCCCACCATTTTACCTTTCTGACAACTTAGTTGTGGTCTGGCTCTCTGTGTGTGCACTTCCGTTCATTTGGTGGTGTGTTTTTAGTGAAGCTTTCTAGGACTTTGTGAAGCTTCTTTATTAAGTTTAATTCATTAAAGGTTTGATATATTTAGCTTGATCTAATTTGAAATATGGAGGACAATAAAGGTAAAAAAACTGCCGCAACCTGTTAAAAAAAGGGGGCACTGGGTTAGTAAAGACTTGAGGAAAGCAACTGATTGGATGGTTTCACATACAGGGTTATTCAGAGAGCAGTGAAAAGCAGGAGAATGACTGGAGAATGAAAAATTCTAGGTCAAAATAGCTGATTTGGAAAGTGAGATAAATGGGAGAATTTTTCTGGTTTGGCTATTCTGACCTAGAATTTTCCATTCTCCAGTCATTCTACTTTTCACCGCTCTCTGAATAACCCTGTAAATAGTGAAATCAACCCACACATGAAAGTATGCAATTCATGCAGATTGCAGTTAGGAAAGGGTACACATCTTTTTCCTTTATGTCTGTGACAATGCAATTACCCATTTGGTACTTAGCCAGAGTGCACTTAGCATTATTCTAGATGTGTCATGGTGGCTTCTGGTCGAGGTGGGACTCATATTGCAGGATTAAAAGCCGAAAAAGCATGTGTATGGGATAACGTGTTTTGAAATTCCAAACTGGTGCTGGAGTAAAGAATTCTGCATTAATGTTTTCTTTTCAAAGTACTCCAAACGCATGCCATGATATGCCACAGGGCATCTCCTAGCTCACATGCAATCCCTCAGTAGACTAGGGGTGATAAGGGGCCTTTGAAACATTACATGCATCATTAGAAGATTTACTCAAGCAAGTTTCTTAAAGACAGCGAGTAAGTGCGTAGTTTGACAGAACGCCAGATGAGATTATACCTTCAGTCTCATGCCCTCCTTATCAGGGGGTGCCCAGTCACCACCTCCTCGTAAAACGACACACAGGTGACATGAGTGGACCACGTATAAAAAGGGCAAAACCGAGCAGTATAGGAGGTCAACTCAGCTAGAGGACGTAATCTACAGCATGAGTTCCTGATTGAGACTCCTATGCCAGAGTAATAAACTTAGGGTTCCCAGTCCTTTGAACTGATTTGCAGGGGATGATGCAGACAACGCAAAAGGTGATGTAAAATATTTTTTGTAATAATTATTATTTTATTGTTGAAAAGTAGTACTCTCTCTTCTTTATGTAATAACGTTAAAAAATGACATACTGTATACCTACAAATAATCCATAATGTATGATTAGTACTTGTCTTTGTGCGCTATTATGTCAAGTGTGAATGTTCTGAATATCTGAAGTGCTCTACTGAGTCCCTCACTAAAAGCTAAAGATAAGAATGGGTACGGCAATACAGCCGCAGACACCATACGCTGAATGCAGACAAACAGTTTATAGAAGCAGGCAAGGAATGGTCTTGAAGACACTAGACGCTTGGCTGGACAGGAACTCTCTGCAGACTCATTATTATGCAACATTATTATGACACAGCTTTATGCACAGTCCTTTTGTAATGTCACAGTTTGGAGAGGAGGCCCAGCATGCAGACAACTCAAAATAAAAGAAATCCCTAATCTGACAGGCCGGTCCTAAAAGTGACCAGATCTATATTCACTGCCCTCCTCCACTAACCACTCAACCTCATTCACTCCGTCACTCCTTGCCCCCCCCCCTTGTATGTCTTTCTTTTCTCTGGTCTCTGAGGAGGATGTCTCGGCACTCCTCAAGTCCTCCTGCCCAACCCCTTGCGCCTTACCAGGTCAGTCTTGCCAGTTGTTGTCCCTGCTCTGACTCACATTTTCAACCTCTCACTCTTCTCTGGTGTCTTCCCTTCTGCTTTCAAACGTGCTCTGATCACCCCCATCCTAAAGAAGCCATCTGTTGACCCCACCTCCTTCTCAAACTACCGTCCCATTTTTCTGCTCCCTTTTGCCTCCAATATCCTAGAATGCCTGGTCTATAACCAGCTCACCGGTTATCTCACTGCTAACTCTCTACTTGATCCACACCAGTCCGGCTTTCGCTACCAGCACTCCACTGAAACTGCTCTGACCAAGGTGACTAATGATCTAGTTGCTGTCAAAACCAAAGGTTACTTCTCCCTCTTTATTCTTCTTGATCTTTCTGCTGTATTTGTATTTGACACTGTTCACCACCCTCTCCTGCTTCTCACGCTGCATCAACTTGGCGTCAGTGATCCCGCACTTTACTGGCTCTCTTCCTACCTCTCTCTTCACTCCTTCAGTGTCTCCTTCTTTGGTGCCTCTTCCCCAACTCCTCTCTCAGTTGTGGTACCTCAAGGCTCTGTTCTGGGTCCCCTACTCTCCTCGATCTATACCGCCTCTCTTGGCAACCTCATCTCTTTCTATGGACTTCAATAATATCCCTATGCTGACGACACCCAAATCCACCTCTCTGCTCCCAATCTCTCGCCTCCCGTGCAGGACCATGTTAGTGCCTGCCTGTCAGCTCTCTCCGACTGGATGACTTCCCGTTTCCTAAAGCATAACCTCTCTAAAACTGAACTTCTCGTCTTCCCTCCCTCTAAAAATAACATTCCTGCACCCATTTCCCTTCAGGTGAATGGTGCCACTATTACTGTAGGCGGACAAAAACAGATTCACTTTCAAGACGGCGCCGGACCGGGCACAAGTAAGGATTGTCAGAACACGAGTCTCTTCAGGAAAGGCAAACTTTATTGTGTCGTCACACAAGTGCCCACACAAGATTGAATCGCAAAGAGTGAGCCCCCCCTTTCACCCGTGCAAGGGATCTTATACCCAAAAATACGTAATTAGGTACATCCCAGTTAGCCCACCTCCCAATGACACTTTATTCCACCCCACGTGGGTTAATACCTCCCTTTGGCTAATACAAAGACATTTCATTAATTGGCTGTAAATTGGCAAACTTTGTGTTAGTTTCAGTAAATCAAAATTAATTGCTCTTACTGTTCCGGGCTGCGCCCTCCTCCCTTGCGCCTACAATCACTTGTTACAGATGGCACCTGGCCTGATCTCTACTCCTTTGTCTTTCTGCGGGCCCCAACGACCTTGGAGGATCTACTTCGCTTTTCTCCTCCGTGCCAGGAACAGCAGAGATCTTTCATCAAGCTTTAATTGCTTTTCTGCTAATCTAAACGCATTCCTAAATTTCTACGTATACCTCATTCTAGTTTCAGCTACAAACCTGTCTAGTTATATACAAGTGAACCAATATTCTGAACAAGATGGCCGCCTGTGTACAATGGCGGCCGTCTTCCAGCCTATTTCCACTTCATTCCCCCCTTGGCTCAAGTGTCAGGATCTTTTCCTGGCACTTGTAGCCATTACACTCCACTATTCTGAAACTCCTTGTACTGGGGGGGTTTCTTTCACTGGGAACATACCCTGTGGGATTATCAGTGGTATCTTCTGTGTTTGTGTAGATGTCAGTGCTGTTTTGCACAGTGGCCATAAACATAGCCCTATGCGGTATATCAGTATCCCTATGATCAAGATCACCACTATCATGAGTATCATGGATCCAATCCGTGAGATAAATCTCAAGATGGAACCAAACCATTCTCCCATTGCTCCAAACCCACGGAGCGGATTCCAGCCTTCGGCAGCAATCCTCCTGGCTATACCCTGCAACTGTGCTACCTTCTCTTGGTGATCTTGAATTACCTGGTAATAATCTGGGACTTCATGTGTAGTGTTTCTGATGAAGGTGCAACATTCATAGTGCATTGTCATTTCACACAATCCATTCAAGGCCGCACTGATCTGCTCAAGCGCTATATCATGTATCATCTGCACCTTTCGTAACTCACGCATTTCCAGATTCAGCAGCTGGATATCCATACTGGTTCTATTCAGAATCTTATCTATCAAATTGACATAGCTATTCAATTTCCTCATTATCTCTCCTCCCCATCCAGTCCATGCTGGCAACCATGTCTATATTCGATCCATCTTCGCGAACAATTCTTTCTTTGGTCTTTCAAACATCAGTGGGTACCTAGGGTGTAGTTCTGTGTCTGTGTTTGTGTCTTCTCCCCTTAGTCTCTGGATTGGGACTAGCTTAGCCAAATAACACATTCCCGTTATTGTTGGTGGTACCCATGTGTAACACACCCTTTCACAGCACACCTGGTACCCTCCTTTCACTATAAATGGTGATGAATGTAGTGTTCCCTTTGATATCTCTATCGCAAGGTGTCTCAGCCGTCTCATCATATCCACTGCACCCTGCCTCCCATTGGTCACATTCCCAATCACCGCCTCTTGGTCTCTAGTGAATTGCCTGCATCGTATGTATAAATAATTCGCCTTTTGTCCTGTTTTGAATATGTAAATGTATGATGTCCAGTTGAACTGACTTGAGTTACATAACCCACCCTCGTTATTTATTTTTTATCTGGTCCTAGTTGAAAACACCATTCTGGTGGATACACTGGTCCTATTATGGGGTACCCGGGACTGACTGATTCTGTCTTTTCCCTTGGTGCATCGACAGCATGTATTGTGACATTCCCTGATACAAACATACTCAAATTCATTGGAACAGAGGCAAATGGTATATGAATTGTCTTTGGGTGCAGTCTACTACACACCCAGCATGCGGTTTGCCCAGACTTTTTAGCATAGTCATATTTGAATTGCACAAGTAAGTGTCCTCTTGGGTTGGTTCCAGATAGCGCCTCTCGTTTTTGTCTCCACATGGTACGGTTCTCCATCACCGGGTGCGTACCATTCCAGATATGGGAAATATCCACTTTCCCCACATTGCCCGTACAATTAGAGCCTGCTCCACGCGAGAGTCCATAAATCAAATTAGCAAAATATAAAATCAGCACCACAAATGCCCCGAATGTCAGAATTCCTTGGGCAATTCTTTTCACAGTCACATAAACCCAATCCCTCCCCACCGGAATTTCAAAAGTAAAAAACATTTCTAGATAATCAAGGGTGGGGGCCGGCCCCTAAAAAGCACCCTGTGGGTATCCCCCGTTGGCGGGTGGTCAGGACCTGTGCCCATCAAAACACCCACTTGTTGATCCTCTGTATTATCTGGGTTAGGATCATTTAGGTGCTCATGGCTGTGGTCTTTGTCAGCTTCAGCCTCAGCGGGTTGGTCTCGTTGGTAACGACCTTCCATACTGGTTCAGGACTGGCTGCAGCTGCTTTCACTCTGGAGTGATGTATCCACGGGACCACCTCGGCAACCTTTACTGCTGTGGGGGTGATAACAGGACAAGATAAGGATCTCTCCATTTTGGACCTAGTGGATCATTTTTCCACTTTTACCCATTACTGAGTCACCCGGACAATACTTATGCAGTGAAGGATACAGAAAATGCGGTATATTATCCCCCACCCAAGTATTTAATTTCTGCATTGATTTACCCAGCATTACTACCTGATCATTTAGTTTAGTTTCTCCCAATGCCCGAAGGTCCCCCTTAGTCCATTAATTAGAGGGTTGGCCGTCCAAACATAAGTTCGTACGGACTTAGCTTCAATTGGGGGGTTGGTCTGCACCTAATGTGCAAAAGGACTATCGGCAGCAAGTCCAACCAGCTCAATAACGTCTCTTGGCACAGTTTGGACATCAAAGTCTTTAGGGTACGGTTCATTCTTTCAACTTTTCCCGAACTTTGGGGCCTGTAGGCGGTATGTAGCTTCCAGGTGATGCCCAGTAGCCGGGCAAGTTGTTGCAAACAGTTCTGGATACTTTTGGGAAATAGTATCGCCATGCGAAAAATAACAAATCTTGTCTGTCTTGTGAATCTCTTACTGCTGGTATGAAAAAGTTCATTGCACTTTTCTTCATTCTGGCAGTCTGTTCTTGATAAGGATCTCCTTGAGGAAGAACCTCACCAGTGGGACTTGATATTCTTCTGCTCCCAATTCTCCCAGACTGTGCAGTATTCGTGTGATCCGTAGATTATTGTGAGATTGATTGTCAAATTTTCAAAACGTGACGCGAAATTTTCTGCTCATTCAACTTCGGTTATTTCTTTGTCTTCCTCCTCCCCCACTATTTTTACGCCGAAGAATTTCAGCATCATCTTGTAGGCTCTGCGCAGTCTTTGCTGAACTTCTGAGGTGTTAACCATTAGGCGTGTCTCCTACGGATTTAGGGAAGTAGAGTAGAAATTTCGGCCTTGTGTCCGAGTTGGGAAAAGCCATTGAATTAATCATAATTGAGTTCTAATAGTTCATAATCATCTTGCCATTTGTGCAATATTATTGCAATGAACTTGCCGTGGGTTCAAACTTTCTCAAATTCATATAGAACTCGTAATTTGGCATAGAGGATTGCGGTTCTTTGCTTGCAGATCAATACTTTAGCTTGGTCTTCTGCTGGCGGTGGTGGTTTTGCAGCTGCTTTTGCGGCTTGGTCTGCGCGTCTGTTACCTTTTGGAATTTTATCACGGCCTTTTTGGTGGCCACGACAGTGCATGATGCTGACAGCACTTGGTTTCCACACTGCTTCCAGGAGGGCCGCGATTTCAGCCGCATATTTAATTTGTTGTTCTGAAGACGTGAGTAGGCCTCTTTCTTTATAGAGTGCACCATGTGCATGGACTGTCATGAAAGCGTACTGGAATCTGTATAGATATTTACTCTTTTGCCTTCAGAAATTTCAAGGGCTCTGGTTAAAGCTGTTATTTCAGCCAATTGTGCAGATGTATGGCCTGGCAGTGGCTTTGCTTCGATGACTTCTTCTGTTGAGACTACTGCATAGCCGGAGACTTTCTTCCCATCATCCATATAGCTGCTACCATCAGTGAATAGCTGTAGGTCGTATTTGTCTAGGGGTACGTCTTGCAAATCTGGCCTGCTACTGAACACTTCTTCCATAACTTGGAGGCATTCATGATCTGGATCCTCTTCACAGTCAGGCAGTAAAGTAGCAGGGTTTAAGGTAGCGATGAGGTCCAAATGAACCCGTGGATTTTCACACATCATGGCTTGGTACTTCGTCATCCGGCTGTTGCTGAACCAGTAACCTCCTTTGACATTCAGCAGAGCCTTGACAGCGTGGGGCACCTTGACATGAAGAACCTGTCCAAGGGTCAGCTTGTCTGCTTCTGCTATCAGCATTGCAGTGGCAGCCACTGCTTTCAGGCATGGGGTAGGCCGCAGGCCACAGGGTCGAGTTGCTTGGAGAGGTAGGCCACAGGCCTCAGTCATGAGCCAAAAGTCTGAACCAAACTCCTGTTGCTGTTTGCTCTTCTTTCCAATGAAAGGGATCTTGTCCCCCCCCTTCGTGGCCTGATGAAGCGGCTTGGCAATATCTGCGAAGTTGGGGATCCACAGGCGGCAGAAGCCTGCAGCTCCCAGGAACTCACGGACTTGCCTCCTGGTCTTGGTTGGGGTATGCGGCACACTGCTTCTTTTCTTTCTGCCCCCAGTGCACGTTGGTACCTGTTAACTGGAAGCCCAGATATTTTACACTGCGTTTACATATTTGTGCTTTCTTTTTAGAAACTCTGTAACCTGCTTGGCTTAGCAGATGTAGCAAAGCTTTTGTGGCGGATAAACAGTCTTTTCTGTGGGGGAAGCCAGTAATAAATCATCAACATATTGTAGTAACACTACTTTGTCTGGCTGAGCGTTGAAGGCGAGGAGATCTTGGCTAAGCGCGCACCTGAAAATCGTGGGCGAATTTTTTTTTGAAACTTTGAGGGAGGCGCGTCCACGTCATTTGATAGCGCGCCCCCGTGGTAGACTTTTCCCACTGAAATGCAAAAAGGGCTGGCTTGCTGGAGCCAGACGGATGCAAAAAAAAGCGTCTTTTAAATCAAGCACTGTGTAATATTGTGTATCTCCGGGAATTAACGCCAGTAAATTGTATGGATTAGGAACCACAGGGTGTAATGTTACTGTGGCCTCGTTGACAGCTCGTAAATCTTGGACAGGGCGATACTCTTGTGTCCTCTCTTTCAAGACTGGCAATAGGGGTGTGTTCCATGGTGACACGCAGAATTTTAATATGCCGTGATCTTTAAATCTCTGTAAATATATCTGTATATTCTGCTTGGCTTTCTGTGGGATATGATATTGTCTTAGAGCCACCGGTGTTGCGCCGGGCTGTGATTCAACTCATCTGGGCGGGTTTTCCTCCGCCCCCACCTCAGGAATTCCAAGGAGTAGTGCGTGCGGATCCGGCGTGGCAGACAGAGTAGGTGCCGTGCGCCATTCTTCCTCCTTTGACATAACTACTGCGATTTTCACAGATTGTGGATTGTGCGGACTGGCTGGAATATGCTGCCGAGCAGAGCCGCCACTTTCCGGCAGATCTAATTGAGCGTGACCCCCGGGAAAAAACATAATTTGGGCTTGCAATTTGCAAAAGATATCCCGCCCCAGGAGCCGGATGGGACATTCGGGCATATACATATACACATTGTATAAACAATATTTTTAGAGATCTTTTCCCGTAGCCCAAAACAGACTCTTAATACCACATCTGAAAAAAATAAATTATTCCATTGTCATAAGACCATTCCTAACATCTCATAACAATAAAATAACTATTCCATCAAAAATTAAACAAAAACATACTTTTTAGAAACAGTAAAGAAAAACTACTTTAATTATTTCTCGAATTTTTTTTTCTTTTAATATTAACTTTCTAACCGTTTCATATATTTCAATTTAATCTTAGCTCTGAACAAAACTAAAACTTTTGGAATAATATTAACACAAAATGTAAACATATATCTTGCACTCAACAGACTTCAGACAAATATTCTATTGTAGTAATCCTTTTTTTTTTTTTTTCTCTATTTTTCTTTACTTTGAATTCGCTGCACAGATACACAAAGGGTTATTCTTTCCAGCTATCAGAGAGCAAAAAAAAAAACAAAGTGACTCCCTCCTCTTTCGCCTTTCAAACAGTCTGTCAGAAAGGAGGGGGCCTATACACCAGGGAAGAGAGGAGAGAGGAAAAAAAAAAACCCCAGTACGAAGCCCAATCTCACAACCTCTCAGTCATTCCTACTTTAGTTTAATAGATCAATTATAAACACAATCGGACAAAATCAGTCCGAATCACACACACAAGCCATACAGCACCGCAATCATCTCACTCCGTAAAATATTAATTAATTTATATATGCTCCCATCGGCATCTCAATCTTTTCTGGTGGAGCCTCTCTATCTCCTCCACTCGCTGCGCCCTGCTCTTCTTCCTCAGTCACACAGGACGGAGCAGAGGGAGCTGACCGAGACACAGCAGCTGCCCGCTCCCCCTCTCCGTCCGCGCAACCGCGGCACTCAAAACTTTCCTAGCTGCCCCATAACATAATGGATAGGACGGGGGTAAAACATCACTCTCTTCCGGTTGTTCTACTAACACCTCTCTCTCTCTCTCCATTATTTGGGGGTCCTGCTTCTTATTTCTCCCCGCTATCATTATAAAATGACTCTTGTTTTAATACAATATTTCCATATATCTATATACGGGTATTGTTCAGGATGTCCGTACTGCTCTGTGACTTGGGAATGTACCTTCTGTACCAACTCCGGGTCCATTGACCCCTGCTCTGGCCATCCTGGGACTAATAACGGCCACACAACTGTACACATTACTTTTAACTTCTCTTTTTTTAATTCTACACCATAGTCATGAGTTTTATATAATGCTTCGAAATTCCGCATCATATATTCTAGGGGCGTCTCACCCTCCTTCACCTTCTTGGGCTTAGATGACCCGTTACCTAGTATTATTCTTGAAAACAGTACTCTTTGCAATACAGATATATTATTTCAACAACAGTTAAAATCTACAGTCTGATACTTCAGTCAACAATTCCTTCGTGTCTGCAGGCGCTTCCCCCTTCAGTAGCCGTCTGCAGTCGCCTGAGCCGGAAACATACGTTCGGGGTCAAAACTCGTATTTGCTTCCTCGCGGAGCGAGTAGGCGCACGTTCACTCACAGCACTCGAGTCAATTCATTCACAACACATACCGTATCAGATGCTTTCATCACATAACAGAACATAAAACACTTCAACTCTTTTTTTTTTTAGCCGAGGGGTACTCAGTCCCTCCTCTGTGGCTCCTTATACCCCGTAATTTGAACTCTAACTCTTGACTGCTTGTGACTATGTGCACCCCGTTCTATATCTCTACTGCCGTCTGCAATTCCAATTTGCCTTATGGGTAATCTCACCCACCGGCACCACTATCTCTGCAGCTACCGCTGGCTCCACTATGAGCCCTTTTCACTACACGACGTGCACACTAGCACTGACTCAGGCTCTCAGCCCAGTCACAGAAAATCCCTCCTCCTTTCCCTTTTACCCACGTGGTGAAGCTCTATTTACAAACACTGACTACTGACTTATGCAACTCCACGTGGTTACCTTCTCCCTCACTTACAGAACTACCCTTTGATTGGCATTCAATTCCCCCGAATCCAGACACCCGCTAGCCACTCTGGCTCCTTCAATGTCAGTGCTATCAGCGGCGGGCTAGATATGCCAATAGGATGGTGGCCATCGCATCCTCTTATCCGTCTATCTCAGTCGGACGTTTCCCTTAGATACCGGTATCTCCTTTAGACATACAAAACATAGAAGACACGTTACCTATCGCCGGCGCTGCTTGCTGTTTCCTCAGACTCGTGTGTCCCCGGTAGGGGTCCGTTTGGGACGAGACGAGGTCCACTGAACAGGAAATCCTGCTTGCGCCTGCAGATGTCAGCTCACCTTCAACGGACGCCCAACCATCGGGATTCTCGCACCCGCTGCAGTCAAGCACTGCACTGTGTTCACAGCAGCCCGTTACTGTGTGCCCGGAAAGGGCCCGTATCCCGGCTCACGATGCCCCCAAAAATGTAGGCGGACAAAAACAGATTCACTTTCAAGACGGCGCCGGACCGGGCACAAGTAAGGATTGTCAGAACACGAGTCTCTTCAGGAAAGGCAAACTTTATTGTGTCGTCACACAAGTGCCCACACAGGATTGAATCGCAAAGAGTGAGCCCCCACTTTCACCCGTGCAAGGGATCTTATACCCAAAAATACGTAATTAGGTACATCCCAGTTAGCCCACCTCCCAATGACACTTTATTCCACCCACGTGGGTTAATACCTCCCTTTGGCTAATACAAAGACATTTCATTAATTGGCTGTAAATTGGCAAACTTTGTGTTAGTTTCAGTAAATCAAAATTAATTGCTCTTACTGTTCCGGGCTGCGCCCTCCTCCCTTGCGCCTACAATCACTTGTTACAGATGGCACCTGGCCTGATCTCTACTCCTTTGTCTTTCTGCGGGCCCCAACGACCTTGGAGGATCTACTTCGCTTTTCTCCTCCGTGCCAGGAACAGCAGAGATCTTTCATCAAGCTTTAATTGCTTTTCTGCTAATCTAAACGCATTCCTAAATTTCTACGTATACCTCATTCTAGTTTCAGCTACAAACCTGTCTAGTTATATACAAGTGAACCAATATTCTGAACAAGATGGCCGCCTGTGTACAATGGCGGCCGTCTTCCAGCCTATTTCCACTTCATTACTTCTGCCGCTAAGGCCCGGTGCCTCAGTGTCCTCCTAGACTCTGATCTCTCCTTTACTCCTCACATTCGGTCACTAACCAAATCCTGCTACTTCCACCTAAAAAACATTGCACGCATATGCCCTGTTACGTGGGACCTGCCCTGACATGGTGTAGAAAGGGTGTGAGCTAGATACGCAGTGACTAGGATACAAAAAAGTTTAAGATTAGGCACCATCCCCCTTGGTGGGTCAACGGAGTAGAGGTCTCTTGCTGTGCAGCCCCAATACTCAAAACAATAAATAAAACTCCGGATACCACAATATTAGTTCAAGTGGATTTATTCCAAAACCAAGAAATAACAACGACGTTTCGACCACAACTGGTCTTTGTCAAGCCTAATTCAAAAATGTCATGAACAGGAAATAAATAGCATCACAGATCAATTAACAAACAATCAATCAGTTATTGCAAACGTTCTGTGCATACTAACCCAGTGATTTAAAAACAAAGTATGTCCATAAGCTGGTTCTTCTATTAACACATTAATTCACATCATCTTAATTACAAAAAGAGTTATTATTCATATATTAACTACAGTATATACCAGATAATGGACACTGGTTCGCAAATGATGAAATTGATAGAATTTATGATAAAGTATAGCTTACTATTACAGCTACAACAAAATAATTCCTTTCCCCCTCCTTTATATCTGTGAAAAGAGGAACAATGAAACACACTTAAGTCGTACACTCTATGAGAGGAAACATATAAAATAAAATTGTATGCACATATACACACATATACACATACACATACATATACATATACATACACATACACATATGTGCAATCGCACGTGGTAAACTGTAATTACAAAAATGGTGAAAAGTCTGCTTCCCTATTGAGGCCATGTGGGGAGAGAGTATTAAGGTGATAAATCCAATACAATTCTCTTCTCTTAAGTAATTTTTCTCTATCTCCACCTCGTGTTGATTTGGGTACCTCATCAAGGACTTGATAACGCAACTGTGAAATGTCATGTCCACTAGATAAAAAATGTTCTGGAACTGGGAGTTCAGTTTTTCTTGTCCTAATGTCTGATCTATGTTTGATAAACCGATTCTTAACTTTTTGTATGGTTTCACCCACATAAATCAAACCACATGGACACTTCAATAAGTAAACCACTTGAACTAATATTGTGGTATCCAGAGTTTTATTTATTGTTTTGTGACTAGGATACAGACATGAAAACTGCTACAAAACAGAAAAACAACTAGGTTTATTTATAACCACAAGAGCAAGATCCCAATACCAGAACATGAAACCAAAACAACATAAGAGGACTATACACTAGAGCAACATAAGCAAGAACATAAACTGGATTAAAACTAGAGAAAGAACATGAAATGAAAACATAAATAACAGACACAAACATAAACCAGAATACAACCTAGAAACAATATCACACAGAAACATAAAAGAAATGAGCGTAAATCAAGAACATAAACCAGAATGCAGACAGGAGTCTGAATGAGGTAGAATCAAGTGAGCTTGTATCAGATCAAATGAGGCAGCGCCCTTCGCAGTGGTGTATTTTGGCCTAGGCCAACAAGGCCTAGGCCTAGGGCGGCACTTTCCAGGGGGCGGCAGCCCGCACTGGAGGCCCCACCCCAAAATTTTTTTTTTTTTTTTTTAACTTTTGCAAAGTATTTTGCCAGGAAGGATACATTCAGATTTCACTAATTTTCAAGCATGTCCTGGGTAGGCAAGGCCTAGGCTTTCACTTTCCAGGGGCAGCAAAAAACCTCACCACTAAATGGGTTACTCACAGAGCACCGAAATGACGCCAACATTTTTCCAATTCACCATTCACTGCAGGGTCCCCAAAGTGCATGGAGTCGGCCGCTGAATGCTGTCACCGCAAACCCGTGGCCTGCTGTTTTCAAAAGAACTACTGAATGAAAATGTCTGGAATTTACATATAAGATCCTATGATTGATAATAAAAAGTTCTGTTACAGAAAAAAGAAAAACCGCTATTAAAAAAAGGGGGGGGAAATTTTGCTGAAAAATTACTAAAAGTTACTAAAAAAAAATCAAAGACTTTTTACTGCAGATTAAAATAATATATGGTTTATTAGATATTGCATAAAAACGGGAATATTTTTAACATTGAAACCTATGGGGTTCGCCTGAATAAACCTGCTGATTGAAACCACCAAACATCAGAGCATTTCACTGCCATTTCTCTGCTGTTTGGTGTTCTCTGAATAGATTAACCATTACTTCTCTATGGGGATTTGCAATACCTTCAAACAGCACCGTACTTGCTGGCAGTTCGCCAAACTTGTGTGTGAGCATATCACAGAGCAGTAGTGTACTTAGGGGAGTGGTGGAGGGCGGGCCGCCCCAGGTACCAGTGATTATTGGGGTGTCATTATGGGGTACTAGGAGGTGCCACTGTCACTGTGTGTCAGCTTTGAGCTGTGTTCTCAAACAACGAGCAGCGGAGCAGGGCGTTTGCATACGGAATAAAATCGAATAGAATAAAAATCTGATGCACTCATACACACCGCACATTGCATTGCTGGGAGTTTTATTGCTGTGGATTCTGATACGCTGACACACACACCACACATTACATTACTGGGAGTTTTTTGCTGCGAATTCTGATACTCATACACACTGCACATTGCATTGCTGGGAGTTTTATTACTGTGGATTCAGTGATACACACTGCATATTACTGTGAGTTTTATTGTCCTGGAGCTCTGGGATACGCTCATACACACTGCACATTACTGTTAGGCTTGTGCACCGATTTTTTTTTTCGGTTCGATTCGGTTCGATTTGTTCGGATGTTTAAACTTTTTGATTCGGCTCGTTTCGACCGATTTCTGTTTCGATTCGGTTCGGCTCGTTTTTCGTGTACATTTTTTTTTCGGAATATCGACCATTTTTAGTGTTTTCGGGTCACTTTGCTCATTTTTTGTATCGACTTTTCGGAAATTTCGGAAATTTTCGTTTTTTCGGAACGTCTGTTCTCCTCGTTTCAAAGTGTCTATGATAATTCTGGCGATTCTATCGTGTTTTTTTTTATTAAATAAAGATCCTTTTTTTCTTATGAATAATTGAATATACATTTCACAACTTTATTTAATCATATTAAAATGGTATGAAAGCCAAGGAACAAAAAAAATGAACAAAACGATTTAAAAAACGCTAAACTGAACCGAATGCCACAAGAAACAAGTGATACGCATTTACAAATACAAAATTTACAGAATCAGCGATATAACCGATAATAGTTAAATATACGATTTCCAGAATTACCGAAATGGAACCGAAATCACGAATGGAACCGAAATCATGAATAGAGCAAAAATAAATTTCGATTTGACACATTTCAAGTCCATTCGAAAAATCCGAAAATTTATCGTTTCGGCTCGGAAAACTTTTCGGATCTATCGGTTTTCGGGTCCGACCCGATTCGGAAATTCGGCCGAATCCGAAGACACGAATCGGGAAATTTCGTGAAAATTCCGAAACCCCGAAACCCGAAACGCACATCCCTAATTACTGCGAGTTGTATTGCTGTGCAGTTCTGATATGCTCATACACAGTGCCCATTTCTGTGGGTTTTATTGCTGTGCAGCTCTGCGATACACTCATATGCAGTGCACGTTTCTGTGGATTTTATTGTTCAACCAATTAGAGCGGCTGTGATCCAGTATACTTGACATGAGTGGCTGTTCTTTGTAAAAATGCTTGAATTTAAACATTTCATAATTTTCTTTATCTCAATAGATACATTTGAAATGGTATACAAAATATACAAGGCACTTGGTATCCACTTTTAATATAAAGAGAGGAAAAGGCGGAGCTCTAAGAGGAAAAGGTGGAGCTTAAAGAGGAAGGGTGGGGATTAACCAGGAAGAGGTGTGCCCTTGACAGGAAGGGGTGCCTCAAATTTAAATTAGGGGGTGCACGAGTTTAGTCAGGCCTAGGGCAGCACAAAACCTAAATACACCACTGACCAATGCCCGGTTTAAATTGAATCAGGCAGGGAGGTGGCTGCATGAGGCGTGGCTTGAGAGGGGGGCGCGGTCTGGTGAAGGTCTTTTAAAAACCAACAGTTTTTCTAAGCAGGGCCAGATCGTGGTTATCCATACCTGAGCTCCTTGTACCTGAATTCTCTCGTGATTTAACCTGTTATTGACCTCTGCTTGTTTTCTGACTATTCTGCCTTCCGTTGCCCTAGATTATTTTCTTGTACTACGCTCCTGCACTGATATCGACCCGGCTATTCCCTTTGACTATTCTATACTCTGTATTCCTGATTCTGGCTAATCTGACTACCCCCGTGTTGCTGACCTGCTTTTGTATTACGACATTGTCTTTGATTAACCCTTTCTGTCTAGCTAGTATACCTGGCCAATTCTAAGGTTCTGGCTCAGCTGGATACTAATCATTAGTGGCTTTCTATTACCATTTCTGCATATGAGCCGCCATAGAAGTGGCTTGAGTCAAAAAGAAGGGAGATGCTAACTGATGCCGACAGCAGCAAGATGTAGGAGTCCATGGAGCCTTACGCTACCCTCCGTGAGCTCTGCAGTGGTGCACACGGACAGATATTTATTTCCAGTTTCCTTCTGCATTTGGCCAGAGGAGGTAGCAGTTAATGACATCCTCTGTCGTGGCACCAGAGGTAAGTATGGGATTCTTTTAAGATATTATTATAAGAGTTATGTGATTTTAACACCAGACGAGGCCTAACAAGACCGAAACGATCGTCGGGGGTTGCTGCATCTCTCATGCAGGGATGACGTCCTTGGCAGGTCAGTATTGTCCACCCTTTCTTGGTGAGAGCAGGCTGATTTGCATATAGAGCATTCGTCCCTGTAACGGCACAATCGAACAAAAACCCTGTGAGACCTGAGCGGGCCCCACCGTAGAGCAGGCCACTAGTGCAGCTGCTCATCCTCCTCAGGACCCTCACAAACCTCTTTTTTCTCAACACCAGAGAAATGACTACATGTGATCACCATCATTGGAAACAGGAATGACAACCTGTGCGACAACAGCAGGTGAAGCACTGCATATGATAGTGATCATCAATGGACACAGGGTCGGCAGTCTATGTGATACCTGCAGGTGAATCACTGCATTTAGCTGCGCTCGCTAATGAAAACAGTGGATGTTGATACCAGATACCAGCGCACTGTAATTGGCTGCAGTAATTAATGGGAACAAAAAGTTGAGCCCTTACAGACCAATGGATTTTTATTGGACATCTTGAAGGTTATTTCAGCACACTTCCCAGACTTTTTTGCCCTTGATAAAGTCACACTGTGCTGCAGCAAATCCCATGTCCTTAGTATGCTTTATCTCTAGACATTTCTTTGTCCAAATCAATTTGGAGTGCATATTTAAAAATGTTTGTATATTTTTTAGCGAAATCAGCTGGAAGTACATGTGGTGACATGTTGTCTCCTCCTAAAACATTTTAACATATACACTTTACCCTTAAGAAAATCTATCCAAAATAGGAAAAATAATATTTTAAACAATTATCCTAAACAAGATCTCATATAGACAAATGACTGCAGTACAACGCTTTGCCCATTGTATACTATCGTGGATCACGCCGCCGCAAAAGGGCCCAAACCAGTGCTACCTCAGCTTAATACTAGGGATGCACCGATACCACTTTTTCAAGACCGAGCACGAGTACCGATACTTTGTTTCAAGTTCTCACCGATACCGAGTACCGATACTTTTTTTATGTCATGTGACCGCTTTCCAATAAGAACAGACCTCATATAAAAATGCCCCCAGCTCATGGATATGCCCCCCAGCTTTCATGGATTATGCCCCAGCTCTCATGAATATGCCCCCAGCTCTCATAGATATTGCCCCCAGCTCATGGATATGCCCCAGCTCATGGATATGCCCCCCAGCTCATGGATATGCCCCCCAGCTCATGGATATGGCCCAGCTCATGGATTTGCCCCAGCTCATGGATATGCCCCAGCTCACACATAGATTTGCCCCAGCTCATGGATATGCCCCAGCTCATGGATATGCCCCAGCTCACACATGGATTTGCCCCAGCTCATGGATATGCCCCCCAGCTCATGGATATGCCCCAGCTCGCTCATGGATATGCCCCAGCTCATGGATTTGCCCCAGCTCATGGATATGCCCCAGCTCATGGATATGCCCCAGCTCACACATGGATTTGCCCCAGCTCATGGATATGCCCCAGCTCATGGATATGCCCCAGCTCACACATGGATATGACCCAGCTCGCTCATGGATATGCCCCAGCTCATGGATATGCCCCAGCTCGCTCATGGATATGCCCCGGCTCATGGATTTGCCCCAGCTCATGGATTTGCCCCAGCTCATGGATATGCCCAGCTCATGGATATGCCCCAGCTCATGGGATATGCCCCAGCTCATGGATATGCCCCAGCTCACACATGGATATGCCCCAGCTCATGGATATGCCCCAGCTCATGGATATGCCCCAGCTCATGGGATATGCCCCAGCTCACACATGGATATGCCCCAGCTCACACATGGATATGCCCCAGCTCACACATGGATTTGCCCCAGATCATGGATTTGCCCCAGCTCATGGATTTGCCCCAGCTCATGGGATATGCCCCAGCTCACTCATGGATATGCCCCAGCTCACACATGGATATGCCCCAGCTCACACATGGATATGCCCCAGCTCATGGATTTGCCCCAGCTCATGGATCTGCCCCAGCTCACCTGGCACCTGGAGCTCTCCGCGAAGATACTGACCTTCCTGAGCGACGCCGGGAAAGTCTTTGCGCGTGCGCTCGTTGGAAGGCCCCCAGCCGCGACCACGTGGGACCATGTGATCGCGGCTGGGGCCTTCCAATGAGCGCACGTGCGGAAACTTTCCTGGCGTCGCCCAGCAAGGTAAGTATCATCGCAGAGAGCTCCAGGTGCCTGTCCTAATGCTCTATCGGCATTCGGACAGGCCCTGCAGCTGCTCACTGTGTTCATACTTACCTTCCTGAGCGACGCCGGGAAAGTTTCTGTGCGTGCGCTCGTTGGAAGGCCCCATTCGCAATCACATGGTCCCACGTGGTCGCAGCTGGGGGCCTTCCAACGAGCGCACGTGGAAGACTTTCCCGGTGTCGCCCAAGAAGGTAAGTATGAATGCCGTGAGCAGCTGCAGGGCCTGTCCGAATGCCGATAGAGCATTCGGACAGCCGCCCCAGCCCCTCGGATGCCGGCAAGTCGGCTCAATGCCGGCTTCCGGTATCGGGGAAAATATCGGGGGGTACTGCAGGAGTACCTAGTACCGATACCGATACTAGTATCGATATTGGTGCCGATACTGGGTACTGCAGGAGTACCTAGTACTCCTGCAGTACCCGGTATCGGCACCAATATCGATACTAGTATCGGTATCGGTGCAACCCTACTTAATACCTTGACAGAACCTTTCTTGTGTACTATTCAACAGTCTGGGCTTCCTACAGGCAGCACAGGTGGTACTTATAATCAGCCCTGTGTTCTTCTATGTAAGGGAGACACACCCCTTCCACCAGTGGTTTAAAATGGCAATGCACTATACTTAGCGTAAGCCTGCTTGAAGCATTGTTATCCAGCTGTGTTCCTATCTACTGTTCCTGGTGTCCAGTGTCCTTGTGTCACTTTATCCACCTTCTAGCCAGGCCCCCTGGTGGTGAGAGATATCCGTGTCTGCTCTTGTGGGTTTCTGGGCTAGCCAGTTAAGGCTATCCTTCCCTGGACTTCCCTGTGGCTGATTGACCTGTGGTCGCATGACCTGCCCTGCTCCATAAATATGGCCAGCAGTGCATCAGCTCCCTGCTCCTGGATAAGTATTTTCTTACTGAATGCCTGATTTTTTGATATTATTCTGCAACCCTGTGTGTGACTATTGGCTTAAATTCTTGACCATTCTCTTGTCTGCTCCCTGTACCCTGTATTTTGATATCCTGTGTACCGACCTCGGCTTGTCTGACTTGTTGTCCTTGCTCTCTATTCCCTGGCTTACTGCTGACACTCTTCTCTGGCGTCTAGACCTTGCTCTCCCTGACTACTCTTGATATTCCTGTTTATATTCTGTGTGTCCTGTTTTCTTGTCTATGTGCCCAGCAGCATATTATAGTCTGTGTTAGAGGCCATCTCAAGGACCTCATTTCTAGTTTAGGGTTCTGTGTTTGCTACTGGGCATTTCGTATTGTGGTCTTTTGCCTATCCCTGTTGTATTGTGGTGTTTTTTCCTTGCCCTGTATCCTGCATAGATTCAGAAGCCCAATATAAGGACCTTATCCCAGTGCAGGGATTCCTCTTGTGTGTGTATCCTGTTCTATCATTTCGTGTCAAGCATCTGTTTATATTCTGTGTGCTGGGTTCTGCATCATGCAGCCAGCAACAAACCTGCCTAAAGGGCTTAACAACACTCAGTATTAAGGGCCCTCCTTGGCTCAAGCCATGGGCCTTTGTGACATCTTGTCTCTTTGGTCTCCAGCTTCCAGTGTCCTTAACTCTCTGGTCTCCAGCTTCCAGTGCCCTTG
The DNA here is from genome assembly GCA_009667805.1 of Leptobrachium leishanense. Taxonomy (NCBI): domain Eukaryota; kingdom Metazoa; phylum Chordata; class Amphibia; order Anura; family Megophryidae; genus Leptobrachium; species Leptobrachium leishanense. The sequence continues at coordinate 184,979,892 of CM019066.1, forward strand.
CCTCTATGGTCTCCTACTTACAGTGCCTCTGTATATTTGGATGTGTACCTACAGCCCTGTAATCTACTTTGTCTGCCTACTGCCCTGGGACCAGCTTTGCCTACCTACTGCCCTGGAACCTGCTTTATCTACAACCGCCCGTGCTACTTGCCTTTTGTTCTTCACCTATTCCGCCTGCCTCGTGTATCTCCTGAGTTTCCTGTTGTGTTCCCCTTAGTGTATCTGTGTCTTGTTCCTTCCTTCATCATTTGTTTCTCCTCCCTTTCTTCTCCCTAAGTTGTCCCTTTTCTAGCCTTGTCCCTCACCATTGTTTTACTACTTATTTGTCAGTTTTCTCCAATAAACCACTTATTCAACCTCAGTTCAGTGTCTCTGCGTGTTTATCACCACATATTTTGCTCATAACTTTGCCCTCCTTACACCGAACGTGACACATACAAGGACATCCAACTTCCATATATTTCACGTGCTGCATAAATGACCAAATGAGAATAAGAATACATAGGTAAATATCATTTATGGGATAAAAAAAATTGTTGCCATGACTACAATTCACCACACAGCTGATGTGCGGACAGGTGCGGTGAAAGTGGACACTCAAAGATTACCGTCTTTCACATAAAAAATACATTGTATGTGTGTAAGCAAGCCTGGCAACCGAGGAGCTGAATGTGCATAATAAAAAGCCACTATGCTGCTGTCCCAAAGCTAGGAACAAAGTACCGCGTGCACAATAACAAGACAAAATAAACACTGGCATAAGAACAACTAGTAAAACAATACGCTAGCTGTTCAACTGTACTTGTAAACAAAGCACCACAACCAAATAGTAACCACATCATGATATTGCATAATCTTACATATCAATATATATATATTTTTTTATAAATGTCTAAAAATATTAAGAATGCAAAATGTAACAATTTCAGAAGTGGTGATCATAATTATAATGCTAACAATATTAACAATACATAGGATATTCTAATTCCTTGGGAAGAGAAAATCCATGAGCGACTGAATGAGAGCAATTATACAGCTCCACGATATGGTAGTTCACTATATAATTATTTCCTGAAACAGTAGAATATAATACTCCATTGTCAGGAACCATGCTTAGGCACACAAAAAGGTTGCAGAAAGACCCTCACCAAATTGAACCCCGGCAGCCCTTTTCCTGGTTTACTCATTAGGACCTTTTGTTTTGTCCAGTCTGGGTTTTTCCTGTTTGTAGGAAGCCTTAGGTGTTTCCAGATCAAGCCCTGTTTTTACCCTGAGCTTCTTGTTATTTACCCCCTTCACTCCAGAGATCAATATAACCCGGGTTTTCAAAGGCACCATCAGGAGCCCGGTATTGAGTTATCTTGAACTGCAGCTGAGCAGGACAAAAGTAAAAGAAATTTGTTTTCTTTTTGGCTTAGGTCCCCCAAGTTTTTGTCCTGTGGGCATAATGCCCAAGGTGTTAAAACAGTTTACAGTTAAAATCAGAGTTACAATGTTTAAAATTAGCCAGGGAATGTCCTTATCGGGATTTCCCCAGCTGATGTCGAGAGCCAAGAGCTGCAGTTCTAACTTCAGCAGTAACTGAAGATGGCGACATCTGCCTGCCAAATTAGTTATTACTCTAATATTTTTATTAATTAAAATGATTTTCCAAAAAAACACTGGCTGCGTTTGTTTTTGGAAAATCACTTGGTAGTGAAGGGGTTAAGGATGTTCTTCCAAGGACCAAATGCCTTTGCATTAGTTTGATCTTGGTGCTACCAGACCTCTCTGATTTACCTGGGTATACATGTATTTGGGGTCTGATGTCTGGGTATACATATATTGGGGGGGTCTGATGTCTGGGTATACATGTGTATACAGTTTAAATATGCAGCAGGTCTCTGCATTCTAGTCTGCCGGCATGCTTCAGACACTGAAGCATGCTGGCAGACATACAGTCAGGTCCAGAAATATTGGGACATCGACACAATTCTAACATCTTTGGCTCTATACACCACCACAATGGAGTTGGAATGAAACCAACACAATGTGCTTTAACTGCAGACTGTCAGCTTTAATTTGAGGGTATGTACATCCAACTCAGGTGAACGGTGTAGGACTTACAGCAGTTTGCAGATGTGCCTCCCACTTGTTAAGGGACCAAAGGTAATGGGACAATTGGCTTCTCAGCTGTTCCATGGCCAGGTGTGTGAAATACCCTCATTACCCCAATTACAATGTGCAGATAAAAGGTCCAGAGTTTATTTCAAGTGTGCTATTTGAATTTGGAATCTGTTGCTATCAACTCTCAAGATGAGATCCAAAGAGCTGTCACTATCAGTGAAGCAAGCCATCATTAGGCTGAAGAAACAAAAAAAAACATCAGAGAGATAGCAAGAACATTAGGTGTGGCCAAAACAACTGTTTTGAACATTCTCAAAAAGAAGGAACGCACCGGTGAGCTCAACAACACCGAAAGACCCGGGAGACCACAGAAAACAACTGTGGTGGATGACCGAAGAATTCTTTCCCTGGTGAAGAAAACACCCTTCACAACAGTTGGCCAGATCAAGAACACTCTCCAGGAGGTAGGTGTATGTGTCTCAAAGTCAACAATCAAGAGAAGACTTCACCAGAGTGAATACAGAGGGTTCACCACGAGATGTAAACCATTGGTGAACCTCAAAAACAGGAATGCCAGATTAGAGTTTGCCAAACAACACCTAACAAAGCCTTCACAGTTCTGGAACAAGATCCTATGGGCAGATGAGACCAAGATCAACTTGTACCAGAGTGATGGGAAGAGAAGAGTATGGAGAAGGAAAGGAACTGCTCATGATCCTAAGCATACCACCTCATCAGTGAAGCATGGTGGTGGTAGTGTCATGGAGTGGGCATGTATGGCTACCAATGGAACTGGTTTTCTTGTATTTATTGATGATGTGACTGCTGACAAAAGCAGCAGGATGAATTCTGAAGTGTTTCGGGCAATATTATCTGCTCACATTCAGCCAAATGCTGCAGAACTCATTGGACAGCGCTTCACAGTGCAGAGGGACAGTGACCCAAAGCATACTGCAAAAGCAACCAAAGAGTTTTTGAAGGGACAGAAGTGGAATGTTATGCAATGGCCAAGTCAATCACTTGACCTGAATACCATTGAGCATGCATTTCACTTGCTGAAGACAAAACTGAAGGGAAAATGTCCCAAGAACAAGCAGGAACTGAAGACAGTTGCAGTAGAGGCCTGGCAGAGCATCACCAGGGATGAAACCCAGCATCTGGTGATGTCTATGCGTTCCAGGCTTCAGGCTGTGATTGACTGCAAAGGATTTGCAACCACGTATTAAGAAGGGGAAAGTTTGATTTATGATGATTATTCTGTCCCATTACCTTTGGCCCCTTAACACGTGGGAGGCACATCTGCAAACTGCTGTAAGTCCTACACCGTTCACCTGAGTTGGATGTACATACCCTCAAATTAAAGCTGACAGTCTGCAGTTAAAGCACATTGTGTTTGTTTCATTCCAACTCCATTATGGTGGTGTAGAGCCAAAGATGTTAGAATTGTGTTGATGTCCCAATATTTCTGGACCTGACTGTATTATCTCTGCGATCGGCGCTATGTACATCTGTGGTCGTTAAGGGGATATTTTTCCATGTTTTTCCTAATCTCCCAAATGATGGCTTATGATAAATCAAGAATTATAAAAAATAAATCAATGCTAAAGATATTGGTTTGTATGATTTGCTCCATCAATGTTATTCTTGCAGTTTTTAGTCGTCTGCAACAGAGCAGAGACAGCGTTACTATGGGAGTGTTTTCTCCTTGTCTGCATAAAACTGCTTAGCTACAGATATGTGAATGATATGATAACCTTGATATTTCTTCTGCCATTTAATGTCTACAGTTTGTTGTTTACACCTTTCAAATATTTATGGAAAAAAGAATGTTATTTATTTTGTGTGAAACAGTACTTTATTTCTGTTATACTGTAGGTAGATTAGCTCTGTAATCTGCAATTAATATACATACAGGGTTATTCAAAGAGATCCGAATGGCTGGAGAAAGGTAACCGAACGCTGATAATCAGTGTTCGGTTACCTTTCCTGGCCATTCGGCTATCCAGAGAGCAGGCAATTCGCCAAATCCTGGCGAATTGCCTGCACATACGGTGCCTGTTCGGTGCCTGTTCGAAGACAGTGAAATCCCCATAAAAAAAGCACTGCTTCGACTATTCAGAGAACACAAACCAGCAGTGAAAGGTTCCCGAAATGCCCTGTCATTCGGTGGTTTAATTCAGCAGGTTTTTCAGGTGAATCCCATAGGCTTCAATGTTAAAAATATTCCAGTTTAATTCTATATCTAATAAACCGTTGATTATAATATTCTGCAGTAAAAAGTCTCTTTATTTATGGATTTTGTTTGGGATATTTTAAGCATTTTTCTGATTTTTTTTTTTTTAAAAAATCCAAATTTTTTTTCATTATTTTTTTTTCAACTTTAGTTATTTTTTCCTTAACAGCCCTTTGTATTATCATTCATTGGACCTCATATGTAAATTTCAGACATTTTTGCTCAGTAGTTTCTTTGCAAACAGCGTTTCACTTTTCAAACATTCAAGCAAACTGTTTTTCTAATTTATTCACTCCATTCGTCTGTGGTGTCGGATTTTACCGGCGGCTGCGCTGTGTGTGATCGTCTCCTGCTCGGGTTTTTCCGGCGGGTTAATCCAGATGTTTTTGCGAGTTTTCGGCGTGCATTCACCTAGTTTTGCGGTTAGTTGTCGGCAGGTTTGTGGCGACCTTTCCCTGCATTACGGCGGCCCTGAGGTGCTTGCTGAATACACCGCAGGGTCGCCGAAATGGGATCGGCAAAATGAACCGAATTGAAGAGAAAGAAAAGTCACCGAACGTGCGGTGACTTTTCGATTCTCTTTGAATTACCCTGACAGCTTCTTCCAGTAGGTAAGGTTAAAAGCAATAACAGAGCTGTCCTATAATACACATGTATCTATTCTGCATTCTTTCAAAGTTGACCATACTTTGGTTCTTCTATAGTTACCTCTGAAGGTCTGTTTATAGATGCACGTAGTTTTTAACTCATACAGGGTTATTCAGAGAGAGGTGAAAAGCAGGAGAATGACTGGAGAAGTGAAAATTCTAGCAGGGTTATTCAAAGAGATCTGAATGGCTCCCGAAAGGTAACCGAACGCTGAAAATCAGCGTTCGGTTACCTTTCTTGGTCATTCGGCTATCCAGAGAGCAGGCAGTTGGCCAAATGTTGGCGAATTGCCTGCACATACAGTGCCTGTTCGGTGCCTCTTCCAGGGCAGTGAAATCCCCATAGCTTCGTCTATTCAGAGAACAAAAACCAGCAGTGAAAAGATGCCGAAATGCCCTGCTATTCGGTGGCTTCATGCGGCAGATTTATTCAGGCGAATCCCATAGGCTTCAATGTTAAAAATATTCCCATTTTAATTCAATATCTAATAAACTGTTGATTATAATATTTTGCAGTAAAAAGTCTCTTTATAGATTTTTTGGGATATTTTAAGCATTTTTCCAGATGTTTTTGCCAAAAAATACCTTTTTTTTAAACGTTTGTTCTTCTTTGTGTAACAGCCCTTTTTATTATCATTCATTGGACCTTATATGTAAATTTCAGACATTTTCGCTCAGTAGTTTCTTTGCAAACAGCGTTTCACTTTTCAAACATCCAAGCGTACTGTTTTTATTTTTATTTTCACTCCATTCGTCTGCGGCTGCACTGCGTGTGATCGGCTCCTGCTCGGGTTTTTCTGGCGTTTTAGGTGGGGTTAATCCAGATGTTTTTGCGCATTTTCGGTGAGTTACGACGGCCCTGTGGTGCTTGCTGAATACACCGCAGGGTCGTCGCCAAATCGTGCCGAATTGAAGAGAACGAAAAGTCACCGAACGTGCGGTGACTTTTCGATTCTCTTTGAATAACCCTGTAGGTTAAAATAGCCAAACCAGAAAAATTCTCCCATTTATCTCACTTTCCAAAACAGCTATTTTGACCTAGAATTTTCACTTCCCCAGTCATTCTCCTGGTTTTCACCTCTCTCTGAATAACCCTGTTAAAACATTTCCTGTCAGCCAGAATGAATCTCACTATTTTCACTTTTCATTGACATAAAACTAAAATAATCCACTAAATACCAGCAAAGATATTTCAGACATATCTTCATTGACAATAATGAATTGCTACATGATGGTTAAAGTTTTGACATCAACATATTTTTTCATAATACAATGAAATACTTCAACAGTTAATTTTACATTGGTAAAATGAAAATTATTAATATTTGAGTAAAATCCTGCCTTTTCTCTATTAGGGTTATTCAGAGAAAGCCGAATTGGCTCCAAAATTGCACCGAACCGTGAATATCCCCGTACGTTGCAATTTCAGAGTCATTCAGCTATTCAAAAAGCTGGCACTTCGCCAAATATTGGCAAATTGCCATCAAAATATGGTGCTGGCATAGAAAAGTAAAGGTTAATCTATTCAGAGAACACCGAACAGCACCGAAATGTCAGGGAAATACCCAGATTTTCTGTGGTTTCATTCGGCAGGTATAAGCATGCGAATCCCATAGGTTTCAATGTAAAAAAAAATACCCGTTTTCTTAAACACTTATTCAATCGTTTATTATTTCCATTTGAAGCAAAAAGTCTCATTTATTTTTTAGGCATTTTTTGGCGAATTAATTTTTTCCTCTTTTTTCCTTTTTTTCTTAAATAGCGTTTTTTTTTCTGTAACAGACCTTTTTATTATTACTCATAGGACCTTATATATTAATTCCACGCATTTTCCTCCAGTAGTTTTTTTTGCAACAGCTTTGAAAAATTGCTGTTGCAATATATTAATATTTTTAAAGTCAGACCATTTGGGTCAGTTTAGCGTTTTTTAAATCGTTTTGTTAATTTTTTTTGTTCCTTGGCTTTCGTAACATTTTAATATGATTAAATAAAGTTGTGAAATGTATATTCATAAGAAAAAAAGATATAAAGTATAAAAAAGTAAACCATAGTAGTTTACGTCAAAACGAATAGAGTTAGACACTTTGAAACGAGGAGAACAGACGTTCCGAAAAAAACCGAAAATTTCCGAAATCACGAAAAGTCGATACAAAAAACGAGCAAAGTGACCCGAAAACACGAAAAATGGTTGATATTCCGAAAAAAAAAATGTACACGAAAAACGAGCCGAACCGAACCGAATCTAAACAGAAATCGGTCGAAACGAGCCGAATCGAAAATTTTAAACATCCGAACAAATCGAATCGAACCGAAAAAAAAATCGGTGCACAAGTCTAGTTTTTTTAAGTATTGAATACTACCACTATTTCTGTTACTGAAATACAAACAAATTTCAAGACATGCTATTTCATATATCATCTTGTTATCGCACTAGTCTTTTGTACCAGCATTATTCTTAACAGGATGTACAGAGCCATTGTATTTTTCTTTCTATTTTTAGTTTACAAATGTATTCTTTATTTACCATTACCATTGGAAGGTTATTTCACTGGCTTTATTTCAGTTTCCCTTTGTTTTCAAATTGCTGTTCTTCTTTGTCATTTGCCCTTGTTCCTCTTTCATACCTTCTTTTTCCATTTTTATACTCAGAATGCAACATAGGTTCCTTGTGAGCCTTTGTAAAATCTTCTTACACATTGATCGGGATTGTCAAAAAGATTTCCTGTAAGTGCATTATTAGTTATAGCAGTGAGATTAACTCAGAAGAAGTGAAAATTCTAGTTCAAAATAGCTAAACCAGAAAGATTCTGCCATTTATCTTACTTTCCAAATCGGCTATTTGGTCTGGATTGTGCTCTTCTCCTGCCAAATCTACCGAGTTTCATTTTTTAGTTTTTTGTGGGTAGGGTTTTTTTTATTTTCCATATAGAATTGATCTGCTCAGGACTCCAGGGGTCACACGTTATACAAACGTTACAACTGGAATTTTTCCGTGCTCTGTTATGGAATGGTGTCTGACTTCAGGTGAAAGACCATTAGTGTATTTTTTGATTTTAAAAAAGAACAATTAGATTAAATGAAAAAAATAAATTCATGGTGGTTCAAAGATACACTATATAAAACTGAAGGGAATCATAATTTATTGTAAACTTGAAAGCTTGTTTTCTACCCCTACCCGTTTTAACCCTCTAGTATCCACTTAAGGATCCAATGTGCTGATGCATAATGTGTTACTATTTTTTAAATGGAATAGATAGAACGCTATGCTGAGCCAATATTAAATGTCAGTTCTACTTGTTGGTTGAGCATAATAGGATATATAGCCCATAGGTATACTGGCTCATAAGTAGTGATGTCAAGACACAAAACAGTGGTATATCCTGCTGATAAAGCATTTCAAAAACCAGCAACATGTATAATCATTTATACAACTCATTCATACAACTCATTTAAAGTTAATTAGTATGCCTCACAGAGAGCCAGGGAATCTGTATGATGTATGTGTTGAGAGTCACTTTTGACTGCGGGTTCTTTTGCTTGCAACCTTCCAAGACTCCGCATCAGTTAAGGGTCGCTATCTGCATCTAGTGCAGGATACGCTGGTGGGGTATCATCCAAACATCGGATTGCGTCGAAGTGAGCAGCTGGAAACAAAGTTATCGGACGTGGCCAATATCAACCAGAGAATTATGACAGTATCTGAGCCCTAATCAGAGAAGGCCCTCAGTTACACTGGTGGCAGCAGTGGGACAACATAGCCAAGGGGCTCCAGCTATGACCAACGGCAAAAGCCAACTGAAGCGGAATACCTTGAAAGAGATTGAAAAGACTCAATGGATTCCCACCAGCAACAGGTCCAAGGCCACATTACTAAAGGCACTCCTTGAGTTGGATCACAGCATCCAACAACCTTGTGTCCATCTGCTTACTTTGATAAAATCCAATGTTTGGATGATACTCCACCAGCTGCAAGCATACTCTACAATGGAAAACAACGGCAACCCTAAACTGACTCAGAGTCTAGGGGCACTATTCCCTAGTGAATGCTAATGGTAGTGTTTGGATGAGTAGATGTTAACGCTATGATAAGTGGCTTTAACGCATGCCCGCCATATTACATCCTTAACGCTAAATCTCTCAAACATCCGTTAGCGCATCAGAGCTTAGAGTTATTAGATAATGGATTTTATGGATTATTGCTGCAGCTTTAATACTCATCCTGCGTTACATGCGCAGAAACCATATCTGACGCCAGCGGGAGATGGTGAGGGCATGTGCAGTCCCACGGGCACCTTTTATCCAAAGGACTAAACTCATGTTGGAGAATGTGAACGATGCCGAGTGTTGCCTTTGCTACAGACTGAGCCATTACCAGATATGCAGACTCTATTAGCAGATGCGGTTCCATCTAGATTTGAGGTCTAGCTCATCCCTATATGTGCCAGGGATGACCAAGCTGCTGTGCTGTTTAAGGATCCTCGCTACTGGGACCTTTCAGCACCCCCTGGCTGAGCTAGGTGGTGTCAGCCAGAGCACCTTCTCCAAGATGCTTCACTTCCTCAGAGCTATGTGGGGCAATTGCCACCGCTATATTGGATACCTTACCACCTCTGAGGGCTGGCTTAGTGTGAAACAGGTTTTTGTTTTGCCTTTGAAGGGTTTCCCAATTTCCTGGGGGCAATAGATTGCACCAACGTAGAGATCCGTGCACCCTGGAAAGACCAGCGGTTTAGATCAATTGAAAGCACTTCCATTCTATCAACATGCAAATGATATTTGATGCCAATATGGGATGGTTTCTCGGTGGATATACATATCCTTTAACACAAAACTCCTAATTGTAAAGTATTGACTAATCTAACAGAATATTAATGTGTTTCATGTACCATGTATTAGGTGATTCAGGATACCCTCTCAGGCAAGGGTCAAGTCCTAAAAAAAGACTGGGGGAACTCACCAAGATTCCTGTCCCTCAAACATCCTGATACAATCACATTGAAAACGCTTTAATTCTAAGACGTTTTAATTCTTTGCTACGACACCATACAATCCCTCCTCCTGTCCTTAAAAGGACAGGAATACTTACTAGCAATTTTCAATCTTTTCTCTTGGATAAAGGGAGCTGAATTGTGGAGGGTGGTGGTCCCCCAACCCATTTTGGCTGACACATCGGTCAGCTTGCACAACTCACATCCATACGTTCCTATACTTATAATGGGGATATATTGCAGCTCCATTGGGTGGGCCTAAATGTTTCCCTATTTTTCCATGACTTTCACAATTTTGTCTTTTTTATCATATATCATGGCTTGCGCAGTCCAGAAAAATCAATGACTAGTGAATCCAACCTTATATATGTATAAATCACTTTTTGGTCAAAATGAGTAATTTTAGTCTAAATTATTTACGTTAGAGTTTCTATTAAAGGAGTTTTTCAGGGAGAATGACACTGCTCTTCAATGCCTTATTATGGTAAAGCATTAGTAAAATCACATCCTGGGTACACTGTACTGTCTAGAGGTAGTTAGCAAATATTATATCACATTTACCCACAATGAAGCTGCTCACATTAAAATATGGAATTTTACATATCTATATGAATTCAGCTGGTAAGGAAAAATAGTGAACAAAAACTACAGTCAGCTTTCATTCACACACATACAGCATTTCCCCCATATTTTCCATTCATGTTTTTAAGTAAATTAAATGGCTGCTGCATTACACATGCTCAAACAACCCTGTAATATCTTCAGATATGCTACTATAATTTTACAAATTATACATTTTAACTAGTCTAAGTGAGACTAAATGAGATTAACAACAGGTTAATAAGCATCTTTGTTTAAACAAAAAAGAAAGAAAAGCACTTGCATTTTTATAATGAAAAAGAAACCACATGGCATTTACATCACTCTGCCAAATTCTTTTTCAGCTGGATTGTTTCCATGTTTTACAGATTTTTTGGTATTTATAGATATAGAGATCTAATTAGTCAATTTCAGTGGAATATAGCAAGCTGAAATTACAATAAATTAACAATTATTTTGATTAAACACTTGTCAGATTACAAAAATCTCAAGGTCTTTTTCACAATGTTTGGGAAAATTAAATTTGTGAATATGTCTATTTCCAAGAACCCTACATATAAAAGTAAAATGGAACTTTGTGACACAGAGAAAATAGGTTCTTGTCATTTTTATTACTATTTGAAAAGCCAAGGAAGAATATACCATTCACTTATATCTTGTTAAATTAAGATATCCCATTGCCTCATTTTTAAAAATAATTATATAAACACCCATTATCGCTTCTCGAAAACGAAATAGTATAATTCCAACATATTGAGATTATAGATAATTAAGAGGTAAAAAAAATTCTGGAAACTCATTCACTTATAGATATTTTACCATCTGGTTATCAGATGGATTTATCTATAACTGCCATCTGCTTTCAAATTACAATTGCAAGATGGAATTTCGACTTTCCTCCCATGTAATTTTAAATCAGATTAATGGTTCAATGTATAAACGCAGTTTCCATGAAAAAAAAATCAGTTTTGATAAATTCAGCTTCTTTTTTTTTTTTACTCTAAAAAGCTCTATAAATCTGTATTTGTTTTATTATCTGTGTTATTCAATTATGAGGGGTGTATCTTATCTATAATTCTTCAAGCATATACTGAAAAGTGCTGTATTAATTCTAATTAACATGTGTATTTATTATTTTGTTTAGATTAAGATGTTAAAAACTGCAGGCTGTATTCCAATCAAGTCGTTCAGTTAACCTATATACTTAACGGCCCCATTAGGTTACTGAGCTGCAAACGTTGTGAGAATTTGGCCACCTCCTTTGGCATTATGCAGAAGGACACTGGGAAAAAATGTGTTCCCAGCGTCCTTCTTTGGCTCCAGCATGTCCTGGTAATGCAAGCACAGGTTATTATTGTCTTCGTGAGTGCTATACACTCCAGGAATCAATACCAATGATGACATGCAGCACCAATGCTGATATTGTGCAGTGGCTACCTCTTTTTATGACTTGCGGCACTGTTAGAGTAGTTTTGTAACATTCCCACGTTCCAACCCTATCTCCCTGTCCTCTGTATTCCTCATGTTTTGGTTCCTATCAGGGTTATCCAAAGAGATTCGAAAAGTCACCGCACGTTCGGTGACTTTTCGTTCTCTTCAATTCGGTTCCTTTTGCCGATTGCATTTCGGTGACCCTGCGGTGTATTCAGCAAGCACCACAGGGTCCCCGAATTGCAGGGAAAAGCTGCCGCAAACCTGACGAAAACTAACCGAATGCACGCTGAAAACAAGCAAAAACATCTGGATTAACCTTGAAGAAGTCGAACAGGAGCCGAACAGGAGCCGAATCACACAGAGCCGAAGCAGCTGTGACGTAGAGGAGGCAGTGAATAAATTAGAAAAACCATTTGTATGAATCTGGGAAAAAGAAACGCTGTTTGCAAAGAAACTACTGAGCGAAAATGTCTGAAATTTTCACAGGAGGTCCAGGGAATGATAATAAAGAGGGCTGTTACAAAAAAAATAAGTAAACTGAAAAAAAAATCAAAAAAAAATCGGACTTTTAAAAAAAAATAAAAAAATCTGAAAAATGCTTAAAGTATCCTAAAAAATCTATAAATAAAGAGACTCTTTGCTGCAGAATTTTATAATGAACGGTTTATTAGATATTGAATTAAGACGGGAATATTTTTAACATTGAAGTCTATGGGATTCTCCTGAATAAATTTGCCGAATTAAACCACCGAATGGCAGGGCATTAGGGGAACCTTTCACTGCTGGTTTGTGTTCTCTGAATAGCTGAAGCAGTGCTTTTTCATGGGGATTTCACTGCCTCGAACAGGCACCGAACAGGCACCGTATGTGCAGGCAATTCGCCTGGATTTGGCGAATTGCCTGCTCTCTGGATAGCCGAATGGCCAGGAAAGGTAACCGAACGCTGATTTTCAGCGTTCGGTTACCTTTCTCAAGCAATTCGAATCTCTTTGGATAACCCTGTATGTGTTTCCCTGTGCTGCTTTCCCTGAGATGTAGCCCAGGGGTTAAGTTGTCTGCTAAATTCAATTGCTCGTTGAGCTTCTGCTGGTGATATGGGCTGATTACTCTCCTATATAAAGCCATAGGCCCATATCACGATGCTCTTGCAGCTTCCTGCTATTCTGTCTAAGTTCAAGTTCTAGTTCATGTTTACCTTATTTCTTTGGTTTCTCTGTCTATTGTTTCTTTAGTTAGCCTAGGTTCCAGTTTATGTCCAGTGTTTTTCTTGTTATCAGTTTCAGTGTTTCTCCATTGTCTGAGTTTCATGTTCTGATTGATTTCCTGGTATTGACCCTCTGGCCTGGCGGACGGATTTTCTCTGGTGCTGTATCCCTGCTTTGGCTTAAGGTAAACGTTTTGGTTTTGACTCCTGGCTTATTCACTGACGACTCTTCTGGACATCCCTAGCTGTACTGTGCATATTGATTTATTGTTTTGTTGTGTGTCCCTGCTGACCACAACTTTTGGGATTGAAGTCCTTCCCTGCAGGTTGTGGAGTACATACTCCAGGTATTCTGTGTACACCCTGGGACTCTGTACGGCTACTAGGTAACCTTTTTCTATTAGTGCAGATTCGGCCACTCTAAGGACCGATCTATCAGTATAGGGTTCCTTCGGTATAGCCGTGCAGAGGTCCCCAGTGTCTCCTGTGGTTATATTCACATATCCAAGGTTATTGTGTCCTGCATCTCTGCATATAGGGGCTTTTACTCATACCAGGGCCCTACTTGGCACATGCCGGGTACCGCCATTGTGGCTGAATGTGACAAGTTTGGTCACAATAGATCCAGAAACTGTGAGCCATTATTGGTTATCAAAACAAGAAAAAATGGTGGAGTCAGCGCTTCCTTCAACTGTTAGTCTCTTTCCAGGTCTTCTGCCGTTTAAGGTTGATTGGTACCTCAAATAAAACAGAGAGAGACCATAGTGCAACAAGCGGAGTGCAAAAATTAAATAGTGCAAGAGAGATATTACTCACATTCTGAAGTGTCTCAATCAGACACTAGACTTATCGGCAACCAGTGATATTAGCGGGAGCACCGGACCTCCCATGCAGCCATCAGGACGCTGTTAGTAGCACATAATAATAAGGATGCGATGGGCTTAAAATTAAGCTGGTTTATTATTTAAAAAATAAAAACAAAAGGGCAATACACCCAGACGCGTTTCGCAAATTAAATCGCTTCTTCAGTAGGTGTCACACCAGTAGGTGTCAGTAGAGCGGCTTTTTGGTTACATTGGTTAGGTACTCACTCTATAAAGAGGTGCCTTGAAGTGGCGAGTGAGCTTACGTTGCAATGGCCATTGAAACAAACAAAAACCTCAGTGTTTTCTTGCACATGGAATACATAGAAACGAGCGCAGATGACACTTTTTTCCCTTGTTATGTTTTATACATTAACTGGGCTGTTACTCCTGGTTGTTGCAGCCACTCCGGTGAGTATGGGCGCGACGCCATTTTTTCCATAATGTAATTTATACATATCAGTAAGCAGTATTGAGTATATCTCGACTAAGTAGTGATATAAAAAGTGGGAGCTGCCGTCAAAAAAACAGTTAAGCAAAGTAAAAAAAGAGGGTACTCATGGAACAAGCTAGGCCAAACACTGCAACATAATACCAAAAAAGAGGGGTACAAAGCATTCCTGAAAAATAATTGGCTTTAATTATTGAGTACACAACGTTTTGGTCATACAGCTGCAATTCTCAAGCTTGAGAAAGGTTGCTGTGGTGACCGAAACGTCACACATTTTGACAGAGAGGTAATTACTGCCTTTATGCAAATAAGGAAGACTCTGTTTGAAATTGTGCAACATAAGAGACACCATCTAGAATCTGGTGCTTGTCAACCCAGGAGTATGCCTATAAAAGATAAACAAATAAATGAAATATCAAATATGCACATTTACATTATTTTAATCTTTTAACTATCTCAGAATAGCAACCTATACACAAAGCAGTTGTTTTTATCCTACTTGTTACATGCTACCTTCAAATCACATGTTTTATATAGATGTCACCATAATATTTTTTCAACAAAAAGCACTTGCTAGTGAAAGAATTGACAAAAGTAAAATCCATTTTAGTTATTTCGCAGCCTTGGATATGTTTGAGTTTAACTGGAATTTGTCACATCTCCATAATTTATAGTTTGCTAATTAACCCCTTTATTACTTGGCTCATTTTATATGTTCATAAATTAAAAATTAGGATTTGTACTTAGGATGGGTTTCCACATGCAGAAAGGCTGCCCTCCTGAAGGAGTACTGATTCTGGCCCAAACCCACCCAGTCAATAACTCGTTGTAGGGCGAAACAGACAGATATTAATGAAACATAGACAAATATAGACAGTACAAGGAGGGACCTGGAGACCAATGGAATTGACACCCTGGTGCACCTCCTCCAGTGACTATAGTAATATCAAGTCCAGGTACCCATAGTTCAAAGTGACTCTCATCACAAAGATAAATGTATTAACTGTATATGCAAAATATATTGTACATTGATGTATGTACATGTATTATAAATTCCTTAATTTAAATTTTTAATTTGTGCTTATTTTTTGTACTAATTCAGTGACCCAATTAGTAATACTAAAACAATATATATCTTTCAAACAATAACATGGTTCTAGTATATACCACAATACTCCAGCACTCCGTTCAAAATTGCTATGTGGGATTCCATCAGCAGGCTAAAAAACACTGTTTCGACCCTCCTGGGTCTTTGTCAAGAGACTTGGAGTATTGTTGTTGTATTTTTCTGATATGGAACCCTCAGAGTGGATCTATTCCAGCTTACTATCATTAAACTACATCAGTAGAAATGCGTAACTTAAATATAGGAAACCCAACCACATGTGTGTGTAGCGTATAGACAGGAGACTTGAGGGTCTACCCCTTACATAATCGTGACAAGAAGTCTTGCTGGATCGCTCAGAAAGAAAAAAGTGTCTACCTGTTATTAAAACTTGACTTTTATTTCATTCACTATTAAAAGAATATTGATAACATAAACACAACAAACATAACACAATATTAAGTCTCATACACGTAAACACAAAACCACTTAAAATCAAAATTTCCCCCAACAGGGTGACAATTCAATCTCTGCCCACGCAAAGAATAATTCAATAGTAGAAAAGCCCCAAATGTTCATAATGGTTCATGATTAAGCGGGCTGGCATGAGGAATTCACGCAGAGACTGAACAGAAATACAAATAGATGTAGGGACCGCTGACCATAGTTTAACAGAAAGAAACGCAAGTATCTGGTCAAACTCTCGCTGGAACCAGAGAATATCGGCATGGCAGGCAATGCTGCCGTCTAATCAACAACAATTCACCAAATATCTTAAATAAACATTGTTTCTAAATTAGGCTGCTGCATCTCAATATGGTTGATTTCTAACAGACGGTCCCTAACATCTAACACGCACCCGACGCGCCGTCTACAGCTTGTCAGGAGTGCCTGATGAGCCGCAGAATATTCTTTTAAGGGTGAATGAAATAAAAGTCAAGTTTTAATAACAGGTAGACACTTTTTTCTTTCTGGGCGATCCAGCAAGACTTCTTGTCACTATTCCAGCTTACTGGTGAACAGAATTATTAGAGCTATTTATTATGGTTCTAATAGACACATCCATTTTTCTTGTTACCAAATAGATTAGTTAGAATAAGAATAGTTAATTCTTAAACGTACTGTATTGATCATATCAACGTGAATGACTTAGAGGTAAAAGGGTATTTTTTTGTATTTTTACATGTGTGCATGCTATTTTTATTTACTTTTGTATATTTTAATTTAACATTATTCACAGTTTTCACTTATGTACATTTGTACCTTTTTTCAAATCTATTTTCTAAAGCTCAGTGTACCAGTTTTTCTCATATTTTTATTATGCAGCGAATGTCATATTACTTTGTTTCCATGGCCACAGACCATAATATTGTTAAACCTGTTTTTGTCTAAGTGCAATAGTCATATTCGACATTTATTAAAATGTACCTATTCCTTTTTGTTTGAATCTCACTATGCGTGCGTTAGCTTCTAATTGTTTTCGTCTTACTCTTTTGTTTATGTGTTACCATGGAAATGTACCTTGATACAACATTAGAATCTGATTACTTCATGGTAGTGGATTTCTAAATGTATTGTGATTAGATCTTCCGGCATCAAGATTTTGGATTAAAGTGTGCCTGCCGTGCCCAACACATTTGGTTCTTTTGACAGGGATTTACTCACTACTACTATACTGTATGTGTTAGCATTTTTGCTAATACATTATATTTAAAAATTTGGAGTAATTCATTGTCAGTTTGGTGAGTAACGGGTGTGATCGGAAGAGCGGTCCTACAAAACAGCTCTCTGCTTACTCCATACAGCTAATTGACTGTTGAAGAAGGTACAGGCACTCCAGACTCAAGGCAAATTTATCAGGGTAACATCTTATTGTGAGACAACGTTTTGGCTCTCAACGAGTCTTTCTCAACAAGTCTTTGTCAAGAGTTAAAATGTTGTCTCTCTGTAAGGTGTTACTTCATTAAGTTTGCCATGTCTCAGAAGTCCGAAGTGTCCGTACCTTTTTGTTTAATGATTACTTGAGAGTTGGCAGGTCCTGGTATGTGTTGGCATCCTCTCTTTCAGAATATGTCGTTATTTGTTGTTTATAGTGTGTTATATCTATGTCAGACTGCAGAAGAGCCGACTAATGAGTCAGCACGTTAACATCACCGATGATGTCCAACACATGGGACCATTGGTGAATATTATGCAATTTTTAATAATTTATTTTAGACAAAATAAAATACACTATATTGTCAAAAGTATTCGCTCACCTGCCTTGACTCGCATATGAATTTAAGTGACATCCCATTTCTAACCCATAGGGTTCACTATGACATCGGTCCACCCTTTGCAGCTATAACAGCTTCAACTCTTCTGGGAAGGCTGTCCACAAAGTTTAGGAGTGTGTTTATGGGAATTTTTGACCATTGTTCCAGAAGCGCATTTGTGAGGTCACACACTGATGTTGGACGAGAAGGCCTGGCTCTCAGTCTCCGCTCTAATTCATCCCAAAGGTGTTCTATCGGGTTGAGGTCAGGACTCTGTGCAGGCCAGTCAAGTTCATCTACACCAGACTCTGTCATCCATGTCTTTATGGACCTTGCTTTGTGCACTGGTGCACAGTCATGTTGGAAGAGGAAGGGGCCAGCTCCAAACTGTTCCCACAAAGTTGGGACCATTGAAATTGTCCAAAATGTCTTGGTATGCTGAAGCATTCAGAGTTCCTTTCACTGGAACTAAGGGGCCAAACCCAGCTCCTGCAAAATAACCCCACACCATAATCCCCCTCCAAACTTTACACTTGGCACAATGCAGTCAGACAAGTATCGTTCTCCTGGCAACCGCCAAACCCAGAAACGTCCATCAGATTGCCAGATGGAGAAGCGTGGTTCGTCACTCCAGAGAATGCGTCTCCACTGCTCTAGAGTCCAGTGGCGGTGTGCTTGACACCACTGCATCCAACGCTTTGCATTGCAATTGGTGATGTATGGCTTGGATGCAGCTGCTCGGCCATGGAAACCCATTCCATGAAGCTCTCTGCGCACTGTTCTTGAGCTAATCTGAAGGCCACATGAAGTTTGGAGGTCTGTATCGATTGACTCTGCAGAAAGTTGGCGACCTCTTCGCACTATGTGCCACAGCATCCTCTGACCCCGCTCCGTCAGTTTACGTGGCCTACCACTTCGTGGCTGAGTTGCTGTCGTTCCCAAACACTTCCACGTTCTTATAATACAGCTGACATTTCACTGTGGTATATTTAGGAGAGAGGAAATTTCATGACTGGATTTGTTGCACAGGTGGCATCCTATCACAGTACCACGCTGGAATTCACTGAGCTCCTGAGAGCAACCCATTCTTTCACAAATGTTTGTAAAAACAGTCTACATGCCTAGGTGCTTGATTTTATACACCTGTGGCCATGGAAGTGATTGGAACACCTGATTCTGATTATTTGGATGGGTGAGCGAATACTTTTGGCAATATAATGTAAGACAAAATAAGCGGTTTTGTGGAGGATATGGATTCCCCCAGTACTATCTTGGACAATGCACATTGCACAGGTGAGCTTGAAAAGTCTGTATCTGAGAGCTCTTATACTGAGTGATATTTTGTGTATCTACCGGTTAGGCATAAACGTTTGTGATTTTGCTTAGTCTCACAAAATGCTGTATGTGCAAGTTTTTGAAAACCTGCATTTTCCAAAAATTAACCAGATAGTAAATGGTGGTGCTCTTTTATGGACCCTACCAAATGCCACTGTAGAGATATTGACTTCTTTAATAGGTCAGGGATATATTAATTATGACCTGTATTTTTCTTATATAATATTTTTAATATATATATATATATATATATATATTAGTGACAGTGCCTCCAATACCAGTGGTATAAGTTGGTATTTTACCCTTAAGATAAGTATTAATAACCAATCAATGAATATACGTCTTAACAAATATATGGCGCGTTATCCCGAGTTCTTTTGATACTATCTAGATATTTTTAGACACAATAAAATCAATAAAGATGATATGAGACTGCATAACGGTAAAAAAATTCAAACCATAATTTATTCACACGTCAAGTTTCATACAATCATATCTTATCAACGGATTAGCAAAATGCAATTTCAAAAGTAATTATAGATCGTGATTAGTAGCGATACTGCGACACGCAATAATCGAATGGACAAATATTTTAGGTTTATAGACCGCACCACAGATATACACGCCTCAGTTCTTAAACACCAAGTTCCATTCTATTCACTCAAACCTTTCCCATTATAAACCAATCCTCCACCTGGCTAAAATAAACACTCAGTTACTGGGCATCACCTGCAGCACAATTTATTATTGTGGGGGCCTATTCACTAAATGCAACTTCCTTCAGGGCGTTACATAACACACTCGATAGGTAGACTATCTCTTCCACAGATCAATCACAGCAGTTCATTCAATATACGTTAACCCAAAGCTTCTTATTGACTTACATGCATTCAATCGAAAGGGCTGCAAGATGGATATGGAAGGAGTTATGCTAGTTTTACTAATGGGGCTGACGGCACTTGGCATATAAAAACTATTTCACGGGTCCAGCGTATCTCACTATGGGTATACAAGTGATCTTTAGATGTCCACATCCAGTATTCTTGGAATATAAATAATTTCACTAAATTATGGCTCAAGTAGGCAGTCGTAATAGTCTCTCCCTTAGCGCTCGTCTGCAGTAGAGCGGAAAGGCTGATACTATTCTACTGTTTAGGGTTCAACAGCAAAATAATTCATTTATATTCCTTTAATTTGTGATGGACATTTAAAGTCAGGACTATGCAATTAGGAAGTAGATATCAAATTATTCAGGTATACTTTACCATCTGGTAGTGAAGATAGGGTGTGGTCACGTCTTATTGGAGTGACTGATGGCATTTGCCTTTCTCCTCTCCAAGCGTTCTTTCGGGGTCTCTTTTCTCAGTGTTTTTTTCTCTCTGGAGTATCCCCTCTATATAGTGGTTTCCCGCCCAGTTTTAGATCTAGCTCATCACTATGTGGCCTCATTTGATTGGAGAATATACACTATATTGCCAAAAGTATTCGCTCACCTGCCTTGACTCGCATATGGATGGGTGAGCGAATACTTTTGGCAATATAGTGTACATATTCATTAACTCCAGGGGTCTGTCCAGGTGTTATATTACCTGGCCAGCAGATGGCGCTCTCGGATCAACCATCAACCTTATGCAGGAATTAATTTATGTATTTGGCCAATCTTTTACTGGTTTGGGGTCGTTTTATCCTATATCCCGGGACTCCATAGATTTTATTAACAATATCAATATTATTTCTATTGTTGAATCGCCGGCATACTTCGCCACGGCGTGCGTGCATTTCATGCATTCATTCATTTGTGATATCATCTTTGAGATTCATTCATAATTACCAGACTTAATCTGTTTTATAAATGTTTGTACACAAGACATTTGTTATGTAATAATCAATTAAATGTGGTATGGCCTTTGTCTTTTATAAGACACCCAGATAATCTATTATAACTGACCACATAAGTTAAATATTCAAATACCATTTAGTGTTAGATCGTATCGCCGAATAGTATATGTATTCCAGTATTGCGCTTATTCTGTCAGATCGAAACTCTGAAAGCCACACAAACATTTGGACAATGGGCTGCCCAACCCGTAGAAGGAAAAAAAAAACAGAAGGCCAAACGACCTGTATAACCAGCTAGGATAAGATCAGCTGTCACTGTGTTCCCTTACTTCTAAGCAATTTGATCTAACCTCTGTTTTTCTTTTTTACAACCAGAATCAATTAAGACGGTCTCCGATCAATGGAAATGTCTTCCCTTGTATGCGTAAAGACAACGAGTTTAGCTTATCCATTGTCTTTTAGAACGCATATTCTTGTCACATCTTCGCCACGCAGACTAATTGCCTGTGTGAAGCAATTCCTGGCCGTCACGTATAGAGTCTGCGAAATATAGAAATTTCATATCTGAACTCCTCTGACACCACCCTCTGCCTGAGGCCACCAAACTGCTGTAAATGGGTTTCCTAACTTATTTTTATAGAAAAAATCTATCAATCATAGAGCTATTAACCTCTCAGTGACTGGGCGGTTTTACGAAAGTCTGTCTGAAAGTGCCGCTGCTGTTTTTGCTTTTACTGCACTGTTTGTGCTTAGGTCAAATTTTCCTCTTACTTCTTTATGCAACCCATGCATATTATATACCATTTTCCCCACCATTAAATGGACTTTCTAAAAATACCATTATCTCCATCATATTGTATATTTTTTATATACTTTTTATTACCGATTGGCGGCGAATTGCGATCTGGCAACGTAGGGGTTAATTATTGATACATCTGAAAAGGGGAGACTCTTCCCTTTCCAATGGTGTTTTTCTTTTTTTTCTAGGTGGGGTGGTTTGGGAGAGAGGGGGCTCCAAAGGGTCTCCAAACTTTTTTCCCTCCAGGCACGGTGGGGCACCTGGCGATGACTTCATCACGCACGCGCCGGACCCCTTGAAAAGGCGGGGCAGACTTCCAGCCTGCTGGACCACCGAGGGAACCCGGACAGAGAGGTGAGTATAGGGGGGAGGGAGGTTAGGAGACTGTGACGTACATAGTAAGTCCGCAGACATTAAGGGGATTTCCCCACAGGACGTACTATGTACGTCAGCGATCATGAAGGGGTTAAACGACTGACATGTAGGGCACATTTTCATTCTTAAATGCACAAAATCCCTGCATTTTGCCGTCATTCAAGTTATTACTTAACTGCTTCACTGCGTAGGACAACCTGAGCGTGTTGTCAATTTGCACGCTTCTGTGCGGACGACACGCTCAGCACCTGCTTGCGGCCCCACAGTGCCGTGGTTAACTGGCGCTGATCTCGGGTGCCAAACAGTGAGGGCTGACATCCCGGATGTCAGCCCTCACTGTAGGATCATGGGAGGTGTGATGACGTCTAATTCACGAGCTGTCCCGGTAGCCCTTAGCAGGGGGGGTCTTTTGGACCCTTCTCTCTCCACATCGCCAAGGTGCACAGTAAAAAGCGAGGCATTGCTGGAAAAGTCAGTCTGAACTTTCAAAGGAATGTCCCTCTTAACTCCTTAAGAACCTTGGATGTCATCTTGGATTTCAGCCCCACCTCCTGGGCCTCCCCTCGATACTGATGTTGTCGCTCATGGCTTGATGAGGTCAGTGTCGGAATCCCCCAAAATGGGCATGGTATTCCCTTGTTATGGGGGTGCTTTGGACCCTGGTATCTCACAATTGGTAAGGAGTATAGAATTATATGTGATATCATTGGAATGGACAGAGCATGGCCTTTCCAATGATACCAAACATGCTCACGTTATATGTAAAACAATATTAAATTAATATAAATAAAAGTATTTTCTTTTGTTATAATGCAGCACTATTGTTCACTTTTCAATTAATATGTAAACAATGATGCTGCACGAACTCACCTTCTCCTTTTCCACAATGAAAAATTTATTTTTTTCAGTTTAAGTTAGAATCAGGTATTTTCTCAGAAAAATTAAGTAATGGGTTCCCATTTCTAATTTTTTTTTAAACAAGAGTACCCCATAGAATATATAACCACAAAGGCTCGGATGATAAAATGTAAAAAAAATCATGTGACATAGCCTGACCGGAACCCAAGATGGACCCATAGACCTGGGGAGGAGCTTCCTGCCTCCCACAGTGGCATTGGCAGACACTCTCTGCCCTGCTGCTTAGCCCCACCTCCTCATGTTAACTGTGAATGTCCTGTCAATTAATTCCCTATCCAGTAGATACAGGGGTCCTTTGGACCCCTATATCTCTGGAACCGTATGTATAGCTGGTCATTCGAGGTATCACTGTAAAGGCCAGAGTCTGTCCTCTCCAGTGATACCAAAGAGGACCATGCAATGCGCAAAAATAATAATAAAACAATAGAAATAATAAACAAAAATATCGGATATTTCATATTATATGCCAGTTAAAATGTGAGTGTTACTTTTCTTTACCATTTCCAGCTGTATCGAAAATTTATTACGCTATGGCAGCGTTTCTGTTTATTTTAAAGGTATACAGAAAAGAAGAAGACACTCTTTGAAGGAAGCGCTGACTCGATTGTCTTTTTCTTTTGTTTGATTTATTATCCTCTGGTGGGTTCGGATATACCACCTATCGATAGAGACAGCAGCTGATTCAAACTAAGAACTGTTTTCATTCTCATATAAAAACTATTCGCATACAAATAGTGTTTTGTGGAACATTTCACATCTATCCCCTCTAGGTGGCGCCATTGATACAGATTTCTTTTCATTTTTCATATTCTATTGCTGTCATTATTATATGTATAACATTAACATAATTTATTTTATTTTGCAATATTATAATTTAAAAATAAATTTACTATAAAAATTTAGTTATTTCATACTATTTAAGTATTATTATTTAAGTACTATTATTTAATATTAAATTTATTATTAAATTTACTATTTATATAGTAATATTTATTATAAAAACTTCAACTCTGATCACTGCTGCAATATAATCCTTGAATACTTTTATATTTAAGAACCTGCAGTGTGATCAGAGCTGCTTTATTGCCTCAACTGCTGCGAACAGTTCTTTGAGTCACTGTACTGGTTCAGATTCAGATCCTGAAACTATGGATAGGTATTGCTCTAACCATCTCTGAATCGAATCAGTAACTCAAATCAGTGATTCGTTTCCTGAGTGAGTCAGTGCCAGCAGCAGCTGCTGACATCACACACAGTCACATTGTTCCTCTGTGTTGTGTGTTAACTCAGTGAACCATTTCAAACCATTCGGTTCAACTGGAAAACTTATTCATCCGTTTCACAGTAAAGAACCGGTTCAAATGAATGATTCATTCATGAACCAGACATCACTACTGTGCAGCTCATGACCTCAGACTGGGGAAACTGAGAAACTGAACACTCACGCTCGCTCACATACAAACTCATTCGCTCACCCATTGACACGCTCACTTGCGCTCTTTTATGGTTTACATACTTACTGTCTCACTCACTCTCACACTCTTTCTTGTGCAGTCTCTTGTACGCTCTCTCTCACTGCACCTTTGTTTGAGCTTTCTCTGCTTTGTGGTGCTGTCAGTCTCTCTTTACCTTTTCTTGCTGTGTCTCTGTGCTTTTCTTTGTTGTCCCTCTGTCTGCTGTCTATTTTTCTCCCAGTGTACTGTGTACTGTGTGTATTGTGTACTGATTTCTTTCCTTCCCCGTCTCTACAGTAGCTGTAGGTACAGGAGGGAGGAGGAGCAACTCAGTGCATTTTTTTTAATCTGTACCTAGGTATACACAGTGATTGGTTAGCTGAAAGTGCCTCCTGACTGAGGTGGACGTGGAAAATGCCAAGAAAGAAAAGCAGGCAAATGTGACAAAATATGATATTTACTTGCTTTTTATGCCTGCTGAATGACACTACTGACTCATGCAAAAGGCATTGCACATTTTTAAAAGCACACCATGCATGTCTCTTTAAAAATAGAATAAATTCAAAAAAGGTACTATTCACTATTAATGGTTATAAATATCTTTAATGTATAAAAAATAGCTAGAAATTTCAATTGTTGAGCCAATTTCAATTAATTTTTCAATTTTAAATAATAATGTATTCTAAAGTAACAGAAATATTAGATTCATGTCATCCTCAACTCAAGCTGAAATGCTTGTATTGCCAGTTGCAGAGTTAATTCATAAAGACAGCTTTCACAGACACACTGCACATACAAAGAGAATGCCAGCCGGATTACTGAATAACTGCTCTAAGCAGGAGTTATTATAAAATAAGTGTACGAAAAAAATCAATAGCGAAATCACGCTTCAGGTAAGTTTATGGAATTGTTTGATGAAATCCTCATGAGAGAGAAACAACTAGAAATGTAAGCTGTTAGAATTCAAACAATAATTGCTAAGCATCTTTTTGTGCCTGCTATCAAATGAAGATGCAGGACATAATACAATGGGTGCCTATAAAATAGAATAAAAAGACTTAAGGGTTGATTCAGTAAGCACTGAAATTACCACCGAATTGCACCAAACGCTGAATTTCACCGTTCGTTGCAAGTTTGGGACAGTTTGGCTATTCACTAAGCTGTCAATTTGCCAAATACACGTGAATTAACATTGAAATATGATTCAGTTCGGCGTTCTTTGGCAGCACCGAAATTGTCCAACAAAGAAGTAATGGTTCGTCTATTAACCCTTTCGCTGCTGAGGCTTTTCACACCTCTGTGCTGAGGTCATTTTTACCGGTTTTGCTCATCATGTTTAAACGTGTTTTGAAGGCTTATTTTAGTATATGACCCAGACATATTATATATCGTTCTTTCCGTCAGACTCGGTAGATTCATAATATGTCATTATTATATGTATACGTTATGTCACGTCTGTATATTATAACAAAAAATGCAATAAAATATGTATTTTCAATAATTTACAATGTGTAAAGTGTTTTTTTTCACATTTTAACATGCGAGCAATTGCGGTTATATTTTGTATGGGGTGCGCTTGTTAAAAAAATTAGAGATGGGGTCTCGTTACATTTTTTTTTGGGGAAAATTACACTATTTTTAACAAACGCACCGCATACAAAAATCGTTAGTGCAGCATCATTGTTCACATTATAATTGAAATGGGAACAATATTGCTGCATTAACAAACCAAAAAAAATAAAAAAGTGTTTATTTTTTTTTATAATTTTTTATTTTAATTTTTTTATTTTTTTATGTTTTTTTTGACAAAATTTTTCACAGTAGTGTTTGGTATCGTTGGAACGGCCATGCTCTGGCCGATCCAACCATACCAAACTTTAACCCATAGCTGCCACGGATCGGGAGATAGGGAGTTCATTGGAACTCCCTATCTCCACCGTTGGTGGCAGTTAGGGGTTAAGTCCAGGACTGGCGTCATCGTGCTACGCACGATGACGCCAGTCCTCAGGGGGAGTTCCCGGAGGCTTGGCCGACATCCAAGATGTCGGCCAGCTCCGGGAAAGGATCGCGAACCGGCGCTTTTCAGCGCCGATTCGCGATCCAGCTCCCCAGGGGTTAATGCCAGGCACCATTTGGAAGGGCAGGCTGTGCCCTTCCAAATGATGCCTGGGTTAACCCCCGCAGAGCCGCCGATCGGGAGGGAGAGAGGTCCGAAGGACCTCCCCCCTCCCTTTCAGGCGCCTCCTCCGCACATGCGGGGGGGGCGCCTGAATTAGGTGTCATCGCGCTGCCGCGATGACACCTAATTCCGGCGGCTGCGGTCCCGGATGCCGGGCTGACATCGAGGATGTCAGCCCGCACCGGGGGGGCCAGCGATCGGCCGGAACCCGCCGAACGCTGACCCCAATGGGAGGACGCGCTCAGCGCGTCCTCCACATACCAGCGGTAATGCTGAGGACGCGCTGAGCGCGTCCTCAGCATTGAAGTGGTTAACAGAACACCAAACTGCACCAAAGTGTCAGCGAAATGACCTGATTTTTGGTGTTTTAGTGGAGCTTGTCCATTCCTGATACAGCGCTGTGGAATATGCTGGCGATTTATAAATAAAGAATAATAATAATACAGCAGCCATTTTGTATGCCTTACGTACTAACCTTACTACCTCTCTAAGACGTTTTCTGTAGTTTCTAAGATTCCAGAGACTTTGTAACAATTAATTAACTGAAAGGCTTAGCTAACAGAATCACAGGCGCCACCAAAAAACTGATTTAGGGCCCAAGGTTATTTGGGCAGAGTGCCAGTCCTAGATTTAGATAAGGGTTCTATTTACGCAGATGCTACTTCTTATCAGCTAAGAGAAACACTCCTAGCCAGAGAGAACACAGAATCTTCTCTTGACTCCCATATTTAATTTCTGTACCTAATTGTTTATTATATGTGAAACTGGAATGTGTTTTTTTAAAATGTTCTTATTTTGTTTATTTTATGTTACTGATATCTTACCTGTCCTTTGCTTTTCTCTTGTATGTTCAGTTAAGAAAATATTTCCTCTGTATGCATCACTGGGTGCATGCATTTTGTGATCTTTTCTGTTGTAAACTGCCCCCCCCCCAAGTATCTTCACATCACGTGCTCCTCACTGTGTGGCTTTGGCCATAGAATGGAGTCTATGGGTCAGGCACCCATTCACATGATTGCATTGTATGGAAGGAATTCAAAAGACATCAGCAGGGGGTAGATTAGAAGTCTAATAAGATCCCTGTCATATCTCATTCAACTGCCAGCTCATATCTCAGGTAGCCTGGAGAACAACAGACTTCATGCTGCCTTATCTATACATCCATTCCTCTACCTCATTTACTATTAAATACTGTAGAAAGTAAAACCTCAGCTCTAAAGTAAAACTTTTGAACAGATTTTGATAAATGTTGCATAATGGAAAATTCCAAAAATGGAAAAAGGAGATAAAAATACAAACTTTTTCCATTTTACATGCAATTACTTCAATCAAAGAGAAAGGAAACAGCAGCATGTGTTTTATAATGTGGTTTTCTTTGTAGTGCACAAGTAATCTAGATACAGTTTATGTAAGTGGTGGTATTCCTTTAACCTTGAATCGTTGGAAGCCCAGAAAGAATTCTGTCCTCCGTATTTGAATTAATCCCAAAAATGAAGTCATTTGGTGTTTAGAGTAGGATTAGAGATGGGCCGAACACCCCCGTGTTTTGTTCGCATTGAACACGAACATTTGAAAAAGTTCGAATTTGAACGCGAACACGATTCAAACTCAATGCAAGTCAATGGGACTCGAACGTTCGATTTTTAGAGTGCCCTCCAAGAGGGCATATAATGCAAGATATTTGCCATAAAAGGTGTATGGGGGTCCAGGTAGTGCCCGGGGGACAGGAAACAGGGACAAAAAGTAAAAAAAAAAACGTTTTAAAAGGAACAGTGATTTTTCCATGACATAAAGGTTAAGAATAAAAACGAAAAAATTCCTTCAAATATCGTGTGTAGGAGGTCCCCATAACCTGCCCGTGAAGTGGTGGATTTGTAGGATGTATAGAAACATTTATAAAGAAAAAAATGACATTTCAAATGACGGTAAATGGTTTTCCTTTAATCTATTCATAAACAAGGCTTGGGGCGGCAGCCTGTATGAAAAGAGGAGACGTTTTAGGACACGCAGAACAAGTTTAGTGATTTTTTTGGGCTAAATTATGGTGAAATTTATGCAAGCTTTGGATGAAAGTAACAACAGGTGCATTAAAATTGGAACTTTGGTGCCAGCTAGTGCCTTCACACCGTAACCCCTCTGAGCTATTGTGAAAGCGTGCAGGGGTGGACCCTGCCGTCAAATATTAAAATGATATGAATCTGGTACACGCGTCAGTGCACCCAAATATTGGGCCTTTGGTGCCAGCTAGTGCCTTCACAATGTAACCCCTCTGAGGTATTGTGGAAGAGTGCAGTGGTGGAGGTTTTGGGAATGCAGAAGAGATCCCTGATCTATTCAGTTACATCAGCATCAGGGGAGTGATAGCTGCTGATCCAGGACTGATTCATTTTTATAAATGTCAGCCAGTCTACAGAGTCGGTGGACAGACGCACTCTTTTGTCTGTGAAAAAACCTCCAGCGGCACTGAATGTCCTTTCAGAAAGCACGCTGGATGAAGGGCAACCTAGTAGCTGCATAGCATATTAGCTAAGTTCTGGCCAGTGATCCAATCTCAACACCCAGTAAGCCAGTGGATCATCTGCTGTAAAGATATCCAGGTCTGCCCTTGCCCCTAGGTAGTCCTGCAGCATATAGTGAAGACGCTGGCAATGGGTGCCTACATTTGACCGTAAATGTTTTTCCTTTAATCTAGTCATAAACAACTGCTTGCGGCAGCATTCTGTATGAAAAGAGACGTTTTAGGACACGCAGAACAAGTTTAGTGATTTTTTTTGGGCTAAATTATGGTGAAACTTATGCAGGCTTTGGATGAAAGTAACAATAGGTGCTTTAAAATTGGGCCTTTAGTGTCGACAACAGTGCCGTCACACCGTAACACCTCTGTGGTATTGTGGAAGAGTGCAGGGTTGGACACTGCGGTCCAATATAAAAATGATATAAATCTGGTAATATAGGCGTCAGTGGCAGTGCACCCAAATATTGTGCCTTTGGTGGCAGCAAGTGCCTTCACACCGTAACCCCTTTGTGGTATTATGGAAGAGTGCAGTGGTGGAGGTTTTGTGAATGCAGAAGAGCTCCCCGATCTATTCCGTTATGTCAGCATCAGGGGATTGATAGCTGCTGATCCAGGACTGATTAATTTTTATAAATGTCAGCCGGTCTACAGAGTCGGTGGTCTGGCTGAGAAGCTCTGCCAGCCCTGGGTGCCTGGTTAGGAAACGCTGTACCACCAGATTTAGGACGTGTGCTAGGCATGGTACATGCGTCAACTTACCCTGGCGTAGGGCAGAGAGAAGGTTGCTGCCATTATCACAGACGACCATTCCCAGCTCAAGCTGGCGTGGTGTTAACCATCTCTGCACCTGCACCTGCAGACAGTGGTGTATTTAGGTTTTGTGCTGCCCTAGGCCTGACTAAACTCGTGCGCCCCCAAATTTAAATTTGATGCACCCCTTCCTGTCAAAGGCACACCTCTTCCTGGTTAATCCCCACCCTTCCTCTTTAAGCTCCACCTTCTCCTCTTAGAGCTCCGCCTTTTCCTCTCTTTATATTAAAAGTGGATACCAAGTGCCTACTTGTATATTTTGTATACCATTTCAAATGTATCTATTGAGATAAATAAAATTATGAAATGTTTAAATTTAGGCATTTTTACAAAGAACAGCCACGCATGTCAAGTATACTGGATCACAGCCACTCTAGTTGGTTGAACAATAAAATCCACAGAAACGTGCACTGCATATGAGTGTATCACAGAGCTGCACAGCAATAAAACCCACAGAAATGGGCACTGTGTATGAGCATATCAGTACTGCACAGCAATAAAACTCACAGTAATGTGCAGTGTGTATGAGCATATCCCAGAGCTCCAGGGCAATAAAACTCACAGTAATATGCAGTGTGTATCACAGAATCCACAGCAATAAAACTCCCAGCAATGCAATGTGCAGTGTGTGTGTCAGCGTATCAGAATTCACAGCAATAAAACTCACAGCAAAGCAATGTGCGGTGTGTATGAGTGCATCAGAATCCACTGCAATAAGACTCCCAGCAAACCGAGTGAATATGAGCACACAGCAATTATTTATTCTATATTTACCGGCCTCCGTCCGCGGTGCAGAGTCAGCAGGGACTGTGTACGGACTCAGCAGGAGGTCCCTCCAGGCCACGTTAGGATCGCGGCTGTGCCTGTGCGTGGAGCCATCTTGTCAGCAGTGGGGTGCCACTGCCAGAGGGTGCACCGTGGCTTTGATTCCCTTCCCGGTGGGTGTTCAGTCCAGAATAGAGTGAGAGTCCGTGTTAACGAAAGGGCAGGCATCTGTGTGCGTGTCACGTGGTTCAGCCAGTCAGGTGGTACTGAGACTCACACGCACGCAGCCTCACCAGGAGTCAGGCAGCTCAATGACAAATTTCTATCACTGCAGTGCTGGTTAGGGAAAGGTCCACTTTAAACAGCAGTAAGCAGACAGGGCTTCATATTCTGCTGATACCCCCCTTTACCTGCCATTTACTGTCATATTCTCTCTCTGCACACAAATCACATCCCCCTCCCCTCTCCTAGAGCTGCTGCGGGGCAGGGGAGGAGCTATGGAGGGAGGAGAGAGGGATTTTTATTCTATTCGATTTTATTCCGTATGCAATCGCAGCTCGTTGTTTGAGAACACAGCTCAAAGCTGACACACAGTGACAGTGGCACCTCCTAGTACCCCCTAATGACACCCAAATAATCACTGGTACCTGGGGCGGCCCACCCTCTGCCACTCCCCTAAGTACACCACTGCTCTGTGATATGCTCACACACAAGTTTGGCGAACTGCCAGCAAGTACAAGTACAAGTTTGAAGGCATTGCAAATCCCCATAGAGAAGTAATGGTTAATCTATTCAGAGAACACCAAACAGCAGAGAAATGGCAGTGAAATGCCCTGATGTTCGGTGGTTTCAATCAGCAGGTTTATTCAGGCGAACCCCATAGGTTTCAATGTTAAAAATATTCCTGTTTTTATGCAATATCTAATAAACCATTTATTATTTTAATCTGCAGTAAAAAGTCTTTATTGATTTTTTTTAGTACCTTTTAGCAATTTTTCAGCAAAATTTCCCCCCCCCTTTTTTTTAATGGCAGTTTTTCTTTTTTCTGTAACAGAACTTTTTATTATCAATCATAGGATTTTATATGTAAATTCCAGACATTTTCGTTCAGTACTTCTTTTGAAAACAGCAGGCCACGGGTTTGCGGTGGCAGCATTCAGCGGCCGACTCCATGCACTTTGGGGACCCTGCGGTGAATGGTGAATTCACTGCAGGGTGGGGAAATTTTATTCCCCGAAGTGCAGGGAACTACAGAACACCAAAATGTTGGCGTTATTCCTGTGCGCTGTGAGTAACCCATTTAGTGGTGAGGTTTTTTGCTGTCCCCTGGAAAGTGAAAGCCTAGGCCTTGCCTACCCAGGACATACTTGAAAATTTGTGAAATCTCAATGTATCCTTCCTGGCAAAATACTTTGCAAAATTAAAAAAAAAATTAAAAATGTTTTTTTAAATTTTTTTTTAGAGGTGGGGCCACCAGTGCGGGCCGCCGCCCCCTGGAAAGTGCCGCCCTAGACTTAGGCCTTGTTTTGAAATTGTTCGAGTTCGAATGCGAACCGAACACGGGGGTGTTCAGCTTATCCCTAGTGAGCACCAGTATTTTGAATTGGATTCTAAAGGAAATGGAGAGCCAGTGTAGAGATTGACAAAAGGGGTGAGGTGTGGGAAGTTTGGGATGTGAGGGGGATAAGCCTAGCACATGCTTTCATAACAGACTGCAGAGGGAGAATCTGGGACCTCTCAATGCCAGAGAGAAGGAGGTTACAATAGTCAAGATGGGAAATAATAAGAGCTTGGATGAGGATTTTAGTAGAGTCCTGATTAAGAAAGGGACGGATGAATGCAATGTTTTTTAGGTGGAAGTAGCAATATTTGGTTAGTGACTCAATGTGAGGAGTGAAGGAGAAATCAGAGTCGAAGAGGACCCCAAGGCATGGAGCCTGAGACATAGAAGATATGGTGGCGCCATTCACCTAAAAGGAAATAGGTGCAGAAATGTTGGTTTTAGAGAGAGGGAAGATGAGAAGTTCAGTTTTGGAGAGGTTGAGCTTTAGGAAACGCGAGGTCATCCAGTCAGACAGCCGATAGGCAAGCTGTAACACAGTCCACTACAGGAGGAGAGAGGTCGGGGGAGGAAAGGTAGACTTGGGAGTCGTCAGCATGGAGGGGATATTGGAGTTGTCACGTTCACAACGGCGCTCACCTAAGATCAGCATGGTTTGGATCCTTATGGACAGATTACCCTGATACTTGATTTGAGAGCAGTTACAACTGCCACACCTAGCACTCCCAGCCAGGGAGGTGAGGTGTAATACTAGATACCACTCAGCAGCAAGTGATTTTGTGACCAAGTGTCTGCTGAGTGAAGGCAAGTTAACTATTTCCAGATAGACCAGGGGTCAGCAACCTTAGCTCCCTGATGTTTTGGGACCTACATCTCCCAAGATGCTCAGTCACCCATTAGGTTGACTGAGCCAGATGGGAAATGTAGTTCTCAAAACTTCAGGGAGCCAAGGTTGCTGACCCCAGAGATAGACACAGAGTATAAAGACAAGAACGGAGCTTGGTATAACCAAAGCGTGGTTAATTGTTGGTTCTGGGTTAGCACCAATGAGGGTTGTTGTATATGCAGGGTTGGTAACAGAAATAATTCTCATATACTTGTTATCTATAACAGAGTAAATGCTCAATACATTCATCAACCTGCAGGACAGACCTACAATTAGAGATAATGTGTTTGGGTTTGTATAGAGGCTTAGTATGCACCAAGTAACAAGAGCGGTTAGTGGATTCTGCAACCTACAGGGCAACCCCACAGAGACCATACGATATGCTTTGCAATTAAACCGGGCACTTAATAAGCAACTTGAACTGTTGATTGATTTAGCAATCTGAAAGGCAGACCCACAGACTGAGACCATGCGGTTTGATCTGTACCTAGACTTGCTCGATAAGCAAGTGGAACAGTTGGTAGAATTAGCAACCTGAAGGGCAGACCTCCCAACTGAAATCATGCGGTACAAATATGCATACACTCTGTGATCACAGCATACAACATACACATGCAAGGGAATCAGAATAAGAATCGTCAGTAGGTAGTCCGGGTCATAAACAAAAGCAAGGTCCTCGTACTAGCAGAAATCGGCAACAAAGCAAGAGCAACACTGAGACAGAACTCAAGAGTCAGCTGGCGATGCGGGAAATTGACTCCATGTGAGGGCGATGAGCATAGTCTCGCTCCCTGTACTTAAGGCCGGTGACTCCGCGTCATCACTCCAAGCCCCGCCCCTTCTGACACAATCAACCAGCTTGTAAGCCTGGCACCCGGCCAGCCAATGATGTCGCCGGGCACCCAGACCCCCCCAGGCAGCGCTGCGGGGGCCGAAGACGTGACAGGAGTCCATAGTAAGCAATGAGGTTGCCTAGAGAGGCAGTATAGATGGAGAAGAGTAGGGGAGCCAGGACAGAGCTTTGAGGTACCCTCTACTGAAAGAGGAACTTGGGGTGAAGAGGCACCAGCGAAGGAGATACTAAAGGAGTGAAGAGAGAGATAGGAAGAGAACCTATATAAATATATAGAAAGATATTAAGTCAATCACACCGACACAACACAAACTCCACGCATTCCCTTTTCCTAGTTGTTTCTCTTTTGAGAAACAATACTGCATTATGTTTCCTTCTAAAAAATCTATATATATATACACACTATACTTTCAAAAGTATTCGCTCACCTATCCAAATAATCAGAATCAGGTGTTCCAATCACTTCCATGGCCACAGGTGTATAAAAGCAAGCACCTAGGCATGTAGACTGTTTTTACAAACATTTGTGAAAGAATGGGTCGCTCTCAGGAGCTCAGTGAATTCCAGCGTGGAACTGTGATAGGATGCCATCTGTGCTTCAAATCCAGTCGTGAAATTTCCTCATTCCTAAATATTCCACAGTGAACTGTCAGCTGTATTATAAGAACGTGGAAGTGTTTGGGAACGACAGCAACTCAGCCACGAAGTGGTAGGCCACGTAAACTGACGGAGCAGGGTCAGCAGATGCTGAGGCGCATAGTGCAAAGAGGTCACCAACTTTCTGCAGAGTCAATCGATACAGACCTCCAAACTTCATGTGGCCTTCAGATTAGCTCAAGAACAGTGCGCAGAGAGCTTCATGGAATGGGTTTCCATGGCCGAGCAGCTGCCTCCAAGCCATACATCACCAAGTGCAATGCAAAGTGTCAGATGCAGTGGTGTAAAGCGTTCTCTGGAGTGCCGAATCGTGCTTCTCCATCTGGCAATCTGATGGATGAGTCTGGGTTTGGCGGTTGCCAGGAGAACGGTACTTGTCTGACTGCATTGTGCCAAGTGTAAAGTTTGGAGGGGGATTATGGTGTGGTGTTGTTTTTCAGGAGCTGGGCTTGGCCCATTAGTTCCAGTGAAAGGAACTCTGAATGCTTCAGCATACCAAGACATTTTGGACAATTCCATGCTCCCAACTTTGTGGGAACAGTTTGGAGCTGGCCCCTTCCTCTTCCAACATGACTGTGCACCAGTGCACAAAGCAAGGTCCATAAAGACATGGATGACAGAGTCTGGTGTGGATGAACTTGACTGGCCTGCACAGAGTCCTGACCTCAACCCGATAGAACACCTTTGGGATGAATTAGAGCGGAGACTGAGAGCCAGGCCTTCTCGTCCAACATCAGTGTGTGACCTCACAAATGCGCTTCTGGAAGAATGGTCAAACTTTCCCATAAACACACTCCTAAACCTTGTGGACAGCCTTCCCAGAAGAGTTGAAGCTGTTATAGCTGCAAAGGGTGGACCGACGTCATATTGAACCCTATGGATTAGGAATGGGATGCCACTTAAGTTCATATGCGAGTCAAGGCAGGTGAGCGAATACTTTTGGCAATATAGTGTATAGTGTATATATTTTAAACAATGTTACATACAGCAATAAATCAAGAACAAACATTACATAATAAAAACATTGCTGCTGTAAATGAAATACATCCTTGCTTCTGGAGGCCCCGGTCCCTGTATTTTTGTCTACATAGGGGTGCCTACCCTGGACCTCTGGGCACGTAATTTACACTAGCGCTCTGTAGCACCATTGCAGTGAGTGCCGTCACCCCCTTACTGCTTCTCAGACGTTTGTTAGCAGCTCAACATCTTAAGCAGGTATTACAAACTTAGTAACTTGTCTGTATGTGGCTTCAGTCTCATGAGCTTACCCATGTGCTAACACATAAATCTGTTTTGTACCAAAAATGGAAGACCCATTGTACTTGGCTATCAAAATTACGGGATAGGGACCAAATAACAAATATAATTCTGAGGGTACTCCCTGTGTAGCCAGTGCAAAAGCAATTCAGAGAAAATAATAACGGAAGTTAGGCACTCCAATATTCACAGTAAACGGTGGAGGTTTAATGGGACCATGCACACCATTTGGGTGAGGTGAGGGGCACAGACCCTGGGCCCCACACTTTGCAGGTCCCGCATCCCTGCCAACACCTCCCACGTGATAGAAAGTGTCAGCGGTGAGCAAACACTAGCCAATGTCCAGTATTGAATACCCAGATGGGACACAGGCAACTTCTCAGTTGCAGAAGCATCATTCATCAAAGGCTTGCTAACTCCATGTGCTAGTACTTACAGAGCCGAACTCTGCATATATGCTGTCCTGTCTACTGCAGAGCACCAAGCAGGACAGAGTGATTGGATGATAAATAACACTTGGGGTTGATTTTTTAAAAAAAAAAATTGTAAACTGAGACAAAAAAACTGTCAGGGAATGTGTCACATGGTGGGCTGATGGAGATTACAAAGGAGCAGGTCCTAATAGAAATTTAAGACTGATGTCTGGAATGCTTTACATGGTTCATTAATGACAAGGAATATTTTCCATATGATTGAAATATACACACAGATACTAAGAAATTCCCACGTGACATTGCAATATTTGTGTCTGCATATCTTTGTGTCTGTCAATGTCTGTGTGCGAGCCTTCCAGTGTCTGTGTGTACGGATCTGCAAGTATCTGCATCTCTGACAGTGTCTGTGTATGCATGTCTGCCACTGTTTGCATGTGTGTCTGTCAGTGTTTGTGTGCATTTATTAGCAGCTCCTTTTCTATTACAAGTTGAGCGCTAATATTTTCGTTCACTCTTACTATTATTAAGCACCAATACATTCTGAAACATTGTTCAAAGGTACAATGGATAAAGACGATATAGTTCTGCAATACACCAAAAAAGGTAACTTTCTGGCCGGGGTCCCACGGCGGTCTGTCTTTCTTGAAGTCACACCTCTGGTTTTAAAAGCTGCCACACTGGCGGGAGAGAGCCTGAAAGGGAGGTGGGTCCTTTGGACCCCTCTCCCTCCTGATTGGCTGAGAGATAAAAAAAGAGAGGAATCACTTGAAAGGGCACAGTCTGCCCTTTCCAGCGATGCCTCTCTCTAACCCCTTAGGTGCCGGATCACAGACCTCTCCCAGAGGAGGCTGACATCTTGAAGGTCAGTCAAGCTTCCTGGGCCTCCCCCGTCATATGCACGATGATGTCAGTTGGGCATTTAACCCCCTAGCTACCAAGTGGAGATAAGGGGTTCTTTGGACCCCCGTATCTCCCGATCGGTGGCAGCTAGATGGTCATGTCTGCTATCATTGGAAAGGCCAAAGCATGGCCTTTTCAATAATTCCAATAATTTCATCTGGGTCGCATAATAAAATAGGACTTCAAATCACGTTTAAACATGATGGGCATAAAACAGTCAAAATGAACTCAACACATTGAGGTGAAACGGCTCAGCAGTGAAGGGATTAAAAAGCAAAAACATGTAAACATTGGAACAAAATTTCTAAACTATTTAGTCAGGGTCTTTTTTGGCAGTTGTAGATTTTTGGGGGTACAAGTTTGAAAAAGTGTGCTTTAGTCATTTTTTCCATCATATTTCAGAATTTTTTTTATAATAAATTGTACGATATGATGAAAATAGTGGTGTCTTTAGAAAGTCCATTTAATGGTGAGAACAATGGTATTTCATATGTGTGGGCTCCATAAATAAGTAAGAGGAAAATTAAAGCTAAACACAAACAGCGCAGAAATGTAAAACCAGCAGTGGGTACCTTCGGACTGACAATGGAAAAAATGCCCTGTCACTATGGGGTTAACCTTAATGGCAGTGAATGACTCCAGAGTGTTCCTTGTATTCTGTCCCCACTCTGGCAATGGACTTTGTTGAACCTTTCTTTACAGTGGGGGGGGGGGTTACATCTGCATGCAGCTGTTTTTTTCATTAATATAGAGTGACACTAGTGAGATTCCACAAAGAATTTTGTTACTCCCCATTAGAAACCTGCACCTTGCATTATAAAAGTTATTTAAGTAGGATTTTATGTGCTAATGTTCATTTTTTTCAATGGTCGACAAGAAAAAAAGTAATTTTGTAAAATTTAAATTTGTGTTTCACCCATTGTGTGTTCTAGATAAAATGTTTACATACTGAAGAACACCACAAGCATATGATAAGTTATGTTCTATCTCCAAATGTGCAGCACTAATGTTTATTATTAACCACTTGGCTGCTAAGGACGCACTCAGCGCGTCCTGCCAAGTGTTCCTCCTGTGCTACGGACACGCTGAGCACGTCCTAGCACAGGAGGCAGCAATCCGCCGGGATTCTGTCTGATTGCTGGCATGTCAGCCCGGCACTCCGGGACCCCGGGGGGAAGATAGATGTCATCGCGGCGGCGCAATGACATCTTTTTCAGGTGCCCCCCCCCGCGAGTGCGGAGGAGGTGCCTGAAAGGGAGGGGGGAGGTCCTTTGGACCTCTATCCCTCCTGATCGCGGGGGACCAGAGGCTAAAGGCAGGCACGGTTTAGAAGGGCACAGCCTGCCCTTCCAAACCGTGCCTGCCTTTAACCCCTTGGATGCCGGATCGATCCTCTCCTGGAGCTGGCCGACATCTTGGATGTCGGCCAGGCTTCCGGGAACTACCCCTGACGACTGGCGTTATCGTGCATAGCGCGATGTCGTCAGTCTTGGAGTTAACCCCTAGTTGCCACCAATGGTGGAGATAGGGAGTTCCAATGAACCCCTTATTTCCCGATCCGTGGAAGCTAGGGGTTAATGTTTCGTATTGCTGGATCGGCCAGAGCATGGCCTTTCCAATGATACCAAACATGACCATGTAAGGCTAGGGCCAGACGAACGCATTTTTCACGTGCGTTTAGGCTAGGGACAGATGAGCGCATTTTCTGCGGCCACCGTCAAAATGTACGTCGATGCGTGCGCACGCATTTTTTCACGGAATACGCTTAAGTGGTCAGACGATGCGCAATTCTGGACGTATTTCATGACGATGGGGTAAAAAGAAGTCTAGGGAAATCCGGCTGTTTGAACGTTATGTTGGCCGCACACTAGCAGCGTCTGACATCTCCTAATCACGCACACACGCTGCTATGCGGCCGCAGCGCACTCTGTACGTCAGTACCAGCGGTTTAACGTTCTCGAAAAAATGCGTTCATTTTCCACTTGCGTTGCGCGGCCGGACTTTTGTGCGACCGTACTTCGTATATTGGCTGTCATTGCCCGTCATCTGCTGCTAGTGCGGCCGTGATTATGTGCGCCAGAACGCGCGTTCGCACTGCCTCAGTCTGACCCTAGCCTTAGCCGTACGAAATCACGGCCGTGCTAGCAGCAAATGACGTCCAATGCCGGGGAACATACGACGAACGGCCGCACGAAAGTTCGTCCGTGCAACGCAAGTGGCCAACGAACGCATTTTTTCGAGAACGTCAAACCGCTACTACTGACGTACAGAGTGCGCTGCGGCCACATAGCGGCGTGTGTGTGTGATTGGGAGACGTCAGACGCTGCTAATGTCCGGCCAACATAACGTCCAGACACAAAAAGTGTTTTATTGATGATCCGTACAAAATCACGAACGAAAAGGCGCATCGTATGACCGCTATCGCGTATTCCGGGGAAAAATACGTACGTTCGTTCGAACGCACTTTTTCACGGACAACATGAAAAATGCGTTCGTCTGACCCTAGCCTAAAAGTAGAAAATAAATAAATAAAAAATTTAAAAAATCAAGTTCTTTTTTTGTTTGTTTGTTTTTTTAATGCAGCAATATTGTTCCCATTTCAATTATAATGTGAACAATGATGCTGCATTACTGATTTTTGTATGTGATGCGTTTGTTAAAAATCGCGTAATTTTCCCCCAAAAAAAATGTAACGAGACCCCATTTCTAATTTTTTTAACAAGCGCAACTCATACAAAATATAACTGCAAATGCTCGCATGTTAAAATGTGAAAAAAAACCACTTTACACATTGTAAATTTATTGAAAATTCTAATTTTATTGCATTTTTTGTTATAATATACAGACAGGACATGACGTATACATATAATAATGATATATTATGAATTATTATTATTATTATTCTTTATTTATAAAGCGCCAGCATATTCCGCAGCGCTGTACAATAAGCACAGTATAGACAGGGTTACAATACATTGAACAACATTTGACAAACAGTACAGGAGGAGATGAGGGCACTATTCCCGTAGGAACTCACAATCTAGGATGGTTGGGGTTGGAAACAGGAGGAGAGGACTGTAAGGTGAGAGTGATTGATGGTTGCGTCAGTGAGTTGGGTGGTAGGCTTCCCTAAATAGGAACGTTTTAAGGGAGCGTTTGAAGGAAGAGAAGTTAGGTGAAAGTCTGACAGTACGAGGGAGAGCGTTCCAGAGAGTGGGGGCTGCGCGTGAGAAATCCTGCAGTCTATCATGGGAAGAGGTGATGCGGGGAGAAGCTAGTCGCAGGTCACTGTTTGACCTTAGGGAGCGGGCCGGGGTGTATTTGGTGATTAGTGAGGACAGGTAGTGGGGAGCTGAGTTAGTGAGGGTTTTGTAGGTAAGGATAAGGATTTTGAACTTAATTCTGCAGTGGATGGGGAGCCAGTGAAGGGACTCGCAGAGGGGAGCGGCAGAGACAGAGCAGCGGGTGAGGTGAATTAGCCTGGCGGAGGCGTTCAGGATGGATTGTAGGGGGGAGAGGCGGGACAGAGGGAGGCCAGATAAGAGATTATTGCAATAGTCGAGTCGGGAGATTACCAGGGCGTGTATGAGTTGTTTTGTGGTGACAGCGAAAGAAATGGCCGAATTCGGGAAATATTACGCAGTTGGTATCGGCAGGAGGAGGAAAGAGACTTGATGTGGGGGATGAAGGAAAGAGCAGAGTCAAGTGTAACTCCAAGACAGCGAACTTGGTTTGATGGGGAAATGGTGATACCCTCCACCGTGATAGAGAAGTCAGGAGGTGGGGAGGCATTGGAGGGAGGAATAAGTAGGAGTTCAGTCTTTGACATGTTGATCTTTAGGTGGTGGGAGGCCATCCAGGAGGAGATGCCAGATAAACAGTCACTGACTTTTGAAAGGACAGGGGGAGAGAGATCAGGGGTAGAGAGGTAGATCTGAGTGTCATCAGCGTAGAGGTGGTAATTGAAGCCAAAGCTGTTGATGATTTTGCCCAGGGAGGAGGTGTAGATGGAAAAGAGCAGAGGACCAAGGACAGAGCCTTGAGGTACACCAACAGATAGAGGCAATGAGGAGGAGGAGTTTCCAGCAAAGGACACACAGAAGGACCTGTTGGATAAATAGGATTCGACCCAAGTGAGTGCTGTGTCACCGAGACCCAGAGAGTTGAGGGTCTGTAGAAGGAGGGGGTGGTCAACAGTGTCAAAAGCAGCCGAGAGGTCGAGCAGGATGAGAATAGAATAGTGGCCGTGTTTTTTAGCAGTTAGGAGGTCGTTGGTGACTTTGGTGAGGGCAGTTTCAGTTGAGTGTAGGGGACGGAAGCCAGATTGCAGGGGGTCAAGTAGGGAATTGGAGGACAGGAAGAGGGAGAGGCGGTTGAAGACTAGTTTTTCTAAGAGCTTTGATGTGAAGGGAAGCAGGGATACAGGGCGGTAGTTGGATGGAGAGTTGGGATCGAGGGATGGTTTCTTTAGTAAAGGGGTAACTAGCGCGTGTTTGAAGGCGGATGGAAAGGAGCCAGTGGAGAGAGATAGGTTGAAGATGTGTGTGAGAGCAGGGGTGAGGGAGGAGGAGAGGGGAGGAATTAGATGTGAGGGAATGGGGTCGAGCGGGCATGTGGTGAGATGTGAGGAGGACAATAAGGAATTGACTTCCTCCTCAGTGGCTGGGAGGAAGCGACAGAGGGTGGCAGAGGGGACCTCTGGGAGTGGAGGTGGCAGATAACTATCTTGTGTTGGGATGTTGCTTCTGATATTTAGAGTTTTACTGAGGAAGTAGTCTGCCAGGTCTTGAGCGCTGAAGGCAGCTGTGGGGGGAGGTGCAGGTGGGTAGAGGAGGGTGTTGAAGGTGAATCTGCCGAGACTGCCGGAAAGAACGATATATTATATGTCTGGGTCATATATTAAAATAAGGCTTCAAAACGCGGTTAAACATGATGAGCGAAACCCGTAAAAATGACCTCAGCACAGTGGTGTGAAATGCCGCAGCAGTGAAAGGGTTAATCCATGTTTGGAATCGTTTCAACAAATTAATTTCTGCAGCCTCTTTCTTTATGCTCTACATATATATATATATTTAGTATCTTTCTATATAATTTTGTAAAATGTATCCACTATACATGAACTGCCAACTGATGAAGCATATCCAACTTTGTTTACACTTTAAGTAAACCAATGTTATTGGTAAGAAAACATTGTAGTTATGAAGTCATTTTATGTCATCTCGCTTTAACTAAAAATTTGTGATTGACTATACTACAGTCAAAACATATAATTATTTATACATATTATCCAGTTATACTTACACTTTTAGTGGTTAATATGTGTTTAACAATGAATTGTGTTTAAAGAAGGTGGGTTAGATGTGTGAAAATGTTAGCTGAGTGTGCAAAAAAGAAACTTCCAGGGATATTCAGGGAAAGTTGAAACTGTGGAGAACTTTTGGAGAAGTGAAAATTCTAGGTCAAACTAGCCGATTTGGAAAGTAAGATAAATGGGAGAATTTTTCTGCTTGGCTATTTTGACCTAGAATTTTCACTTCTCCAAAAGTTCTCCAGAGTTTCACCTTTCTCTAAATAACCCTCTTAAACGTATTTTAATAACTGACATACAAGTTCACCTGAAATGTCAGATGAACCACTAATTCTACCTGAACAAATAAAAATAAGACGTACCTTTTAATGTAATTTGGTTAAAATCCTACCAAACACGATCATGATCATGATACCCAAACAAACATAGATAAAAATAAAAATTTCCACAGTATGAGTTCCACCAAAGAAGTAAAATAGTGCAGTGAATCTGATAGTTCTTAAGCATACGTTTAATTGATAAAACCGCAGTGGAACAGTATGAGAAGCAGGGATGTTTCAGACCTAGTGGTTAGTCAATCAGAGAAATAGATATCACAAAGGGCCATATTTGTCAATAAATAACAATGTACTTCTATTTAAAATGCCATTCGTATGTGTTTTGATTGGAAAGTAATGGTATCCAGAGATAGCCAGCCTCACCCAAATTACATTATCTAAGCACAAATGCCACAATTCAATTGGAGATTTGGGGGTAGGGAGTATTTTAATAACTATCTACACTTTAAGGATGCTGAAATGTAGAGAACATTATGGTCAATGATGAACTAAGCCACCTAATTATCCACCCAGCCATCACTACATGGAGTACACAGAGTGCCTAGGTGCACACATGCATATTTCTATATATCTGCCTTCAAATCTTAAAAAGAAGAATCCATTCATTCTATAATTGCTGTTTATTACTGAAACTCATCAAATCTGTAGAAACATGCTTATTCATGAAAACAAATTTACATTTGTTGAAGGTGTGATCACTTATTTTTTGCTGATGCCATAGCTTGACTTAGATGTAAAAAAAATAATATTGT
This sequence comes from Leptobrachium leishanense, assembly GCA_009667805.1. NCBI lineage: Eukaryota > Metazoa > Chordata > Amphibia > Anura > Megophryidae > Leptobrachium > Leptobrachium leishanense. Next base: position 185,023,713 of record CM019066.1, read on the forward strand.
TTTACTTATTCTGTATACATAGCCTATCATGCTGAGAGTAAATATAAATACATTGGAAATTAATTAATTCAATACTCTCACAGGGTATGTCAATCACCACAATTATCATCCAACAACAATGAATTGAATAAAAGTCTTTTTTCTTAGCTTGGCATTGTCTAAACTAGATTAGAGTATGTCATGTCCTGTTTTATTGCAGGTAAGGCTAGGGTCAGACGAGCGCAGTGTTAATGTCCGTGTTGCCGCACATAAGTACGTCCGTGATAGCATACAATTGTGTTAAATGAAGCCCCACACACGAAGTACGTCCGCACAGAAGTGCGGGGGCTGATGGACGCTGCAAACGGGCGCAGGTTAGGCAAGAACGTAATACTGCTAGAACGGACGTGCAGAGTGCGCCACGTCCACAACGTCCGCATAGCTTTGTGTGTGAGTGATGGAGCGTGGTCAGACGGACTGCATTTATACGTCCAGCATTTTTGACGGACAGAATGTTTTTTTATTGTAATTTATTTTCCCTGTTACATCAGTCAAGAAATCCGTCAGTGAAAAAAACGGACTGTGTGGCCTACCTTGTCGTCAGTCAGAAAGTACGTCCGTACTGCACGGACGCACAGTCCATACAAAATGCGCTCATCTGACCCTAGCCTAAATCATCATTGTATTTTTATGATTCTCTCCTGAAGTTTGTGTTAGTGTATATAGTGTATACGATTGTCCTTTTAATTATTCTTGCTGTTTTGCCCTTCACATTAAGTACCTCTTTTGAAGTTAGATCTGGTATCCTTGACAACAAACCACAATGCAATATCCTTTGTAGTAGAAGTAATCTATGCTGTTTAAAAACATCAGCCTTGCTGTATTTAAGCAGAATGCAGTGTTCAGTAGATAACTGAGAGTTACGGAAACAATATGCAAGATATAAATTGAACTTTTTCACATGTGATGTTGTAGCATATTAGTATGTAATAAACCCTATTAGAATGTTGTACAGACAATTTTCATTTGTGAGAATATATTATCCCTTTGATTTAAGTGCTTTTGGGTGCACCCTGAGCATCCATGATCAAAATGAGCCCTCCTTTGTTTTTGATGTTGGTTTTCATGAATTGTGAGTTGTTCTTAACCCTTTCACTGCTGAGCCATTTCACTGCTGTGTGCTGAGCTCATTTTTACCGCTTTCGCTCATGTTTAAATGTGATTTGAAGCCACATTTTATTATATGGCCCAGACATATAATATATCGTTCTTTTTTATCATTATTTTTTATCATATCATTTCTATATGTATTCGTCATGTCCTGCCTGTATATTGTTACAAAAAATGCAATAAAATTAGAAATTTTAATAATTTGCAGCGTGTAAAGTGTTTTTTTTCACATTTTATCACATGAGCGTTTGAGATTATATTTTCTATGGGGTGCGCTTGTGCAAAAATTAGAAATGGGGACTTGTTATATTTTTTGGGGGAAATTATGTGATTTTTAGCAAACGCACCCCATAGAAAAAAATCATTAGTGCAGCATCATTGTTCACATTATAATTGAAATGTGAACAATATTGCTGCATTAATAAAAACAACCCACAAAAAAAACATGTTTTTTTTTATTATTTGTTATAATTTTTATTTTACGTTGTACATGGTCATATTACTCGAAAGGCCATGCTCAGGCCTTTCAAATGACACCCTCCATGACTCCCTAGCTGCCACGGCTCTGGAGATATCGGGGTTCAAAGGAACCCCCTATCTCCACCAGGGGATTTCCTTGGGAAATCCCCTGGCAGCTAGGGGTTCCCCGGCTATCTGACGTCATCACGCTATGCACGATGACGTCGGGCAGCGAGGGGGGACCCGGGGGTGGAGCCGCCATCCAAGATGGCGGCCCCCACCGGAGCTAGGCCGCGCTGAAGTACCACCCGGTGCTTGAGGGGTTAAAGCCAGGCACCGCTTAAAAGGGGAGACTTTCCCCTTTTAAGCAGTGCCTGGCTTTTGGCGCTGTGCCTTCCCGATCAGGAGGGAGAGGGATTCAAACAGACCCCCCTCCCTTCCAGGCTATCTCCCGGCATTGCCGGGGGGTCGCCTGAAAATGACGTCATGGCGCGATGACGTCATTGACGTCGGGAGGGTCTTAACTTCAGTGTCTGAGGACGCTGAAGTCAGACCGCCACGGGACCCCAGACAGAGAGGTGAGTATCTACGCTGGGGGTCTCGCAAAGCTGATGACGTGTGGGGCACGTCCTCAGCATGTAACGTGCGTCAGTGAGGACGTGTCCCACGCGTCCTCAGCAGTGAAGGGGTTAACTGAACTATTGCTTTTGGGTGACATTCAAAAGCATTCTTGGGTTTCCATCTTGCTTCTCGTTGCAATGCAATAGTTTTATCAGGTGATCTAAAAAAATGTATTTTAGCTTTATATAAAGAGAAAAATGTACACATTTTTTTTCTCAGATAACATCTGTTCAATGCAAAACTATTTGATAAAGGCAACTTGTCTAGGTCCCAAGGTTGAAGTGTACAACATTACATTTTCAAATTTATTCTTCAACATTGGGATCTTCTAATTTTGTTTAGTCTCACACATTATATGTATCAGTGATTTTACATGGACATGGAATTTTTTTTAACTATAGCACTTTCACAGGGTGGATTCTGGATTGTTATGAATATTCAGGAACTGGGTTATGGGTTTAATATTTGCGATTAAAAGGACCAGTAGTTTAGAATTAGGTTGCCAATGATAGCGGAACATACATACATGAAAAGTGACAACCCGTGCAGTCATGGATGCAGAATATACAGATAGATATTGCAATTGCCACAGTTATATACATTGAACCACTATGCTTCAGATAAGTGTTTTCCAACCCTGGTCCTCGCATACCCCTAACAGATCAGGTTTGCCAGATATCTGAAGCACAGCACAGGTGATATGATTTGCTGCTCAGTGATTGTAGGATTCAGTCTGCATTTTCCCCAAGGTAATCCTTAAAACCTGACCTGTTAGTGGGTCCTGACTTGAGAAAAGGTTTGGGAAACACTGCTCTAGATTCTGTCAGGTATTATCTTTTTGCCAATAAAGATTAAATTCTGAAAAAAGGAAGTTTGCATAGCAGATAAATGATCAAAGCCTTATTAAATTAATTTAGTTCCAGCTGTAGTTTGTTAAACAACTTTTAATTACAAATTTAGTACAAGTTATCATCTACCCACTTATTTCCTTCGCTTCATTAAGTCCTCATTTCATCAAGTACTTATATTGTCTATGCACAGGAACATTTCAGTTTAGTTGTACAACAACATTTACACAATTGTATCCACTTCTAGCAGCCAATTACGTGTATCAATTTTTTTGATGTTTATTTTGCAGAACTGAATTATTTTCACATTACTGCTTATTGTCATGAATAATTCAGCCAAAGTAAGACACAGCAGGTGTCATTCACTTCTCCATCTTTTATAGCACTAAAACCAATTGACTAATTTATTTCTTTGTAAGCTGTAGTGTGCTTAGTCATTTGCTCAGCAGTAAACCTGTTACAGAAGTACAACTTCAAATTCTTAACGTTCATTATATAATGCAAGTATCTATTATGTATTGCATCTACTATCCACTAACAAAATAATATGTTCAAAACGAAAAAAAAAAAAGCTATTTTGTGTTCAAACATTTAGAAAGCACTCCCGCTATAGGAATGTTCAATATAATAAAACAGCAATACTATAAACATCCTTCAGATAATTAGTCAGTTTAATGTAGCTCTCATTACAATGGGCTCAGAGGCACTCTTATCGAGCAATATTCAGCCCCCTCAGATGGAAACTTCTTCAGCCTGCTCACTCTTGGAATCTGTCCAGACCTTAAGGCTAGGGTCAGACGAAAGCATTTTTCCCCGCGAACGTGAAAAAGTGTGTCCGAACGCATTGACGTATTTTTTCACGGAATGCGCAAAAACGGTCAGACGATGCGCATTTTCGGGCGTGATTTTGTACAGATGACAATAAAACTCTTTTTGCGTCTGGACGTTATGTAGGCTGGACATTAGCAGTGTCTGACATCTCCTAATCACGCAAACACGCCGCTATGCCGCAGCTGCGCACTCAGTACGTCAGTACTAGCGGTTCAGCGTTCTCAGAAAAATGCGTTCAAATTCCACTTGCGTTGCACGGCCGGACTTTTGTGCGGCCGTACATCGTATATTGGCCGTCATTGGCCGTCATCTGCTGGTAGTGCGGCCGTAATTATGTGCGCCAGAACGCACGTTAAAAGTGCGCTGGTCTGACCCCAGCCTAAGATGTTGCAGGTAGGTAAATATACAAATAGAAACGCTACTTACATATACCAGCAAAGGCGTTATTGGTATGTGCATATATTAAAGTATTCTCCTAATAGCAGTCATTAAATTGGCATAGAGTAGGGTCTGCCTTGAAGGGGTACACTGACATTGTGACAGGTTTATGCAAAGTATGATCATATTTTGTAACTGAAACCCTATCATTCAATTCTAAGAGGGTTATTCAGAGAGCACCGAAATGTCACAGAAATTTCGGTGCTCTTTCATCAGCGTACTTTGACTTCGGCGAGCTCAATTTGCCGACCATGCAGTGAATTCAGGATTAAGCATTGAAGTGCGTCGAAGTGATATGGCGAAGGAATACGCCAAACGCTGCTGATCACCATGCTGAATGCAGCCGCTGACTGCTGAACAGACCGCCGAATACAGCCGACGATCTGACGAACGCTTTCTGAATTGCCTCGAAATTCCCTGTTCGGTGCGATTCCGTAGCAAATTTTCCACTCTTTGAATAACTCCTTAAGTCGGATGTTTTAAAATCTTTAAAACTGCGTTAAAGTGGAATGCTCTGAATTTTGCATGCTGTTGAAATGGTCTTTTGAGCACCTTTATGAAAAACAGGTACAGAAGGACCCTGACTCCTCCTCCACAAACACACACACACACACACACACACACATCCCCCAGAGCTCAGGTTCAACATACACAAAGGCAATTGCTGTCACCCTTCTTAAGTGTAGCAGGCGCACTGACCAGTATGGCAGAATTAAGGCATTTGGCTTGCAGCAGGACACAGTGCAGCACTACTCAGCATGTATCAGGAGACGTGGGAATTAGATCCTGCACCTTCCCTCTGTTATGGCGGATTAGCATTGTGGGCTGGTTCTTGGGGCTTTAACAACCAGATAAATCCCTCCTATTAAAATATCGAAATAAAGAGGGGGAAAAGGAGTGTAAATTACCCTTTGTTGTTTTTTTAAGATAAAGTATTTTACCAGGAAGGATACATTGAGATTTCTCTCGTTTTCAAGTATGTCCTGGGTGGCGAGTATGTACCGTTATGTGTTTAGGGGTATTGTAATCAAAATTTAGAAATTAGCAAAATCCATTGGAAAGCATTGGCATATCATTAGGCAAGATGAAGAGTTAGAAAAAATATTGTCTGTGAAAAACATATTTGAGTGCAGATGAACAAGAGGTATGAAATGAAGTCTAAAGAAAATTCATATAAAAGCAATAAAGTGAAAAAAAATATATACATATTTTAAGGAGAAAAGATTATTTTTTGGATGTTGCACCTGTATTAGTTGTCATAACACTAAAGGGGTTAGTCAGAGAGCACTGAAATGTCGCTGACATCTCACGATCCCCGCGCTTCCCTGCTCTTCAGGGAATCAAAGTTCCCCACTCTGCAGGGTATTCAGCATTCACCGCAGGGTCCCCGGAGTGCAGGGACATTTTGTCCATTTAGTACAAATTTAATGATACAAATGAGCACTTATTGAATCAGTAAAAATATGACACTTGCAAATTTAGGATCTATTTAAAGATATATTAACTGCGGTAGTAATTAAACAACTTGAGCAACATATACAATTCATTCCCTTTTACATTCAGCTCTTGCTCCTATCACTCTTTGCCACAATTTTTGCTCTAGGCGTGTTTTTGACTCACAAAATGTCTTGCGAAATAATATTCCCTTTTGTCAGGATAGTCACCCAGCAAGGAGACAAAACCTGGTTAAGCAAGGAAACCCCTAATCTGACAGGCTGGTCCTTAGAATGGCCAGTACTAAGCTAAATAGAGTATATGAACAATGCATACTTGTTGTATAAGTACTGATCCCACAAGGACAAGAGAGATATCGCAGAATTCCAGTGGAATTTCAGTGCGCTTTGAATAACCCTGTAGGTCTTATTTTCAAGGAAGTCTTTTTTTTTTTTTAATGTACAACAATCCACTGTCATTCATATACAGCAGTCCACATTTATTCATGTACAAAAATATACCGTACATTTATTCAAATACATACAATAATACCACACTATAAAACCATACCTAATACCATACCAGGACTATAATACCAGGTAGAAGACTTACAAGACAGGAGTATGTGTCAAAGGTAAGAATAGCGTGATCAGAGCAATCGGGGTGCCGCACCTTTTCAAGAGCAATTTGGTAACCAATCGCAGGCCAGAATGAGCGAAGTGCGCTTTCACTATCGATTCCTCACAGGCGTTGTACATCTGGTATCACTTCGCCTGTGACAGGAGCCGGCGCTAGAGGAAGCATCGGCTTATGCAGCTCTGCCTCCTCTGCTTCCGCCTCACTTCCTCTGGCACTGGCATCGCTGATTCTCTCCCACCTCTCCCACGGCTCTTCAAGGTACCTGTTATGCCACCACCAACCCTGGGAATGAACACAACTAGATCTTATTTTCAGGGTAGGTCTTCTACTTTAGCAATTATCAAAAATAGTACTAGGTCTTATTTTCGAGGTAGGTCTTATTTTTGGGGAATCACGGTTGCTGGAGACCTGGGTTCCATTCCAGAAAGAGTCCTTGAAAGGACAGCCTTGTCTATCTGTCTGTAGGACTTGGTGTGAGCCATGACAGTTTGTACATACTCTACATTCCTTTCCGTTTGTGTGTGTGTGTGTAAATGCTATATAACCATCCATGGATGTGTGCAGATACTGTATGAATCTAGGTCCTTGCTGTATAAGTGTGTGTTTGTATATGTATGAGCCATATTAAAGTGTGTGTTTGTTTGCATATACTATACATATGTAAGTTTCTGATTGTGTATATAGTCACTGAAAGTAGTGTGTGTATATACAGTATATTGTATGTGTGTTTTGTCCATATGATATATGTATAGTGTATATATATATATATATATATATCTATATATATATATCGTAATAGTTTATTTGTCTTTGTATATGAGAACATGTTACTCAAGGGAAACTCTGACCAAATGGACTTTTCTAGGAGCATGAGCATTTAAAAATATGTCTAAATAAATGTATTTTAAAGAAAAATAACTCCAGTCAGAATTTTGTATCTACATATATTGCATATATACTGTATATACATATATTGCATTTAGAAGTGCATCAAGAACTGCCTCTTAGCAGGACTTTTTTTATTGCATTCACCTCACCCAACCCTTAAGGGTGGATGAAATTAACATATGGTCAGACTGTAATATTTAATTCATGGACAACAAAAAATGTGCTCTCGGTACAGACAATCTAGGCTCATTTGCTCATCCATATAGTACCTGTTCATTGGCAGGCAAATTAGATGCCCTATATTTTGTGCCAGCTAACTAACTAACTTATGAAGCTACTTTTTGTTACTTTTTATTAGTTTTAATACACATTATAAATAAAAATTGTGTAAATAGGTTATTAAGGATTTTTCTTAAAGTTTTAAATGACTTTGTTTTGATTTTCATTTTATTATCCGTTGATTACATCGAGCATGCAAAGAATGTGGTCCAAACTAAAGAATCTCGAAGAACACTAAGCTCATGGTGGTTTACTGACAAATATTTTTTGATGAAGCCAGGCATTAATTTACCATTACAGAAAAAATAAAATGGATAATGACCGATAAAAATAACTGCAACCTTTTTTAAATTTTATGTCTAATATAAATAAATCTAATAAATACATATTTACATACTTATGGTAGATGGCATGTATTTTAACACTTTATCCTCATAATTAGTTCTTGGTTGTTAATTCAGTATTAACCTATGTAATGTCAAGATAATGACGTGTGTATGTGGTATTATGCAATCTAGTGTAAACTGTCTGACTGTAAACATTCTAGTATGCATGACTATTCTGATGTGTCTATATATACATGTGTGCTTGTGAGTTTGTTATGTGAATTTGCGAAGGAGTGGATACTGAGGGAAATTTAAGAATGTAAATTAAAATGTAATTTTGTTAACCCTGATAATCATCAGGAAAGAATAGGACTATTTAGAGAGAGGTGAAAAGCTGGAGAATGGAAAATTCTAGGTCAAAATAGCCAAACCAGAAAAATTCTCCCATCTATCTCACTTTCCAAATCAGCTATTTTGACCAAGAATTTTCACTTCTCCAGCGATTCTCCTGCTTTTCACCTCTCTCTGAATAACCCTGTATATTAAGACAAGGGATGAGCTGTTCGGGTTCGGACGGTTCGGAGTTCGGCCCGAACTTCGGCAGTTTGAAAGTTCTCGAACTTCGAACTTTTTGGGTGTGTTCGGTTTGAGTTCGAAAAAAAAAAGAAATTTTGAAAAAAGTATAGAAAATGCTTAAAAAAATACTAAAAAATCTAGAAATAAAGAGACTCTTTACTGCAGAATATTATAAGCAACGGTTTATTAGATATTTAATTAAAAACTAATGTGTACGTGGAAAGATTATCAACTCTAAATGACCTCTGTTCACAGACGGGCATAACACCAGGTGTTTTTAGTCTGGTAATCAATTTGATACATTGTACACTATACTGAGGGGGTGGGGTGGTGTCTGCTTCTGATTGAGATTTGAGAATTCATTTCCCTCCTAAAACATCCTAATATGCTGCATTTAACTGGTGTTTGAAAAAAATTCTAATTAACAACTAAAGCAATGTTATTTTTCACCTCGGGATTAAATATTCACAGGGTTATTCAGAGAGCGGTGAAAAGCAGGAGAATAACTGGAGAAGTGAAAATTCTAGGTCAAAATAGCCAAACCAGAAAAATTCTCCCATTTAACTCACTTTCCAAATTGGCTATTTGGTCTAGATTGTTCTCTTCTCCTGCCAGTTCTCCTGGCTTTCACCTCTCTCTCAGGGTTGTTCAGAGAAAGGTGAAAACCAGGAGAATGGCAGGAAAAGAGAATAATCTGGACCAAATAGCCGATTTGGAAAGTGAGATAGGGCTAGGGTCAGACTAACGCATTTTTCACAGCGACCGAAAGTGCGTCCAAACGCATTGCCGTATTTTTTTCACGGAATGCGCGAAAACGGTCATACGATGCGCATTTTTGTGCGTGATTTTTTACAGATCCAAACCAGGAAACTTTGGGTGTCTGGACGTTATGTTGGCCGGACATGAGCAGGGTCTGACGTCTCCAAATCACGCACACACGCCGCTAGTGGACGCAGCGCACTCTGTACGTCTGTACTAGCGGTTCTGCGTCCTCGAAAAAATGCGTTCATTTTCCACTTGCGTTGCGCAGCTGGACTTTCGTGCGACCGTACTTCATATATTGGCCGTCATTTGCTGCTAGTGCGGCCGTGATTAAGTGCGCCTAAACGCACGTTAAAAATTCGCTAGTCTGACCCTAGCCTAAATGGGAGAATTTTTCTGGTTTGGCTATTTTGACCTATAATTTTCCATTCTCCAGTCATTCTCCTGCTTTTCACCGCCAAAAATCAGTAAACTTTTTCTGCGTGTCCGAAAATGTCTCCTCTTTTCATACAGACTGCCGCCCCAAGCAGCTGTTTATGGATAGATTAAAGGAAAAGCATTTACCGTCATTTGAAATGTCATTTTTTGGTTTTTACATATTTCTATACATCCAACAAATCCGCCACTTCACGGGCAGGTTATGGGGACCTCCTAGGCACGATATTTGAAGGAATTTTTCGTTTTTATTTTTAACCCTTATTTCATGGAAAACTCACTGTCCCTTTAAAAACGTTTTTTTTTTTACTTTTTGCCTTGTTTCCTGTCCCCCAGGGCACTACCCGGACCCCCATACACTTTTTATGGCAAATATCTAGCATATATGCCCTCTTGGAGGGCACTCTAAAAACCGAATTTTCAGCCCCATTGACTTGCATTGAGTTCGAGTTCGGGTTCGGGTTCGGATCCGAACATTTGGAAAGTTCGGGTTCGGCTCCGAACCGAACTCGGGGAGTGTTCGGCTCATCCCTAATTAAGACTTACTTGTTTGTGTATTATCCACATAGTATATGTCATGGAGAGGTTTTATTCTATCTTGAAGAAATGTAAAAAAAAAAGATAGGAAGTATTTTAACTGCTTGGCATTTCCTAAGACATCTTGAAGTAGGTAGACTCCATCTGACATGTAATATATTTTAACTGAGACTTGAGCTCGGCATCTGTACTATAATTGCTAATGCACATCAGGGTGCTCCCATCAGTACTGCTGTAATTTCAAAGCAATGACTTTTATTTACAGATATGCCAGTGTCATTTAGCAGAGCTCAGTTTAAGAGTAGTGACATTAGACATCAAGGCTGCATCAGTCCACTCGTCAACTGTTTTTGCCTTATCATTTTCCATTTGACATTTACCATTATCCATATAGCTAATATTGAGAAAGACAAACAAACATTACTTTGTTAGACGCCAGTACAAAACAGTAGTAAGCTCATGTCTTAATCATTGACTAAAACTTCAAGATTAGATGACTGAGTATGCTTTGACATTTGAAAGCTGACAAGTGATAAATGGCCCTTAGCAAGTGATTTAAATTAATAAGAGAGCACGAGGGGCAAATCAGCCATCACTCTATTGCTTCTATCGCTGTTTTATACAAGTCTAGACCCTGGCCAAACTTTAAAATTAACTGATTATCAAATTGTACGTATATAAATGTATTATTTCACCACACATTGGACTCTCCTTTTGCTTATACATTGGAGGTTAAGGATTGTGGGTATGAAGGGCAGCATTATAATAAGGAATATGCTGCATGGGCTGTAAATTTTGAATGAAAAATATACATTAAAATTTTAATACGGTAATAAGAATAACAATTCTGTTGAGGCCTGTGAACCAAACGAAAGGAGATTTTTGATATTTAAAATTATATTCACACAGGCAATGTTATCCTTTAATTGCCAGGGTCTCATACAAAACCTCTTTAAATACCCAATGTAGGATAGATAAAGATGAAAAATTTTTGTACAGAAGACACTGTGATAAAATGAGTTGTCAACTAACGACGGGTCAACTAATGAAATGTAACAGTGTAAAGAATAAACAGCAGTAGCTGCAAAATTCAAAAGTGCTTCAGTCCATCAGAAAATAAATCAAAATGTGATATTTGTACTCAGTGGCGACTCTAGGAACAATATATAGGGGGGGCACATAAGATACCACAGTCAAAACTGGGGGGCACTAATAATTTTCACCACTAAATCATTACACAGAAAAAAACCTAAATAAGTATATATAAATAAGATTCCATAATCCCATATAATGTGATGCAATGACTAACCTGATACATAAATTCAAGATTTTATTAGCCGCAATTCGGCGGTTTTTGCCAATGTCTGATAACTGCTTCAGCAACTCCAATTTTCGCAAATTACGGTGACTATTCGCTAAATAGGGAATTCACCATATTTTCAGCAAAATTGATTCCCTGAAATGTGACAAAAAGCAAAGGATCTAAATATGAATAGACCATTTAGTTTCTAACTTCCATTATAACCCCTAAAATGCCATAAAACCAGGGAAATAAAATAAAAATAATAAACAGTGTGGCATGTAACCTACCCATTAACCCCTAAAATGCCATCAATCAAGAGAAAACATTAAATGAATAGACTGTGATGCATGTAGCCAGCCCATTAACTCCTAAAACTCAATCAAGGGAAAACATTAAATGAATAGACTGTGGGGCATGTAGCCTATCCATTAACTCCTAAAATGACAGCTATCAAGTGGAAATGTGAAATATATACACTGCGAGGCATGTACCATTCCCATTAACTCCTAAATGCCAGTAATCAAGTGAAAACATGAAATGTATACACTGTGAGACATGTAGCCTACACATTAACTCCTAAAATGGCATTAAAAAATTAAAAAATAAAATGTATACTGAGAGGAATGAAGCCTGCCCATTAACCCTTAATATACTAAACTAAACCAAGGCAAAAACTAAAGTAATACACATAGTAATATATAGTCTCACCATTAATCCTGTCACTACTGAGCCATTTCCACCCTGTGAAAAAAAAATTTAATTTTTATTTTATCATTTATGAGTTTGTTTTTACACTGAATATGGTCATGTTGGATATCATTGGATAGGCCAGACTGTGCTCTTTCCAATGATACCTATGATCAATGACATATGATGCACGGGGCCGGAGATACATTGGTCCGAATATTTGGGGGAAGCTGGAGGCTGAATCCTGGCGCATGGGGGGCAAGATATAACCTACGTGGGGACAATTGCCCCCCTGCCCCCCCTAGAGACACCTATGTTTGTACTTACAGGAACACTACGACTAATATATGCAGTAAATGGATGATTTGTGCATTACAAACAAAAACACAATATAAAATATATGCTACTGTTATTTTTCTTTAACCTGCAGTAATTGCATTTAACTCTTTCGCTGCTGAGAAATTTCACGCCTCTGTGCTGAGCTGATTTTTACCGGTTTCGCTCATCATGTTTAACCACGCTTTAAAGCCTTATAATATGACCCAGACATATTATATATCGTTCTTTCCGGCAGTCTCGGGAGATTCATAATATATCATTATTATATGTATATGTCATGTGTTGTTTGTATATTATAACAAAAAATGCAATAAAATTTGAATTTTAAATAATTTACAATGTGTAAAGTGGTTTTTTTTCACATTTTAACATGCAAGCATTTGCGGTTATATTTTCTATGGGGTGCGCTTGTTAAAAAAATTAGAAATGGGGACTTGTTACATTTTTTGGGGGGGAAATTACGTGATTTTTAGGAAAAGTTCCCATAGGAAAAATCGTTAGTGCAGCATCATTGTTCACATTATAATTGAAATGGGAACAATATTGCTGCATTAACAAATCAAAAAAAAAAAAAACTTGTTCATTTTTTTTATTATTATATTTTTTTTATTTTTATTTTCTTGTTTAATTTTTACATGGTCATGTTTGGTATTGTTGGAAAGGCCATGCTCTGGCCGATCCAACAGTACCAAACATTAACCCCTAGATGCCACGGATCGGGTGATAGGGTGTTTCAATGAACCCCCTATCTCCACCATTGGTGGCAGTTAGGGGTTAACTCCAGGACTGGCGTCATCGTGCTATGCACGATGACGCCAGTCATCAGGGGGCATTCCTGGAAGCTCCAGGAGAGGATCATGATTCGGCACTTTTTGGTGCCGAATCGGGATCCAGCACCCAAGGGGTTAAAGGCAGGCACGGTTTGGAAGGGCAGGCTGTGCCCTTCCAAACCGTGCCTGCCTTCAGCCGCAGGACCCCGGCGATCGGGAGGGAGAGAGGTCTGAAGGACTTCCCCCTCCCTTTCAGGCACTTCCTCTGCACTTGTGGGGGGGGCGCCTGAAATAGATGTTATCGCACCGCCGCAATGACATCTATCTTCCCCCCCCGGCATCCTGGAGTGCCGGGCTGACATGCTAGATGTCAGCCCGCACCAGGGGGGCCAGCAATCAGCCAGAATCCCGGCTGATTGCTGCCTCCTGTTGTAGGACGCGCTCAGCGCATCCGTGGCACAGGAGGAACACTTGGCAGGATGCGCTGAGCGCGTCCTTAGCAGCCAAGTGGTTAAAAAGGAAAAATAAAGTTATATTTTTATCTCCTGTTTTCATTTGTGGCTTTTTTTTCCCCATTATGCAACAATTAACAAACTCTGAGGACAAGGTTCACTTTATAGCTTCTAAAGTAGTGAAGAGGCAATTGAGTTGACGAAAAAATGTTTAGACAGAGCTGCATGGGATCTATCGTGGTGTCTTTTCTACCCGGGTTAAGAGATGACAGCTGAATGAGAACTGATTGTATGTAACAATGTAATTCAACAGGTCGGTTTTCTGGACTTCTGATCCATAGACTCCATTCTGTGCCAAATGCCCCACAGTGAGAAATAAGTGCAGTAATGATATGGGGGTGGAAGGACACACAAGACCCACAATGTTAACAAAATGATGCAAAACAGGAAGGGTAACTTGCATCAAGTAGCCACGAGCGATAGTTCCAGATCCACCACAACACCTTGATCTACAATTCACTACTTCATAAAATTTAAATTAGACGTATTTCTGGATGTGAGCCTTTATTAAACTCTCTCACATTTTCCACACCACTAACGTCAAGCTTACAGGACTTCAATGCCAGGCTCAGATCTGTTTCCTTTGTTTAAATGAGGGAACCCCTTCTGCTTTACATGAGGTTTTTTGGCATACTTATGTAAAGGAAAGAATCCTTTAATATTAAAAAGGTTCCTTAAGTTCCCAATGGAGTATTCCATCTGGCCATGGGCCTTTGTCCTCATTCTAACCAATTGCTGAATCCATTGGTCTTGTGTCAACAAGTTCCTTATCTACCGGATAAACATTTGTAGTAATATCATATATCAGGCATCAACTTGTCTGATTCTGTTTGAACAGAATAGAAATTTGACTGAATGTGATTTCAGTGATTCTGAATCATTCAAATGCCAAATCGCTGAATCTTCAATCTGAATACAATCTGAACATAATCAGATCAATTCCGATTGATTTGGATGATTTGATTAAATTGAACTCACTGTTCAGTGCAAATACAGTACTCTAACCCCAATCATAAAACAAGCAGAATTAGTAACCTTAACCCTAAAAGTAAATCTTACCCTAAAACAAGCAGAACAAGTGTAAGGCCTGGGTGAATATTAGTTATACCTATGCATTGAACTAGAAAGTCCCTAAGCCAAGACCAGTACCAGTCCCTCTGGAAGCTAAACTTAGCAATGATGACAAAGAGAGGGTGACAAGGGACGAAACATAAACATGCAAAATATGAGCCAGAATCACTAGAAACCTAACACCAGTCCTTGTAGTGGACACTCCAGAATAGGATAAATTACCAATATAAGGCCAATAAACCACAAGGAAAACCCCCAAACCTGTCCTTATAATACCCGGACAAGTAGTAGAGAGCAGTAGCCAACAAAAGCAAGATAAGGACAAAGGACAACAGATATATACACACATTTGAGTACACAAGTCAGGTGAAGGAACACAGATATTAAGAATGGACAAGAGAAACCTCAGTCAAAACCAGTAAGACAAATCATATTATTATTATTATTATTCTTTATTTATAAAGCGCCAGCATATTCCGCAGCGCTGTACAATAGGCACAGTGTAGACAGGGTTACAATACATTGAACAACATTTGACAAACAGTACAGGAGGAGATGAGGGCCCTATTCCCGTAGGAACTCACAATCTGAGAGGGTTGGGGTTGGAAACAGGAGGAGAGGACTGTAAGGTGAGGTGTATCATACAGATACAGTGTACTAAAGGACCTGTACAGAACCATTATAGGGAGACGAATTAGTGAGAAGTAAAGCCTTATAAAGATAATTCATTGGTTGTCACCAACTGAGTGCGTCAAAATGTGCATATGTGGAATGACGCAGGTCTTCTGGCGTCGGCGTCATTTAATGACACACATTTTGGTGCCTGATAAATGACGCTGTCTGCAAGTGTTTAATGTCAAAAAGAATAGAATGTGGACCTCATTTGAAATACATAGCAAACTGCTTTAAAAGAGAATTGAATGATGACCTAACTTCTCAGTGCAGCTATAGATACAGTAAACCTGTCTCACAATGTTGGTAACTGTCTTTAAAATAAATCAGTGAAGTTTGATTTGTTTCCCGAGCATGTTGATACTTGTGTATCTATGTTTTTACATAATCTCATAATAAGTGTATCTCTAGATGCGCACTGATAGTTTTTCTTTTGATTCTCTTAAATTACTTCTTTTTTAAGTTAGTTCATTTTTTTCATTTTAAATAGAATGCTCATTTCTTATCCAAAAGAGACTTTAGCAGAATATGCTGATTTCCATGAAGATCTGACAATGCCTGCAAGTAACAAATGGCCTCTTTGATTACTTTGAAATTACAGTTTTTTCTTGCTGGTGGCACAGAAGGCTCAAGTGTATAGCTTTGCATCTTGGCTTCAAAAATAACTGTAGGTTGCTTGTCAGCTATCTAAAAAGATCATTATAAATTTGATGGCTTCAGTTATACATTTTGTATTGGAAACTCTGCTTACCATCTGGCCACCAAGAACACAAACAAGGAAATCTTCACTTTTCAATCTTCACATATTTGAAAAGAAACCCCTCCCTAAAAATATCCTAAACATACTTCTGTTGTATAGAGAAGAAAACAAGGTTTTGTATTCATTCTAATAAATTATTTTCTAGACTTATACCGCAAGGGCGTGTGCACAAAATCAATTAAAAAGAGATTTAGAAAAGCGAAGTTGTTAAAGCCTGTTAAGTTTTTTTTAGATGAGATGGAAAGTTTACCTCAATTTATTTTTCATATTTCATTTTTATTAGTTATTTCAGAATGTGAAATGGATTAATTACTTATATTAGGGTAAAAAAAAAAAAGATACATAATCCCCGTCCTTCGTGCTGAAATATATAATATATTTCAGCATGAATGATAGCAGCCAGGTACTAAAATAAAATACCTGCCGGTACTATAATAAAATGAAAATACCAGCTGTACTAAAATAAAATGCAGCCGGTACTACAATGAAAATAACATCCAGGGATAAAATAAAAATAAAATACAGCTGGTACCAAAATAAATTACAGCCAGTACTAAATATACTAGCCGGTATAGCAGCAGTTGCTATCCATGGTGCCGAATAGGTTTCAGCACCAAGAAAAGCTGCTCTCCTTGGTACTGAATAGGTTTCAGCACCATGGATAGCCCTACTGAATGCAGCCAGACTGAAGGAAAGAAAAAAACGCTGCGGTCGGCAAAGAAAAAAACCCACGTTGTTTTAAAATAAAGTAGGAATACAAAAATTTTACAAAAAAATCCCTAAAAAAATACTACAAAATAAATAAATAAAGAGGCTTTTTGCTGCAAGTGAAAAGAATAAACGGTTGAATAAATATTTTGTAAAAACGGGGATTTTTTGGGCATTTTCAGGATTCGTTCAAATTTTGATTCAGAACAAAATGAAACGCATATCTCTAATAGTGAGGTAATTATGTCATCTTCAGGAAATGTCTTTCATCATTGTTAAGTCCGAGTTGTTACAGCACAGAATATGCATACTGAAGAAAACTTAATTTCACAACTTTTATTTTGTTTAAAAAAAAGAACAGTATCCCTGAAAATAATATACATATGTATAAACCATTGACCTATCCACTACACATGAAAAACGGTATAATTTGCATGACATAATTATGTTTATTACACAGTATTGTAATTGTTTTACACATTCAACTGGGATTCAACCAATCAGAGTCAACCTTACTTCGCAAGAACAAAGTGAATAAACTGCTAATTTAAAGCACAATGCCAATAATAAAAACACAATATGAATTTATGAAATTATGCCAAAAGCTGTCTGTTCAACATTCATGGGAACTGGATTACCATGTTCAGGAGACAAGGTCATTAAATTGAGTTGGAGAGAGGAGTTACAGGTCAATTGGTGGCCTCAGTTGATTCAATTCACAAAAATATCAAAGATAACATACATTTTTGATAACATAAAACTCATACACACATGTACACACATATCATTCTTGTTTTCATATTTTTTCAGTCACAACACACATTTCACTTTGATTTCTACAGTATGATTACAGTACAAAGGAATGTGGGCTTCAAGTGTAAGAGGGGCATTGTGGGTGAGCATGTGAATGTGTGAGGAATGGCTGGGAGAGGCACTGAACATTGCGTTGCACAATGAGTGATCAGGCTACCTGGTGAGGAGGATGGACAGGAGTGCAATGGCCATTTAAGGGTTGATATGACTGTCAACTCATGTGATGGGCCTTATAAACTTGCAAACTGCAGAAAACCCAATCAGACTCTGGCTCTTGCTTTAAAGACCCTACCATAGAAACCCACTCCTATCCATTCCGAACCTTTTTGAATGAGGAACCTTAGAAAGAGAGCCAATACCTAGAACTCTATAATACGTTCGGTAACATTTTGATGAGTGAGTGTTACCGCCAGGTAAAGTGACTTTAAGACATGCCCCCCATATTACACCCCTCACACTAAACCTGTGAAAAATCTCTGATAGAGAGGACCTTTGGGCTCCTTAAAATGAGGTACTGCTGTCTAGACAGGTCTGACAGTGCCCTGCAGTACCAGTATCAGCCGAAAGTCCCCTTGATTATCCTGGCATGTGCGATGCTTTACAACATTGCGTTGTGATGAGACACTGTTAGATTTAGATTTGGAGCCTGACCTTGATCCCTGACGAGGTCCCACTAGTGCCACTTGATGACGCAGAGGACGTGGGCACAGATTTCATGCAGTGCATTGTCCAGCAATAATTTGCAAGTAAGGTGCACAAGCACATATCTCCTTTTCTATTGTCTGTGTAAATGCATATCACATCTTGGCTTGTCAGAAACGCCATGCATTCATGGACACATATCGGTCATTGTGAATGGCAATGCAAGTAAAAGTCCTCCCTGCACCACGCACAATCCATACGCTGCAGGAATGGAATCTCATATGGCATGCCCTCTTGGTTCCGAACTGCAACACTTGGATTAGAAATGCTGAAGGGCAACACTTTTACATGTGCTATACCCTGCGTGAAATGGGGATATGTTTCCAGGACTACGTGGCCCATCATGCACAATTAAATACAAAGAGAAATGTACCATGTCACAACAGGGAAAATATCTCTGAGTGATAAAACTACTTTTATGCTGAACAAAGTACACATGGAAACAGCCTTCATGAAAGATGCTTGCACAGCACAAATGTCACAACAAAATTGCATTCTGAATTTAAACTGTGTTGATTGACATATTCCTCATACATAGCACTTTGGGGTGCTATGTCCATAATTAGTTCCAATCAAGATAAAAATGAACATATTGGTCTAATGTGTCTGTAACGTAATTGAGTATCCCCTGCTGAGCGATTTATATGTATGACATAAGTACAATAATGCTTCCAACATGTGTCGCGTATAAGTGCCATTAGATGCCCCCGTCAGAATAATCAATTATGAGACAGGTGCAAGGGATCAATTAGTGTTAAGATCGTTATTGGAGGGTTAGCTGCCTTGCAGATATGAGCCCAGTATGCAGTGATATATATGTTACGGGTAAAGCCAGGAGTGCGGTTAATCCTAGGAGTACCCGGATAATCCTGACATTACCCAGGCTCCATTAGCAAAAGTCCGAAGTGAAATGAAATTTCGGACTTTACCTGGGTAATCTGCAAAGTATCCAGAGGCCTCTGGGTATCCTGCTTTTCTGCTGTATTTTAACCGGGTAATTCGCACATTACCCTAGTGTTGTTGGATAAAGTGTCATGTGCAACGAAACATCAGACTTTATCCGGGTAATCTGCAAAGCATCCAAACCCCTCTTGGTAATCCGCTTTTCTTGGGTTTTCAGCAGGTTACAGTTGACTGAATTTCGAGGATTACCCAGATAAAGCTGCAAACTGTCATCTGACCGATAACAAAATTGTGGTTTTTGGTTATTTTTAATGAAATTGTAACCACGGTCACAACCACACTAAATAACCATAAGGTTACTCTGTGCATTAATTGTCTGAAAATAAATTTATGAAGATAAAGATATTATATAAAGAGTAACCTGATGGTTATTATGTTTTATAAATGATATATAAGCACATATGACACATAATAATAGTAAAATTCACTGCTACCCAAGTGGGGTTGGATGCTCTGCAGATTACCCAGGTGAAGCTGTGGATAGTCCTCAGATTACCCGGGTGAAGCTTCAGACTTGTACATTATCCAGGTAAAGTGCGCATTTTTCAGTTCTTCCAGACTGTTACCCAAGGGCAGTTGGTTAGTCCTAAAATTACCCGGGTAAAGTCCGAAATTTTCATTTTTTTGCAACTTTACCCAACGGTTTTGGGTGATGTCAGGATTACCCGGGTACTCCTAGGATTAACCGCACTCCTGGCTTTACCCGTAACATATATGTATATGTTACGGGTAAAGTCCGAAGTGTGGTTAATCCTAGGATTACCCGGGTAATCCTGACGTTACCCAAAACTGCTGGGTAAAGCTGCAAAAAAAATGAAAATTTCGCACTTTACTCGGGTAATTTTAGGACTAACCAACCGCCCTTGGGTAACGGTCTGGAAGAACTGAAAAATGCGCACTTTACCTGGATAATGTACAAGTCTGAAGCTTCACCCGGGTAATCTGAGGACTATCCACAGCTTCACCTGGGTAATCTGCAGAGGCTCCAACCCCGCTTGGGTAACAGTGAATTTTACTATTATCTATGGATATTATCAACGAAAATGACAAAAGACAAACATTAAAATGTATTACGGATAGAATGAATATACAGAGTGACAGGATGTTTCTTATATGAATGGAAAAAGTTACGTGATCTTTATTATGTGTCATATGTGCTAATATATCGTTTATAAAACATAATAACCATCAGGTTACTCTTTATATAGTATCTTTATCTTCATAAATTAATTTTCTGACAATTAACGCAGAGTTACACGATGGTTATTGTCACGTGGCGTGTGCGGTTCTGGTATGAGCCCAGCAGGCGGCGACACAGAGGGGAGGCCAGACAGGAATCACGCAATGAAGATTCTTTAATGAAACATAAATGGTCCTTAACTGCAGGCACTTGAAAGAACAAAGGAAATATATAAAGTCCAGTGAGAGTTCTTGACTGGAGAGTCTGAGGTTTGTGGGCAATGCAGTCCCAGACTGCAGACAGGGCCCACCAAGGAGAAGTCTGGACAGCGGTACCTTGATCAAAAGGTCAGAGACAGAGATTAACTGTAATCCACAAGTGGAGATCGCTGAGAGTCCCTTGCACAGACAGATGTATCCAGGAACAACAGGGCAGATGGATGGATACTGGATACACAGGATAAGCTGGAGCAGGTTTGAACACATCCAGATGACCTCAGTTAGGGAGAACAATGCAGACCCACTGCTGGCTGGGTCTCTCTGAATATTAAGGAGGCTTAAACACGGATAGGCCTCAGCTGGAAGTCCAGGGCTAGAAAAGGAAGACCCATGCTGGATCTCCAGGAGCCTGGTCCAGGTGCAGAGCCTGGGTAAAACCTGGACTGGAATCCAAGAAAGAAGAGATCCAGGGCAAAGTTCTTAGATCCAGGTGTGCAAGACAGGTACACGGGGTGGACCGTGACAGTACCCCCCCTGATGGGTGCCCTCCGGGCACCGAGGCTGGAGCACAGATCACCACCTACCAACGTACTCAGAGTCTGGAGTGCCATAAACATCACTATAAGCACGTAGGGCCCTCTCAAAATGTGCCAAGTTCTCTTTACGGACCAACGTGCCATTGGATGCCCAGACGCAGCCCTCGGGAGCAAGACGTACAATGGGTGATGGACCCTTGGCAAAGCTCGGTAGGTCAGCGTCCTTGGCACGGCTTAGTGGGGCAGCGCCCTTGGCAAAGACCGGCTGGGCAGCGGCTGTAGTGAGGCTCCGTGGGGCTGTACTCCTGGCAAGGCTCGATAGGGCAGCGCCCTCGGCGATGACTGGCGGGGCAGCGCCCTTGGCAAGGTTCGATGGGGCAGAGCCCCTGGCAAGGTTCGATGGGGCAGCGCGCTTGGCGATGACCGGTGGGACAGCGCCCTTGGCAAGGCTCAATGGGGCAGCGCCCTTGGCGATGACCGGTGGGGCAGCGCCCTTGGCAAAGCTCGGTGCGGCAGCGACCTCTCGAGATCCTGCGGGATGCAGGGCAGCGATCTCTCGAGATCCTGCGGGATGCAGGGCAGCGACCTCTCGAGATCCTGTGGGATGCAGGGCAGCGACCTCTCGAGATCCTGCGGGAAGCAGGGCAGCGACCTCTCGAGATCCTGCGACCTGCAGGGCAGTGACCTCTCAAGATTCTGCGACGTGCAGGGCAGCGACCTACGTAGTCTGTGTCAAAGCAACCTCCATGGGCATATAAGGCTCCGAATCTGTTGGCAAGTTAGGTTCCATGTCCATGGGTTCAACGTCAGCAGGCTCAGATGGCAGGGTCTCCAAGTTATCAGAGAGGGAGTCATCCTCTGTACTCTCCACATCAGAGAAGGCTTCCTGAAATTCAGGTCTCTTAGATCTAGGTACCGGAGTATGGCTAGACTTGCCAACTGTGGTAGCCTGGCGAGGCCTAGCAGGAGTAGAGACTGGGCGAGGCTTGGCTGTGGGCTGGCGAAGCTTGACAGCAGCTTGGTGAGACTTGGCAGGATTTGAGACTGTTCAAGACTTGGCTGTGACTTGGCGAGGCTTGATAGCAGCTTGGCGAGGGCTGGCAGAGACAGGGTGCTGTCGAGCTTTGGCACTTGGAGTTCGCTTAGACATTGATGGCAAGGATCCAGCAGGTAATGTCTCTTTGCTTGTAGCATGCACAGACACAGGAGGAGCAACCAGTTGAGAAGCAGGAGTAACAGGGTTGACTCTGGTCTGTGAGGAGGATGGCTTGGGTGGGCGCACAGGGCACAAAGATATGAAATGTGAGCCCGCACTACAATAGAAGCACAGTCCCAAAGACCTCCTCCTGGAGTGTTCCTCCTCAGACAAGGGTCTCCTGCAGCCAGACATAGAAGTTGAAGAGCGCACCTTAGGTGAGGTGCCCCTTAATCCTTGCAGCACTTTAAGCAACACAGAGTCCAGTTGCTGCAGGAAGTTCTCCACTGCCATTTTCATGGATGCCACCACCGCCTGTATCACCGCAGACTCGTAATAAGATGGGGTCTGCATTCTGTCACGTGGCGTGTGCGGTTCTGGTATGAGCCCAGCAGGCGGCGACACAGAGGGGAGGCCAGACAAGAATCTTCATTGCGTGATGCCTGTCTGGCCTCCCCTCTGTGTCGCAACCTGCTGAGCTCATACCAGAACCGCACACACCACGTGACAGTTATTTAGTGTGGTTTGTGACTGTGGATACAATTTCGTTAACAAAATTGTGTTTTTGGATATTTTTATCAGTCAGATAACAGTTTGCAGCTTTATCCGGGTAATCCTCGGAATTCAGTCAAATGTAACCTACTGAAAACCCAAGAAAAGCTCGAGTACTCAGAGGCGTTTGGATATTTTGCAGATTACCCGGATAAAGTACGATGTTTCGTTGCATATCACACTTTATCCAGCAACACTAGGGTAATGTGCGAATTACCCGGTTAAAACAGTGCAGAAAAGCAGGATACCCAGAGGCCTCTGGATACTTTGCAGATTACCCGGGTAAAGTGCGAAATTTCACTTCACTTCGGACTTTTGCTAATGACGCCTGGGCAGGGGTCAAGTCGAGGGGGAACGCATGGGAACGGAGTTCCTGCACTAATTTTGCAGAGGGAACGGAGTTCCCTTTGGTCCCATACTCTATAAAGCTTGTAGTCAGGTGTTCAATCACATATTTCTCTATTAAGTCACAATAAATATAGGATTTATCATATATTTTTGCTATATTTCACATATTTATTTATAAAGTATTTTACCAGGAAGGAGACATTGAGATTTCTCTCGTTTTCAAGTATGTCCTGGATTCAAGAACATTGAATTGTTACAGAAATACAAAGTAATAAAATGCAAGATATTAAAAACAAAACACAAATATACAGAAAATAAATATGCCACTATGGACTGGGGGAAGATTTGTTGGTGTCTGGGAGGTTATTCCATAATTGTGGTGCTCTGTAGGAAAATGAGGATCGAGACAATTTCTTTTGGTATTGTGGTATTGCAAGTAAGGTGCTGGTCCTGGATCTGAGGTTATAGGATGAGGGAGCTGCTGGGGGAAGCAGTCTATTCAGGTAGGGTGGCAGAATCCCAGAAAAGCTCTTAAACACCAGGTTGGAAAGGTGAAGGGTGCGTCGAGTCCAGTGATGGCCAGTTTAGTTCTTTTAACATGTCACAATGGTGGGTCATGTAGTTACATTGTAGCACAAAGTGGCAGAATGAGTTATACAATGTAGTAAGTTTATGAAGGTGTGTTTGAGGGGCAGCTGCATACACTACATTTCCGTATTCAATAGCCGGCATAAGCATTTGTTGTACAATCTGCTTTCTTATTGACATATATACATAAATTGATCAGAGCTGAGTGTGTGTTTGTGTTACGTGCGACGTGATAATTGCTTATTGGGAGACAGAAATACTGGTGAGTTCCCACACTTCTTTTTCTAGGACTTGATCCCTGCGCCTGGGTAATGCTAGGATTACCCGGGTAATCCTAGGATTAACCACACTTCGGGCTTTACCAGTAACATATACACACGCATGAGAGAAAAGGTGGAGGCAGAAATAGGAGCGCAAGCAAGCTATGATGATAGGCAGGACTTGAAGAGGGCTATCCAGGCTGGATGATGGGAGAGGTAGTTATCAGGAACACAGGATAGGTTACCAAGAGGCTTGGAGGTTCTGAAGTACAGCAGGGTCTGCAGACACAGCGAGGATCTTGAGAGCGATATGTGGGTCTTGCACAATAAGGTACTTGAAGACACTTGAGGAATCAGGAAGAGGTAGGTGCTGGGGTGCAACAACACAGCTGAAGGGGAATCCAAGCATGGTACAAAGGGTTGAACAGGTAGTGTGGTCCAGGATCTTTAACATGTACAAGCAGGAGCAAACAGGTATTGATCTTTACTCTAAGAGCAAAGGAGCGTCAATGCTGAAGCAACATGGAAAGGGGCGAGTAGCTCTTTAGTCAGGTAAGGTCATGTGGTGTGTGTACGATTAACTAGTTGTGTACTGGAATTCCTGTGCTGGTGCTGAGCAGCACATGAAGAGTGTTGCCAAGGAATGTTATATTGCAAGCACGGTGCAATCAGCGGTGGGGAGCCTGACAAATAACCTGTATGGGACCGTATGGCTATCCCATAATTGCCTTGAATACAAGCAGGCCTTTATTGTAACTAATTTGAATGTGCAGTCATGGATATGTGACTAATGTCTATTTAACCCTGTAGATCCTGATGGAAAATGAGCTGTTGGACCACTTTTTCAATGCTACTCAAATGTTCACATATCACAAAAGCTGGCCCTCTCAAACTGTACCTATGATGTGAAAGCCGCAAACTAGAGACATGGTATTCATACAACATAATTTTATTAAATAGATAGATCAATCTTTTAGTACTTCATGGTAGGCTTGTGCACCGATTTTTTTTTCGGTTCGATTCGGTTCGACTTTTCGGATTTTTAAACTTTTCGATTCGGCTCGTTTCGACCGATTTCTGTTTCGATTCGGTTCAGCTCGATTCGTTTTTTCGTGTACATTTTTTTTTCGGAATATCGACCATTTTTCGTATTTTCGTGTCACTTTGCTTGTTTTTTGTATCGACTTTTCGTAATTTCGGAAATTTTTGTTTTTCGGAATTGTACATGTTTTCGGAATATAGACAGTTTTTCGTATTTTCGTGTCACTTTGCTCGTTTTTTGTATCGACTTTTCGTAATTTCGGAAATTTTCGTTTTTTCGGAACGTCTGTTATCCTCGTTTCAAAGCAATAAATTTCGATTTGACACATTTCAAGTCCATTCGAAAATTCCAAAAATATTTCGTTTCGGCTCGGAAAACTTTTCGGATCTGCCATTTTCGGATCTAAAAATTTTCGGAAATTCGGCCGCATCCGAAAACGCGAATCGGTTCGCAGTGGTATTGCTCATTTTATACATAAAAATGGACAATGCCATTGTTTTGGAACTAATAGCAATAAAAAGAGATTTTATTTTGCATTCTTTTAGATTTTACATGGTCACGTTTGGTATAAATGCAAAGGCCAGACTCTGATCTGTTCAATGACACTTCCCTTGACCTTGTGACGCAGGGTTCCAAAGACTGCAGTGCGGCGTTTTGGTTTTTGATGTAACAATTCGTAACAACGGATTGTGCCATCACCTCCACAGTTGTTGGTGACATGAGAAATTACATGGTTATTTACTGCAGCATTGTTGTTCTCTTTAGAATTGAAAAGTGAAAAATATTGCTGTGTTAGAAAGAAAAAAAGAACAAAATAAGAGAAATATTTTGTTACAGAAAACCTTGCCATGTTTAGTATCATTAGAAAGGCCATGCTCCGGTGTTTCCAGTGATACCACATATGACCCGGTAGCTGCTATGGAATTGGAGATATATGGGTCCAAATGCCCATTAATACAGACATAGTTATCCATTCTCTGGGCCTATTCTGGGGCATGGGCCTGGAGCTGCTGCTCCATCAACCCCTATATTAATCTGGCCCTCAATATGACATATAAATAGAATAACATGCAACAACTGGGAATAGGCATCATTAACAGAGAGGAAGAGTTGTCAGCCATGACACTTGTGACCGTATTATGGATTGTAGGCATTACCATTATTTTAATAAATGCACTTTTATTTTGCAGATGGGGACACACAATAGGATCGTGTAACTCCCTGGATTATAGTAATTCTGCTGTTTACTGACTACCATGTAGTTCCTGTGTAGTAACCAGCAGATGGCGACCTTTTATTTAATCTGAAGATTCAAGACTGAGTTGCTCTCTCTGGTTTTGGTGGGGCGAGGCTGCAGAGAAGGAAGGAGGGTGCTGGGTAATTGTGGCTGCTGTATCCAATGCTGGAGCATCCTGTAAAAAAGCTTCCAGCAGACCCCTGTATTCAGATCAAGGCATAGAACTGTTCCTGGCAAAGATTGTTCTCCAGAGTGAAGGAATCCCAGCGGAGCAGCTTCTCCCCTTCCTGAACAGACCTGATTACCAACTGTGGAGTGGTAAACTTGAGACCTCTCCCCCTCTTTTTACAACAGGGGACTCTGTCTCTGGTTCCACAAGTAAGAGAACCCAGTCTATGATTTCTCTGATCCCTGGAACATTACAGCATATCACAAAAAATGTGGATTACAATCATCTTGGGCCCCAACTATGTTCACCAATGGTACCCAACGGCCATTAAGGTGAAGACTAAGGTGGACCACAGTATTGTTTGTGGGTGGGTAACCTCATACTGACTCTTGCATTCTTTACTTGTTCCATTGCATTTTTTTTTATATACAGAATTTTGGCAGGAAGAATACATTGAGATTACTCTCATTTTCAAGTATGTCCTGGGTGGCGAGTATGTACCGTTGGGTGCCTTGCCCAAGGACACTTAATGGAGAGGTGCTCTTTAGGGATGTGTGTTTCGGGTTTCGGAATTTCGGAATTTTCACGAAATTTCCCGATTCGTGTCTTCGGATTCGGCTGAATTTCGGACCCGAAAACCGACAGATCCGAAAAGTTTTCCGAGCCGAAACGAAATATTTTCAGAATTTTCGAATGGACTTGAAATGTGTCAAATCAAAATTTATTTTCGCTCTATTCATGATTTCGGTTCCATTCGTGATTTCGGTTCCATTTCGGTAATTCTGGACATCGTATATTTAACTATTATCAGTTATATCGCTGATTCTGTAAATTTTGTATTTGTAATGTAAATGCGTTTGCGTATCACGTGTTTTTGTTTCCAATGATCCGATAATTGTGTCGATACGATAATTCCTTCGTAATCGGGTCGGATCCGATTCGTCCGCGGGTCGCGCATGCGCGCGTGGATGTTGTAACTTTATTGAGCCAGTTTTTTGACAACTTTTTGGACAGGCCAAAAAATATTGTTTTTATTATTTATCATGGCTGCAAGAGACGAGTGCCATTCGGACACCTCCTCATCTTCTTCCACCCATGAGACACCACCCAGGAAGATGCGGGCCAGCAACATGGCATTTGACGAGATGTTGGAGCTGGTCCGCATCTTTGATAAACGAGATTATGACTGCCGTAAGGGCCCTTACGGCAGGAAGAATAATGCTCGAAAGGATCGTATCCTCAATAAGGTTCACACCACCATCCTGGAGCTGTTCAGAAAGGACCGGACGAAGGACCAGCTCCGAAAACGCTGGTCCGACCTCAAGACGCGCGAGGAGGAGCAGCTGAGGCACATCCGTCGCGTCATAGCCAAACATAAGTGTCATGTTAT
The DNA here is from genome assembly GCA_009667805.1 of Leptobrachium leishanense. Lineage (NCBI taxonomy): Eukaryota > Metazoa > Chordata > Amphibia > Anura > Megophryidae > Leptobrachium > Leptobrachium leishanense. The sequence continues at coordinate 185,051,950 of CM019066.1, forward strand.
ATTGTAAAGCGCTGCGCAAACTGTTGGCGCTATATAAATCCTGTATAATAATAATAATGTGCTTGCATGTGCTAATGTGCACAGAAATACGTTGATTTATCTAGTCCTTTTTTCATGCAATGTGATTGTGTATAGCTTTGCATTTTCACGACTCGTCATACATGCATTTTTGCCATAGCTCTTCTTTTTTGTGATTTTACGTATTCGTGAAAAAAAAATTGTGACATTTGATGTATGTAGATGAAGTTACAATGCTGGATTTCTTTTGGCACTGTGTACTGTAGTGTGCTGGGGGGGGAGGTTGTTGTGATTGAGTGATGCATACGAGATGACCCGCAGCTTGCCCAATATTGGCTCCCACCTGCGCATCAACAAAAATCTCTGCGTCTCTGCTAAGTGGTAGGATGGGACATGTAGTTCTTCTGAAAGTGCATCCAAACAGAGCCGCGTTCAATACATCCTCAGCAGCTGCTGAATTGTTGCAGCGCAGCAATTCAGTTTGCTGCAGCAGTGTCATTATTGAACGCTTTAGATGCAAATTTCAAAACAAAATGGCCGATTTCTGTTGTTTCTGAAATATCCACAGTTTTATTCGCAGAAACTGAAAGTGAAATTGAAGCTGAGGCCATCTATAAAATAACTAAAAGCAGTCACACAATGCGTTTTGTACGCACACAACACAAATAATAGTTTTATTGAATAAACGTAATGTTTACTTCTGAAAAAAATATATAATTGAATGGTAATATATGTCTATGTGCAGGGGAATAATAAATAAATATTTTGTGACTTTAGAACTATGAGATGGGAGTAGTGGTAGGTCAAGCTGGTAGTGGGGTAGTGGGTAGTGGAGGGGTGTCGCAATACTTTCGGCAATATATTGTATAGATATACCATTTTTTCCAGTCTGCATTATTTACGTGTTATTTTTGTGGATTTGGCAGAAGACAGGAAGAAGGCAGCATCTGCCCCGGCGGGCGCCACCAGTGCCCCAGTGGAGGAGGAGGAGGAGCCACGGGCGACCACCAGCGCTGGTATATACTGTTTTATTTTGCAACGACTTATGGTCAAAAACAGAAACATTTTTTGTTTACTGTATTTTAATTTAATTTTTTTATGTATAGCACAATAGGAGCAGGAGGAGGAAGAGGAGGAGCAGGAGGAGGAGCAGGAGGAGGAAGAGGAGGAGCAGGGCGATGGAGAGAGGGAGCCGGAGCCGCAGCAGGAGGCCGCGAGTCCAGGTTTTTTTTTTTACTGTTGTATTTTGCATCGACTTTTGTTCAAAAATAAATCAGTTTTGTTGTTTACTGTATTTTTTATTTATTTAATTTCTTAGATATAGCACCGGAAGAGATGCTGACGGTGGTGGTGGAGGAGGAGGAGTCGGAGGAGTCGGAGCCTCAGGAGGCCGCCAGCACTGGTATATACTACTGTTATATTTTTTCAAGACTTTCAGTCAAAAATAGAAACCTGCTTTACTTACTGTATTTTCCTTCTTTCATTTATTGTATATGTAGAAGGAGAAGCCAGACCGGACACGTCCAACATTAGGATAATAAATAGGATGGCGATCGGCAAGCTACGCCTGGCTGTTACCACCATCGATTCCATCCAGGAATTGCTCCAGGAATTGCGGGAGCATATTAGCAATGCCGCTGACATCCTGGAGCGGCAGTGAGACCAGCCTCCTCCTCCCCTATGTTTGTGCCCCCGTTGGGCAGTTTGCCATCCTTGGCATGTTGTAAATAAATTTTCTATTTTTTCTATATTTTCCTGTTTGTGTGCGTTGCTTTTCCTTACTTAATAAGTTAATATGTATTGTTTGGTTTCCACACTGTTAAAATTATATGTACATAAATTTATTGACATTTCTATGGACCCTTTGTCATAAATTTGTCAACATATTTGTGGCCATGAATGTGACTGTGCACATTCTACACTTCCTGCCTGGCCAAAAAATGTCACACACTAACACAACCTTGTTGTACTGCCTTGAGATTTGATTACCGACGTGGCCTGGTTTTGTTAAGCTTAGGCGATGTCACAACAACACGGATTTTTGCCCACAGTCACATTCATTGTATAACCAAGAATTTATCAAAAAATATTAAACTAAAAAGACATATATCCCATGAATTGTGCTGGAGTATAATTAATGAGACATTCCCCATATAAATGTTACGTACTAACTAAAGAATCATATAAGGGCTAATAATTTCCAAAAAGAAATTATAATATTCAGGTAGACCTAATAAAGTCTGTCAAACATATCAATAATCTTAACAAAGACAATTATCATTTAAGATTTCGATTCAGCCTATATGTCTGATAGAATTTGATGTATTTTGGTTTCAGGATATACTTATGTCGGTGTTGATTTCCATGGTGTTGGTCAAATTAATAAAGATTGTGGATCATTCCCCTGCTTTCCCCTATTTCAGTGGACTGGGGTTCTAGTCCGCTGCATTTATTTCTTTGTCTTTGAATAGTAGTAGGTTTAGTCCTAGTGGGGGAGTTCTGTCCCAGTGTGGTTGGGGGGGGCTTTTTGTCCTGGCAGGGACATTTATATAAGTGTTGAATGCAGGTTGTTATAATATAATGGCGTCCACAAAGTCTAAAGTAATATTAATTGAACTAAAAACTGGTGGAGAATTGCAATGTTAATGCAAAAATAGATACCTCTAAGGGGGAAGGGGGTTCAATTTGTAATAGACTTTTATCTAGACCACTTTCCCTAAAACTTATAATTTCCTGTAAATCCTCCATCAAATTACCACTTAATGAATGTCACCTATTCAGCTCTAAGGCGTCTATAATCGTATGCATCTAACCCTAACCTGGACCTCATGCTCAATGAATAAATTATTTTTCCTTTTTTTTGTTTTTTATAAAAGCACTTTGCTTTTAAGTACAGGCTAATTCTTGTTCCAGGATTGCTAATTGTAAATTTAATAGGATATGGTCCTACTGCATATTTTTCAATCTTCATAACCAACCTTTCACTTACTCCATTAAATACAGGTTTGTGATGTGCAGCTTCGATTATATGTCAAAGTATTTGCTATGTGTCTATTTATTTCTGGTCAAATTTAAAAAAGGAATCTAATTCACTTCATTTCTTTTTAACCTGATTCAACTGAAACATTACATTAGTATTTGGGTCATTCCTAGAAACATATAAAGGATGTTTTATTATTAGAAATAGAATATGTGCATTTATTTCCAGAATCAGCTTGTTGCATGTCTGCATTTGGATTAATGTGTGTGAAATTGCTGCCAGCTGTCATGGCAAGCCAGAGAGTTCTGATTCCAAGGGATGATCAAGGTCACGGTTGGTCCACCACCCTACATCCTGCCTGATCTCCTGCTGACTCCTCGTCCTTCTTTAGCTGCCTGTGTACCCTTGATGCAGGATAACCAGCTGTGCTGCTGCCCTCTGCTGGTCATTTTGGACATTACATCAGCGAGATGGTAAAGCTGAGCTTTCTCCTGTGATAATTCAGTTCAGCTCCAGCTTGGCTTTTGTCCTGAGCCGTGCTGCTGCTTCTTCTGCTGCTGCTGCTGCTGCTAATGCTGTTGTAGTTAATATTCTCAGCTCTGTTCACTTTGAGCTTTACACCTGTTACCCTGGAAGTTAACCCACTAGAATTTGCTGCATCTGTTTTTTATCTGATGGATAGCCTGATGAGAGAGAAGATGGATTTAGATGATTGACATTTCCATCACAAAGCAACAGAGAGTTGTTGCTATCAGATCCTACAAACCAGGGATAGAGATGTGACCACTGAAAGCTGCCAGGAGCCTCTGGGGTAACACCGGATCATTCATGAAGGATTTCAGCAAAATGAGAGGGCAAGGTCCATGGGGTTCTATTGTCCAGGTAATGATGTTGCAGGATTAAGTCTTGCAACCCATCTTATTCTAATGTTATTGTCCATCACATTTTTAAATGTTTTTGGTTTAGAGAGACATTTGGGGCATCTTGCATTGGTTTGTAAATGGATGTGTATCTATTTTTGTTTGTAAACACAGGTATGTATTGAATGGCAGCAGGGAGCCAGACTCTGACACCCTAGGTGATGGGAAAAATAAATTTTCACACCTACAAATAAAGTAATAGGTGTTGCTGCTATTAATAACATTAGGTGTAATGGATGATGCTCACTGCAGTTTTGAGTTGTACAAATTGATTTGCAAGAGAATTACATTTATTTTTTATAGGTTATAGGTTTTGTAAAGGGTGCTGTCCCCTTGGTACCAGTTTCTACAGTTGTTTATGTCCAGTACACATGCAGACATAAAAAATATCTGAATCTAGCTTTGTGGCTGTGAAATGGCAATTTTGATTAAATTTTTATTTAATAAAGCATGGGAGCTGACAGTTTAGACTGCCCTGCAGATACACACATAGGTAGGTAGTCAGGGTTCAAATAAAGTTGGAACATATGAAAAGTAGTTTTATCTCTTTTTTGCAGGGGAAAGTGTGTTCCCATGTGGCACACACTAAAAAGATTTTTTTTAATGTTTATAGTTATAGCATTTTTATTAAGTCTCAACAAATATATGATATTTATGATAATTATTATAAGGATTCCATATAGCCCAGCCTGGCTAGTTTCATGATCAATATCAAATTTCAGTATGGTGCTAAAAGCGACATGAGAATGATTACCTACTATGGGGCACAAAATCTTGGTGAGTCCACACACTTCTTTATTTTGGACTTGATCCCTGTAAATGCTGCATCATGTTCACCCTGCATATAAACATACACTATCAGGGTTATTCAAAGAGATCCGAATGGCTGCCGAAAGGGAACTGAACGCTGAAATTCAGCGTACGGTTACCTTTCCTGGCCATTCGGCTACCCAGAGAGCAGGCAATTTGCCAAATCCTGGCGAATTGCCTGCACATACGGTGCCTGTTCAGTGCCTTTTCGAGGGCAGTGAATCCCCATAGAGAAGCAATGCTTCGGCTATTCAGAGAACAAAAACCAGCAGTGAAAAGTTGCTGTATTGCCCTGTCATTCGGTGGTTTCATGTGGCAGATTTATTCAGGCGAATCCCATAGGCTTCAATGTTAAAAATATTCCCGTTTTAATTCAATATCTAATAAACCGTTGATTATAATAAGGAGTCTCTTTATTTCTAGATTTTTTAGGATATTTTAATCATTTTTCGGGATTTTGTCTTTAAAATATTTTTTTTTTTTTTAACTTATTTTTTCTGTAACAGTCCTTTTTATTATCATTCCCTGCACCTCATATGTAAATTTCAGACATTTTCGCTCAGTAGTTTCTTTGCAAACAGCGTTTCACTTTTCAAACATTCAAGCAAACTCTTTTTTTTAATTTATTCACTCCATTCGTCTGCGGTGTCGGTTCTTTCCAGCGTCTGCGCTGCGTGTGATCCCTGCTCGGGTTTTTCTGGCGTTTTCAGCGGTGTTAATCCAGATGTTTTTGCGGGTTTTCGGTGTGCCTTCGCCGGGTTTTGCGGTGAGTTGTCGGCGGGTTTGCGGTGACTTTACCCTGCACTACGACAACCCTGTGGTGCTTGATGAATACACCGCAGGGTCGCCGAAATGGGATTGCCAAATCGAACCGAATTGAAGAGAACGAAAAGTCACCGAACTTGCGGTGACTTTTCGATTTGATTTGAATAACCCTGTATGTGATGCATTTCTGGTAGTTGGCTAGTGCTTATTTTCTATGTTAACCAAGAAACCGATTCAGAATTTGCACTCTGGTTTCTCTTCTTTTTTTTTTCTCAAATCACTTGATATATTATTATTATTTATTAAGCGCCAACACATTCCGTAGCGCTGTACAAGGTGTAATGGGTAAAACAGGACGATTCTACAATACATACAGGAGACAGGTCAGTATTCCTGCCAGCAGATACAGGAGGATATGAGGACCCTATTGCCGTGGGAATTTACAATCTAGATGGATGAGGGGGGGGGGGTATAGCCAAAATAATACCATATATCTTAATTCACAGTTTTTCACATTCTCAGCAATTAACTTTTCTTGACTCTAGATATCTATTTTAAGGTTAACATGAGCTCTAACACCATATAATGAAGATGTATGTGTTACTGTAAATTAAGAATGTTGCATAAGTTAGTCTATAGGTCTTAGTATGGTAAAGTTTAGAATGGAGAGAAATTCATGTAAGCGCGCCAACTTGATGAGTTTGAAATAGTTCCCCCAAATGCTAGAGTCTAACGTTCGTGCAGCAATGTAGCAGGTAAGTAAATCACATATGTTTAGGTTAGGAGGGAGAAGTAGGAAAAAAAAGGAAGCCTCAGCTAAAGGTAGCACAGGCTGGAGGTGTCATGCTACTTAGCTCAGACATCCTGTACTGTATAAAGCAGGGATCTCAAGCTCTGGCTCCCAAATATTTATTATTGCCTACAATTCACAGAATTCTTTGAAAGCAATAGATGTCCATAGAATCATGGGAGCTTTAATTCATAAACATCTCATGGGCCAGAGTTAGAGATCCCTGGTTCTAAATGGCTTGTTTTATCATTCTGAAGTGGTGTAGGTAAAGTGAAATAAGAAGTAGAATGTACCTTGAAGCTTGAGATTTTGACATGATGATGAACGCTGTTTTTCCAACACTATCCTGATGGACCAGTTGGAACATTTTGAGTTAATACATTCTTGCACCAACATTTACTTTTATTCCGGATGTCCTTATGTGAAGAGATCTAATAAAAGGTGGTAGCAAAACTGATGAAAGCAATGATGCAGTTACTCTTAAATACAGGACAATATGTATAGGATTGATAGTAGCAGGCTACATGAGCAGTTAGTCATAATAGAATGATGCTTGACACCAATAATACCTTGGGTGTAGAGTGTCCACTCTTTGAATGCATCATGAAAAATGTCTCTCAGTCTTTAGAAAAAGTACAATGCAGAGGTTTAACAAACGTTTCATCAATGATTGGGAAATTTACCACATTGCAAATTTATTGGTAGAGGTTCAGTGAGGCTTCGTTATCACCATGACATATTGCACAATCCCTTCTGCTCGGAAGACCAAGTTCTAGCAGTTTAGACAGGAATTTGTGCTATAGGTCAGTTGGGGGCTAACTAAGGGTGGGCTTTTAGAGGATAATGCACAGTACTGCCATATTTTTTCAAGCCTTTTGATTTCTTTCTTCAGTCGTAATACTGAAAAACTTGAAATCCTTTTTTTTGTATTGAATTGTTTATTTTGAAAGCATGATGGCAACACAGGATGACAACAAGTAAATAAGGGCCGCGTTGGGCCCGTCTCAGAGAGATACATCAAAAAAGTGGGGGAAGGTGTGAGAGGAGGAGTGAAACGGAACAAGAACAGGGCAGGAGGGTTGAGCCTGGAAAAATAGAAGTGACGTGGTCCAACAGGGGAGCACCAGGAGTCGGGAGGGAAAAAAGGGGGAGGAGAGCGGAAAAGACTGCCCAGGAATGTTGTGGCATTCGTGGCTCTCCTCAGCGACCCCAAGGAAACCGAGGGCCAAATAAGAGGCCACCGGGCCAGGAGACCTGGAGCCAAGAGGACGGCCAGAGCCTAGGTTGCCATCCTAGAGGCTCGCCCTGAGCACAACCCAATGTCCCATATGCAAAATAAAAGGGGGATCTTGCTGCCTCATCGGACAGAAGACAACAAGCCCCAAAACTCAGCTGACAGGGACATAGAGTCGCTCAGAGAATAGATGCAAAAGGTGGGGAAAGGCAAATGCAGAGAAGGTCATCAATAAACAAAATTTCCCAGAAAGCGCCTCGGGAATACCTCAAGATCGAAACAGCGAATGGGGGGGGGGTACAAAACCAGTCAATGTCAGCAGGGAAGTCCAAAAATAAAATAAAATAACACCGGAAGTTCTCAAACACACTACACAAAGGAAGGGGGCATAAAAAAACAGCAGGGAGGACAGGTCCGACCGCACTTCAGAAAATTCCGAGCGTCACTGGGAGCGAAACTCCTCCAGGAGTGCCCAGATATCAGCCTTGGTGGCTGGGCAATCCCCACCTTGAGACTCTTTATGATTGTTTGTACAGTATATAATTAATAACCAATGTTGTGATTTAATACAGCTAGACAGTGTAATTGGGGAGCTACAGATCTCTGGAAAATACTACTCTATAAAAGCAAGGACAATTCTAAATTCACTAAAAAAACTAAAAATAATACAAAAAAACATGTGATTTATTTATTTATAAAGTATTTTACCACGAAGGATACATTGAGATTTCTCTCGTTTTCAGGTATGTCCTGGGTTCAAGAACATTGTATTTCTGTAACAACTGTATCAATTCAAAGTAATAAAATGCAAGATATTAAAAAACAACACAAATATACGGATTAACAGAAAGTAAATATGTAAGAAACATATTCACTATTACATTTTTATAGGTGCATTCAGTATTGAGGTGTGTTAATAGAGATCTCTTAAGTGACTTTAGACTGGGGAAGATTTGATGGTGTCTGGGAGGTGCTCTGTAGGAGAATGATGATCGAGCCACTTTCTTGTTGTATTGTGGTATTGCAAGTAAGGTGCTGGTCCTGGATCGGAGGTTATAGGATGAGGGAATTGCTGGGGTAAGCAGTCTATTCAGGTAGGGTGGCAGCTTCCCAGAAAAGCTCTTAAACACCAGGTTGGAAAGGTTAAGGGTGCGTCTAGATTCCAGCGACAGCCAGTTTAGCTCTTTTAACATGTCACAATGGTGGGTCATGTAGTTACATTGTAGCACAAAGTGGCAGAATGAGTTATACAATGTAGTAAGTTTCTGGAGGTGTGCTTGTTGGGGCACCTGCATACACTACATCTCTGTAATCCATAGCTGGTATAAGCATTTGTTGTACAATCTGCTTTCTTACCGCGGGGCTCAGGCAGGATTTGTTTCTGTACAGGGCACCTAGTTTGGGGTAAAGTTTAGATGAGAGTTTTTCGATGTGGGGGCCAAAGGATAGATTTGGGTCTAACCACATACCTAGATATTTGAGAGAAGTGACTGTGGTCAGTGTGCCATTTGATCTTGTCCTGACACATAGATAGGGAGTTTGCAATTTGTGTAGTTTAGGTGCTGTTCCAAAGAGCATCGTTACAGTTTTGTCAGTATTTTAAAAAAAAGTTTGTTATCTTTGATCCACTTTTCTACCTCTTTGAATTGTAGGCCTCCAGCTGCGGGAGATTTGGTTTGCTGGTATAGATTACGGTGTCATCTACGTACATGTGTACAGTTGAGGCTTTCCAGACGTTGGGCAGATCGTTTATGAATATCGTGAATAACAGGGAGCCAAGTATCGAGCCTTTGGGTACTCCGCATGTGACTGGGAGGTGGAGGGAAGCGCTGTAAGAAATGGACACATATTGTGATCGGATGTAGTGATCTTATTCAATGTATGATACTGTGACGAGTCACTTTGAACTTGGGGTACATGGGCCTAAGAGATGCATTTGGGAGTCGCAGGCTTTATGTTCTATATTGTTTCGCTGTCCTCTCCTATGTTTAAATCACCATGCACCCAAAATTCTAGGTGCAGGGTGTTTGTGTCCTCTGTGCTACGCATGAATACTGTTATTATCATTATTGTCTATGTTAATCTGTACTGTGTGGGTCACTTTAGCTTTTTCCAACAACCCCTATCTAGAATCTGTTTACATTTGTTAAAGATTGAAGTGGTCTTATTTTGTCTGTCTTGTGTGGTAAACATTGCCCTATTATCAGTTACTTTAAAATCTGAATCCCCTGAATTTGCTATTGTCCTATTTTGATGGTATGTTGTGCATTGCGTCTTGGCGACCACAAATAATTCCATTATCTGTCCCTGGCCTGATATGTTCCAGACACCAAACCAGTGTCTCCTGAGCCATTGCAGTAAGACACCAGATAGGGATTTCCCGTTGGCCTCTGATTGCACTGTATATATATTGAGCTCATTAAAGGCTGAGTCTGACTGTTTTAACCTCAAGAACTGTGCCTCATTTCTGTGGAATGCTATCACTGCGCTTTCACTGTACCTTTTCTTAAGCTTTGGCAAAGGGCTGAAGAAAGGGAGTCCGGCAATGGAGTGGTATTAACAGATTTGACCCAGTCAGGGGTTGGAGATCTGTTACAGATACCTTTTGAGAACTATATTTACCTTTAATAAAATGCAAAAATTGATGACAGTTTCCATATGGCGCAGACAATCCTGTGAATAAACATACAGTGTGGATGTACAGGGCTGTGTCTTTTATATGGAAAATAGGAACGATATAATTATACTTATATATATGTTCTTTGCATTCCTTCAGTTTCCATGGATCTCAAAAAGCTCATAGATACATGATACAGCAGTAATGCAAAACTGTAATACATAATTCCAAGATATTCGATACCTTGGAGAGATACTTGCAATTATCAGAGTCCTCAATACTTGCTCTGGTTTTCAATGTGTATGGTCAAGTAGAGCGTGACTGCCTTTTTTCGTGTCCCCCAACCTCATAAAAACTAAACATAGAGACAGCGCTGTCATAACGTAATGTATTCCCAGGTTGAAGCTTATAGTCCTTACAGTCCTTAAGCTCATGTATATACAGTGTGTGTTATTTTTACAGGTAAGCATCAAACCCCTGTGAAGAATATTCCATTTTTAACCAGGGCTGGATTTACCTCTCAGGTGTTTGTAGGCACAGAAATCTGGAGCACGCCCCCCCCCCAAAAAGTGCCAAAAATACTTTTTAACCATTTCACTGCAGAGGACGTGTGGGGAACATCATAATTGACTCTCACTATATGTGGGGGACGTTCCCCACACGTCCTGCACTTGCAGGAGCCCCCCATGGAGATACTCACCTCTCTGTCTGGGGTCCCTAGGCGTTCTGACTAAAGCAAAGTCGGATGCCTTATTTGAACCCCCCCCTGACATCTGACGTCATCGCGCCATTTCCCCATTTCTAATTTTTGTACAAGCGCACTCCATAGAAAATATAACCGCAAATGCTCATGTGATAAAATGTGAAAAAAAAACTTTACACACTGTAGATGATTAAAAATTCCAATTTTATTGCATTTTTTGGTATAATATACAGGCAGGACATGACGTATACATATAAAAATGATATATTATGAATCTGCTGAGTCTGACGATTTTTTTTTAAATTATATTTCAGGGTCATATAATAAAACGTGGCTTCTAAACCTGTTTAAACATGATGAGCAAAAGCGGTAAAAATGAGCTCAGCACACAGTGGTGAAATGCCTCAGCAGTGAAGGGGTAAAATATTTCTTTTGGGGATAATAAAAAAATTAACATTTTAAGAAACTGAAAAAACATTTCTCACTGCAGTCACATCAAGAGAAGTGGCACCAGGGCTCGAGTCCTGCGGGAACAGCGTTCCTGCACTTCTCCCGCTGCAGGAACGCAGGTTCCCGCTGTGGCCCGAGCCCGAAACGATTGAGCAGGCCGCCACCGCATATTGCCGGTGGCCGCATGCTTCCTGTTACGAACAGCCGCTGACAGGAAGTGCAGCCGCTCGCCTGGGATCTTCCCGCCAGCGGCCGTTCGTAACAGGAAGCCGGCAATGTGCGGCGGCGGCCTGCATCGTTTCAGGCCCACAGAGAGGTGAGCTGAGCTGCTGGGGGCAATAATATCCATGAGAGCTGGGACATTATCCAGGAGACCTGGGGCATATCCATGAGAGCTGGGGCATATCCATGAGAGCTGGGGCATATCCATGAGAGCTGGGGGGCATATCCAGGAGACCTGGGGAATATCCATGAGAGCTGGGGCATTATCCATGAGAGCTGGGGCATATCCGTGAGACCTGAGGCATATCCGTGAGAGCTGGGGCATTATCCATGAGAGCTGGGGGCATTATCCATGAGAGCTGGGGGCATTATCCATGAGATCTGGGGCATATCCATGAGAGCTGGGGGGCATATCCATGAGACCTGGGGAATATCCATGAGAGCTGGGGCATTATCCATGAGAGCTGGGGCATATCCGTGAGACCTGAGGCATATCCGTGAGAGCTGGGGCATTATCCATGAGAGCTGGGGGCATTATCCATGAGAGCTGGGGGCATTATCCATGAGAGCTGAGGCATATCCATGAGAGCTGGGGCATATCCATGAGACCTGGGCATAGGTGTGCGCAGCCTATTGCATTAGGGTGTGCACCCAAAAGAGAGTGAGTGAGTGTGCGATCAAAATACATCATTACTATATGCTTGTTTTTTTTTTTCTGGAAAAATAGGTGGGGGTACTCACACCGAAGGAAAAAAACTGTGCAAAAAAAATCCAAAGACAAATACCAAAATACAACAATAGGTGCAAAGCACACTGACATTCAAGTGCAAGTCCTGATTTGAAAGATGCAAAAAATCCCAAGTGACGCGTATCTGTAGGCTGGCGCTCGTGGCTGACGTGTGCGTCTGGGCCGGAGTGTACGAGCGACACACTTAAAGACATGTGTGTATGTGGAACAGCAGAGAGAGCCGCGGTGGGAGGAGAAAAAAAGTACATTAGGAAACATTTTAAAAAACAATGCCAGCACATACTGGCTGAAAACAAAAGAATAAACCTGCATATACTACATGCACCACATGTGCGCCGCATCTACATCCTCCCATAAATTACATACTCACACGTCCAGCATATGTTCTCACACACGGCATATTTACACACACACACACCGCAGCGCCTATTTACACACCTAGCCAGGGCATATTTACACACAAGCACAGCGCATATTGATACACACACAGCGCATATTTACACACACGCACAGCGCATATTGATACACACACAGCGCATATTTACACACACGCACAGCGCATATTGATACACACACAGCGCATATTTACACACAAGCACAGCGCATATTGATACACACACACAGCGCATATTTACACACAGTGCATATTTACACACAGCCACACATTTACACACAAGCACAGCACAGCACATATTTACACATACGCACCGCGCATATTGACACACAGCACATATTTACACAGTGCACATTTACACACAGCCACACACACAGCGCATATTTACACACAAGCACAACGCATATTTATACCCAGCCACACACAGCACATATTTACAGTGCATATTTACAGTCACACACACACAGCGCATATTTACACACAAGCACATCGCATATTTACACACACGCATAGCGCATATTTACACACGCACAGCTCATATTTACACAGTGCATATTTACACAGTCACACACACACAGCGCATATTTACACACAAGCACATCGCATATTTACACACACGCACATCGCATATTTACACACATGCACAGCGCATATTTACACACACGCACAGCGCATATTTACACACACGCACAGCTCATATTTACACACACGCACAGCTCATATTTACACACAAGCACAGCGCATATTTACACACGCACAGCGCATATTTACACAGTGCATGTTTACAGTCACACACACAGCGCATATTTACACACACGCACAGAGCATATTTACACACAAGCACAGCACATATTTACACAGTGCATATTTACACAGTGCATGTTTACAGTCACACACACAGCGCATATTTACACACACGCACAGCTCATATTTACACACACACGCAGCGCATATTTACACACACAGCGCATATTTACACACATGCACAGCGCATATTTACACACACGCACAGCGCATATTTACACACACGCACAGCGCATATTTACACACGCACAGCGCATATTTACACACGCACAGCGCATATTTACACAGTGAATGTTTACAGTCACACACACAGCGCATATTTACACACACGCACAGCTCATATTTACACACACGCACAGCGCATATTTACACACAAGCACAGCGCATATTTACACACGCACATCGCATATTTACACACGCACAGCGCATATTTACACAGTGAATGTTTACAGTCACACACACAGCGCATATTTACACACACGCACAGCTCATATTCACACACACGCACAGCGCATATTGATACACACACACAGCGCATATTTACACACAGTGCATATTTACACACAGCCACACATTTACACACAAGCACAGCACAGCACATATTTACACACACGCACCGCGCATATTGACACACAGCACATATTTACAAAGTGCACATTTACACACAGCCACACACACAGCGCATATTTACACACAAGCACAACGCATATTTATACCCAGCCACACACAGGACATATTTACAGTGCATATTTACAGTCACACACACACAGCGCATATTTACACACAAGCACATCGCATATTTACACACACGCATAGCACATATTTACACACACGCACAGCACATATTTACACACACGCACAGTGCATATTTACACACGCACAGCGCATATTTACACACAAGCACAGCACATATTTACACAGTGCATATTTACACAGTCACACACACAAAGCGCATATTTACACAAAAGCACATCGCATATTTACACACACGCACAGTGCATATTTACACACATGCACAGCGCATATTTACACACACGCACAGTGCATATTTATTTACACATGCACAGCGCATATTTACACACACGCACAGCGCATATTTATTTACACACACGCACAACTCATATTTACACACACGCACAGCTCATATTTACACACACGCACAGCGCATATTTACACACATGCACAGCGCATATTTACACACACGCACAGCGCATATTTACACACATGCACAGCGCATATTTACACACACGCACAGCGCATATTTATTTACACACACGCACAGCTCATATTTACACACACAGCGCATATTTACACACACGCACAGCGCATATTTACACACACGCACAGCTCATATTTACACACACGCACAGCTCATATTTACACACACGCACAGCTCATATTTACACACACGCACAGCGCATTTTTACACACAAGCACAGCGCAGATTTACACACGCACAGCGCATATTTACACAGTGCATGTTTACAGTCACACACACAGCGCATATTTACACACACGCACAGCTCATATTTACACACACGCACAGCGCATATTTACACACACGCACAGCTCATATTTACACTAGACATGTGCATTCGTTTTAGTACTAAAACGATTTAGTCCGAATTTTGGGATAATTTAGTTTTAGTATGACTCAAGAGAAACGAAACTGCTCAGTACAAAAAACGAAAGAAACTAAAATAAAATGCACTACATTTTAGTTTCAGTCCTTTTTGTGATATTACATTGATGAGTGAAGGAGACCAGCAATGAAGATCGCAACATCGCAACATCCGAAGTTCTGCACCTTCCACATGCCAATGCAGTAGGATGTTCTATACAGAGAGTGGCATTAATTAATGCAGGAGTATGTTCTATACATTATACAGAGAGGGGTATTAATGCAGGAGGATGTTATATACATTATACAGAGAAAGGTATAAATTGAGGAGAATGTTCTATACAGAGAGAGACATTAATGCAGGAGGATGTTATCTACATTATACAAAGAGGGGTATTAATTAATGCAGGAGGATGTTCTAAACATTATACAGAGAGGAACCTTTTTTTTTTAGCCCTTTAAATCCAGTGGCTGTGAGCGCTGAGATCGGCTGCTTGTTACATTATATCTCAGTACAATGTATCAGGCTCAGTTGTTACAGTAACTGACTGTAACAGCGCTCAGAGTTTCAGTAAAACAAGGAAATAATATTGTTCTAACCTCTTACATATAAAAATATTATTTACTAGTTTTACAGAAACTCTGAGCGCTGTGATGAGCAGCAGTCAGTTACTGTAACAGCTTTGCCTGACACGGGGCAGTATTACAATGTTGGTGCTAACTTAACCTGTTGTAAACTGAAAACCTCCATAGGCTATAATGGCTCTGGAAGGTTACAACAGCTCTGGTTAAGTTAGCACCAACTATGTAATATGGCCCACATTGTGCTGAGAGTGAGAGATACTGTAACAAGCAGCGATCTCAGCCCTCTGAGGAGCCACCACAACAATAGTAATTGTATCCACTGGTTTTCGGATGAACGAAATTAGTTTTCATACTAAAGAACTGAAAACGAATTTCTTTAGCAACTAAATAAATTGCATTTTAGTACTAATCCATTAGTTCAAAACGAAATTTTGTGCTGTGCACATGTCTAATTTACACACACGCACAGCGCATATTTACACACACGCACAGCGCATATTTACACACACGCACAGCGCATATTTACACACGCACAGTGCATATTTACACACGCACAGCGCATATTTACACAGTGAATGTTTACAGTCACACACACAGCGCATATTTACACACATGTACAGCTCATATTTACACACACGCACAGCGCATATTTACACACACGCACAGCGCATATTTACACACACGCACAGCGCATATTTACACACACGCACAGCGCATATTTACACACGCACAGCGCATATTTACACACGCACAGCGCATATTTACACAGTGAATGTTTACAGTCACACACACAGCGCATATTTACACACACGCACAGCTCATATTCACACACACGCACAGCGCATATTTACACACAAGCACAGCACATATTTACACAGTGCATATTTACACACAGTCACACACACACAGCGCATCGCATATTTACACACACGCACAGCGCATATTTACACACGCACAGCGCATATTTACACACACGCACAGCGCATATTTACACACACGCACAGCGCATATTTACACACGCACAGCGCATATTTACACACACGCACAGCGCATATTTACACACACGCACAGCGCATATTTACACACATGCACAGCGCATTTTTACACACAAGCACAGCGCAGATTTACACACGCACAGCGCATATTTACACAGTGCATGTTTACAGTCACACACACAGCGCATATTTACACACACGCACAGCTCATATTTACACACACGCACAGCGCATATTTACACACACGCACAGCGCATATTTACACACACGCACAGCGCATATTTACACACGCACAGTGCATATTTACACACATGCACAGCGCATATTTACACACAAGCACAGCGCATATTTACACACACGCACAGCGCATATTTACACACACGCACAGCGCATATTTACACACACGCACAGCGCATATTTACACACAAGCACAGCACATATTTACACACACACGCACAGCGCATATTTACAAATACACAAACGCTACATGGTTATACACCGTAATTACACACATTAGTTAATATCCCCTCTCCATAGTGACACATAATTAAATCATTGTGTGTGTAGTGTTAAGTCCCTGGTGGTCTAATGGACAAAATGAGGTTAATATAGCAAACAAGCTACATCACTCCACACTCCATTCATACCTGGCAGAGCAGACTGCAGGTTTGTCTTGTGGAAGTTGAAGAGACTGACTGCAGCTTGTGGGACCCCACAGCCTCCATTACAGTTTGACTAACAGCAACAATACAGGGAAAGGAGAGGGCGGTTTGGTGAGGGGGGGGAGGAGGCCGTTTTGGTGAGGAGGGGGCCGTTTTGGTGAGGGGGAAGGAGGGGGCCAGAACAGCTGCCAATCTTCCCCCTGCATGTCACTGGGCATTTAAAAAGACACAGGCAGGGGTGTGTCTGCTGCTATTCCAGCAGCCTAACAGAGTCCTCCAGAGCAGCAGGCAGCAATAAGCGGCAGCGCTGGAGCTCCCGGTTCAAATCCAGTGGCTGCCACAATAAAAAAAAAAGGCTGTCTGATTAGGGTGTGCCCAGGCACACCCGGCACACCCCGTGCGCACGCCTATGGACCTGGGGCATTATCCATGAGACCTGGGGCATATCCATGAGAGCTGGGGGGCATATCCATGAGAGCTGGGGCATTATCCATGAGACCTTGGGCATATTCATGATACCTGTGGCAATATCCATGAGACCTGGGGCAATATCCATGAGAGCTGTGGGGCATATGCATGAGCTGGGGCATATCCATCTGAACTGGGGCAATATATACCCATATGAGCTGGGGTCAATAATATCCATGTGAACTGGGGGCATTTATAACCATGTGAACTGGGGAAAATATATCCATGTGAACTGGGGAAAATATATCCATGTGAGCTGGGACAATATATACCCATATGAGCTGGGGCAAATATATCCATGTGAGCTGGGGGCAAATATATCCATATAACCAGTGCTGGGTATATTATTCTGGAGTCTCAGTGCTGTGTATATTATTCTGGGGGTTCAGTGTTGTGCATGTTATTCTGGGGGTCCAGTGCCTGTAATTCTGGGGGGGGTCTGTGCCTGTGTATATAATTCTGGGGGGTCTGTGCCTGGATATATATATATATATAATGAAAACGCATTAGTCCAGTTGCCAAAATCCCGAGTATACCTGTACGTAGTGATACCTTTCACTGATCAGTATAGTTTCCAGTTTACACTCTTGAAAGCTTGTCTTTTAAATGTAATGTTAACCTAATAAAAATGGTATCACCATGTACTGCTATACTCGTGATATATATTTTTTTCAGGTAATAGGGGTTGTGGAATACGTGGGTGAGTTCCCTCACTTTTTTTCCCAGGACTTGACCCCTGAGTGGCACAATCTGTTGCCTTAAAATGAAGCAAAATATTAGGACTCGAGTTAACCCTAAAACAACCACAAATTGTAACCTAACCATACTTTCTGACAGGGTTATTCAAAGAGCTCTTTCATTCCCCGCAATTCGGAGAGTCAAATTCGCCGACCCTGTGGTGAATTCTGCATTCTTGCCCAGATCTCGCAGGAGTCGCGAGATCTCGTGGGAGCCAGGGCTGGATTTACCATTAGGCAGAGTAGGTAAGTGCCTACAGGCGTCTGCCACAAGGGGGCGCCTTGCTCTGTGTGTAAAATATATATATATTTCTTTACAATTTGCAATAATTTAGACCGCTGTATCTCTGGAGTCCTAAGGGCTAGAGGGACATATGAGGTATCATTGAAAAGATCCGTTTATAGCCTTTCCAGAGATACCAAACATAACCAAGCTAGATTTATGTAAAAATAAAATATTTATTAAAATTAATATTTTTCTCTTTTTTCTAACACGGCACTATTATTCAGTTTACAATTATAAAGTGAACAGTGATGCTGAACTAACTCACCTTATTTACCATACTGCCAGCAAGTGTGTATTTGGTGAAGCAATGCTTTGTTTAATTCAAAACCTAGACCGTGGTGCTGCAGTGAGGAGGGACAGGGGGACTTTGGAAACTGCATCCCTGAATTGTACACTGCACAAGGTTAAGTGAGGTGTCATTGGAAAGGTCAGAGTCTAGTCTTTACTATGATACCAAACATGACCATGTAATGTGTAAAAATAAAAAAAAATAAAACTGTAAATGCAAAATATTTTTTTTCTGTTCGACAGCAGAGGCAATATATGCTTTTACATATAAAGCAAGCAATGCTGCTGCATTCACTGCCCTCTTCCTTTAACCATTCTACCCCACTGACTCCCTCACTCCCTGCCCCCTCTTCTACTATGTCTTCCATTTCTACAGTCAAGGAGGAGGATGTAACAGAATTCTTATGTCCTCCTACCTCACCACCTGTCCACTTGATCCTATCCCCTCACACCTTATTCAACCTGTCCTACCAGTTACTGTCCCTGCTTTGACACATATTTTTAACCTCTTCCTCTCCTCTGGAATATTCTTCTCTGTATTCAAACGTGCTTTGATCAACCCATTCTAAAAAAGTCATCTCTTGATCCTACCTCCCTCTTGAACTACTGTCCCATCTCTCTGCTCCGCTTTGCCTCCAAATCCTAGAACATCTGGTCTATAACCAGCTTAGCAGTTTTCTTGCTGCTAACTCTCTACTCGATACGCACAAGTCTAGCTTTCGCTCCCAACAATCTACTGAGACTGCTCTGACCAAGGTGACTAATGATTTAGCTACCACTGAAACCAAAGGTCACTTCTCCCTCCTTATTCTTCTTGACCTTTCCGCTGCATTCAACACTGGTGATCACCCTCTCCTGCTCCTCACGCTGCGTCAACTTGGCCTCAGTGACATCACTCTCTCCTGGTCCTCTTCCTGTCTCTCTTTTCGCTCCTTCAGTTTCTCCTTCCCTGGTGTCTCTTCACCACAAGTTCCTCTTTCAGTTGGGGTACCTCAAGGTTCTGTTCTGGGTCCCCTACTCTTCTTGATCTATACTGCCTCTTTGGACAACCTCATCTCTTCCTATGGATTCCAATATCACCTCTATGCTGACGACACCCAAATCTACCTTTCCTCTCTCGATCTCTCTCCTCCGGTGTTGGACCGTGTTACTGCCGGCCTATCGGCTGTCTCTGACTGGATGACTTCCCGTTTCCTAAATCTCAACCTCTCTTAAACTGAACTTCTCATCTTCCCTCCCTCTAAAACCTCCATTCCTGCACCCATTTCTCTTCAGGTGAATGGTGCCACCATTACTTCTACCTCTCAAGCTCCATTGCCTCAGGGTCCTCTTGGACTCCAATCTATCCTTTACTCCTCACATTCAGTCTCTAACCAAATCTTGCTACTTCCACCTAAAAAACATTGCACGCATCCGTCCCTTTCTTAATCCAGACTCTACTAAAATGCTCATCCAAGCTCTTATTATCACTCGCCTTGACTACTGTAACCTCCTTCTCTCTGGCTTTAAGAGGTCCCAGATTCTGCCTCTGCAGTCTGTAATGCCAGACTCATACACATCACCTCCTGCACCTCACCTCTCTGTCAATCTCTACACTGGCTCCCTGTTTCCTTTAGAATCCAATTCATTATACAGATGCTCACATACAAAGCTCTCCATAACCGTGCCCCGCCTACATCTCCTCCCTTATTAACACGTACATCCCATCCCCACAACTTTGCTCGGCCATTGATCTGATGCTATCAGCTCCTCGTACCCGCACCCCCAACTCCCACCTTCAAGACTTCTCGCGAGCTGCACCCTTTCTCTGGAACTCCCTCTCCCGCAACATCAGACTCACCCGTCTCTCCAGTCCTTCAAGAATCCTCTGAAAACACGTTACTATAGAGAAGCCTATCAGCTCACTCCATAATCCCCCACTGTCATTTCCTGCTCCATCTTCGCATTCAGTCCTCATGCAACCCGTTACTTCAAATACCCTATTCATCCTCAACTAATGTGTCACCCCTCTCTTCTTAGATTGTAAACTCTCGAGCAGGTCCTTCCTCCTTCAGTTCCGTGTGTGTAACTTATATGTATATTTTTTATTCTGTTTCTCCCATTGTACAGCGCTCAGGAATTTGTTGACGCTTTATAAATACTTGTAACTGTAACTAATTCAACTAAGGCAACAGATTCTGCCTCTTCTTTTGATTTGAGTGCGGAGAAAAAGTTTCAGTTTTGGGGGGGTTGGGGCGCTCCGCATTTCTGTGCCTACAGGCTCCTGAGGTACAAATCCTGACCTGGTGGAAGCGTGTCACTGCTCTGCGGCCGCTCATTAACACGGCCGGCTGGAGGGGAACACTGGCCAAATGCTTTTAAATGCATCCAGCCAGCTGCCCCAGCGTCTGTCTGTGGGTATGCTGATCTGAGGTCTGTATATGTGTATCTCCTGAGTGGGTATATCTGATCTGTGGTCTGGAACTTTTGGATTCCCAGTTTTTTTAAAAGGCATTTTTTTTACTCTGTAACAGACCTTTTTATAAGTTTTTTTTATAGGGTCTTTTTTATTATTGGCACACATTTTAATGCATTTTTATTTGTATAAAGACCTATTAGGCTAGGGTCAGACGAGCGTGATTTCTACGGACTGTACGTCCGTGCACACGGACGTACGTCAGTACGGAAGACACAGTAGTGGCCACGCAGTCCGTTTATTCACTGACGTATATTTTGACGGATGTAGGAGGGAAAATAAATTAAAAAGCAAAACCATTTTGTCCGTGAAAAATGCTGGACGTATAAATGCAGTCCGTCTGACCACGTTCCATCACTCACACACAAAGCTATGCAGACGTTGCGGACGCAGCGCACTTTGTGCGGCCGTTCTAGGGGATGTACTTTCTTGCCTGCCTTGCGTCCGTGGGCCGCGGCCGTTGTGCGTCCGCAGTTCAGTGCGGACGTACTTCATGTGTCAGGCTCCAATGGGCTTTCTGTCATGCTATCACGGACGTACTTTTAGGCGCAATCACGGACGTGAACACTACGCTCGTCTGACCCCAGCCTTAGAGGGATGCTGCGTTGTGTTTTTTTTTTTCAGTTCGGCGTTCTTTGGCGCTGTTTGCGGTCAGTTCGGCTGTCTTCTGCGGCATTCTGGATTATAGTAAAAAAAAGATAAATACGTTATATAGAGGGCAATTTATTAGTATGAATTGTATAAGAATGTATTTTTTATATTTTTATTTCTTTTTGTACTTGAGTAAGGCTAGGGTCAGACGAACGCAGTGCGAACGCATGTGCAGCCGCACTTTATCACGGCCGTAGTAGCAGCAAATGACGGCCAATGACGGGCAATATACAAAGTACGGCCGCACGAAAGTGCGGCCGCGCAACGCAAGCGGCGAACAAACGCATTTTTTTGAGAACGTGATACCGCTAGTACTGACGTACAGAGTGCGCTGCGTCTGCTAGCGGCGTGTGTGCGTGATTATGAGACATCAGACGCTGCTAATGTTCGGCCAACATAACGTCCAGACGCAAAAAGGGTTTTATTGATGATCCGTACGAAATCACGGACGAAATTGCGCATCGTATGACCGCTATCGCGTATTCCGTGAAAAAATACGTTCATTCGTTTGGACCCACTTTTTCACGGACAACGTGAAAAATACTTTCGTCTGTCCCTAGCCTTATAGCTTGTTATGAATAAGATAAATCATACTTAACCTATACCAAAGAACAAGCAGTATCATCTATTACTAGAACTAATGCAATGAACATAACCACATGAACGTTAAGTATATATTTACCTAACAAATGCGTGCTACAGCAAGAAACAAATGCATACATACAGCTGGAATCAAAGGATATTCATTGATTGCTGAGTTTTCAATTTCACTCACTGCTTAAATTTTTAAATCTGGATAGCTGAATTTTATCATCTTTGTGACAACCGTTATTTTTACCATTGTTTCCAACAACGCTAAGCAATGGCAACTAATGAAAAACCCTTGTGTATTTGCTACTTATAAGGCATTTAGGAAATCCTATAGGGATGGATTTGTAGAACCAACGGGTACTCCTCTTTTGATTAGAAAGTTTAAACTAATAAAAAAACACTCTCCTCCTAATAGAATTTCTAACAGTCCAGAGTTTGCATTAGATTCTTGTTATCACATTGGATTTCAATAAAACCACAGATTGCTTCCAGAAGCAGAAACTGAAAACATGTTGTGACTGGTGAGTCACAACATTTATATTTCAAATTAATACATTTATTTTACAGTTATTATGAAGTGAATAAACAGTGAATAATTTGTTCATTTGTTTCTAGCTATAGTACCATAGCTGTTTAGAGGTGATTGAAAACTGTCTCTTGTCTGTTTATCTTTACTAGTCACCAGCAGGGCCGGTGCTTCCACTAGGCAAGCTAGGCAACTGCCTAGGGCTCTCTGCCACCTAGGGGCGCAGCCGGCCTCAACCCTGGTTCCATTATTGTACCCCTTCCACATTGTTTGCTTGTGTAGCCGGTAGTAGTGGCTCGCAAAGTGGACCCCCGCTAGTGGTGCAGAAGGTGGGTGTCTTATGGTGTCATCAGATGACGTGCGGATGCCAAAAGAGCCAAATGAAAGGAATAAAAGGAGGCAAAAGAAAGAAAAAAAGCACGAAAGAAAAAAAGAGGCAGATGAAAGTAAGAAAGTGGCAGATGAAAGAAAAGGCGAAAGAGGCACAGAGGGCAGAGGAAAGAAAGAAAGAGGCACAGAGGGCAGAGGAAAGAAAGAGGCACAGAGGGCAGAGGAAAGAAAGAGGCACAGAGGGCAGAGGAAAGAAAAGAAAGAGGCACAGAGGGCAGAGGAAAGAAATAAAGAGGCACAGAGGGCAGAGGAAAGAAATAAAGAGGCACAGAGGACAGAGGAAAGGCACAGAGGGCAGGGGAAAGAAAGAAAGAGGCACAGAGGGCAGAGGAAAGAAAGAGGCACAGATGAAAGAAAGAGGCGCAGAGGAAAGAAAGAGGTGCAGAGGAAAGAATGAAAGAGACAAAGGAAAGAAAGAGGCACAGACTGATCCCGGGCCCGACCAGCGGAGGGAGGGGTAAGATGGGCACCGAATGACTGTGTGCGGCCCCCGTGCATTGTCCTGCCTCCCCCGCAGTATGTGTGTCCCCATGTGCGCACGGTGTGTGTGTGTGTGTGTTTCCCCCTGAACTTCAACAGTTGACAATTTTTTTTGGGGGGGGGTACAAGTAGCTGGTCTTGCCTAGGGCACAAAATAGTCTAGCACCGGCCCTGGTCACCAGTTGATAGGTTTGCTTTCTAGGGGTGGCTAAAACCTGTCTGTGTCTTGTCTGTCTATCTTTCTGTCTGATCCAGTCCCTAGTATAGTATCTCACTTGGTTAACACCTTTACTAATAGAGGGGTTATTCAGAGAGCACTGACATGTCACAGACATTTCACCGACATTTCTCTCGTTCTCCGCACTTTGGGGAATCAAATTTCCCGACGCTGCGGTGAATTCTGCATTCACCACAGGGTCCCTGGAGTGTGGGGGGAAAGCCGACGCAAACCTGCTGAATGAAAAAGAAAAATTTGCAAAACCATATTAATGTACCGGCTGGGTGGAGTAGAGGTAACATCACTGCTCTGCATGGAGAGAGCCTGTGGAGTCATGGGCTCGATCCCAGCAAGAGCACCTCTCCAGCAAGTGTCTTTGGGCAAGACACCTAACGGTACATACTCGCCACCCAAGACATATTTGAAAACGAGAGAAATCTCAATGTATCCTTCCTGTTAAAATCCTTTCTCAAAAAAAATAAAATAATTCATCAGATTTGATAATTGGAGGTTTTGCGGCTGTTTTTTTAAATGTGCAGAAAATATATGGTATCCGATCTGATCCAATACATTATTGGATCGTATCTGATCTAATGATCCGCTGCATACCAGCCGTATTCGTCATGTTTAAACTACTGAACGAAAATGTCTGGAATTAACATAAAAGGTCCTATGAATGATAATAAAAAGGTATGTTATATAAAAAATAAAAAAACACTATTTAAAAAAAAAACTGAAAAATTTATTTGCCGAAAGATGCATAAAGGATGCTAAAAAAAATAAAGAGACTTTTTGCTGTAGATTAAACTAATAAATGGTTTATTAGATTTTGTATAAAAGCGGGAATATTTTTAACTTTGAAACCTATGGGATTTGCTTGATTAAACCTGCTGAATGAAACCAACAAACATCAGAGCATTTCATTGACATTTCACTGCTTTTCAGTCATGAGGCAAATTGGTGGGTCATATTTATGCCCTCCCAGAAAAAAATCCACCTTGGGATCAAAAAACAAAGACATTGAGCAGAACATACTGCAATGATGACCTGGCTGGAGGCACAGCAAAACATACATACTGTAATACAGGAGGGGTGGGGTCGCGCCTATTCCCCGATGGGGCGGCTGCAACCACCAAATGTGTCCAGCCCAGCAACATGTATAAAAACATAACACGGAGAAAAATGTCATCTGCGCTTATTCCCATTATACCAAAATGAAGCCACAGGCTGCTGTGTAGCGAACTGACACTGCCCACGCTGCTTTTCAGTCATGAGACAGTCACAGCAGCCTGTGGCTTCATTTTGGATAGGACTCACCCTCACTAGAGGTGCCGTGATGTTGGCGGGTGAGCTTACTCTTTTAAAGGCCATTAACAGAAACCAAAGCCTCTGTGGTGAGAGCGGAGTCACATGACAGGAAGGGTGGGGGCGGTACCAGGCAGTGTCTGCTGGGATGCCATGCTAGCTGGACGTACTGTATGTGTCTCTGCTATCCGATGTTATGCTGAATAAATCAACAACTATAAACCAACCCACGGAGTCTACTCTTTTCATGACATGGTGTCAGAAGTGTTTCCCTGCGTATCCATTTTGATCGGTGAAGATGTCTAAGTTCTCTCCTCCGGAACCCTTCGATTTCTCTCAGCCTGCTGCATGGCCTGCTTGGCGCCAAAGGTTTGCACGCTTCAGGATCGCTTCGAAGTTGGATAAGGAGCCTGGTGAGGTGCAGGTTAATTCCCTTTTATACGCTATGGGGAGAGACGTGGAGCCGATTTACGGTACTTTTCAGTTCAGCG
This sequence comes from Leptobrachium leishanense, assembly GCA_009667805.1. Classification (NCBI taxonomy): domain Eukaryota; kingdom Metazoa; phylum Chordata; class Amphibia; order Anura; family Megophryidae; genus Leptobrachium; species Leptobrachium leishanense. Next base: position 185,078,153 of record CM019066.1, read on the forward strand.
CTGGGGAAGAGATGGACTTTGATAAAGAAGAAATGTGATTCACGAGAGAGCCTGCTTTCACAAGCGCGCCCAGTGTGAGGGAGAATCTGTGGAATCATTTGTGCGCAGCCTTTATCAGTTGGCAGAGTTCTGTGAGTTCGGCGCTGCTAAGGAGGAGCAGATCAGAGACAGACTGGTTATCGGAATTGCAGACTCGGAAGTTTCACTTAAGTTGCAGCTGGAGTCTAAGCTGACACTGGATGAGGCGATACGGATTGCACGTCAGAGTGAATTGGTGAAGAAACAGGGTGGAAGAAATACACCAGCCACAAAGGGTTAAAAGCGGCAGACAGCAGGCAGCGGACAGACCCAGGAGCGGTTGGACACCGTGTTCCCGTTGCACACGCTGTAACCGCCCTCACGAGTTGAAGACGCGGTGCCCTGCTATAGACAAGAGGTGCAGGAAGTGCAACCGCGCCGGCCATTTTGAGGTGGTTTGTAAATCAGAGTCTGTGAGAGAGATGTGTCTGGACAGTGATCAGGAGACGCCGGAACTGTCCTTTATAGGATCGGTGACTGAACAGTCCGGCTCTGTCGAGGATTGGCGTGTTACACTCACGATGTTGGGTGAAAGAGTTGCCTTTAAGATTGATACCGGAGCAGACATTACAGTTATTTCCTTTGTGACATTCTCAAAGCTACCTCGACGTCCGGAGCTGGAAAAGGTTACGATTCAAGTTCATAGTCCGGGAGGTCGCATTGATTGCATCGGCAGGTTCCTTGCTGACTGTGAGTACCGGGAGCGGAAAATATCGATGTGGATGTACGTGATCAGAGGATCGTGTGTGAATAACCTTCTGAGTCGGAAAGCAGCCTGCAGTCTGGGCCTTGTTGCTACAGTGTACGAAGTCACTGAGGACATGTTTGGAGACCTGGGGCTGCTGAACTGTGAGCCGGTCCGTATAAAGCTCAAACCTGAGGCTGTCCCTTATAGCCTTACTACGCCTCGTAGGATTCCATTTCCGCTTTTGCCGAAGGTGGAGTGCGAGCTTCTGCGGATGGAAAAGATGGGGGTTATCGAGGCGGTCACAGAAGCTACTGACTGGAGTGCGCCCATTGTACCGGTCGCTAAAAAGAATGGGAAAGTTCGTATTTGTGTGGATTTGAAAAGTCTGAACGAAGCCGTTAGGAGGGAGAGATATGTCATGCCGACATTGGAAGATATTGCTCCTCAGTTGTCGGGGGCTAACTTCTTTTCCACGCTCGACGCTTCCAGTGGGTTCTGGCAGATATCCCTTGACCCAGAGAGCCAGAAACTGACGACCTTCATTACTCCGGTAGGTCGGTTTTGCTTCCGCAGACTCCCCTTCGGGATATCTTCGGCCCCGGAGATCTTCCAGAGAGAGATGAGTTCCCTGTTGAGAGACCATGAGGGTACTGTGATAGTTATGGACGATATTCTTGTGTATGGGTCCACTAAGGAGGAGCACGGCCGGCGACTGCTTTGTGTGCTGCAAACCGTCAAGGAATCTGGCCTGAGGCTAAATAAGGAGAAGTGCCACTTTGGGAAACCAGAACTGTGTTATTTTGGCCATATTATTAGTGGGGAGGGGGTTAAGCCAGACGCCAGCAAGGTTCTCGCTATTGAGAAAATGAAAAGCCCTTCCGATGTGAATGAACTGAGACAAGTACTGGGCCTTGTGAATTATGTGGGGAAGTTTTTACCGGAGTTGTCCTCGGTGTTACATCCTGTCACAGAATTGTTAAAGAAAGATGTCGCCTGGATATGGGGACCTCCACAGGAGGAGGCCTTAGCACGAGTCAAGTCCATGCTGGGATCTGCTCCGGTGTTGGGGTACTATGACCCCTGCAAGAAGACTGTGGTTAGCGCAGATGCTAGTAGCTACGGGTTGGGAGCGGCCCTTCTGCAGCTGAAGGAGGGTAAACTACAGCCTATTGCCTATTGTTCTCGCACCTTAACAGCAGCAGAGAGACGTTATGCACAAATTGAAAAAGAGTGTTTGGCCGGAGTCTGGGCCTGCGAACGCTTCCACCGTTATCTGGTGGGTTTGGAGGAGTTCAGTCTGGAGACTGACCACAAGCCACTAGTTCCTCTCATTAATTCTTATGATATCGACAAGGCGCCTCTGAGATGCCAGAGACTCTTAATGAGACTACTTAGGTTTAATGTTAGAGCTGTGCATGTCCCTGGGAAACAGCTGGTGGTGGCAGATACCCTCTCCAGACTCCCGCTGGCTGCTGAGGGCGATTCGTCGACAGAGTTGGACGTGAAGGTGTATGTGGATTCGATCTCAGCCTCCAAGTCCATCTCTTCGGGGAGATTGGAACAGACTAAGAGAGAGACGCACCTGGATGTTGTCCTTCAAGAAGTTATCAGCTATGTAGGAGACGGCTGGCCGGAGAGTCGTGCTGCGTGGTGGTCTCTGAGTGCGTTCCAGTCCGAGAGAGCGTACCTTACTGAAATGGACGGCTTAGTGTTTTTTCAAGACCGCATTGTTATTCCGAAAAGTTTGCGCCAAGACATGCTACGGCGGATTCATGAAGGTCATTTGGGGGTTTCCAAGTGCAGAGAGAGGGCGTCGTCTGCTGTGTGGTGGCCTGGGATTAGCGCTGACATTGCTGATTTCATCTCAAGATGTGCCTTCTGCAGAGAACGTCGACCTACACAGAGACGTGAGCCTTTACTTTCCACCCCCCTACCTGCGGGTCCATGGCAGAAGATAGCTGCGGATCTGTGCGAACTAAAAGGGAGGAAATACTTAGTTGTTGTGGACTACTACTCCAGATACCTTGAGCTCGCGCCACTGGGTGAGGCGACCAGTGCTACTGTGATTGTCCATCTGAAAAGCATGTTTGCCAGGTGGGGTATCCCGTCGGAGTTGGTGAGTGACAATGGTATGCAGTTCGCCTCTAAAGAGTTCGCTTCTTTTGGGAAGGATTACGATTTCCGTCACACGACTTCCAGTCCGCATTACCCGCAGGCTAATGGGATGGCGGAGCGAGCGGTTCAGACCGCTAAGTTTATTTTCGGGTAGGCGGAGCCTTATTTGGCCCTGATGGCGTACTGAGCGGCTCCTGTTCAGGCTACAGGGTGTAGCCCTGCTCAGCTGATGTTGGGACGGCAGATTCGTACTACTTTGCCTTCTGTGGATGCTTCCCTGCTGGCTTCTCCGGTCCTTCCAGAGGATATTCGGAGGAGGGACGAGGTGGCGAAGCGGAACTACAGGTTCTTTTACGATAGACGACATTCTACTCGCCCACTATCGGTGCTATATCCGGGGCAGAGTGTCCGGGTTAAGCTAGATGATGCGACGAGGTGGAGAACCCCGGCTACAGTTGTGGAGCGTTCTCCGGAGCCCAGGTCCTACGTGATCCGCACGGAAGGAGGAACTGTCGCTCGCCGCAACAGAAGGCATCTTCAGCCGGTACCCGAGGAGTTGAGTGCTGAGACCTCGACACCACAACAGCCAGACTCTCCGGTCTTACGGAATGGGTCTACCCTGCAGGTGGTTTCTGGGCATGATGTACCGCTGCTTCCAGCGGAGCCACAGCCACCCTCTCAAGGACTTGGTGATGGTTCTTGCAAGATGACTTCGAGTGGTAGAGTTGTGAGGCCTCCGGAACGTTACCGGGATTAATGTTTAGCTAGAGCAGCGACTTGAAGAATGGGCAGAATAATCCCAAAGTCACTGCGGACTAGGGTAGTCTACCCCGATGTCCAAGTTAGCATTGTTTATCTACTTGTATCTTTACATTGTTTGTTTTGTATGTTTTACCGTTAAAAGGGGGAGATGTGGTGAGAGCGGAGTCACATGACAGGAAGGGTGGGGGCGGTACCAGGCAGTGTCTGCTGGGATGCCATGCTAGCTGGACGTACTGTATGTGTCTCTGCTATCCGATGTTATGCTGAATAAATCAACAACTATAAACCAACCCACGGAGTCTACTCTTTTCATGACAGCCTCTAATTGCGTTTTGTTTCACACAGTATAATGGGAATAAGCACAGATGACATTTTTCTCCTTGTTATGTTTTATACATGTTGCTGGGCTGGACACATTTGGTGGTTGCAGCCGCCCCAGCGGGGAATAGGCGCGATCCCACCCCTCCTGTATTAAGTAAGCTTATTTGACTGGTGGAGGCCTCTTCCTGCTGGCCAAAAAAATGCTACTACCCGAATAGAAATACAGTCGGAGAGCCACCTTTCTGTAAAAGAAAACGGATCTCCAAGCTGTTCAAACAGCTTGAACGACATGTCCAAGGTGCTGAAATTAAATTTTTTTGAGGGGAAGGGGTGTTCTTGAGACTATTTACAAAAGTATTATGTTTTCAATAAATACATTTCCTTTTGCATAGCTCCAGAATATAAACAGATCAAGTTTACTCGATGTTGGGCTCCTGCATAATTCGAATTTGACCATGGTAGTGAAGAGGGAAGACACAGAATCAACAGCCTAGAAGTATTGTGAAGGACTTCTCAATCCTCAAATTTTCAAATGACAAGTAATGAGTACAGTGCATTGAGCAAACCCTCAAAAGAAGAAAAATGGAAAATAAAAACACCAAACATGCTACACACTGACATCGCGCAGGTAGAATTGTCTTTTTGGTGTCAGGCTCAGTGAAGGAATTTAGGAATGCCCGGTGTTTATCATGATACACTACAGTTAGAAAAGATAGACCGACCTCTGTGTGTCAGCTCTACTCTCACAAAGCACTGAAAGAACAACCACAAACATCTGTCGTATGTTCAAAGCCAATTAATAAACCAAGTAGATCCTGTTTCTGGTGTTCCCTTGATATGATGATACAGAGATACTGTTTCTATACTACCTTGCTAAGACTTACTATTGCATATACATTTTTCCAGTCAAATAATAGCATAAAGAATTTTGTAAACACAATGTTTAGAATTGTGGGAAAAAGTGAGAATGGAATGAGAATGGAAGTCTAACAGGGTTATTCAGATAAAGGTGAAACTCTGGAGAACTTTCTGGAGAACAATCTAGACCAAGTAACCGATTTGGAAAGTGAAATAAATGGGAAAACTTTTCTGGTTTGGCTATTTCGACCTAGAATTTTCACTTTTCCAGTCATTCTCCTGAGTTTCACCTTTCTTTGAATAGACCTGCATGTGTCTGCACAGCTTCAGCTATAGTGAAATGATTCCATAGTGTAACAGATCATTTTCTTTTTCTTTGTATATAAGTTTTTCACAGTACAAAACAAAGAGTAATTTGATTAGCAGTCAAAGTGCAGAATACCAAATTAGTGTGTCATCCAGGAGGAATAGCAACATATCAACCATCAGGCCCGTAACGCAATAATATTACACTGAAACAGTTAGTGTATTCGTCAGACAGTATACAAGGTAAGTAACGGTGCATCATATTCAACATCATACGCTGACACAATCATAAGCAGTAGGTAATACAGGGTTAAAAAAGGGACACATCACAGGGGAGGAGGGGGGAGGTGAAGGGGGGTGACCACTCAACTGATATTCAGCTGCAATCGGGGAAATCTACGTTAGAGCAGGGTGGGAGCGGACCGGTGCAGACCAGTAGAACCAGCGCCACATGTGCTTGGCAATGTTGCCAGAGGATTGATGCATCAGATCCTCTATGTCCCTGAGGCGCTGTACTTCATCCAGCCATTCGCGAAAAGTGGGCGCCAATGGGGACTACCAATGCCTGGGTATTACTGCCTTAGCGGCATTCAGGAGTTGGATGTCGAGGGAGTTTCTGTAAGTGTCTACTGATACGGGCATGTGATGGAGCAGCATGGCCGCCGGCGTAAAGGCCGGTGCAGAGTCAGAAACTTTGCTAATGGCATTATTGAACCAGTTTCGAAAAAGGCTACCGCACTGGGCAGGACCACCAAACATGTAACAGATCTGCACACAGCAGTCCACATCTCCAGCATGATGTGTCCGTTGCGGCTGAGTAGGCAGCAATAGTGGAAGGCGTCCTGTACCACCGAGACAGCAGCTTATAAACCGTCTCTTGAGCGCGAGTCACTTTAGAACACTGAGTAACAAGCTTAAAGATTTGTGTCCACTCCTCCGTGAATGTCTGTTGAAGGTCCATCTCCCATCTAGCTACATAAGAGGCGAGGGCGTGGGAGGTGAAAGGTTCTGCAAGATACCATACAGTGTCGAAATGCCACGTTGAGGAAGAGCCTTACGGGTGATCAGTTGTTTGAATGTGGTCAGGGGGCGTGCGAATTTGTCTAGCGGTGCCCGGGAGCGAAGATAGATAATTTTCTACTTATTGGCAAACAAATCGGGCTAGGTAAAATGATAGAAACACAGAGTGACGCACCATCTCCTGGCCAAAAAGTGCCACTACACCTGTGTAAAACAGCTTGGGTTCTATTTTCCTCCCATCCGGGGCCCATAAAACTGTCGGTATGGCTCCAAGGAATCCAGTCCAACGTGGGACCCTGGCCAGAGACATAGTATGTCCTTGATCCTTAATGGGGACTTTTTCCCAGGACATACTAAGAACGTCAGTGGCCCTTACGGGGTTAAATTGTGCTCCTAAGGTTCTAGCATGTTGGACATTGCAGCTGATGTGATTGAACAGGATAAACAGCTGGGACATAACTTTGTTTCCAATCAAAGTCATGGCAGTTTCCACTGAACGGTAGTGGTAGTAGCTGTTGTTGCACAGCAGATGGAGCCATTGGCATGTCAAATAGTGCATACAGTAGGGGAAATTCTTATAGGGATTCTACAGCAGATAAACGCTGAATGACTCATGTAAAATGGCTCTCCATCAGACCACTGGTTCCTGACAGTGGTTTTATGAAAAAGCACCTAGTAGTGAAGGGGTTATAGCAGGTAAGTGTTTCTGTGTCTTTTTTTCCCCCTATGTTTCCCCTTAGCGTTTCTCTAAGAGAAGCATGTGATTGGATGTAATCGGGAAAATTGGAAAGTATCATGTGGGTGGAACAGTTTTGTTTTGCAACAGAATAAATGCGACGTAAAAAAATCTTTCTAGATATTTATTTAAAGCGCCACTACCACCAAACAATGAAATATCCTTATTATGTTTGTTTTATGTTGCTGATAACTAAACATACAAGCACATGTAAGATAAGAAAATATTTTACTCTGTATGTGTCAGTGGCTGCATCGATATTGTGATCTTTTGTGTTATAAACTGTGCCACCTCCCCAGTATCTTTACTTCACTTGGTCCTCACTTTGTGGTTTTAGTCTTATAATGGAGTCTATGGGTCAGACAGCCGACTCACATCATTGTATTGTGTGGGACATCATTGTATTGTGTGTGATGTATTCTAAGGACAACCCTAGGGGGTAGATTAGAAGTCTTTTAAACTCTCTGTCATATCTCATTCAGCTGCCAGCTGCTTTTTCAGGTAGTGTAGAAAACAATTACCTTGTCTAAGCATTGCCTCCTCCACCTCATTAACTGGTAGATATTGTAGATTAAATAAACAAGAGACACAGAGCAAGGCTTTTGGTAAATGTTGCATCATGGGAAAAATCCAGAAACTGGAACCCAAAGATAAAATACCTAATTTCATTATTCCTTTTTACATGCAATTACTTCAGAGAAAGAAAAAGAAAACAGCAGCATGTGTTTATAAAGTGGTTTTATTTTTAATGCACAAGTAATCTAGTTACGTGTGTAGCCCTGTGTTTAATTTGGCTCTGAGGACTGCAGCTGTTATGCCACTAGGGGGAGCCAGAGTACAACGTATGGGAAAAGACTATAATGGACTTATGGACTACGTCCCCAGAAACCTTTGGGGGAGAGAGGAAGGAAGCAAGCTCTCTGGCGCAGGAAGTGAGAGGATTGTGTGCAGCGTGTGCAGAACTGAGAAAGCGGTGAGAGAAGGCAGTCGCACTTGTGGAACTCTCTGGGATGTTTGCCAGTTGGAGCGCGGAGAACAAGCGGCATCCATTGCTGGAGTGATCAGGGAGAGTGCGGATCGACTTGCTTTACGTCACGCAAGAACTGTTCCGGTTCCAAGTGCGTTCAAGAAGGACCTCGAGTAAGGACGCCGCAGGCAGAGAGAAGTGCTGGCGGCATTCGACTTCTGGCTTAGGAGAACCGGATCGGGAGTGTGAATTTCGGCAGCATCGTGCTCTAGACGGCTGAGAGGACGGATCTCCTCGAGAGGGACCTTTCTGCAGAGTTTCATCACTCCGGGACAAGCTGTTTCGCCGGTTGGGTGAGAGGCCTCCGGCCTATGACATTGCTAACAGTGCACACTTATTTGCTTGCTACATTTTCAGGGCCCCAACGTTGACTAGTCGATGATATACATACATCCACTGGCCAGAGGACTTAGTACCTGGGTACCCTAGGACTTAAACTAAAAAGTATCTTTAAAGTGGGACTTTCAACTAACTAAAAAGTATACTAACGGTTTAGATGCTATATAGGTACGCTTTCATATTACCGTCAATGATTTCCTAGAATGCTTGATTTTCGCAGTTAAAGTACATGTGTCATTATTGAGATTTATTGCTTACAGTAAAGTACATTTCAGAAAATCTATAACGGTGTGCTGGTGTACAGTGAATTGTTAGTGCGTTGAGACCAATCCTTGGCTATTCAGCGGCTCCTTCGGGGGTGAGTGCTACACGGGGTAATATCCCTTTAAAGAGAAAAAACAAAGCATGACCTCTCTTTTTATGATACCTTAACACTGACTAGATACTACCTAGAATGTTCCTTTAATCCTTCCTTGATGGTTTCAAATACTATTATATTCTCTGTTCTCTGCCACTCAGTTCCCTTTCAAGATACTGGTTATGCTGATTTATTACTTTACTCCCAGAATATTCCTTTTAATATACACAGCACAAAAGAAATAAACATAATTTCCTATACGGTGTTTTTCAGTATAATAATTGTATTGATTTGTATAGTGTTTGTACTTTTATTATGGAATTTTAGCATAGGTTTAAGACTGAACCACTGCAGCAAAACAATCAAAAGGAGATTGATGAGCAAATGTTTATAGCTTTGTTCTTTACATGTAATTATGCACAAAGAGCCAGGAGCGTGGAAGTGATAGAGGGTAGCTTTTATAAAGAAATATGATAATGGAAAACAAATAAAGATAAGCCTTTGATGTAGATTGTATAAATAAATACATATGATTGAAATGATGTATAGAATCATAGTAGAAAATGTTAATGCTACAAAAAGGTAAAAATATTTGTTTCTGACTATAAGCCACAATTTATTACTGGTAACAAGAAATTGTTTACTTAGGACACCTCTGTCTTACTCCTTAAACTGAGAACCTACCTTATTGTTTGTGACATAATTAAAAGGTGCTTTGCACTTACGCCAGATGTATAAACATGCATTGTATATTTCAGACGTGTATAACAATAAAGTGTATAACCATAATTATTATTATTATTGTCATCATTTATATAGTGCCAACAGTTTCCGCAGCGTTTTACAATAACCAAAGGGAATGAAATATATATAAACGGACATAAAATGGAAACAAGAGGTGTAGAGGGCCCTGCTCATAGGAGTTTACAATCTAGAGGGATTGGGGTTGAGTAAGACAAGAGGAATTTCACTAGATAGCAGGATCATTAGTGCCAGTGGTTTGGGAATGGTGGGGCCATAGAAGCGGCTTCAATCAAGTGTAAGTAGGTGAGCAAAATAAATAAGAAAATTGGTGACCAGTGACACACCATGCAAAAAAACAAAAATATACTTAACTTATTGGCTGCAAAGGATGCACTCAGCGTGTTGTTTTGATCTAGGTCAGCATGCTGACGATGCCCTGATCGTGTCATCACATTGCAGCCTGCGATCTGAAGTTATTTCGGCCACTCGCTGTGGTCTCCCATGCAAGCTGACATCTTGGATGTCATCCCCGCTTCTGGGACCCTGGACAGAATCGTAACTTCATCGTGCCAATGGTCCTCATGGGGTTAAGTATATACTATACATATTTTTTAAATATTTTTCATTGTGTTTCGCTGTTCACCATTTATTTATTTTATTTTATTGTGATAAATGTCTAATTTATGCACTTGCATGTACATACACTTGAGGGTCTATTCACAATGCACCAAAATTGCGTGCAATTTGGGTGCTTTGTGTTTTGCCGCATTTCAGCGCACTTTGGAGATTTCGCTGAAAATACAGTTAATTCACTGGTTAGTGAATGGTCACTGTATTTTGCCAAAATTGGTATTGTCAAAACAGTTTTTGGACGTCTCCAAAAACCACCGAATTGCACCGATAACTGCCGAATTGACGACGAATAAGTCCCCTATTCTCCTTATACACTCGTAGGAGGTTAAATCAATTAAATGTGTCTGAATAACAAAAACGGTCCTTAACCCCTTCACTGCTGACGACGTGTGGGACACGTCCTCATTGACGCCCGCTATATGCTGACAACGTGCCCCACACGTCATCAGCTCTGTGGGAGCCCCGGCGGAGATACTCACCTCTCTGTCCGGGGTCCCGCGGCGGTCTGACTTCAGCATCCTCAGATGCTGAAGTTAAGACCCTCCCGACCTAAATAACGTCAACGCGCCATGTGCGATGACGTCATTTCCAGGCGACCCCACGGCAATGCCGGGAGATTGCCTGGAAGGGAGGGGGGATCCGTTCGGATCCGTCTCCCTCCCGATCGGGAAGGAGAAATGCCACAAGCCAGGCATCGCTTAAAAGGGGAGAGTCTCCCCTTTGAACCTCGATATCTCCAGAACCATGGCAGCTAGGGGGTCGTGGAGGGTGTCATTCGAAAGGCCTTTCGAATGATACCCAACATGACTAGGTATAAAGTCAAAAAAATAATAATAATATTAAAAAATAAAAAAACATGTATTTTTTTGTGTGTTGTTTTTATTAATGCAGCAATATTGTTCACAATTCAATTAAAATGTGAACAATGATGCTGCACTAATGATTTTTTTCTATGGAACGCGTTTGCTAAAAATCACATAATTCCCCCCAAAAAATGTAACTAGTCCCCATTTCTAATTTTTGTACAAGCGCACCCCATAGAAAATATAACCGCAAATGTTCATGTGATTAAAGGTGAAAAAAACCCACTTTACACGCTGCAGATGATTAAACATTCTAATTTTATTGCATTTCTTGTTATAATATACAGGCAGGACATGACGTATACATATAAAAATGATATATTATAAATCTGCCAAGTCTGCCGGAAAGAACGATATGTAATATGTCTGGGTCGTATAATAAAATGTGGCTTCAAATCGCGTTTAAACATGATGAGCGAAAGCGGTAAAAATGAGCTCAGTACACAGCGGGGAAATGCCTCAGCAGTGAAAGGGTTAATCAATAGAAAGGTCTGTTGCAAAATAAAAAAAGTATTTTAAAAATAAAAGTGTCATCTAAAAAATACAAGGTCTTTTAAAAAATAGAAAGCTAAAAAGGATTTTTTGCAAAAAATAGAAAAAATAAGTGGTCTTTAACCCCTTCCCTGCGGAGGACGTGTGGGGAACGTCCTCATTGACCCCTACTGTATGCGGAGGACTTTCCCCACACGTCTTCCGCTCGGCGGGGGGGGGGATCAGAGCGATATTCACCTTTCTGGTCCGGGTCCTGCGGCGTTCTGACTTCCTTGAAGTCAGACGCCGCTTTTATAGACCCTCCCGCCATAATGACGTCAACACGTCGGACATGATGATGCCATTTCCAGGCGACCACACGGCAAAAGCCGGGAGATCATCTGAAGGGAGGGGGGATCCATTCAGATCCTTCACCCTCCCGATTGGGAGGGTCTACAACCTAAAGCCAAGCACCGCTTTGAAGGGCAGTGTCTGCCCTTCAAAGCGGTGCCTGGCTTTAACACCTTAAATGCCGGACCCCGATCTGGCACCATTCGGCGCAGATCGCAGTCTAGATCCGGTGGGGGCTGACATCTTAGATGGCAGCTCCACCTCCAGGTCCCCCCTCGGCAACAGACATCATCCCGCATTGTGCGATAAAGTCAGTTAGCCGGGGAACCCCTAGCTGCCTGGGGATTTCCCAAGGAAATCCCCTGGTGGAGATATGAAGGTTCAAAGGAACCCCCTATCTCCCGAACGGTGGCAGCTAGGCGGCATGGCCTTTCGAATGATACGAAGCATGACCATGTTTAAAGTAAAGAAAGAAAGAAATAAAAGAAAAAAAATAATAATAATGTGTTTTTTATTAATGCAGCAATATTGTTCACATTTCAATTAAAATGTGAACAATGATGCTGCACTAATGATTTTTTTCTATGGCATGTGTTTTCTAAATTTCACGTAATTCCCCCCAAAAAAATGTAATGGTCCCAATTTCTAATTTTTTTAACAAACGCACCCCATAGAAAATATTGACGCAAAAACTCGTATGATAAAATGTGAAAAAAAAACACTTTACGTGGGGGCGTGGCCGGCTGAGCAGGGAAGAGGATGTGTTTACATGGAGCTCCGCTTATTGCTTTGCTGAGAGGGGTCTATAGGATGACCCCATTTTGATCTTTGCCCTTATTAAATCCCCTGAACGGTCGGCCATCAGGTGTGCGACCTCCGGAGCCTGAGCTACCCCCCCCCTCCGGAGCCAGGGCGAGAATTTAGGCTGCTGCTTTGTCTGCTATACCACGTAGCCGGCGGCCATATTGAGGCCTGCTCCAAGGCCCTGCCGGATTTCGAAGTTGGGTCTGATTGCAGGCCTTGATGCTTGTCTGGAGATATTAGGGGAGGAGGACTCAGTGCTGCTTACCCGGGGCACCTGGAAACGGATGATCGCTGCGCTACGGTGCTGCGGGAGAGCAGAGGCTGCTGCACTGAAGAGAGAGCATGCGGAGAGCTGCCCTGCTGACGACCTGGCTGGTCCTGTGGAGGTGGCGGTGGTGGCTGCAGCCTTTACCGTCCTGGAGGTTCCGGATGCAGTGAGGATGTCGACATCGATGTCTGCAGCTGCAGCTCCTGAGTTGTGCAGGGTGGATGTGCTGGATATGGAGGTTGCCTCAGCAGCGGTGGAGGTGAAGGATCGGCCAGACGCTAACCCTTCAGTGGTATCCGAGGTGGTGAATTCCCAGCCCAGTGATGGACTGTCCACCAGAGGGTCACGACGTCGCTCCCAGTCCAGCGACGTGGCTTATACCGTGCTCGGAGCGGTCGAGGGCAGGCGTGTCCGCTGGGCTCTACAGGCGATGGATCGTCCCGAGAAGGCGGCTCATACAGCTCTTTGGTGGGATACAGGCTGAAGAGGCCTGTTGTCCCCCCTTATTTTTCTCCCCTCGGTTTCTGGCCTGGCCTGTCTCCCGGTAATCCCCCCCACCAGATGACATTCTTGATGACTCTCACCCCCCCTTTTTCCTTTTTTGCCTATACGCTGAGACATTTTGTTCGCTGTGTTTATATTTGATTTTCCCCTCCCTCCACACTTTTCGATGAGAACCCTCCATCCGGGGATGTTTTTGCCTGCCCCTTTTTAATTTTTGGCATTCACAGGTTCCATCGGGGCGTGCCAGCGTGTTTTGTTGCCCGTCTTGGCTCCCCCGAGTCCCCGGGCCACATGCCATTCATTCCCTTTGGCTTCCTGCGGCTCTCCGGACTTGCGGGACGGTACCAGGGACGGCACGGTACTGGCCTTTTCCAATACTCCTTGTCCCCCCCCTTATTTAGCCAGATGTCTTTAGCTGACTTTTTGTGGACTTTACTGTTTTTTCTTCAAGATGAGCTATAGTCGATGACTGTGTTTTGTCTTTTTTGGCGGATACAGCTGACCTTCTTTATCCCTAGCTAATGTTAATTCTCTCTGAAATATGTTTGCCGTCATACGAAGGCCCTGCGAGGCCTTCACCTCTCGTGTGATTTCTATGTGCTTGTGCAAAATCTATAAATAAAGAATTTAATAAAAAAACACGTTACACACTGTAGATGATTAAAATTCAAATTTTATTGCATTTTTTGTTCTAATACACAGGCAGAACATGACGTATACATATAAAAATGATATATTATTAATCTTCCAAGTCTGCCAGAAAGAATAATATATAATATGTCTGGGTCATATCATAAAAGGTGGCTTCAAAGCGTGTTTAAACATGATGAGCGAAACCAGTAAAAATGACCTCAGCACACAGTGGTGAAATGGCTCAGCAGTGAAAGGGTTAAATGTTTTAAAAGATATTCCATTTATTATATTGAAACCTACGGGATTTGCCTTTTTCGACCTGTTGAATTGAAACACCAAAAATAAGGGAATTTCACCAAATTTCTGTGCATATTCAGCATTCTCTGAATAGACATTGTGACGGACGCCGCTACTCGGAGGGAGTAGATCCGCCTTAGGTGCCGGGGTTGCTCTGCAGTGAGCAGCGGTAGCTAGCCGGCGTCAGGTCCCTTGCTGGAATATATCGAGTCAGCCAGGAGGAAATACCTAGCAGATAGTCCCTCTTCCCAAATACTCGTCGAGACGCAGTATAGGTTAAGCAAGTTGGTTTATTGTAAAACAGCACATACATGGTCCATGTATATGGTACAGTCCCATTGTTCTCTCCCATGCCCGCTCCCAGACACCCCGGCGCCAGTTCTGCCACTGCCTCTAGCCCGAGCCCCTTTTGTATGCTTAATATGGTCCCAACTCTTGGTGCCACACTGTCTGGCCCGCCTTGGGCTGCTCCCCACCCAGGAAATTGCACCCCCTGGAGTGCGGGCTCTTACTCCGGCGTAGGATCTCCTCTGCATCTGGGAAACCCGACCTGAGTCCAGTGGCTGATTGGGGGTGATCTCGGTGGCGCTCCGCTCTAGAACTCACCCCGCAGTGGCACCATGTTCCCAGGGCCCCTCTGCCCAAAAAGCATTCTGGGGGCAGGTAAAGGGGCTGAGCGGTGCAGGGTGCAAGGAATGTCGGCTGGGCTTGGTCTTGGCCGGTGGCAGCTGCAGCAGGGTTGCGCTGGGCAGATAAACTACAATGGCTGGGCAAGGCAGATTTGGAAAATAACATAATAAACAACCATAAACATACGGGCACAAATTGTACTAACGAATTCTACACTTGGGGGAATGAAAACTGGGCAATTTAGGTGTTATTAAATTGTGAGGGATTACAGGTGTGGGGAATTGCGAGGGGAAACACAATACACACAGGGATCATAAAGACATCAATTGTATAAACACATTTTAACATTGAACCAACGAACTTTCATCGTTTTATGGGTTAATAAATTGAAGGTGATGGCTGTTCTGTCACAGACATGATAGTCTTCTAAGGGACAGTTTCGGTGCCACCAAGTTGCACCATATTTCACTGTCAATTCAGCAGTATTTGGTGAATTGATAGCTTAGTGAATAGACAAATTGTACTAAACGGTGAAATTCACCTTTCGGTGCAATTCAGAGGTTAGTGAATAATCTCTGGTGTACGCACAAAGCACCATTGTTAATGTAAATTTGTCGTTGGCGTTAGTATGGCATGTTGATGTTGGCAGCTATTTGTATTGAATGAATAGTGTTCAGTCTCTTGCTTATCTGTACTTGATCCAGATTAATAAATTAGGATACCAAAATAATAGACGGACTCTGCAAGCGAGAGGAGGGCCAATGTAAGACAATATAGAAAATTGGGTAACCTAAAGAGTAGAAACCAAATGGAAAATATGTGCTACCCACCTGAAAAGAACAAAAAAGTCAAAATAAAAAAAACTATAGATACTAGTAAAAGTTTTTCTATATAAATAAAATAACGTATAAGGAAATTGCTTGATCGCAAAATTGTACTGTTCGAGTGCTTGGAACAGCTGCATACCAAATTAGAAAACAATAGAAAAACAGAAAAATGCTTCAATGAAGCCCAGGAAATAAACTTGGGAAATAAATAAATGGGAAAGACATTGTGACACAAAGACGTGCCAAGCATGGGTGCTCAACAACATAAACTGTAGCAAATTTCCTGCATATTCCCGGGTAAAACTTGAAGAAACGGGAGGCACTACAAAGGCCATTTAGCATGCCCCTTATCTGGCTAAAACAAAAATATATTAGTTTTACAGTTTTTTTGCATTTTTTTGGAAGCAACTTGCTAATAATCCCATTATAGTTGCACTAATACGCTTAAATAAAAGTAATAAAATGATTTGTTTATCAATATTTATGGTACTTGGCACAAAGACTACGCTTGCCTGTATAAATACAGACCCTTTCTTAAAATGTGAAAAAGGACACTGTCAAGAGCTTTTCATCCCAACATTTCTGTAAATGATGAATAAATTAGAATTTAAAAATGCATAATTTATATTTAATTTTGTTAATAACTATTTCATAATAATGTTTATAAAATAAACTCTAAGTTAACCCACTTCGCTGCTAAGGACGCGCTCAGCGCGTCCAACCGCAGGTAGCGTTCCATGCGATGGACGCGCTGAGCGTGTCCTCTCTTTGGGGCCAGCGTTCGGCCGGGTTCCGGCCGATCGCTGGCCCCCCCAGTGCGGGCTGACATCCTCGATGTCAGCCCAGCATCCGGAACCGCCGCTGGACTAATTCAGGCGGCCCCCCCCCCGCATGTGCGGAGGAGGCGCCTGAAAGGGAGGGGGGGGAGGTCCTTCGGACCTCTCTCCCTCCCGATCGGCGGCGTGCAGGGGGTTAACCCAGGCACCGTTTGGAAGGGCACAGCCTGCCCTTCCAAATGGTACCTGGCATTAACGCCATGGGGGCCGGATCACGAATCGGCGCCGAAAAGCGCCGGTTCGTGATCCTTTCCCGGAGCTGGCTGACATCTTGGATGTCGGCCAAGCTTCCGGGAATGCCCCCCTGAGGACTGGCGTCATCGTGCATAGCACGATGACGCCAGTCCTGGAGTTAACCCCTAACTGCCACCAATGGTGGAGATAGGGGGTTCCAATGAACCCCCTATCTGCCGATCCATGGCAGTTAGGGGTTAATGTTTGGTATTGTTGGATCGGCCAGAGCATGGCCGTTCCAACAATACCAAACATGAGTATAAAAAAGTTCGGAAAAAAAAATAAAAAAAATTTTTATAATTTTTTTTAAAATAAGTTTTTTTTTTCCTTTTTTTTGGTTTGTTAATGCAGCAATATTGTTCCCATTTCAATTATAATATGAACAATGATGCTGCACTAACGATTTTTGTATGCGGTGCGTTTGTTAAAAATCGCGTAATTTTCCCCAAAAAAAAAATGTAATGAGACCCCATCTCTAATTTTTTTAACAAGCGCACCCCATACAAAATATAACCGCAATTGCTCGCATCTTAAAATGGGAAAAAAAAACACTTTACACGTTGTAAATTATTGAAAATTCATATTTTATTGCATTTTTTGTTATAATAAACAGACAGGTCATGACATATACATATAATAATGACATATTATGAATCTACCGAGTCTGACGGAAAGAACGATATATAATATGTCTGGGTCATATACTAAAATAAGCCTTCAAAAACGCATTTAAACATGATGAGCAAAATCGGTAAAAATGAGCTCAGCACAGGGGCGGGAAATGCCTCAGCAGCGAAAGGGTTAAAGATTGTTATTCTGCAATACTTATAACTATCTTTACACAAACTGCCGTCTTGTTCTACATTTATTTTATATAAATATAACACTTTTTTCAATATATAGTATGTGACGGTGAAGAAGTTAATGCTGTAACATCTTCGACAGAAGGCAAAAATAAGAATTTTAATGCCACTGGCAATTTTATTTGCTATTTACAATGCTCTTATGCGAGTGTAATTGGAAATAACTCAGTTGAAAATTCAACTGTAATGGGCCAAAATTTGATTTACACATCGATTAACCTTTTCTATCAGCGGGGAGTTGTGTAAGATTTCGGTGGTGATCTTTTTCTTTTTGTATTAAATGACAATCCCATTAGAAATGAGCATTTTTATAACATCAGTTGGTCATTGATTTGCCTTGAATATCAAACCAAATGAACAGAAATGAACCTTTCGATGTGTACAGATAGGGAAGTTTCAACAAACAGATGAATGTCAAGGAGAGTATCTGAGAAGTATTAACAGACCCTGTGGAATGTAGTTAATTTATGTATTTATTCAAATGGGGGTTATTTACCATACAGATTGAACTGCGACAATAAACGAAAACATATTTTTATGTAATGTCGCAATGGCTTAGACATAAAAACTGTTTTCCTGAATCCAAATTGGAATATGTGGGAGCCTTACCAATACTTTTAATTTTATTAGCTTTTTTTGTGGCAATTGCCTTGATGCATAGTTAATATATTGTAATACAATGAAAAATGAAACTTAGCATGTAAAACTCCATGTGCATACCTTTGTAGTGCAAGATTAGTCTGCCCACCCCGGGGAGAAATTAAATTCTCCGGATATCAATTCTATCTCCCTTTGTTACTGTAAAATAGCTGCAAGGAGCAGCCTCCACGGTCACTGTAACAACCAGTTCAAATACTGTGCTACTGCAATACAACAGACATAGGGAGGGCAGAATAGAGGGAGTAATATGGGGTCACGCTCTACAGGAATAACATGTGGTTATATTTACTGAAAATCCTTGTACAGTACAGATACAAAGTGCTACTGTAATTTCCATATAAAGGCATTATGTCACATACAGATATTTTTATTTTCCATTGGTATTTTTGGAAGCTGCAATGCTAATAATCTCACTGTGGTGTCTAGAAATTCCATTAAGCAGGATATCTGCCATTTCTATTATCTATCTTTATCATATTCTCTGTATTTGATACAAAGGGCATTACTGGCTGTATGCTAATAATGCAGACACAATGTAAAATTGTGTAAGATAAGGTATATCATCTAGAGCTTAGAACCTTTAACTCCAGCAGTATTAGTTCTTTATATAGCAATAATGGACTAAACAAAAAATAAGCAATCTTTAAAATCCTTTAACTGACTTGAAATAACCATCTTTAAGCTAAATTGCTATTTTCTCTTCCATTTAAGGGCTAACTATGCATCCCGTGTTTAAAATAAATATGATAATACTTTTTTCAGCAAAAATCACTTGGCAATAAGAGGGTTAAAAATGAAAAACCATGGACTGTATTCCACTTGAGGCGTTTGCAATATCAAGTGAGTTGTTAAGTACAATGGGGTACTTAGGCTTGGTGCTGCCCTGCTTCACTCCAGATTCTGCTGCATATGAGCATATACATAAACATTAAATTAATACAAACATTCATGACTTACTAGAATGAAAGCAAAGTGACGTATTTAAGTGAGTATTGACGACATATAGTTTAAAGACATATTACTTTGAGATTTGTTGGTTTGCAGCTCTGTTATACATCCACACACTTCAAATAATTAGGAAAAAAATATTGCCCCTCTCCAATCTGCTGTCCTTGACCCAGGCCAAATCTGCCTATGCAAAAAAACAACCCTACATAAGTATAAAAGCTCTACTCTTTAATACTATCTGCTCCGCTAGTATTATAACTGTCTGCAAGCACAACTGGATGACCTGACCATTGTGACATGTTAAAAGAGCTAAACTGTCCGTCGCTGGAATCTAGACACACTCTTCACCTTTCCAACCTGGTTTAAGAGATTTTCTGGGAAGCTACCACCCTACCTGAATAGCAGCCACCCTAGCAGCTCCCTCATCCTATAACCTCCGATCCAGGACCAGCACCTTACTTGCAATACCACAATACAAAAAGAAAGTGGCTCAATCCTCTTTTTCCTACAGAGCACCAGAATTATGGAATAACCTCCCAGACACCATCAAATCTTCCCCAGTCTAAAGTCACTTAAGAGATCTCTATTAATATATTCTCTATACAGAATGCACCTGTAAACATATAACATAGTGAATATATTTCCTACATATTTATTTTCTGTGTTAATCTGTATATTTGTGTTTTCTTTTAATATTTTGCATTTTATTACTTTGTATTTCTGTAACAACTGTAACATTTCAATGTTCTTGAACAAAGGACATACTTGAAAATGAGACAAATCTCAATGTATCCTTCCTGGTAAAATACTTTGTAAATAAATAAATCTGCTGTCAGGTACTGTACCTTTGTGTTGTGAATAATTTGTATAAGAAGTGATAATTTTTAGGCAGTTAGAGAATAATGAGAGATTCCAAGGTCACTCGTTATTTGAGCTTGCAGCAGGTAATGAAAAGAAAATTGCCAGCTGCAAAAAAAGGGTGTCCAGTGATTTTGTTTTCGTTACTTTATGCTACATTTAAGAACTCTCTTCAAAATATTTAGGCCCCGTTCACACCTCAGCATTTTTGACGTGTGTATCGCGCAGACGTAAAAACCGCGTGTACGCACATTGCAGCCCGTTCACGCTGCAGTCTATGGCCGAGAACTCGCTGCAATACGCTCCAAAGAAGCTCCTGTACTTCTTTGAGTGTAGGACGTTTTACAGCGTGTTCCTAAGCGTTGTAAAATGCTCAGGTGTGAACGGGCCACATAGGAAATCATGAGATTTACGACTTTGGGCGTTTTGCAGCGTGCAGGAACGCACTGTAAAACGCCCAGGTGTGAACGGGGCC
This sequence comes from Leptobrachium leishanense, assembly GCA_009667805.1. Lineage (NCBI taxonomy): Eukaryota > Metazoa > Chordata > Amphibia > Anura > Megophryidae > Leptobrachium > Leptobrachium leishanense. The sequence goes on from CM019066.1 coordinate 185,098,660, forward strand.
TCAATGTTGTGCTAAGTTTCAAGTTATATAACCCACAATAAAGTAATGCATCTTTATCTAATTTGATTTTGTGGACATCACAGAGTGTATGCAAGGAATAAATGTAAAATATGAAAAATAGGGGATCTCCCCCACAATTTTTCCTGTAATATGGCTCCAGTAATAAATTCAATCCAAACAAACAGAAGCATTAGAATTGTGTATTCACAACAGAACTATTTAAACATCAACTATGAAGAATCTGATAGGCTTGTGCACCGATTTTTTTTCGGTTCGATTCGGTTCGATTTTTCGGATTTTTAAACTTTTCGATTCGGCTCGTTTCGACCGATTTCGGTTTCGATTCGATTCGGTTCGACCTGTTTTTCGGGTACATTTTTTTTTCGGAATTTCGACCATTTTTCGTATTTTCGTGTCACTGTGCTCGGTTTTTGTATCGACTTTTCGTTTTTTCGAAAAATGTTCGTTTTTCAGAAAATTTTCGTTTTTACAAAATTTTCGTTTTTACAAAATTTTCGTTTTTCGGAAAATTTTCGTTTTTCGGAATTGCACATTTTTCGGCATATCGACCATTTTTCGTATTTTTCGTGTCATTTTGCCCGTTTTTTGTATCGACTTTTCGTTTTTTCGAAAAATTTTCGTTTTTCAGAAAATGTTGGTTTTTACAAAATTTTCGTTTTTCGGAAAATTTTCGTTTTTCGGAACATCTGTTCTCCTCGTTTGTCACATTTCAAGCCCATTCGAAAAATCCGAAAATATTTCGTTTCGGCTCGGAAAACATTTCGGATCTGAACTTTTCGGATCTAAAATTTTTCGGAAATTCGGCCGCATCCGAAAACACGAATCGGGAAATTTCGTGAAAATTCCGAAATTCCGAAACCCGAAACGCACATCCCTAGAATCTGACATATGTCATTTTAAATGTCAAATAAGAATGATCAAATAACATTTTTGCTTTAGATTTTAATAGAAAGAACAAAACTAATTTGTAAATAAAACCTAGTTATAACCTTTCGTATATAATGCTCAAAAGTTTAAAGTTACAAAATACATTTTTTATATCATATGATTATATTCGCATACCTGAGTCATTTTAACTGATCATAGAGTTGTGTCAATATAACCATACATTTTCAAGAATAGATCATAAAAAATAAATAAATATCAAGATCGAAAGGCTTTGCCTTTAAAGAATCCTATAGGCATTGGGTTCATCTTACCAACAAATTATTATTATCATCATCATCATTCATTTAGTGCCAACAATTTCCACAGCGCTTTGCAATAACCAATGAGGAATGAAAACAATTACAAACCTGGGAACCATAATAAAAAATGTACAGGTTCCTGATTAGAGGATGTTACCTTCTAGAGCCGCGGTTTGCAATAGGGATGTGCATTTCGGGTTTCGGAATTTTAACGAAATTTCCCTATTCGTGCATTCGAATTCGGACGATTTTCTGAAAATTTTCGGATCCGAAAATGGCAGATCCGAACACATTTCGGAGCCGAAATGAAAACTTTTCGAATGGACTAGAAATGTGTAAAATCGAAATTCATTTTCGTTCCATTTGTGATTTCGGCTCCATTCCTGATTTCGGTTCCATTTCAGTAATTTCTCCACATCGTATTTTTCGGTTATATCGCTTATACTGTAATTTTGTATCATTCCCATCTCAATGTATCCTTCCCGGGAAACCTGTCACGTCTTGGCCTTGCCCCCTGCTGGTGGTAGCAGGGATTCCTGTTTATTTTTGTTTTCAGCCTGCAGGCCATCTGTTGGGCTTATTGGCCTGCGGTCACATGACCTGTTCTGCCCTATAAGTACGACCAGGACTCCCCTTGATCCTTGGACCAGGATAGTCTTTCTTGCCTAGTCCCTGTATGCTGGTTTACTTTGATTTGCTGTGTATGACCTCTGGCTCATGTATTTAGGATCCCTCTCTTGTCTGACCCCTCTAGTTTTGATATTCCGTGTATGACCTTTGGCTCTTGTATTTGGATCTCTCTTCTGTCTGTCCCCTGTACTGTACCGTGCTTAGGAATCTGTATGTCTGCATTCATCGTATGTTTGGTTTATGTTTTGTTCGTCATGCAGGCCTAGCCTAGTTAGTATCTCGAGACCACCTTTCAAGGATCTCAGTCAGGGCTTAGGGATCTTTCTAGTTTCTGTTAAAATCTTGGTTTGTTCCCTGGAATCTGTATGTCTGCATTCATCATATGTTTGGTTTATGTTTTGTTCGTCATGCAGGCCTAGCCTAGTTAGTATCTCGAGACCACCTTTCAAGGATCTCAGTCAGGGCTTAGGGATCTTTCTAGTTTCTGTTAATATCTTGGTTTGTTCCCTGGAATCTGTATACCTGCATTTATTGTCTGTCTGGTTTATGTTTTATTCATCTTGCAAACCTAGCCTAGGTAGTATTTCGAGACCATCTTTCAAGGATCTCAGTCAGGGCTTAGGGATCTTTCTAGTTTCTGTTAATATCTTGGTTTGTTCCCTGGAAGCTGTATACCTGTCCTTAAGGCTTCATCTCTGCAGATTGGGGGTTCCCCCTCACCCTATAGGGGGCTCCCCGTTACATTATCCTGGTCCCAGAATAGAAGCTGGCAGGTATGTCTCATATGTATGAAGCTATATTGAACTTGGTGCTTGCTATGCTGAAAGAGCTGCAGAGGTTAATGGAGGCTCTGAGCCTATCACCTGCTGCAGCTAACGATGCAGCACCACCCTGCACTACTTGCAAATCCATGTATGAGAAGGAAAGACGCAGGTTGTATGGTCTCTGTTTTTATTGTGCAGATCCAAATCACACTATTGAGCATTGTGTATTAAAACCTGTTAAGCAATGGCAGGGGAACCATATATCCAGGTATCGCTATGGAGGTACTGGTGTGTCCTCCATAGGCATCCAGACTGGCAGAATAGCCACCTCAAATCTGGTGAATCATGGGATCACTATGCCCTCGTCTCCCAGTGAGGTTTCAGTGTCTCCGGTTGGGAATGCTATGCCAGCCATGTCTGTATCCACTAGTACGCTGCCAGCCATGTCTGTATCCACTGGCACGCTGCCAGCCATGTCTGTATTCACTGGCACGCTACCAGCTATGTCTGTATCCACTGGCACGCTGCCAGCCACGTTTGTATCCACTGGCACGCTGCCAGCCATGTCTATATCCACTGGAACATTGCCAGCCAGGTCTATATCCACTGGCACGCTGCCAGCTATGCCTGTTCCCACTGGCAATGAAATGCCAGCCATGTCTGTATCTATTGACACGATGCCAGTCATGTCTGCTTCCCCTGGCACGATGCCAGCCATGTCTGTATCCACTGGCACGATGTCAGCCATGTCTGTATCCACTGGCACGATGCCAGCCATGTCTGTATCCACTGGCTTGCTGCCAGCCATGTCTGTATCCACTGGCACGCTGCCAGCCATGCCTGTTTCCACTGGCAATGAAATGCCAGCCATGTCTGTATCTATGGGCACGATGCCAGCCATGTCTGTATCTACTGGCACGCTGCCAGCCATGCCTGTTCCCACTGGCAATGAAATGCCAGCCATGTCTGTATCTATTGGCACGATGCCAGCCATGTCTGTATCTACTGGCACGATGCCAGCCATGTCTGTATCTACTGGCACGATGCCAGCCATGTCTGTATCCACCGGCACGATGCCAGCCATGTCTGTATCCACTGGCATGATGCCAGCCATGTCTGTATCACTGGCACGCTGCCAGCCATGCCTGTTCTCACTGGTAATGAAAAGCCAGCCATGCCTGTTCCCACTGGCAATGAAATGCCAGCCATGTCTGTATCTACTGGCACGAAGCCAGCCATGTCTGTATCCACTGGCACGCTGCCAGCCATGCCTGTTCTCACTGGTAATGAAAAGCCAGCCATGCCTGTTCCCACTGGCAATGAAATGCCAGCCATGTCTGTATCCACTGGCACGCTGCCAGCCATGCCTGTTCTTACTGGTAATGAAAAGCCAGCCATGCCTGTTCCCACTGGCAATGAGATGCCAGCCATGTCTGTATCTATTGGCACGATGCCAGCCATGTCTGTATCTACTGGCACGATGCCAGCCATGTCTGTATCTACTGGCACGATGCCAGCCATGTCTGTATCTACTGGCACGAAGCCAGTCATGTCTGTATCCACCGGCACGATGCCAGCCATGCCTGTTCTTACTGGTAATGAAAAGCCAGCCATGCCTGTTCCCACTGGCAATGAGATGCCCGCCATGTCTGTATCTATTGGCACGATGCCAGCCATGTCTGTATCTACTGGCACGCTGCCAGCCATGCCTGTTCTCACTGGTAATGAAAAGCCAGCCATGCCTGTTCCCACTGGCAATGAAATGCCAGCCATGTCTGTTTCTACTGGCACGAAGCCAGCCATGTCGGTATCCACTGGCACGCTGCCAGCCATGCCTGTTCTCACTGGTAATGAAAAGCCAGCCATGCCTGTTCCCACTGGCGGTGAAATGCCAGCCATGTCTGCATCCACTGGCACGCTGCCAGCCATGCCTGTTCTTACTGGTAATGAAATGCCAGCCATGTCTGTAGCTACTGGCACGAAGCCAGCCATGTCTGTTCCCACTGGCAATGAAAAGCCAGCCATGTCCGCTTCCCCTGGCAAAAAGCCAGCCATGTCTGTATGTATCTACTGGCATGAAGCCAGCCATGTCTGTATCTATTGGCACGAAGCCAGCTATGTCTGTATCCACTGGCACGCTGCCAGCCATGCCTGTTCTTACTGGTAATGAAATGCCAGCCATGTCTGCAGCTACTGGCACGAAGCCAGCCATGTCTGTTCCCACTGGCAATGAAAAGCCAGCCATGTCCGTTTCCCCTGGCATGAAGCCAGCCATGTCTGTATCTACTGGCATGAAGCCAGCCATGTCTGTATCTACTGGCATGAAGCCAGCCATGTCTGTATCTACTGGCATGAAGCCAGCCATGTCTGTATCTACTGGCACGCTGCCAGCCATGCCTGTTCTCACTGGTAATGAAAAGCCAGCCATGCCTGTTCCCACTGGCAATGAAGTGCCAGCCATGTCTGTATCTACTGGCATGAAGCCAGCCATGTCTGTATCCACTGGCACGAAGCCAGCCATGTCTGTATCCACTGGCACAAAGCCAGCCATGTCTGTATCCACTGGCACGAAGCCAGCCATGTCTGTATCCACTGGCACAAAGCCAGCCATGTCTGCTTCCCCTGGCACGAAGCCAGCCATGTCTGTATCCACTGGCACGAAGCCAGCCATGTCTGTATCCACTGGCACGAAGCCAGCCATGTCTGTATCCACTGGCACGAAGCCAGCCATGTCTGTATCCACTGGCACGAAGCCAGCCATGTCTGTATCCACTGGCACGAAGCCAGCCATGTCTGTATCCACTGGCACGAAGCCAGCCATGTCTGTATCCACTGGCACGAAGCCAGCCATGTCTGTATCCACTGGCACGAAGCCAGCCATGTCTGTTCCCACTGGCAATGAAAAGCCAGCCATGTCCGCTTCCCCTGGCATGAAGCCAGCCATGTCCGCTTCCCCTGGCACGAAGCCAGCCATGTCCGCTTCCCCTGGCACGAAGCCAGCCATGTCCGCTTCCCCTGGCACGAAGCCAGCCATGTCCGCTTCCCCTGGCACGAAGCCAGCCATGTCCGCTTCCCCTGGCACGAAGCCAGCCATGTCTGCTTCCCCTGGCACGAAGCCAGCCATGTCTACTTCCCCTGGCACGAAGCCAGCCATGTCGGGTACTGGTAATGAGAAGCCAGCCATGTCGGGTACTGACAATATGTCATTCGTGATGCCTGAGGCTGGTACCTTGCCAGTGGTGTCCGGGACAAGCTGTACGTCAGCAATGACAGCTGTACCCAGGTTAGACGAGACAGCTGTGACCACGTTTTGTTATGAGGCCGATGTGCCTGGATTGGCACATGAGACCACTGTGCCCTTGCCCCACAGTGAGTCCAGTGTTGTCCCCACCATTGTCAAGCCTTGTGAGGTGGTCACAAAGTCTATGTCTTGCTCTAAGAGAAGACAAGAAAAGGTGATCAACCCTAGCCAATCTGGTTCTGAAACTGCCACACTTTGTTCTGGTTCCATTGATACTACACCCTCTAAGTCCGAGGTTGCCTTACTCCGCACAGTAATCAGGGAAATTCAGCAAGCTGGTGGTTTAAAGGGTATTGAGATCCCTAAATCACATTGTGTTCCCACGGAATATATACGGACGCCTTCTGGCTTTTGGATGCGTGAGAGGCACTGGGTAGTGCTCCAGAGACACCCTGACATTCTGAAAGGGCTGTTGGAAGACTCTGATTCAGATGATCCACAATATACTCCTCCTGGGGAGAGGTGTAAGATTGTTGTGGCGCCAACTGTACCATGTCCTGGTGATGTCCCATATCCCGAGAGTGTACCAGTCATGCACACACCCTGTACTGTATCGGTCGGGGCCACGTTTAATGGCAAGGTCATTGTCTCTGGGGTAGACAGTAAGTCCACTGTGTCTAGTTGTTCCACTGTGGGTTGTAATATACAATCTCGGGGCACGACTACCGTCACTGGATCTGGCAGTACCTCTAATACCTCTATGTACCATGGTGTGGACGGAACTCCTAGATCACGGTCCAGGAGACGCAAGAGGACTAACCATAAACAACCTGGGACTGATGATTCACTCCGTTCAAGGTCCAAGGTACTCATGCCGTCGGACCCTCGGGTACGAGACCCTAGCCCGGTTGCCGAGGGTTGTGTATGGGCCTCTAATGGTGCAGTGATCTGCAGAGAGGACCTGGAGGTTTACGAAAGAGCTTTGCTTGCTCAGGCACATGCTGACTACTCTGAGTCTGAGTGGGATTCCAATGGGTACTGGTGACTGGTCTTGTCCGTTTTCATGCCATCCATGTTTTCTTTCTTGGGTGCCCAGGAGGTCACCCGTAAGGGAGGGGGTTATGTCACGTCTTGGCCTTGCCCCCTGCTGGTGGTAGCAGGGATTCCTGTTTATTTTTGTTTTCAGCCTGCAGGCCATCTGTTGGGCTTATTGGCCTGCGGTCACATGACCTGTTCTGCCCTATAAGTACGACCAGGACTCCCCTTGATCCTTGGACCAGGATAGTCTTTCTTGCCTAGTCCCTGTATGCTGGTTTACTTTGATTTGCTGTGTATGACCTCTGGCTCATGTATTTAGGATCCCTCTCTTGTCTGACCCCTCTAGTTTTGATATTCCGTGTATGACCTTTGGCTCTTGTATTTGGATCTCTCTTCTGTCTGTCCCCTGTACTGTACCGTGCTTAGGAATCTGTATGTCTGCATTCATCGTATGTTTGGTTTATGTTTTGTTCGTCATGCAGGCCTAGCCTAGTTAGTATCTCGAGACCACCTTTCAAGGATCTCAGTCAGGGCTTAGGGATCTTTCTAGTTTCTGTTAAAATCTTGGTTTGTTCCCTGGAATCTGTATGTCTGCATTCATCATATGTTTGGTTTATGTTTTGTTCGTCATGCAGGCCTAGCCTAGTTAGTATCTCGAGACCACCTTTCAAGGATCTCAGTCAGGGCTTAGGGATCTTTCTAGTTTCTGTTAATATCTTGGTTTGTTCCCTGGAATCTGTATACCTGCATTTATTGTCTGTCTGGTTTATGTTTTATTCATCTTGCAAACCTAGCCTAGGTAGTATTTCGAGACCATCTTTCAAGGATCTCAGTCAGGGCTTAGGGATCTTTCTAGTTTCTGTTAATATCTTGGTTTGTTCCCTGGAAGCTGTATACCTGTCCTTAAGGCTTCATCTCTGCAGATTGGGGGTTCCCCCTCACCCTATAGGGGGCTCCCCGTTACAAAACCAGAGAAATCTCAATGTATCCTTCTTGTAAAACCAGAGAAATCTCAATGTATCCTTCTTGTAAAACCAGAGAAATCTCAATGTATCCTTCTTGTAAAACCAGAGAAATCTCAATGTATCCTTCTTGTAAAACCAGAGAAATCTCAATGTATCCTTCTTGTAAAACCAGAGAAATCTCAATGTATCCTTGTAAAACATGAGAAATCTCAATGTATCCTTCCCGGGAAACCAGAGAAATCTCAATGTATCCTTCTTGTAAAACCAGCAAAATCTCAATGTAATCTTGTAAAACATGAAAAAATCTCAATGTATCCTTCTTGTAAAACATGAGAAATCTCAATGTATCCTTCTTCTAAAACATGAGAAATCTCAATGTATCCTTCTTGTAAAACATGAGAAATCTCAATGTATCCTTCTTGTAAAACATGAGAAATCTCAATGTATCCTTCCCGGGAAACCAGAGAAATCTCAATGTATCCTTCTTCTAAAACATGGGAAATCTAAATGTATCCTTCTTGTAAAACATGGGAAATCTCCATGTATCCTTCTTGTAAAACATGGGAAATCTCCATGTATCCTTCTTGTAAAACATGAGAAATCTCCATGTATCCTTCTTGTAAAACATGAGAAATCTCCATGTATCCTTCTTGTAAAACATGAGAAATCTCAATGTATCCTTCTTGTAAAACATGAGAAATCTCAATGTATCCTTCTTGTAAAACATGAGAAATCTCAATGGCAGAATTATCGTATCGGCAGAATTATCGGATCCGAAAAACCATTAGTTTACGTCAAAACGAATAGACACTTTGAAACGAGAACAGATGTTCTGAAAAACACGAAAATTTCCGAAATCACGAAAAAAGTCGATACGAAAAATGAACTGAAACGAAACGAACCGAAAAGGAAATCGTCCGTAACGAAAATTTACAAAATCCGAACGAACCGAACCGAAAAAAAATCAGTGCACAAGTCTAGTTTGCAACCATTGTCCTCAAGTACTTCTAACAGGCCAGGTTTGGCAGATACCTGAAGCCAAGCACAGGTGATATGATTTGCTGCTCAGTGATTGCAGGATTCAGTCTGTATTTCCCAAAGGTAATCCTTAGAGAAAGGATTTTACCAGGATGATACATTGAGATTTCTCTCGTTTTCAAGTATGTCCTGGGTGGCGAGTATGTACCGTTAGGTGTCTTGCCCAAGGACACTTACTTGAGAGGTGCTCTTGCCAGGATCGAACCTGTGTCTCCACAGTCTCTCTCCACGGTTATAGAGCAGTGATGTTACCTCTACTCCACCCAGCCGGACTTCGGGGTACTTAAAGACCAGGGTTGGGAACCACTGACCTAGAGGAATATATTAATGCATAATTAGCCAGGTTTCTACACATATTAATTATATTCAAATTATTTGGAAGAATGAAAAATACCAGTTATACAAATTACTGTACTCAAATTTCACAACTAAATAGTATTAACAGAAAGAAATTTAAATGAAATCATTATATTAGCTTGAAAAAAAAAGATCGAGAAGGCATAGGATGTAAGCCTCAGCTGAATAAACAATAAATTTTTCCAAGCAATTGCCTTGCACAGTAGCAAAATACATATAGAAGTTCATTAAAACAAACAGTAGGTGCTGCAATAGAAATGTATAGAAACCAATTGAATGGAAATGTAATGTGGAGTTTTTGTTATCTCTATAATGTATGACACTGTGGTGACATTTCATATTCATAATCTGTTAACAGTCAATGATTTTCTAGCATATTTAATGCACAAACACAGAGATAATGTTAAACCGTACATTGTTTAGTCTCAAGGTAGGGGAGGAGACAACAGCCTAGAAGATTGCGATAATTGGTGCTAGGAAACCAGAGAAGCTAAATTAACTATATCATATACATTTTATTTGGAATTTGTATGACATTATATCATGCAGGATTTTTTGAAAAGCTCTAAAGTCAAAGAGTGACAGTAGTCCAATAATACTATTAAAGGTAGCAACCACTGGAAGATGCTGACATTAAGATAGAGCCAAAGTTCAAGATAGCAAGAAACAAACAATGAGCAAGAAAAGTTTCTCTTTTGGGGCCACTATGTAGGATATTCTGCACTACTGAGGTGTATCAGCACCATTCTTGGAAACAAAATAAGAATTTTCCACGAAACAAGGTGAGAGAAAACTCTGCCTATTGAGGTGGTTTGGTCATAGTCCCGTCAGACATTTAAAACACGACTGTAAATATCTTATGTAAACACACCGGGCGCTATATGAAAATAAAATATATTTACAGTGGTGAATGTAAAAATAAATGATGCTGCCAATTAAGAGTTAAACCTCCAACTTAAACACTAATGGATAGAACACAAATATAAAAAAGTGGTCTCTTAGTGGCGCAATTTATTATGAAAAATAATACATGTATTTGTGCACATGTAAGTGTTGGATGTGAGAAACAAAAATCAAATATAGTTATATGCGTAAGCTGTCTTTGTGGACACTTCTTTACATGGCAACAAGGATCTCAAAGATACGAACAATAAAGACAAACAAACCAATGCTATAGTGATGTTTTAAATATCAGGGAAAAGAATAGTAGTAATACCGAGCTGCTAATAGCAAAAACGGCATGAATCATTAACCATTTGTGGCTCCCTATTACTGTCTCTGTGTCAGGGTCACCACGCTCTGGCCCCTGTCACTCACATTAACCCTGCAATATGAACAATATAAGTTCCTACACTTTCTGCATGCATCCGACGTTCTAGCCCTGGAGCCCCACCTGAGCTCACCTTCCCCTGATTATTCCTGCATATCAGGAAGCTACGCCCTTCAGAAACCACTTCCACATTGAAGTCCCAGACTGAAGACCTGTTTTGTGAAAGCTCCCTGAACTACCTAAGGATCTCCTGAAAACCTCTGATTCACATTCCAAAGACTTTCCTGAATACCCTCTGCAATATCTGGACAATCATTCACCTCCATACCGGTACCCCCCCCCATCCTGCTACCTTCTGTCCCCATCTAGGATCTCCGTGTACCAGACCATTGCTTTTGCTTCTAGACCATTCTTATCGCTTGTTCCCTGCCTGATACCACGTTCATGTATATATCTGTTTAGTGTATTATTGTTTATTCATTGCTTGCCCCATGTGTTGTTAAGTTCCTTTTGTGTCTATTTCCACTCTCACTCTCTAGTCTCTTATTCTCATCTTGCTATTTCTCATTTCTCTTGCTTTCCTAACCACTCCCATTTAGTCCTCCTTAACCTCCCTTCCCACTACTCCCAGCCATCCCTCTTGCTTTAACCTCCTTTTACTGCATCTCCTCTCCTTAATCTATTCCCCTTTGTGCCTAGTCTCCTCCAGTGTCTAGTTCTAATCTCCTTTTATTTAGTTCATGTATTTTATGTTCTTGTGTTTATTCTAAAATAAACCCTTTTTTACTTTGCAAACCTGCCTATTTCACTGCATCCTGGGCTCACAACCCCACCTGCTGTATAAATCCGAGTCTACATGTGACACTCTGTTCCAAGTGAGCTACTATTTTAGCAGCTCAGCTCATAATAAAAGGGAGATACTAATTGATACTGGTGCACGCTGAATTGGTATCCTCTCCTGGAATATATATAGGACACCACTAAGTGTGGCATGATGTTATGGGGGAATGTAAGATAGGTTAGAGACAGCAGACAGGCAGGACAGGAAAAGAGCTGGCTAGATGCAGGTAGGAAAAAATGGACTGGTAGAGGAGGCTGGGCAGGGACATGGCTGGAGGCTTGAGGGGTTACGACTGGAGAATGGGGGCTCATGGCTTGAGGTTGGGTCATGGCAAAAGGGAACAGGTTTCTTAGGGTAGCACTCACCCCCGGAGGAGCCGCTGGATAAACCCAGGATAGTCTCACCGCACTAGGAATTACTATACACCAGCACTGTTGTGGATTTTCTAAGTTATATACTTTACTAAATCGATAAAGTGGCATATAATACACATGTACATTGAAGATATTGACAGGATACGAAACGCGGGAAAAGCACGCGGCGAAGGAAAAAGAACGGTTAACCCCCTCAGTTCGTGGTTTAAGTCCCGCTCAAAAAGGCTCAAAGTGGTGTCTTAGGGTACCCGGGTACTAGATTCAACTGGCCAGTGAATGAACAGAAAATATCTTCTAGTCAACGTTGGGGCCCTGTGAATTGAAACAAATAACCATGTGCGCACTTTCGTTTCGGAACCGTAGGCCTTGAGGCCTCTCACCCATCCAGCGAACGAAGTGTCCAGAACCGATGACCCTACCAAAGGATTTCTCTCCGCCGACTGGAACCCAGTGCCAACGAATCTGTTCCTCCGATGCCGAATCTCTGCAACAGGAACCGATCCGCCGCCTGCACTCCCATTCGATCCGCGGCTCTTCTTACTCGAGGTCCTTCTGGAACATGGTTGTCCTCCGAGCTGCTCAGGCGAATGTGGTATGCAATCAGGCACACTCCGTCCCCGATCTCCAGCACTGGACATGCCTCGATCCATGCTCCAGCCTGGTTGTGATCCCGGACGATGTGCTGCATGCGTCTTACTCTTTCAGCTGCTCTGCTCGCACTACCCATGCCATGCACGAGGCTCCTGATGTCTTTCCTGGCGCCAGCACGCCCCCTTCCTGTACTCATCGCTAAGATCTCTGGGAGGTGTAGTTCTTAAGTCCAGCATAGTCTCTTTCACACATTATACTCTGGCTCCCCCTGATGTCAATATCAGGTTAGTCCAGAGAGCCAAATCAAACACAGCGCTACATTAGTTTTCGTGCACAGCAAGTGCAGGCAATGCTAAAGCACCGCACCTAGGGAGCTCCACCCTTATGTAGGGATTCACAGGGCTTGTTAGTGGAAGCATCTGTGTTGGCCTGCAGGAGACCCTGAGTGATAGCAGGATATGGAACCCAGGTCATAGCATGAAAGGAGATGCCAAGGTTCAAGTGGAGCAGCACTGGTTTGGGCCTTCCTGCAATGTAGACGTGTGCAGTGACCCATGAGCCAGGTGGGAGGTCACACTACTACAGTGGAGGGACTCTGGGAACTATTTTTAGTGTCTTTGTGCTTGCAATGAGAGGAGGCATCGAATTGTGCTTTCATTTTCAGTCACAGGATAACAGGTAAATGTGTGATTTTTTTTTTCGGCTGTTCTTCTTTCAGTATTTGCTAAAACTCACTCATTTCCAGAAATGAATAAAGTACAGCACAGTATAATCTGCAAAAAGCCATGTGAGACGCACAGCAAACATTATGAAACCCAATTCTCTTATCATTTGAGATCAAAACTGAACCTTTTCGGCTTACCATGCTGTGTGATGTGCACAAAATGACATTACAACGATTTATAAGACACTAACACATTCTGCACTTGTGTAAACTATTTTTCTTCTGTGATATTCAAAGTATGTCAAGAGAAGGCTGTGTCATTTGAATATTTCTTTAGAAAGGAATGACAGTAGAGTTCTAAACACTTTTATGGTTTTGATGCTTATTATCTACATATATATACAATACTTTAACTAGATAGAGCACATAATTAATTCCTGCACATGAGAAATCATTTCTCATACATGTAGTCAATATCTGATTGTACCAGACTTCGGAAAATAGTCAAACCATAGTATACAATCATTGAGGTGCTGAAAGTAATTGTGTAACAGCAGGTATAGGTATGATGGATTTGTTGTACTCATGGGTATATTGTCCTTTAAGTCCAAAACTATCAGGGTTATTCAGAGAGCGTGAAAAGCAGGAGAATGAAAAATTCTAGGTCAAAATAGCCGATTTGGAAAGTGAGATGAAAGGGAGAATTTTTCTGGTTTGGCTATTTTGACCTAGAATTTTTCATTCTCCAGTCATTCTCCTGCTTTTTACGCTCTCTGAATAACCCTGTATGTTTCCTACTGCACAGGATCAAACCTTGATGCAAAGGAAAAATTTCAAAGTGATATTCTACCAAAAAAAGTAATAAAAATGAAGAATAATGGACACTCCCATGGATTTGAGCCTGAAAGTAGTATCTGGTACAGTAAAAGTGTATGTTGTATATAGAGAGAGGCTGGATTTACATCTCAGGAGCCTATAGGGCCCAGAAATATGGAGCACCCCCTTCTAAATAAAAAAAGTGGCAAAAAGACTTTTTTAATTTTTGTTTTGGTGCAAACTAAAAATAAAAACACTTTAAAAACTGAAAAATTGTTTATTTCTATGCTCAAATCAAAAGAATGGACAGAACATATGAAAAAAATTTTTTTCCAATAATTTTTTTTCAATTTAATTTGTTATCATTGGAAGGGACAGACTCGGACCTTTCCAATGACACCCCACTCACTTGACCTTGTGTGGTATAAAAATCTAAGTTGTTGATGAAACAATGTGTTGCATCATCAGCTCCACACTTGCTGGCAGTGTGGGAAATGAGAAGGAGAGTTGTTGCAGCATCATTAATCACTTTATAATTGTAGAGTGAACAATAGTGCTGCGATATAAAAAAAAGAGAAATATCAAAATTTTGTTATTTTATTTTACATAAACCTAACCTGGTTATGTTTAGTATCACTAGAAAAGCCATACAATGGCCTTTCCAATGATAACTTATATGTCCCTCCAGACTTGTTGGCTCCAAAGATACAGGGGTCTAAATGATAGTAAATAGTGATACTTTTTTAAAAACTTTTTTCAGAGAAAGGCACCCCCTTCAGGGAGGCACCTGTAGACACATGCCTACTCTGCCTATTTATAAATATGGCCCTCTATAGAGACCTCCGATGTCTTGAGGTGGTGGTCAAAATTTAGGAAATGTAAACGTACAGGAAGCCAATTTATAACAGTAGTTGCAGCGTTAGTTGAAATAGCAGCTGTTCCATCATCATTTGTGAATTGAGCTATAAGAGACAACGGTCTACACAAAAATAACTCACTTGGTGTAGCGCCCTAAATGTTTTCTAGATGTTTTGTATATTTAGAATTGCAATCTAGGCATTTGAGAAAGGAAAGGATTTTAGCAGGAAGGATACATTGAGATTTCTCTCGTTTTCAAGTATGTCCTGGGTGGCGAGTATGTACCGTTGGGTGTCTTGCCCAAGGACACTTACTGGAGAGGTTGCTCGTTGGGATTGAACCCATGACTCCACAGGCTCTCTCCACACAGAGCAGTGATGTTACTTCTACTCCACCCAGCCGGCATTTATTCCAAGTAGGATATTAAAGATTCTGTAACAATACTTAATTTTCATAGGACTTCTCTCAAATCTTGCATTTCCTTACAAGAGTTGGGAGAGTCTGTCACAATAATGAAGGATGCTGTGGTTGCTCTCTAGAAGGCTAGTAATTTGGAACCAGCTGCTCAGCGTTTATGTTTATGTTATGGAAGTCTCCTTCATTTTGACTCCAGACCCGCAAAGTCTTTATGCTTGGTTCGATCTCCAAAGACGCTGTTTAAAATGAGGTTTTGCTTGTGGCATTATCGGACATTTTGGCGCCTGGGTTTGATCTTTTGATGCCATCCAATAGAAGAATTGTATTACTATATAATCTTCCTTCACACTATGTTGTGGTCCCTGAAGTGATTCTTTATACCAAAGACAGTCAGGGTTATCCAAAGAGCTCCGAATTGCTTGAAAAAGGTAACCGAACGCTGAAAATCAGCGTTCGGTTGCCTTTCCTGGCCATTCGGCTATCCAGAGAGCAGGCAATTCGCCAAATCCTGGCGAATTGCCTGAACATACGGTGCCTGTTCGGTGCCTGTTCGAGGGCAGTGAAATCCCCATGAAAAAGCACTGCTTCGGCTATTCAGAGAACACAAACCAGCAGTGAAAGGTTCCCCTAATGCCCTGCCATTCAGTGGTTTAATTCGGCAAGTTTATTCAGGAGAATCCCATAGACTTCAATGTTAAAAATATTCCCGTTTTAATTCAATATCTAATAAACCATTCATTATAAAATTCTGCAGCAAAAAGTCTCTTTATTTATAGATTTTTTAGGATACTTTAAGCATTTTTTTTTTTTTTTTTATCTTTTTAAAAGTCCGATTTTTTTTTTTTTCTTTATTTTTTTTTTAAGTTTACTTCTTTTTTCTGTAATAGCCCTTTTTATTATCATTCCCTGGACCTCCTGTGTAAATTTCAGACATTTTCGCTCAGTAGTTTCTTTGTAAACAGCGTTTCATTTTCACAGATTCATACAAACGGTTTTGCTAATTTATTCACTGCCTCCTCTATGTCACAGCTGCTTCGGCTCTGTGTGATTCGGCTCCTGTTCGGCTGCTTCGCTGCGTGTGATGGCTCCTGCTCGGGTTTTTCGAAGGTTAATCCAGATGTTTTTGCTTGTTTTCAGCGTGCATTCGGTGGGTTTTGCGGTTAGTTTTCGTCGGGTTTTCGGCAGCTTTTCCCTGCAATTCGGGGACCCTGTGGTGTTTGCTGAATACACCGCAGGGTCACCAAAATGGGATCGGCAAAAGGAACCGAATTGAAGAGAACGAAAAGTCACCGAACGTGCGGTGACTTTTCGAATCTCTTTGAATAACCCTGAGAGTGTTACTGTATCATTTGTGTACCAACCTTGGCTATTTTTTACGGTTTTGATCTCGAGTGTCCTCATTGTGTTACTACCCTCTGTGCTAATAACATAGGCTTGTACGACTATCCCCATAGGGGCTGACCACAGATTATCATCTGACTTCGCTTTTCGTGTCTGTTCATCTCTTTGTTAGCGTTATCCAGCCACTACAAGGTCTGATAGGATAATTTGTGGTTTTATACGATGTGATGGGTTATTGAGAGTTTACACCCCTACTAGTAGCAGGTTACCAAAAGCATATTAAATTTATTGTAGGGACCTTAGTGCTATTTCATTATGTTTTAGTAATGTATGAAAATTGATTAACTTTCAACTTCTATATAAAATTGCATATTTTTAGCATAGTGGTTAATGCCTTTACTAACATAATGTGATGACCCATTAGGTATACAGAAAACAAACGGGGTTATTCCAAGAGATCCGAATGGCTGCCGAAAGGGAACCGAACGCTGAAAATCTGCATTCGGTTACCTTTCTTGGCCATTCGGCTGTCCAGAGAGCAGGCAATTCGCCAAATCCTGGTGAATTGCCTGCACATACGGTGCCTGTACGGTGCCTGTTCGAGGGCAGTGAAATCCCCATAAAAAAAGCACTGCTTCAGCTATTCAGAGAACACAAACCAGTAGTGAAAAGTTGCCGAATTGTCCTGCCATTCGGTGGTTTAATTCGGCAGGTTTATTCAGGCGAATCCCATAGGCTTCAATGTTAAAAATATTCCCGTTTTAATTCAATATCTAATAAACTGTTCATTATAATATTCTGCAGTAAAAAGTCTCTTTATTTTTAGATTTTTTTAGGACCTTTTAGGCATTTTTGGGGATTTTTTTGCAAACTTTTCTTCTGTTTTATTTTTTTAATTTTTTATTTTTTCTGTAACAGTCCTTTTTATTATCATTCATTGGACCTCATATGAGAATTTCAAACATTTTCTGTCAGTAGTTTGTTTGCAAACAGCGTTCCACTTTTCAAACATTTAGGCTGGGGTCAGACCAGCGCACTTTTAACGTGCGTTCTGGCGCACATAATTACGGCCGCACTAGCAGCAGATGACGGGCAATGACGGCCAATATACGATGTACGGCCGCACAAATGTCCGGCCGTGCAACGCAAGTGGAATTTGAATGCATTTTTCTGAGAACGCTGAACCGCTAGTACTGACGTACTGAATGCGCAGCTGCGGCATAGCGGCATGTTTGCGTGATTAGGAGATGTCAGACACTGCTAATGTCCAGCCAACATAACGTCCAGACGCAAAAAGAGTTTTATTGACGATCCGTACAAAATCACGCCCGAAAATGCGCGTCGTATGACCGTTTTTGCGCATTCAGTGAAAAAGTACGTCAATGCGTTCAGACGCACTTTTTCACGTTCGCGGGGAAAAATGCTTTCGTCTGACCCTAGCCTAAAGCGTACTGTTTTATTTTTTTTATGCACCTCCTTCATCTGCGGGGTCAGGTTTTTCCGGTGGCTGCTCTGCGCTGTGATCGACTTCTGCTTGGGTTTCTCCGGCATCTTCGGCGGGTTAATCCAGATGTTTTTGTGGGTTTCGGTGTGTGTTCGCCCTCGTTTTGCAGTGAGTTTGACGGGTTTTCGGCAACTTTTCCCTGCATTACGGAGGCCCTGTGGTGCTTGCTGAATACACCGCAGGGTGGCCGAAATGGGATTGCCAAATCACACCGAACTGAAGAGAACGAAAAGTCACCAAAAGTGCGGTGGCTTTTCGATTCTCTTTTTAAAACATACAGGGTTATTCAAAGAAAATATTAAATGCACTATAAAAAGTGCAGAGGCAGGCAACTAAATTAATAATTTAAGTTATGAAGAAAGACTAACAAGATTAAATCCGTTTAATTTAGAAAAACTTCACCTCAGAGGGGGATCTGATAACTTTATAAATATATATTTCATAGTCTTAGATTAGAGGGGCAAAGGTTTAAAAGTAATATCAGGAAGCATTATTTTACTGAGAGGGTGGTGGATACATGGAACAGCCTTCCAGTTGAAGTGGTAGAGGCCAAAACAGTAATTGAATTTAAGCAGGCATGGGATAGGCATTAGGGATGAGCCGAACACTCCCCGAGTTCGGTTCGAGCCCGTACCCGAACTTCCCATTTGTTCGGGACCGAACCCATGCAAGTCAATGGGGCTGAAAATTCGGTTTTATGGAGTGCCCTCCAAGAGGGCATATATGCTACATATTTGCCATAAAAGGTGTATGGGGGTCCGGGTAGTGCCCTGGGGGACAGGGAACAAGGACAAAAAGTTTAAAAAAAAAAGTTTTTAGTGAGTTTAGTGACAGTGAGTTTTCCATGAAATAAGGGTTAAAAATAAAAATGAAAAATTCCTTCAAATATCGTGCCTAGGAGGTCCCCATAACCTGCCCGTGAAGTGGCGGATTTCTAGGATGTATAGAAATTTGTAAAAACCGAAAAATGACATTTCAAATGACGGTAAATGCTTTTCCTTTAATCTATCCATAAACAACTGCTTGGGGCGGCAGTCTGTATGAAGAGAGGAGACATTTTCGGACACGCAGAAAAAGTTTACTGATTTTTTGGTGGGGAAAAGCAGGAGAATGGAAACTTCTAGACCAAAAAGCCGATTTGGAAAGTGAGATAAATGGGAGAATTTTTCTGGTTCGGCTATTTTGACCTAGAATTTTCCATTCTCCAGTCATTCTCCTGAGTTTCACCTTTCTCTGAATAACCCTGTCAGGGTTATTCAGAGAGCGGTGAAGAGCAGGAGAATGACTGAAGAATGGAAAATTCTAGGTCAAATAGCCAAACCAGAAAAATTCTCCCATTTCGGCTAGGGTCAGACTAGCGAATTTTTAACGTGCGTTTAGGCGCACTTAATCACGGCCGCACTAGCAGCAAATGACTGGCAATGACGGCCAATATACGAAGTACGGTCGCACGAAAGTCCGGCTGCGCAACGCAAGTGGAAAATGAACACATTTTTTAGAGAACGCAGAACCGCTAGTACGGACGTACAGAGTGCGCTGCGTCCATTAGCGGCGTGTGTGCGTGATTTGGAGACGTCAGACCCTGCTCATGTCCGGCCAACATTATGTCCAGACACCCAAAGTTTCCTGGTTTGGATCCGTAAAAAATCACGCACAAAAATGCGCATCGTATGACCGTTTTCGCGCCATCCGTGAAAAAATACGGCAATGCGTTCGGACGCACTTTTTGACGGTCGCTGCGAAAAATGCGTTAGTCTGACCCTAGCCTTATCTCACTTTCCAAATCGGCTATTTGGTCCAGATTGTTCTCTTTTCCTGCCATTCTCCTGGTTTTCACCTTTCTCTGAACATCCCTGAGAGAGAGGTGAAAGCCAGGAGAACTGGCAAGAGAAGAGAACAATCTAGACCAAATAGCCGATTTGGAAAGTGAGATAAATGGGAGAATTTTTCTGGTTTGGCTATTTTGACCTAGAATTTTCACTTCTCCAGTTATTCTCCTGCTTTTCACCGCTCTCTGAATAACCCTGTGAATGTTTAATCCCGAGGTCAAAAATAACATTGCTTTAGATTTTTTTCAAACACCAGTTAAATGCAGCATATTAGGATGTTTTAGGGAAATTAATTCTCAAATCTCAATCAGAAGCAGACACCACCCCACCCTCAGTATATTGTACAATGTATCCAATTGATTACCAGACTAAAAACACCTGGTGTTATGCCCGTTTGTGAACAGAGGTCATTTAGAGTTGATAATCTTTCCACGTACACATTAGTTTTTAATTAAATATCTAATAAACCGTTGCTTATAATATTCTGCAGTAAAGAGTCTCTTTATTTCTAGATTTTTTAGTATTTTTTTAAGCATTTTCTATACTTTTTTCAAAATTTCTTTTTTTTGCGAACCCGAACCGAACACGCCCAAAAAGTTCGAAATTCGCGAACTTTCGAACGCCAAAGTTCGGGTCGAACTCCGAACCCGAACAGCTCATCCCTAATAGGCATAAGGCTATCCTAAACAAAAGATAAATCCAGGTAAAGTATCCATGTAGTTGGGCAGACTAGATGGGCCGAAAGGTTCTTATCTGCCGACATTTTTCTATGTTTCTATATACAGGGCCATTATATACCATTGTCTGGAAACCTTTTCATTAACAGGACTATACACAGGGCACAAGATCACCTGTTTTGACAGGATGAAAGGAAATTAGGCCTAAAGCACAGGAAGGGCGCTTTTTTTTTTACAGTGAGAACAATAAAGCTGTGGAATTCTCTGCCTGTTGAGGTGGTTGGGTCAGAGTCTGTCCAGAATTTTAAATCACGACTGGGTGACTTCCTGCGAAAACAAAATATCAAGGGTTATAATATTTAAATTGTGGCTAAAAGCTGTTTGAACCAAGGAGAAATATGGCCACCAGCTGGGGTCAAGAAGGATTTATTTTCCAGTGTTAAGCTTCAGACTGGATTTTTTGCCTTCTTTAGAATCAACAGGAGTAGGTGATGTGTGAAAGGCTAAACTTTTTTACACTTAGAATTAACAAAAAACTTCAGACCGAAAGAGAGGTCCAAATGACAAAATGGAGCTTAAATGCCAGCACTATAGGATTAGGCTGGAGTCAGACGAGCGTAGTGTTCACGTCCGTGATTGCGCCTAAAAGTACGTCCGTGATAGCATGACAGAAAGCCCATTGGAGCCTGACACATGAAGTACCTCCGCACTGAACTGCGGACGCACAATGGCCGCGGCCCACGGACGCAAGGCAGGCAAGAACGTACAACCCCTAGAACGGCCGCACAAAGTGCGCTGCGTCTGCAAAGTCTGCATAGCTTTGTGTGTGAGTGATGGAACGTGGTCAGACGGACTGCATTTATACGTCCAGCATTTTTCACGGACAAAATGGTTTTGCTTTTTAATTTATTTTCCCTCCTACATCCGTCAAAATATCCGTCCGTGAATAAACGGACTGTGTGGCCACTACTGTGTCTTCCGTACTGACGTACGTCCGTGTGCACGGACGTACAGTCCGTAGAAATCACGCTCGTCTGACCCTAGCCTTAAACCTCAAATAGATATCAAAACAGAAAAAAAGACATATTAGGTGGCTATTTTATCAAACCTATTGGCTATTAAATTGATGCCACAGGTGCTGGTGTAAATTAAATAACAATTGTACATAGATAATAATAATCAACTTTTATTAGATGGTTAAATTCATACACATATAAAACATAATTAGCGTGAGTTAATAGGTTCACAATTGTTTGGGTAATTACCGGTGAATCTCAGTAGCCCGCTAAATGGATCTCTCATATACCAGAGGGTAATATATTTGCAGTCCGAAGGATATAGATCCTGTGGATTGATATAAGAGCCAGGGATAATTGTAACGTTGATGTGATCAAGAGGCAAAAAGGTATGCAACAAAATATGAAAACCACCTTCTACTTAAATAGCAGCTTGTCAAATGTTTATACTTGCTTATACAATTAGGTACTTCCCACAGTAATAAATGACATATGGTGCAGCAAGATATCGAAATCACCACTTCAAGTAGACTCACAATCCGTCATAATATTCGTACTTGCTTATATACTTAAGTATCTCCTACAGTAGTGAATAAAATGCGGTGCAACAAAGTATTGGTAATATTGTTTCAATAAGGCTCACAGTCCATCATGCATATATACTTATGCTGTGGGGTATTTTGCACCGGATGTTTATATATGACAAGGGGCTACGAAAGGGTCTTAAATATTTATGAGGATATTATATTAATTTTATTGTAATGATAGAGTCCATCAATAATCGCTGAACCCGAGTGATAATTAAGCCTCTCAATCAGACAGGTGTGGACTGTGGAGCTATATTCATATCACCTTAATCTTAATCATTGTACATGTTGTCCCTAGTGTAGGTAGTAAAATTTCAGTATGGTGACAAAGCAAGTTACGATCTTGAACAGTTCTGCACCAACAAGTTGACAGTTATCAAAAGAGGGTTATGCAAGGAGTTTCACTTATATTCCATCATGTTAATAAGATCCATCAACAATTGAATGGCCCATCAAAAGATTTTTAACCCTTCAACAGTGCGGGTTCTATATAGAGGTAGCATATCCCTAATGCTTCAGATTACTATGCTGTCCCTGAGAGCGATAAAAGCATAAATATATGCAAGCAAGGTCAACTGAGATCCAAGACCATACCAAACACATCGCCAAAATCTTGGCCAAATTTGGCGATGTGTTTGGTATGGTCATATATGAGAGATCCATTAAGGCTGGGGTCAGACCAGCGCACTTTTAACGTGCGTTCTGGCGCACATAATTACGGCCGCACTAGCAGCAGATGACGGGCAATGACGGCCAATATACGATGTACGGCTGCACAAAAGTCTGGCCGTGCAACGCAAGTGGAATTTGAACGCATTTTTTTGAGAACGCTGAACCGCTAGTACTGATGTACTGAGTGCACAGCTGCGGCATAGCGGCGTGTTTGCATGATTAGGAGATGTCAGACACTGCTAATGTCCAGCCTACATAACGTCCAGACGCAAAAAGAGTTTTATTGACGATCCGTACAAAATCACGCCCGAAAATGCACGTCGTCTGACCGTTTTTGCGCATTCCATGAAAAAATACGTCAATGCGTTCGGACGCACTTTTTCACGTTCGCGGGGAAAAATGCTTTCGTCTGACCCTAGCCTTAGCGGGCTACTGAGATTCACCGGTAATTACCCAAACAATTGTGAACCAATTAACTCACGCTAAATATGTTTCATATGTGTATGAATTTAACCATCTAATAAGAGTTGATTATTGTCTATGTACAATTGTTATTTAATTTACACCAGCACCTGTGGCATCAATTTAATAGCCAATAGGCATGATAAAATAGCCACCTAATGTCTTTTTTTTATGTTTTAAACTTTTTTTACGGCCTGTGTAAATATGTAACATGTTGATTGAAGTTGTCTGAGGGCTTGAAAATTTGGTGGCACAATATGGAGCCCGTTTGCATATGAAATTCATTGGCAATAAATAAGATCTGTTGCATTGCTCCAGAATATGGGCAGATGCTCAATCGTGGGCACCTTGCAGGAACCTTTGAAGATACTCAATCACGGTGGTAACAGGCTTAACAGAGCACAGTTCAAATTCATAGAAATAAAGTGAACATGAAAAATTACCTTCATATGTTCTGAAAAGGCATTTTTAATTTCATGCTTGTTTTTTTTCCCTCATGGTTTGTGAAGTCTAGACATCATGCTCGTATGTAGCACAATGGTTTAAGATGAGTTTGAAGACGTAGAGGAATATCGGCATAACGTAGTCAAATAATTACATGTATTAAAAAGTTTAAATTAAAGTTTGCAGCCAGCAGTGATAAGCTGAATGCTTTATAAAATATATCCGATATAAAAGCAAGTAGCTTTCAAATGATTAGAAAAGATGATTCTGCAGAGCATAGCAAAGTTCCATGATAAAATGCTACATCCTCGAATGTTGAAGTTACAAAAAGATTTCTCACTGTATGCTCTTCATATAACTGGAATATAGAATAATTTCTTCTGTAATCAATAATTCAGGCAATCGTGTATAAATAATATGTAAAGTAGCTAAGTATAATCAACCTGTCACTGTTAATTAAAAAGTTCATATCATAATGCCAAATATAAGTTTGCTCCCTGAGAGGTCCCTATACTCCATACTCATTTTGTTAACTTCATTGATCCACGAATGAAGTTCTTGACTGTTAGTTAATAACATTGATCATCCTTGATCCCAGTAGCTCATTTGTCTCTGAATAAAGTTTAATTTTAATTAAATTGCTGGATGAGAGTAGAATATTCTCTGTGATATACTATGAAAGAATGCACTAGGAGATTAGATTTTTTGACTCCTACAATTTTAACCTATAGCAATACCAAATGCAAGTCAGTTGTTACTGAAAACTTGACATAGAATGTGAATGGCAGGATATAATTGCAAAATCAGTATACAAAAACAATCAGCATCATCTACAGTGAGAGCTTCTATGTACCCTTATCGAGCATATACAGTGGCAAGAAAAAGTACGTGAACCCTTTGGGATTATGTGGAGGAGTTTTGCATGAATTGGTCATAAAATGTGCTCTGATCTTCATCTAAGTCACAACAATTTGAAAAACACAGTCTGCTTAAAATAATACAACACAAACATTATATGTTTTCATGTGTTTATTGAACAGAACATGTAAACATTCACAGTGCAGGGTGGAAAAAGTATGTGAACCCCTAGCCTAATGACTTCTCCAAGAGCTAATTGGAGCCAGGAGTGAGCCAACCTTGAGTCCAATCAGTGTGATATTATTGGATGTGTTGCTGAAAGCTGTCCTGCCCTTTAAAACACACACACCAGTTTTGGGTTTACTGGTTTCAAGAAGCACTGCCTGATGTGAGCCATGCTTCGCAGAAAAGATCTCTCAGACCTACGATCAAGAATTGTTGACTTGCATGAAGCTGGAAAGGGTTACAAAAGTATCTCCCAAAAGCCTTGATGTTCATGTGTCCACGGTAAGACAGACTGTCTACAAATGGAGAAAGTTCAGCACTGTTACTATTCTCCCTAGGCATGGTTGTCCTGTAAAGACGACTGCAAGAGCACAGCGCAGAATGCTTAATGAGGTAAAGAAGAATCCTAGAGTGTCAGCTAAAGACTTAAAGAAATCTCTGGCACATGCTAACATTTTTGTTGACACATCTGCAATAAGGAAAACATTAAACAAGAATGGAGGACATGGGAGGACACCACGGAAGAAGCCATTGCTGTCCATAAAGAATATCGCAGCACGTTTGAAGTTTGCGAAAGAGAACCTGGATGTTCCACAGCACTACTGGCAAAATATTCTGTGGACAGAAGAAACCAAAATTGAGTTGTTTGGAAAAAACACACAACACTGTGTGGAGAAAAAAAGGCACAGCACACTAACAACAAAACCTCATCCCCACTGTAAAACATGGCGGAGGGAGCATCATGGTTTGGGGCTGCTTTGCTGCCTCAGGGCCTGGACGGATTGTTGTCATTGATGGAAAAATTAATTCCAGAGTTTATCAAGACATTTTGCAGGAAAACGTAAGACCATCTGTCTGCCAACTGAAGCTCCGCAGAGGATGGGCGATGCAACAGGACAATGACCCAAAGCATACAAGTAATTCAACAAAAGAATGGCTTCAACAAAACAAAATACGCCTTCTGGAATGACCCAGTCAGAGTCCTGACCTCAACCCGATTGAAATGCTCTGGCATGACCTTAAGAGAGCGATTCACACCAGACATCTCAAGAATATTGCTACACTGAAACCGTTTTGTGAAGAGGAGTGGTCCAAAATTACTCCAGATCGTTGTGCAGGTCTGATCTGCAACTACAGGAAACGTTTGGTTGAGGTTATTGCTGCCAAAGGAGGGTCAACCAGTTAATAAGTCCAAAGGTTCACATACTTTTTCCGCCCTGCACTGTGAATGTTTACATGTTCTGTTCAATAAAAACATGAAAACATATAATGTTTGTGTTGTATTATTTTAAGCAGACTGTGTTTTTCAAATTGTTGTGACTTAGATGAAGATTAGAGCACATTTTATGACCAATTCATGCAAAACTCCACGTAATCCCAAAGGGTTCACATACTTTTTCTTGCCACTGTAGGTGTACCATCGTGGAAGGGCTGCAACTTCCTGAAGGAAGTAGGTAAAGAAATGATAAGCTGCTCAATGAACTCCACCAAACACTCTTTTATTAGGCAAACCTTGTGAGGTGAAAATAAGTTGTTTTGGCTATAGTAATACATAAAGTATTACACAAGGAAAAGCAATATATGTATATACAAACGAAGTAGACCCAACCAGTCCAATCTAGGCGTGTGAAAGAGGATGCGTGGCTTGCCAAAATACCTAAAATTCAGGGATTACCACTCCCATCACTATACTCCTAAAGGCAAACTGGAAGTATATGAATTAGAATATTTTATACAAAACATACAGTATAAAGAAACCATATGGAATTATGACAAAAATATATTAACATATAAAAATTTAAAATCTACAAAAAATTAAAAGATTTAAATATAATTTACTAGCTTTTTCCTGCGGCTTTGCTCACATAGATTTTGGGATTTGTTACAATCCCCTTAACAAGATTTTCTGAAAATGGTAAAATAAATTATTTTTTATTTTATTAAGAATCTAAATACCAATTTTCACATCTGTAACATCTTCTGTTTTTGAGGTATAGGTATCCTTTTTAAAATATTCTCGCCCCCTTTTTCACCCCCCTTCAATGAATTTTCAGAAAATGGCAGAACATGTTTTATTTTTCACGAATATTGTAAATATAAATTTTCACACCTGTAGCATCTTTGGCGTTTGAAATATAGGTATACTTGTAAAGGTATTCACCCTTTTTTTTTAACACCCCCCACTTGGATTTTTGGAAAATGATAAAACACAATTTTTTATGTTTCAAGCAGATTGTAAATACAATTTTTATGCTGTTGGTTTTTGAGATATAGGTATACTGGTAAAAGTATTCCCACCCCTTTTTCCCCCCCCCCCCTTAACTGGATTTTTGGAAAATGGTAAAACACATGTTTGTGTTTTCACAGCGTTTGTAAATACCAATTTTCACGCCTGTAACATCTTTGGTTTTTGAAATATAGGTATACTGATAAAAGTATTCACCCCCTTTTTCACCCCCTCAATGTATTTTTAAAATATAGTAAAATACATGTCTTTTTTTAAATAAGAATCTAAATACCAATTTTCACGCCTGTAACATCATCTGTTTTTGAGATATAGATATTCTTTTTAAAATATTCACCCCCTTTTTTCACCCCACTTGGATAATTGGAAAATGGTAAAATACATGTTTTTTTCCAGAATTTTTTAAATACCATTTTTCACACCTGTGACATCTTGGTTTTTGAAATAATGAGTATAATGATAAAAGTATTCAGCCCCCTTTTTCACCCCCTCACTGTATTTAGAAAATGGTAAAATACATGTTTTTCATTTTTAAATAAGATTAAAAGTTAGCAGCCGCTGAAAAGCCCCAAAAAATCAAATACCCAGCTCTCATCCCGCGATGAACGGTGTCCTGATCCGCCACTTCTGGCCACCAGGAGCAGAGGGACACTGGGGGGGAAATAGTCTCCAGCCTACTTCTGCGATCACTCCACCGACCAGCAGGATCTCGCTAGAGATGATATCTTACTGGTCATGTGAGCCGGCAAGAGAAGCCTCCATGGAGTCCTATGGACTCCATGGAGGGGATGCTCAGGACGGGGCTTTAGTGCTGCCCAGAGCATCCACGAGCCTAGTGGAGGCTACGGGGCAGACTGCTGGACTCAGCACCTCCCAGTAATCCAGTGGTGAAACCGGGACGCAAAGGGGAAATTAGTGAACAGTAATTGTTTTCCCTTAGCATCCCGGTTTTAGCGAGGGGAACCCAATAGGACCCGTCAGTTTATTATTTTTGTAGAATATGGTACTTTTCTTAGAAACTGGTAGGAACTGTAAAAGTATGCCTTAAGCCATTTTTCTTAAAATCCTTTATTGGCAAATGTTTGATTGTATTAAGTCACAAGATTTGCTTTATTCTTCAAACAATTATTCTTCTATCTGTCTTGCTGCAACATGGGAAATAATAGATGTCAAAGTAAATGCTTTTCAATTCGAAGCATGCTGCTAGCAAAAGAAGGGTTGCTGTTATTTTCACTATCTAATGGCTTCACTTTGCCTTCTTAATTTAACTTTGAGAATAGCTGTACAAAAAATAACTCCATGTGCCAGAGAAAATATTGTTGCCCAGCTTTTTTAACTGTCTATATTTTATGCAGACTTTAAATTAACATTTGCCATTCAGCATATGTGCATAATATCCTTGTAGAACATTTTGCCAAGCTTTTTGCTGTGTTAACATAATTACATGAAAAATTATAAATCTATTTATGATTTCAAAAGAAATATATAAATTACTCCATTGTGTCGACATCATTTTAAATCCAATTGTGTATTTTGTAGGTTCTGCATTCATAATGAACTTCATGTGATGTGAACATATCCTATGGGATTGACTGGCATAGTCCTCAAAAGTGTATTCCAGTAATAAAACTACATGCCTCAGTAAATATTTTCCACTGGAGGAAGTCATCTGAGCGGAACACATAATTTTCAAGCTGCCTGTGTGGTGCAGGGAGATTCTAGTCCAAGCAAAAGCTCCACATAGAGCTTATATATGTTTAGTCAATTATCTGGACTGCCAACCTAGGGCACTATTCCTTGCCCTTTGCTAAAAGTGGACACTAACGGGGAACTCTTGCGCCTGCAGGTTACCCGTAGTGTCCCAGTTTTAGCACCATACTACGGGGCAGGCTCTGATTCAGCAGTCTGCTCCTAGATACTCGAAGCAGCGCTAACGCGCCGCCACAGGTATCACCTCCTGGAATCCATAGGACTCCATGGAGGGTTGTGTTGCGAGATCACGCAGTGCCGCCAAGTGATCGTAGAGGAAGACTGGAAACTACTTGTTCCCAGTCTCACTATGCTCCTGGTGACAAAATGTGGTAGATCGGGCCACTGTTCTCGCCGCGGGATGAGAGGTGAGTATCGGATTTATTGGGATGCTTTTAAGAGGTGTTGCAAATTCTGCAAATGCAGAATCATGTAGCTCCAGTTTTTAGGTGGAGGTAAAATATGGCTTTCCTCATCCTTGCAGTGAGCAGTGCTAGCACTTTGTAATACTTCACTTATCGAAACAATAATGTAGGTTTGTGCTCCCCGCGTTAGGAATAGGATGCGCAAAGTATAGTAAGGTCGCACTAGTGCAAAAATCGATGCTCAGACAGATTACTAACTAGGGTAGCATCAGGAATGTAATATGTGGCATTCGTTAAACACACTAGATTCGGAGGGAGACTGGGGACTATTTGCTCCCGTGCCAGAAGTGGCAGATGGGGCCACCATTCGTGCTGCGGGATGAGAGGTGAGTATCTGATTTTTGGGGGGTTACAGCTGGTGATATCTGCATCCACAGAAGCATTTCAGTTAGCATCAGCTTCAAGTTGTGGTTAACGTTTTAGCTACCACAGAGGTGTTGTAATTAGCACATATAAGATATCAGCAATATAAAATAAACTAAATAAGGACATTTCAGTTTATTGGTGGTCGTGGCCCTGAAACAGTCTGAAATGTTACTAATACTTGAGCAATAAACTGATATGGAAATGCGAAGGAGCAAAGTGAAAATTGGCTTCCAGTCCAATGTAGCCTATACATGCTCCAAGGTACTTACTCATTCTTTATTCGCTCATGTGAACAGATAAGCCATTTCCATTAATTATTTTGTCAGTAGTTTTGTTATCCCCATAGCTGGGTGTCTTGAGTCTGCGAGCCTGGTTCTGGACCTAGTGTCTTGGGCCTGCTCTCCTGTGCATTTGCCTGTGATCCCTATGCTGAGCCAATCCTGTAATTTATAAATATTCTTGGAATTTGTACAATTTTATCTTCATAATTTCCAGGTTGTCTTTTTTGGTTTTTTGATTTTGAACCTTATCAGTGGACTGTCAAATATAAGGTTATATGATACAATAGGAAATCAACCCTATTTTTACATAGGAACATTGACCCCCCATGAGTTAATACATCTATGTTTGAACTGTGTCTTGGCCCTACAACCGCTTGTATCTTGGCTCCCGTGCTGGTGGCCTATTGACCTTTTATTAGGATGCAGAAATTAGTGATTTCTATACTGCGCACCCGCTCGGAGCTTGCATACATCTTTTATCGATGAAGGAAGAGAAGAGGAGGAGTTGTTTCGAAACACGAAGTTCCGCAATAAAGTATGTAAGTTATGGTCTTGCCTGTCCTAGTTCTTGTGACATGGTTAACTGTACGTCTTGTGCTCGTGATGAGTAATAGAAACATCTCGGTGAAAGGTCTTTAACTCTTTATGCTCCTTAACATTATTCTTGCATTCCGTCCATGGGATTCCTTATGATTATGGTCACTGGTTTCAAGATTCACAACTGATTTGCATGTTTTAGTCATTCCACTCTGGTTCTTTGCAACACAAGTGAGTGTAAGACTGTTCCTTTGGTCTTTTGTAGGATGCACTGGTGCTACTGGCTGTCATTGCTTGTTAAAATAACCCATTTTCACTTTGTTGTTTCTCATCTTTGTGTTATGTGTTTTTAACTGCCGTATCACTTTATTGCTGAAGGAACAATTATATTTGGAACTGCATAATGCACCTTTGGGCTTCAAATAAAATTAAGATTTTCCATCATAGGAATTACTAATTTTGTAAATTAATAAATACTTTGGAGATTTTTAATACTCTATACCATCAACCACTTAACCAAAATCCTCTTAGGAGGGCAAAACTGAAAAAAATATTCAATTTAGCTATATCATAAGCATGACTTAACAATATGTTTTCTCGATTTTCATACTTCGGTTGCTTTTATTAAGTTTAAAGATACACAAGGGGAAAACGATCTAATTATGAATCAACTAAAACAGGAAACACCAGTATTTTAAAAGAAAGCATAGCAGTCACTTCTTGGCAATTCTTCATAAGACTCAACTGAACTGTACTTCACGTTGCTATGAGGCATACGACCAGGATTAAAAATTGTAATTTCTAATGTACTAGCAAGGCTGAAAGCTAACTTGCAACATCTGATCCTGAGTGCTCGATGACATATTCCCGAGTTGCAAAGGGACAAATTTCTACTACCCCTGCTTAAATTATCAGCCTTAGGTGAGATGGCAAGTGGACATAACATAAGCCGCTATTAAATGATTTTGCAAATGCTTACTGTCTCAATTTTACCATCAACTATGGAATGACACCCTCAGTGTGGTAATTAAGTAGGAGCGACTTGTCCCACGACTTCGGATACAAATTTGAGGATGACCGTGCCCCATAAAGAAAGGAATGAAGTTTTCATAGGATCCAAAACAGTCCCCTGAAAAAGTGTGTGAGGGGGCAAACACCTGCTTTAGAGTGGTCCACTGGGGTTATTCCAAACCCAAAAAACAGTCCTCACCTCTCCCTGCAATAACTCCTCACTGCAGTCCCCCCCTACTGTTTCTAATCCCCTCCCCCATCTAGATTGTAAATTCCCACGGGAATAGGGTCCTCATATCCTCCTGTCTCCTGTATGTATTGAAGAATTGTCCTGTCTTTACCCATTACACCTTGTACAGCGCTGCGGAATGTGTTGGCGCTTAATAAATTATGATAATAATAATAATAATAATAACTCAATTTAGCAATTTATCAAAATCTAAGTTTTAAACACATTTCATAGACCAACAAAAACACCACATAAAATAATCAGACAAATAAACCTTTTGGGTTGAAATAGAAGCATACAAACATTATGAAATGTTGCTATTTATGTACCTGTTTAATGGATTCACCTGAGTCTGTGGCAGATAACAATCTATCATTTGACTCCTAAATCTTCCTTTTCTGCTCTTGTCACTTTTCCCATCCTCTACCTTTACCCTTATTTCTTTCTTCAATCTTTATCCTCTTGTTTTCTCTACCTGCTACATGTTACTTTGGCTTTTGTTATCATTGCATCTCTTTAGCCATTACTGTTTTGACTGCCATTATTATATATCAGGGTTATTCAAAGATTCGAAAAGTCACCGCACGTTCAGTGTCTTTTCGTTCTCTTCAATTCGGTTCCTTTTGCCGATCCCATTTCGGTGACCCTGCGGTGTATTCAGCAAGCACCACAGGGTCCCCGAATTGCAGGGAAAGGCTGCCGCAAACCCGACGAAAACTAACCGCAAAACTCACCGAATGCACGCAGAAAAGCCACAAAAACATCTGGATTAACCTGCCGAAAACCAAGCCCGAGCAGGAGCCGAACACAGCCGAAGCAGCTGAGACCGCAGACGAGGGAGGTGAATAAATTAGCAAAATAGTTTGTGTAAAAATGAAACGCTGTTTGCAAAGAAACTACTGAGCGAAAATGTCTGAAATTTGCATATGAGGTCCAGGGAATGATAATAAAAAGGGCTGTTACAGAAAAAAAAGTAAACTTAACCCTTTCCCTACGGAGGTCGCGCTCAGCGCGTCCACCCGCAGGTAACGTTCCTTGCGGTGGATGCGGTGAGTGCGTCCTCCCTCTGGGGCCAGCGTTCAGCCGGGTTCCGGCCGATCGCTGGCCCCCCCGGTGCGGTCTGACATCCTCTGTCAGCCCAGCGCCCGGAACCGCCGCCAGCCTAATTAGGTGTCATCGCAGCGGCGCGATGACACCTAATTCCGGCGCCTCCCCCGCATGTGCGGAGGAGGCGCCTGAAAGGGAGGGGGGAGGTCCTTCGGACCTCTCTCCCTCCCGATCGCCGGCGTTGCAGGGGTTAATCCAGGCACCGTTTGGAAGGGCACAGCCTGCCCTTCCTAACGGTACCTGGAATTAACCCCACGGGGGCTGGATCACGAATCGGCGCCGAAAAGCGCCGGTTCGTGATCCTTTCCCGGAGCTGGCTGACATCTTGGATGTCGGCCAAGCTTCCGGGAATGCCCCCTGAGGCCTGGCGTCATCGTGCATAGCATGATGATGCCAGTCCTGGAGATAACCCCTAACTGCCACCAATGGTGGAGATAGGGGGTTCCAATGAACCCCCTATCTCCCGATCCGTGGCAGTTAGGGGTTAATGTTTGATATTGTTGGATCGGCCAGAGCATGGCCGTTCCAACAATACCAAACTTGACTTTGAAAAAAGTTTTTTAAAAAAAATTAAAAATAAAAAAAATATTTATAAAAAAAAAAAAACGTTTTTTTTTTTTTTGGTTCGTTAATGCAGCAATATTGTTCCCATTTCAATTATAATGTGAACAATGATGCTGCACTAGCGATTTTTGTATGCGGTGCGTTTGTTAAAAATCACATTTTCCCCCCAAAAAAATGTAACGAGACCCCATCTCTAATTTTTTTAACAAGCGCACCCCATACAAAATATAACCGCAATTGCTCGCATGTTAAAATGTGAAAAAAAAAACTTTTTACACATTGTAAATTATTGAAAATTCATATTTTATTGCATTTTTTGTTATAATATACAGACAGGTATATTATATATAACGTATACATATAATAATGACATATTATGAATCTGCCGAGTCTGACAGAAAGAACGATATATAATATGTCTGGGTCATATACTAAAATAAGCCTTCAAAACACGTTTAAACATGATGAGCAAAATCGGTAAAAATGACCTCAGCACAGAGGCAGGAAATGCCTCAGCAGCGAAAGGGTTAAAAAAAATCCAGAAAAATGCTTAAAATATCCTAAAAAATCTATAAATAAAGAGACTCTTTACTGCAGAATTTTATAATGAACGGTTTATTAGATATTGAATTAAAACGGGAATATTTTTAACATTGAAGTCTATGGGATTCTCTTGAATTAACTTGCCGAATTAAACCACCGAATGGCAGGGCATTAGGGGAACCTTTCACTGCTGGTTTGTGTTCTCTGAATAGCCAAAGCAGTGCATTTTCATGGGGATTTCACTGCCCTCGAACAGGCACCGAGCAGGCACCGTATGTTCAGGCAATTCGCCAGGATTTGGAGAATTGCCTGCTCTCTGGATAGCCGAATGGCCAGGAAAGGTTACCTTTCTCAAGCAATTCGGATCTCTTTGGATAACCCTGTATGTGTGTGTGTGTGTGTGTGTGTTTTATTAGCATGCATATAAATTATACAGTCATGGCCGAAATTGTTGGCCCCCCATAAATTTTTCCAGAAAATCAAGTATTTCTCACAGAAAAGTATTGCAGTAACACATGTTTTGCTATACACATGTTTATTCCCTTTGTGTGTATTGGAACAAAACAAAAAAAAAGGGAGGAAAAAAGCAAATTGGTCATAATGTCACACAAAACTCCAAAAATGGGCTGGACAAAATTCTTGGCACCCTTAACCCCTTAGTGACCGGGCGGTTTTACACAAATCCGTCCTTTAGTGACCGCTGCTGTTTTTACGTTTCTGCGCTGCTCGTGTTTAGATCAAATTTTCCTCTTACTCGTTTATTCAACCCACACATATTATACACCCTTTTTCCAGCCATTAAATGGACTTTCTAGAAATACCATTATTTCCATCATATCCAATAATTTACTATAAAAAAATATGAAATATGATGAAAAAAATGGTAAAAACACACTTTTTCGTAATTTAATCCCCTAAAGCTATAACCACCAATAAAGACCCCGGCTAAATAGTTTCCAAATTTTATCCCGAGAATAGAAATACCCAATCTTTACATGATTTTACCTTTTAACCCTTTCACTGCTGAGCCAGTTCACCTATGTGCGCTGCGCTCATTCTGACCATTTTATGCTAATTATTTTTAGATGACAGCCTAGGTCCTATTTAATTAAACTCCCCCCAGACAAAAAAAACTTTAAAAAAAAATAAAAAATTTATTTAATTTAATTTTTTTATTATTTTTTTTTTATTTAATTTTTTTTTACATTTTTTTTAAAACCAAACCTGGTCATGTTTGGTATCATTTGAAAGGCCATAATCAGGCCTTTCAAATGATGGCAAATATGACCATCTAGCTGCCATGGATCGGGAGCAGTGGCGTCACTAGGGTCGGTGTCACCGTGCGGTAATTTATGGTGTCACCCCCCCCCCCCGAGTTTTTTCAGATTTTTTTTTTAACTACTCTTACTCCTAAATCAGTACTCCCATATAACACTGAATGCTCATACACACAGCGCACATTACTGTGAGGTTTATTGCTGTGGAGCTCTCTCATATGCTCACACAACTTTTTGCCAACTGCCAGCAAGTACGTTGCCTGTTCGAAGGCAGTGAAAGCACACATGGATATATATTGCCCCCAGCAGCTCACCCATGGATATATATTGCCCCAGCTCACATATGGATATATTGCGCCTCAGCTCACATATGGATATATTGCGCCTCAGCTCACACATGGATATATTGCCCCAGACCAGCTCACATATGGATATATTGCGCCTCAGCTCACATATGGATATATTGCGCCTCAGCTCACACATGGATATATTGCCCCAGACCAGCTCACACATGGATATATTGCCCCAGACCAGCTCACACATGGATATATTGCCCCAGACCAGCTCACACATGGATATATTGCCCCAGACCAGCTCACACATGGATATATTGCCCCAGACCAGCTCACACATGGATATATGCCCCAGACCAGCTTACACATGGATATTGCCCCAGCTCTCATGGATATTGCCCCCAGCACACATGGATATGCCCCAGCTCCTCTCATGGATATTGCCCCAGCTCCTCTCATGTATATACTGCCCCAGCTGCTCTCATTGATAATGCTCCAGCTGCTCTCATGGATTTTGCCGCAGCTCATGGATATACTGCCCCAGCAGCTCATGGATATACTGCCCCAGCAGCTCATGGATATACTGCCCCAGCAGCTCATGGATATACTGCCCCAGCAGCTCATGGATATGCCCCAGCTCATTGATATGCCCCCAGCTCCTCATGGATATGCCCCCAGCTCCTCATGGATATGCCCCAGCACCTCATGGATATGCCCCAGCACCTCATGGATTTGCCCCAGCACCTCATGGATTTGCCCCAGCTCCTCATGGATATGCCCCAGGCCCCCATGGATTTTCCCCAGCTCCTCATGGATTTGCCCCAGCAGCTCATGGATTTGCCCCAGCTCCTCATGGATTTGCCCCAGCAGCTCATGGATTTGCCCCAGCTCCTCATGGATTTGCCCCAGCTCCTCATGGATATGCCCCAGCACCTCATGGATTTGCCCCAGCAGCTTATGGATTTGCCCCAGCTCCTCATGGATTTGCCCCAGCTCCTCATGGATTTGCCCCAGCTCCTCATGGATTTGCCCCAGCAGCTTATGGATTTGCCCCAGCAGCTCATGGATTTGCCCCAGCAGCTTATGGATATGCCCCAGCTCCTCATGGATATGCCCCAGCAGCTCATGGATTTGCCCCAGCAGGTCATGGATATGCCCCAGCTCCTCATGGATATGCCCCAGCAGCTCATGGATATGCCAGTGCACAGCTTGTTCAGCCAGGGGAGAAGACTATGATTGCTATGGGACAGATTGGTCAATAAGTAATCAAACGATATGTCCAACATGAGACTGTGACATATCTGCACACCGACTGAAAATGTACAATGTATGGAACATGTCATTGGCTGTGAAGGGATTAGTTCTATAATTAGTTGAGGCACCTTTAGCAGCATTTACAGCCTCACATTTTTGAGTATGAATCAACAAGGTATCTATGCACACTTGGTGACTTGGATTATTACTGGTTGTTACTGCTACTCATCTCCACAGATAATCTCAAATTCTGTCGGGTTGCTTGCATGGAGACCATGGGTGGACAGGACATTTTCTGGTCTTTCCATGATGGGCACTGGCAACTCCACCATCCATGTACTTTACCCCCACTAGAAGCTCACAGATAGAGAAGTGGTAACAGTGAGAGCTGCTCCATTCCTGACAAGCGGCTGGGCAGCAATAGCTGTTCAGTGGTTACTTAATATTTAACCACTACAGCACTCGCACTGGAATAGTTGCAGTGAACAGTTTCAAATGATATGCCCCCCCTAGTACACTACTCACACTGTATAGACGGTCGACGCTCTGTCTCTCCCGACTCGAGTCCTCTCCTCAGAAGACAGCAGAGCCCAGAGCTGCCCAGGCAGCAGGTGAGAGAGGGACTGTCTGGCTGGGACTGGTCTGGGGAGCAGCCGAGCAGGAGGCACCACGCACCGCACACACGCCTCAGCTCCCGCGCGCTTCTAAAGAAAATGCGCCACGGCACGAGGGAGCTGTTAGGGCGGTGGGCGGGCTGCCACCGATGAGAGGCGTCAGCGCGCAGGCGCGGCTCTGAATTTCCAGTTGAGCGGCGTCAGAGGGGGTGGGATCTGTGCGGCCATCTTTGATGCGTCACTCACATGCAGCGTGGCGACGGCGTTCGCTCGAGTGTCGCTGTGCAGATGAGATAATGCGGCAAGCGCGGCAGCATGATGCTCCTGCTCCCCACATCCGATCCGGATCGGGTCCTCCATGGGGGGGGGTCCTCCATGGGGGGGGGTAACCACGGTGGACGGAAAAAAAAAATCAAAAAAAAAAAAAATCAAAAAAAAAACAAAACAGCTTGTGAGTGACGGTGTCACCCCGCCAAGGGTGTCACCTGGTGCGGGCCGCCCCCCCCCCGCCCCCACCCAGCGACGCCACTGATCGGGAGATAAAGGGATCCTTAGGATCCCCTTATCTCTACATGGCAGCTAGAGGGTTAACTTGCCCACTGACATCCTCACACATATGGTGAGGTTGTCAGTGGGTGGGGGGGACCTGGAGGCTTGGCTGACATCCAAGATGTCAGCCCCCCTCCAGGTTTGAATCACGTTTTGGCGCCAATTGGCGCCGCAACGTGATCCGGCGGCGAAATGGTTAATGCCATACACCGCTGGAAAGGGGAGGCTCTCCCCTCTCCAGCGGTGCAAACGGCATCTCCCTAGCTTCAATGGTTGGGGAGATAGAGGGCTCCGAAGGAGCCCCCCCTCCCCTCCATTGAAACACATGGGGGCACCTTCTGATGACGTCACCACGCAGCGTGGCGACGTCATCAGCCTCGCCTGCCCATGTAAATCACATGGGCAGGCTTCCTCCCTGTCAGATCGACGTGGGATCCAACGAGGGAGGTGAGTATCGGGCGGGAGGGGGATTTGGCGCCGCTGACGTACCCTGTACGTCATCGGGTCTAAGGGAGACCCGAACACAGGACGTACAGGGTACGTCAGCGGTCGGGAAGGGGTTAACTTAATATTTGGTTGCACACCCTTTGGAAAAATAACCAAAATCAGTCGCTTCCTATAACCATCATATATATATTATTTATATGCATGCTAATAAAGCATCTCTTTATTAAAATAATGAAAAAACACATTTACAGAAAATAAGATGTAAAATATATCCTCACATATTGTTAGCTGTGGTCCACATTAGCAGTTTGTGGTGACGGTGAGGTGGTGTTTTCCTGATATAAATATCAACTGTGATGAAACATTAATGTGAATTGCTTGAGATAATCATTTACATTATTTTCCATTGTAATCCTGGGGGTATTGTGACAGTGATTGGGTGAAATGATGAGTGAGTTCTTGTTGGATGGGTGTTGGGTACTTAGTGGTGATAGTGAATAACATTTTAGTAAAGGTTTGATTATTCCTTAGATCAGGCCTCAAAATTTCCACTCGCCTGCTCGCATTTGGCGAGTGGAAATTACATGAGGGCGAGTGGGAATGCAGAGGCATGGCTGGATAGGGGTTAGGTGGGGCAACTAGTGGCGAGTAACTCTTAAGACCTGGCTAGTAGCTTGGGACTTGAAATTTTGAGGCCTGCCTTAGATAAAGGTTGAGTATAGCACATATTACATTCTTAACGCTAGCGTTAGCGCTCAGCTATGTGAGCGTTAACGTTAGGTTAAGTGGCCCTAGCGTTGGCCGCCCATATTACATTTCAAATGCAGAAATGTTTTGGATATAAGCAGCGTTTGGCTTTTGGAATATTTTCATATAATAATAAAGATATATCTTGGACAGATCTAAAGTCTAAACTCTACATCCAGTTGTAGTTCATATACACCTTATACATATAGCCAAAAGGAAATTATATACAATATTTATAATACTTTTGGCCCTATCAATTTGAGATCAGATGTGGAATCTTCCACTTTTTGTGACATGTCGCCTTCCCAAAAAATAGATTTTAATTAAATATTTTATATTTCAGAATTTCTGATAAGGTAAACGTTTAGTGGTTTAGTACGAACCTGGAGATGGAGACTGCGTCATTCAGCATGTATGGTAAAAAGTATAAAAAACAGGCCAGAAAAAGTTCTGAAAAGGAAGATATACTGCAATCAAACACTGTAAATATTGATAAATGCTTTATTGTAAATGCACACAACACATTTATGTGTGATAGCCTATCCTAGCCATAAGAAGTTGTAAATCATTGTTAGCGTTGGTTTAAAAGCCGTAATGGGGCATAAAATACATTTAACATACTGAATGCATTGGAAATAGGTTATTAAATA
The DNA here is from genome assembly GCA_009667805.1 of Leptobrachium leishanense. NCBI lineage: Eukaryota > Metazoa > Chordata > Amphibia > Anura > Megophryidae > Leptobrachium > Leptobrachium leishanense. The sequence continues at coordinate 185,138,235 of CM019066.1, forward strand.
TAATGTGTGGTTGTAGAATCCAAGCTAATTACTCAAGTGTTGATACTGTACACTGTCAAAGCAAATAGAGAAATGCATTAAAGTTCAAATAGCTGTCTTAATGATTGTTAAATATTGCATTTGTTTCAGCAGATAATGTTACCCAAATTGCAGTAACAAAGGCATTTGAGTGCTGGCTACTTCTTAAATGAGAGAGCAGTCTATATGAGTATTTTAGTGTATGATTCATAATTAACTGTTTCATCACATATAGGATAATAACCTTTCCCTTTTCCTATAAAAGTCAAAGATACTTACGTAGGCTGTTCCATTACCTGACATCGCAAAAACCAGGCACAAACAATTAAAGGAACACTATCACTAACATAAGCTGTAACTATTACTTATGTATTACAAAAACACATTATAAAACACGTACTATTATTGTTTTGTTTATTTGTTTGAAGTATTGCATGTAAAATGGAAAAATAAAGCTTGTCGAAGATATAAGAAACTTATACGAGATATAAACAACAACAATCGTTTGTATTTCTCAGAAGTTCTCCTAAATTCTTTTAATTGTATGTGTTTTAGTTTTAAAAAATAGAACCAACCAGCTTAGATAAAAATATATATATTTATTACGTATGCAAAAAGATTTTAATCTCACAACTAGTGATGGGCTGAACACCCCCGTGTTCAGTTCGCATTCGAACACGAACTGAACTCAATGCACATCAAAAGGGACTCGAAAGTTCGAATTTTAGAGTGCACTCCAAGAGGGCATATATGCAAGATATTTGCCATAAAAGGTGTATGGGGTCCGGGTAGTGCCCTGGAGTACAGGAAACCAGGACAAAAAGTTTTAAAAAAAAACGTTTTTAAAGGAACAGTGAGTTTTCAATGAAATAAAGGTTAAGAATAAAAACAAAAAATTCCTTCAAATATCGTGCCTAGGAGGTCCCCATAACCTGCCCGTGAAGTGGCGGATTTCTAGGATGTATAGAAACCTTTAAAAACAAAAGAAATGACGGTAAATGTTTTTCCTTTTAATCTATTCATAAACAACTGCATGGGGCGGCAGCCTGTATGAAAAGAGACATTTTAGGACATGCAGAACAAGTTTAGTGATTTTTTTTGGCTAAATTATGGGGACTTTGGATGAAAGTAACAGGTGCTTTAAAATTGAGCCTTTAGTGACGGCAACAGTGCCGTCACACCGTAACCCCTCTGTGGTATTGTGGAAGAGTGCAGGGTTGGACCCTGCGGTCAAATATTAAAATGATATGAATCTGGTATAGGCGTCAGTGGCAGTGCACCCAAATATTGTGCCTTTGGTGGCAGCAAGTGCCTTCACACCGTAAGTAACCCCTCTGTGGTATGTAGAAGAGTGCAGTGGTGGAGGTTTTGGCAATGCAGAAGAGATCCCCGATCTATTCAGTTACATCGGCAGCTATAACAAAACCGGGACAGCAATGTTTAGGCACTTGTACTGCACTACTGTATATGGTGAGAATCGGCGCACACCAGTAGCAACAAGAAGCAAACAGAACAGGCAGGGAATACACAGAGAGAATAGTCAAATGGCAGGCAAAGTCGGCAACAGATTGGGTCCTCAGAACAAGCAGGGTCAGTAACAAGTATACAAACTGATTCGGTAAGCTAGCGATGTGGGAATAAAGGCGGAGACACACTGAGCGTGTAGCGACGACCAGTGTAGCGAAGCAAAGAGAAGCAAACATTTTGCAGGCTTGCCTTCACTCTGCTCCACCTCGCAGCGTGTCTACACTATATTACGTTTGCTTCTCACCGCACTGGACAGGAATCCACTAACTAAATTAAAATGTACACACAAAACCATTCTATTTTCACAAAGCACATGTTATATAGGCAAAAAAAGTTTCTACTGAATAAAATACATCAAAAATTACTGTTACTTTTTTATACTATTCCTATTAAATTAACACCTGATCATATACAGCTGTGTTCAAAATTATTCAACCCCCAATGCTGTAAAGGGTTTTAGGGAATTTAGTGTACATTTGTAATTGTATTCAGAATGAAATCCTACAAGGACTTTTTAAAGAACCATATGCAACTAAAATGACATCAATTGGTTTTGTAATACAGTAGTAAATGTTTCTTTTGTGAATTCTTCATTGACACAATTATTCAACCCCTTAAAGACTACCACTCTGAAGAACAGAGGTTCATTCAAGTGTTTTCAATCAGGTATTGAAAACACCTGCGGATGTCACGGAGCAGCAATAAAGCATAATAAGCACCAATTAGGCAGCTTTAAAATGACTGTGATACTCAGCTCCTTCTAGACATTTACTGGTGTGGTTACAAACATGGTGAAGTCAAGAGAATGGTCCAGGAAGACAAGAGAAGAGGTGATTACTCTTCACAGGAAGGGCAATGGCTATAAGAAGATTGCAAAGATGTTAAACATACCAAGAGAGACCATAGGAAGCATCATTCCAAATTCAAGGCAAAGGGCACTGTTGAAACGCTACCTGGTCGTGGCAGAAAGAAGATGCTGACTTCGACTGCTGTGCGCTACCTGAAGCGTAGAGTGGAGAAAAGTCCCCGTGTGACTGCTGAGAAAAGATTTGTCAGATGTGGGTACTGAAGTTTCAGCTCAGACAATACGGCGCACAATGCGTAATGAAGGCCTCCATGCCAGAACTCCCACTGGCACTGCTTTGTGTCTCCAAAGAATAAGAAGAGTCGACTGCAGTATGCCAAAAGTCATGTGGACAAACCACAGAAGTTTTGGGATAGTGTTCTGTGGACTGATGAAACAAAATTAGAACTGTTTGGGCCCATGGATCAACGCTATGTTTGGAGGAGGAAGAACAAGGCCTATGAAGAAAAGAACACCTTGCCTACTGTGAAGCATGGCGGGGGGTCAATCATGCTTTGGGGCTGTTTTGCTTCTGCAGGTACAGGGAAGCTTCAGCGTGTGCAAGGTACCATGAATTCTCTTCAGTACCAGGAGATATTGGATGACAATGTGATGCAGTCCGTCACAAACCTGAGGCTTGGGAGACGTTGGACCTTTCAACAGGACAATGATCCCAAGCATACCTCCACATCCACTAGAGCATGGTTGCAGATTAAAGGCTGGAACATTTTGGAGTGGCCATCGCAGTCACCTGACTTAAATCCGATTGAGAACTCTGGTGGGATTTAAAGAAAGCAGTTGCAGTGCGCAAGCCTAAGAATGTGACTGAAACTGGAGGCTTTTGCCCATGACGAATGGGCGAAGATACCTGTAGATCGCTGCAAGACACTTGTGTCAAGCTATGCTTCACGTTTAAAAGCTGTTATAACTGTAAAAGGATGTTGTACTAAGTACTAAGATTGAATGTCACTTGGGGTTGAATAAAACTGATAATGATGTGAGCACAGAAAAGACATTTGTGATTATTTCATTCTAAATGTTATGTTATATTTGTCTGACCTACACGTGCCTCTTTGATTTAATTGTAAGCAAGATGACTGAATGATCAAAATCAATGTCAAACTGGCCAAAACACTTAATTTCAGTGGGGGTTGAATAATTTTGAACACAACTGTATATTATAGGGACACGGAGCGCCGTGTATAGAGTAGGGATGCATTGATACCACACACAGACATATACGTATATATCAACACATAGATATATATATATATACACCCACCCACAGACCTCAGACCATATATACACATACACACATGGGGGTGGCATGTGGACAATCTCAACTAAATGCGCCCCTCCCATTTGGCTGATCCCTCCAGAAGAAATGTTGAACCCGACAGAGCAGAGAATATATATATTATTCTCTGCTCTATCGGGTTCAACATTTCTTCTGGAGGGATCAGCCAATTGGGAGGGGGAGCAATTAGTTGCAAAAATGTGTGTGTAATACAAGTCTGGATATATATATTTATAAGAATATATATATATATATAAGATATATATATCATACCTGCCCTTACCTTCCCCTATAAATTTGCTAAAAGTATACACACAAAAAAACACTGCCTGAGACCCGCGCAGCCCACATGCCACCCCTCTACCTGGCTGAATGTATCTAATATATATAATTAAATACATTCAGCCAGGTAGAGAAAGAAAAAAAAAACGTTTTATTTTATGTTCCCGGGGACATTTAAAAATGTCCTCGGATTTTTTTTTTTTAGAAATGCTTAGCCTGGTGGTCAGTGGGGGCTCCCTGGATCCTGGTTGTGGGGGGGTCTGCCGTGGCCGTAGGTGCAGTGGCTCCCTCCCTGCGCTGCCTGTCTCTGCCACATGCACCCGGGCGGCTAGCCCACACAGTCACAGCTCTGTCATCCGGCGGCCGCATGCTCCTCAAGGGGATCCTTGGGAGGCCCCTGCAGGCTGCCCTCTACAATGCCTGATTAGAGGGCCGTGTCTGCCTGATGTTTTAGTAACAAGAATGTTTTATCCCATAGGCTTCAATGTTAAAAATATTCCCGTTTTAATTCAATATCTAATAAACCGTTACTTATAATATTCTGCAGTAAAGAGTCTCTTTATTTCTAGATTTTTTAGTATTTATTTAAGCATTTTTTATACTTTTTTTAAAAAAAAAATCGAACTTTTGGTGAACGTCCCAAAAAGTTCAAAGTTCGCGAACTGTCGAACGGCCGATGTTTCGATGTGAACTCCGAACAGATGGAATCGAACAGCTCATCCCTACTCACAACATAATCAAAGATTTACAAAACACAACATCATGCATCAGCACACAGATCTCTAGCTTTTAACATTTATTATCCTGTTAGTAACTGTATATATATATGGTTAATACCATTTGCCTTTAATCAGTTAGTAACTAATACATAGATGGTTAGTTCGCTTAATAAACATCCTGCTTAAAGAAAACAATTAACATGTATTCCCAGAAAACCAGTATTTAAAACAAGCTAGTATCTTGTAGGTAGATCTATCTCTGTGCTACTTGGATCAAAAAAAAAATTGAAGCTATTTCTAGAGTAATAAAAACCTATTTAGTGAATCCTCCCCTAATAACGAGAATTTAGTTTCTAATCTTCTGCTTTTTAAATTATAGATTATAACATCCCTGCTTAATACTTCAATCGCAATAGTTCTTCCAATTTTTATATATTTATATATATACTGTTGCAACAAATACTTTAGGACAATTTATATCCTTATATATATCAGATGCTTCCCATATTTCTATACTGCAGGTTAGAAATATGTCAGTCTCCGATCTAACAATAATCTGAGACAAACTCAGTCTATATTCATTGCAAGATATATCCACCTGTATATATATCTCTCTTACATTACTCCCACTATTTGCTTTCCATACATTACCTGTCCAAGATCTGGATTCAGCGTTTCTGCAATCTTCTTAGTTATCAGTGGAGATAAAGTATTTTGGAGAGTTTGTGAGAATATGTGAGAGTATTTATAATATATTAGAAATTTGTTTGCATCTTAATTTCTTTGTCTCTGAGTTTTCTCCTTGAGCATAACTCGTAAAATACATAAGAGTAAGAAATAAAAGATTTGAAGTCCCGAGAGGGCGAAGTGAAGTGTGGTCTGAGTTGAAATGAAGAGAAGTGATGTTGTGGAATGAACGAATGACTTCTACTCATTGTGTTCTGTTTAGTTATAGAGGAATTTTGCGTCATTTATTACGTACCTCTCTATTTGCATATAACGTATGTCTATGAGAATTCCAGAAAACTGGCAACCTTTACTACACCACAAGATGGCAGTATTGCTTTTCAAATAAAATATCCCGAATTAAATTGAATTTAATTTTGAATCATATGACATAGTTCATAGGTCAAAGGGCTCTTCATGCTCCATCCAGACAATATGTCTCTGGTTGTCATATTTGATTTAATATTAAGGATCCCTCTTTCTCTACTAGCCATTTCAAAATTTTTCTAAAGTACTTCTTTATCAGTTACATTCCTTTATAGTTAAATCATACTTCTACCGCTTACATTTAAAACAACTTATTTCTATTCTTCAGTAACTACTGTTATAATATAGTACAGGAGGGATGGGGTCACGCCTATTCCCCGTGGGGCAGCTGCAACCACCAAATGCATCCAGCCCAACAACATGTGTGAAACATAACAAAGAAAAAATGTCATCTGCGCTTATTCCCATTATACTGTGTGAAATTAAACACAATTCGAGGTTTGGTTTCTTATTAATGGCCATTATAAGACTAAGCTCGCCCGCCAGCATCAAGGCACCTCTATAAGGGCAAATCCTATTCAAAGTACTTCTTTATCAGTTACATTCCTTTTAGGCTGGGGTCAGACGAGCGTAGTGTTCACGTCCGTGATTGCGCCTAAAAGTACGTCCGTGATAGCATGAAAGTAAGTCCATTGGAGCCTGACACATGAAGTACGTCCGCACTGAACTGCGGACGCACAACGGCCGCGGCAAACGGACGCAGGTTAGGCAAGAACGTAATACTGCTAGAACGGACGTGCGGAGTGCGCCACGTCCTCAACGTCTGCATAGCTTTGTGTGTGAGTGATGGAGCATGGTCAGACGGACTGCATTTATACGTCCAGCATTTTTGACGGACAGAATGTTTTTTCATTGTAATTTATTTTCCCCTCCTACATCCGTCAAAAAATAACTTCAGTGAAAAAACGGACTGTGTGACCACTACTGCGTCATCCGTACTGACGATGTCCGTACTGCACGGACGTACAGTCCGTAGAAATCACGCTCGTCTGACCCCAGCCTTATAGTTAAATCATATTTCTACCGCTTACATTTAAAACAGCTTATTTCTATTCTTCAGTAACTACTGTTATAATATACTTCAAAATATTTCTTAATATTTTCTGTGCTACTAATATAGAATATATATATATATTGCCAAGAATATATTTTCGTGGATAGCATAGATATACTTTCATAGATATTTGTGCATATAAATTTTAAACTAAGAAAATTTTTATTTTATCACAGACTGCTTAGACAAACCTATAAATTTTTCTATGACTAGCACTTAGGCTCTGCAATATATCATATAAAGACACTTTATCTCGTCTTTATATCTAGCGATTATAGTCTAACGATTATATTTTTAAACACATTACTCTCTAATGAGTTACCTTACAATTAACCTGTTTCTAAAAAAAAATCTCTGAGTTCATTCTAAAACTAGGTTAAAATTGAGAAAGACTTTACATATAAAAGTATTGATATACGATTAAACAAGATGGCTACAGGCATCCATTTTGTGTTTCTTTGAAAATACCTGACAAGTTACTAAGCAAGGCTTTTATACCTGGTTTCCATTTTGTGGATTTTTCCCATGCAAAATCAGTTAGTGCCTCTCAGCTTGCGTGAGTTTACTGTACTTAGCATCTCTTATTCCTAACATGAGGAGCGCAATAATTTTTAGCGTTTCTTAAGTGTTGGCACAATTTACGGTTGGGAAGCAAAATTCAAGATTTTAACACCCTTTAAAAGCTGGAGCTAAACAATTCTGCAAAATGATTTAACATGCTTCAAACCCCTCAAAAAATCCCATAATCACCTCTCATCCTGTGGCGAAAAGGGTGGCCCGATCCAACGCTTGATCTTGCAGGGAGCAGAGTGAGACAGGGAACAAATAGGCTGATTTTCGTTTCGGCTCGTTTAGTTTCGGCTCGTTGTTTCGGATCGACTTTTATTTCGTGATATCGGAAATTTTCGGTCTTTTCAGACCGTCTGTTCTCTTCGTTTCAAAGTGTCTATTCGTTTTGACTTAAACAAATGGTATTTCGGATGCTCCGATATTCCGCTCAATAAGGTAATTCTGCCGATTCATTCCTTCGGACGTATCATTTTTTATGAAAGATCCTTTTTTCTTATGAATATGCATTGCACAACATTATTTAATCATATTAAAATGGTAGGAAAGGAAAAAAATTAACAAAACGATTTACCTCTACAGAATAATGCAGCATACGAATCCGCACACTGCTGGGCAGCACCTGTGCAGCATACGATTCCGCACACTGCCAGGCAGCACCTCTACAGTATAATAATGCAGCATATGATTTTGCACACTGCCGGGCAGCACCTCTACAGTATAATTAATGCAGCACATGCATCCTCACGGAATCATTATTTTTCATTTCCTTGGTTATCTTCCTACTAACCCACATTGGTTTCAGTCTGTTTCTTTTATTTTTATTAACCAGTAGGGATGTGCGTTTCGGGTTTCAGAGTTTCGGAATTTTCACGAAATTTCCCGATTCGTGTCTTCGGATTCGGCCGAATTTCCGAATCAGATTGGATCCGAAAACCGATAGATCCGAAAAGTTTTCCGAGCCGAAACAAAAAATTTTCGGAGTTTTCGAATGGACTTGAAATGTGTCAAATCGAAATTTATTTTCGCTCTATTCATAATTTTGGTTCCATTCGTGATTTCGGTTCCATTTCGGTAATTCTGGACATCGTATATTTAACTATTATCGGTTATATCGCTGATTCTGTAAATTTTGTATTTGTAAATGCATATCAAAACCTTTTGTTCTGGTTTTTATTTTTAAAGTCAGACCATTTGGGTCAGTTTAGCGTTTTTTAAATCGTTTTGTTCATTTTTTTTTGTTCCTTGGCTTTCATACCATTTTAATATGATTAAATAAAGTTGTGAAATGTATATTCATAAGAAAAAAACGATCTTTATTTAATAAAAAAAAACGATAGAATCGCCAGAATTATCGTAGACACTTTGAAACGAGGAGAACAGACAGAATGAATTATCGGATCCGAAAAACAAACCAAAAATTAATTATAAAAAAAATATCTAAAGTATAAAAAAAGTAAACCATAGTAGTGTACGTCAAAACAAATAGAGTTAGACACTTTGAAACGAGGAGAACAGACGTTCCGAAAAAAACGAAAATTTCCGAAATCACGAAAAGTCGATACAAAAAACGAGCAAAGTGACCCGAAAACACGAAAAATGGTCGATATTCCGAAAAAAAAATGTATACGAAAAACGAGCCGAACCGAACCGAATCGAAACAGAAATCGACCGAAACGAGCTGAAAATTTTAAACATCTGAACGAATCGAACCGAAAAAAAAATCGGTGCACAAGTCTATTAACCAGTGGAATATATTGTGACGTGTACTTTTCTAGTGTTAGTTTAAAGATATTCCACTTATCCTCAGTGTTTTTCCGATGAAAAAGTTTCTGCCAGTCAATGACATTGAGAGCTTCCTTTATTTTAATAAAGTTGGCCTTTTTAATATTATATGTTTTAGCATGCCCACTATGAATGTGTTTTTTTGAGTTTATTTCAAAAGACACCATATTATGGTCACTGTTTCCCAACTGTTCCCTTACATGAATATTTGAGAAAAGATCCACATTATTTGTAATAACCAGATCCAGACAGTTATCCTCTCTCGTTGGTGTTTCTACCAGTTGTGTCATATCATATGCTGCAATATTATACTGTAGAGGTGCTGCCCGGCAGTGTGAGGGTTCATATGCTGCATTATTATACTGTAGTTCGTAGTTATACTGTAATACGCTCTCCCTCGTACTGTCAGACTTTCCCCTAACTTCTCTTCCTTCAAACGCTCCCTGAAAACATTCCTATTTAGGGAAGCCTACCACCCAACTTACTGACGCAACCATCAATCACTCTCACCTTACAGTCCTCTCCTCCTGTTTCCAACCCCAACCCTCCCAGATTGTGAGTTCCTACGGGAATAGGGCCCTCATCTCCTCCTGTACTGTTTGTCAAATGTTGTTCAATGTATTGTAACCCTGTCTATACTGTGCTTATTGTACAGTGCTGCGGAATATGCTGGCGCTTTATAAATAAAGAATAATAATAATAATAATAAAGTAGTGTAGAGGTGCTGCCCAGCAGTGTGCGGAATCATATGCTGCATTAATTATATTTAGAGGTGCTGCCCGCAAGTGAGCGGAATTATATGCTGCATTATTATACTGTAGACGTGCTGCCCGGCAGTGTGCGGAATCACATGCTGCATTATTATACTGTAGAGGTGCTGCCCGGCAGTATGAGGATTCATATGCTGCAACTATCGAATTTGAAATGAACTATCAAATGGATCAACTATCGAATTTGAAATGAACTAGCAAATGGATATCAAGTAACTATCAAATTTGATCGAAACGATATGAAATTACGGAATCAGCAATGAAACCGAAACGGACTCGAAATGATACGAAAATACGATGTCTGAAATTAACCGAAAAGGACCTGAAATCGTGAATAGAAGGAAAATGACTTGCGATTTTACAAATTTCACGTTCATACGAAATAACAAAATTATTTCGTATCGGAAATCATTTTGGAAGGTGTGTATTTCGTTGCCGATCTGATTCGGAACATCAGATGAATCCGAAGCACCGAATCGGCCCGTTTTGTGAAAAAAAAAAAACGAAAATCACATCCCTAATTTATGGAGGTTTCAGGGCATATTTGTGGTGGAACAGCATCTCTTGATACTAATCCCATGACTAGAGCAAGCTATGTGGCTCGTTTTAGTGTCATATTAGGTTCCGTGAGTAAATGTTTCTATATGATGATTTCCTATAGTCTTATGGCAAACCTATCGAGCAAAGTAGTTTACAAGTAGTAGCCAAGCTGGCATGCGGCAGTTAGCTTACGTAAGATCATAACATAAGTCTTTCTGTCATCCATTGCAGGTTACCTCCTACAGAACAACATAAATTCTTCAGCAATTTTTTAAGGGCTTTGGGCTGTAGTGCTCATATAGTCTTGCAGTTTACTCTGTCAGTTGCTTCATGGAGGGCTTATCTGGAGAAATTAAATCCATGTTTGCAACATAAGTAGTTTCTCCTAGTGTTGTGAGGATGAGTTTTTGCTTCCTTAGATTGTTCCATACGCTCCACCCTTAAACCTAATGCCAACATTCACTTTAATACTAGCCCTAAAAGTAAGACTAACACTGACCCTAAAACAAGCAGAAATACAACCCCTAACCCTAATATTAACCCCAGCGTCAATAGTTCCACTTTATTGGCATCAGTAAAATTAAGCTAGTAAATAGATAATAATTTTAGGGTCAGCTGTAACAGCAATTCCAAATTAGTTACTAATCTGAAATACCGGAATTGCCACTTTTTCTGAACCAAAGTTTTCCTTCATGCACATGTCTACAATCATTGTCGCCAATGTTATGTCCCTGAAGCCGTGACAATTCTAGGAACAATGTTTTGGGTGGAACATAAGATACCACAGTCAACATTGAGGACACTAATAATTTTTGCCACTAAATCTTACTACTGAAAAAATAAATAAGTACAGTATATATAAATAAGATTCCAAAATGTGGTGTAATACCTTTTTGTTGTACTAACCTTACCTGATACTTAAATTAAATATTTTATTTGGTGGTTTTCGCCTGCATCTAGTAACTGCTTCAGCGACTCCAATTTTCACAAGTTATGGTGACCATTCAATAAATAGGGAATTCATCATATTTTCGGCAAAATGGATTCCCCGAAATGTGAGGAAAAGCAAAATATCTAAAGGTAAATAGACCCTTTAGATTCTAACTTCCATAATAACCCCTAAAATGCCATAAACCCAGTGAAATACAATAAAAATAATAAACAGTGTGGCATGTAGCCTATCCATTAACCCCTAAAATGCCATTAATCAAGGAAAAAATTTAATGTATACTGTGAGGGATTGAACCTACCAATTAACCCTTAATATACAACTAAACCAAAGTAAAAAGAAAGTAGTACACAATGTAATATATAGTCTGACCATTAACCCCTATGCTGCTAAGCCATTTCAAGCCTGTGAAAAGAAAATATTACAATTTTTATTTTACTTTTACACTAAATAATTAAACTAAATTTAATAGATGTACTGGGCAATGCTTATGTCACGAGAGCTGTACCATATTATTGAGAATATTGAAGTTTGGATATGTATCTCAGGCTTATTGCCTCTCACAGCCACGGCACGCACATTCCCTCACTGCTCCAGCATGTCTGTTTCCCTCTCACAGCCAAGCCTCACACATACCCTCAATGCCTCAGTGTGGGAGAAACTGTGATATTAATGCAGAACCTCAACCCACCTAAACTCTGTAATGGCACCAGATTGCAAGTAAAAGCACTCCACAGAAATGTGATTGAGGCTACGGTGCAAACCGGTTCTGGCCAGGGGGGATTGGTGTTCATACCACAAATTTATTTATTTGCAAAGTATTTTACCAGGAAGGGTACATTGAGCTTTCTCTCATTTTCAAGTATGTCCTGGGAATACCTCTTATACCTTCAGAATATCTGCTTCAAATTAAAAAGACTTCAGTTCACCCTAAAGGTTTGTTTAACGATGACCATCAACAAGTCTCCGGGACAGACTTTGAAGGTAGCACGGATTGACCTAAGAGAAGACTGCTTCTCACATGAGCAGTTTTACCTTGCCTGTTCCAAGTGAACTCATCTAATTATCTGCTGATTCAGGCACCTGAAAGAAGAACCACTAATGTAATTAACAAAGAGGAACTCAAATAGGTTTTTTTTCTATGTTATTGTTTTCCTGTCTCATTGTCTGTTTCTATTTACAACACAAAAAAATAGTGGACACATATGAATGAAACAGCTTTGTAGCCAATACGACCTGACTAACGTTACATAGTTATGTCTTTTTTCAGCCTATGTAATGCTATATGTCCATCGAGTTCAGCCTTTCCCACTAGTGATGAGCCGAACACCCCTGTGTTCGGTTCGTATTCGAACAGCCGAACGGCCGAAATATTCGAATACGAACGCGAACACAATGTTAATCAATGGGGGCCGAACACGCAAAATATGTTCACAGTTCTCCTAAATGTACCGGCGGCTGCCGGTACATTTAGGAGACCTGTGGCTGTGATCCCCGGCCTCCGTAACTCACCTGCCCTGCACCTGTCCCGGCCTCCTGTTCCCTGGTCCGTCAGCTCCTCCGGTCCGTCTGGCCGCGGCTCCTCTGCCCCACGTCTTCATGCTGAATGATCTGATTGGGCAAAGTCCTGCACCTGACCTGGACTTTGCCCGATCAGGGCTCATTATTGAATTAGAGCCCTGATTGGGCAAAGTCCAGGTCAGGCGCAGGACTTTGCACAATCAGATCATTCAGCATGAAGACGTGGGGCAGAGGAGCCATGGCCAGACAGACTGGAGGAGCTGACGGACCGGGGAACAGGAGGCCGGGACAGTTGCAGGACAGGTGAGTTACGGGGGCTGGGGGCCGCAGCCACAGGTCTCATAAATGTACCGGCAGCCGCCGGTACATTTAGGAGACCTGTGGTCGCATTTTTTATTATGGAATGTCCGCTGTCGAACAAACCGCGAACATCCCATAATGTTCGGCGTTCGCCGAACACCCGAACGACCGATGTTCGATTCGAACTCATGTTCGAATCGCACCAAACGCCCATCCCTATTTCCCACATCACCTACTGCTGTTGATCCAAAAGAAGGCAAAAAACCCAGTCTGAGGCACTCGTCAATATGCAACACACTGGGAAAAAAATCCTTCTTGACCCCCAGAATATTGGTCAGATTTTTCCTTTGAGCACGCAGCCTTTACCCAGAATTTAAATAGTATAACCCTTAATATTATGTTTTTACGGGGACATTTCCAGCTGTGAATAGGAGCAGACATGTTTCAGTGAAGCTCCGCTTGTTACTAACGACGATGGGGTTATTCTGGTCGAATCCCTCTACTATATACCCTTCCCTGAGATCCCTGAACGGCTGGCCATCGGGTTTGTGCATTTCGGGACCCGTTCTGCTCCCCCTCCGGAGCTGAGATGAAAGTATCTGCCCCTGTTTCTGGCTAAAGCATTTTACCGTCAGCCATTTTGTGGTCTACTGTCAGGCTTCTGACTGACTCTCGCCTCATCACCCCTGTAGCTCTGTGTGGGGATCCTTGCCTGGGTGGTTGGCTGGCGTGAGCTGCGGAGATGGAGAGCCCCCATCTCCTGGCTGTTATTAATGCTTCCATGCCGGAGGTGGCAGGGGATGCTACAGGGGGCGGCAACTAGATCCCCCTCCATCACCGGAGGACTGATGACTGTGATCACAGGCCTCGATGTTTGTCTGGTGCTGTTGTCGGGGGACGAGGCGGGTCCGCTCACAAGAGGAACCTGGTGGCAAATGATGGCCATTCTGCAGGGTTGTCGGGAACCAGAGGCTTCGAGTGAGAGTGTGCTGGGGGAATCCTTACCTACAGCCTGCGTGGTCAACCCTGTCGCTGCTGACACCGATGCTGTGTCGGGTGGTCTGGATGCTGTGCCGGGTGGTCCAGATGCTGAGCTGTGCATGGGCTCCCTCCTATCAGTAGTGGCCCTGGAGCTGTGCAATGGAGCCAGGAGGTCTGTCTGCATTAGCAGTGTTTGGGCAGTGGACGCCGGGATAGCTGCCCTTACTCTTCTTCCAAGGTCTGAGCTGGTAGTGCTAGCTGGAGCTATTTGACTGATCGCGGTGGGAAGGCAGCACCGATCTTGGTCCCATGGTGCTACTGGAGTTGCCTGGGGGCTGTTTGCCCGGCATATCCTTCACAAGGTGCCTGGACCCAGAGGTGACTTTCGCCCGGTTCTTTGGTTGGACATGGACTGAGATGACCTAATTTACTAAGCTCCTTTTTTCTTCCTCACTCTACCTGTATCGCTGTGACCCCCCCAGATGCCCCCTCCCTCTTTTCCCCCTCATTTTTTACTTGCCAGAAGTGACTCTGTTTTGCTTGATTTTTGTTTTTGAATTTATATCCCCTTTCTATTTTTTTATTGAGACTTAATGCGACTTTTCCTATTTTGTTAAAGTTTTTTCTTTTTCTTCCCCTCTAGCGACCTTTTATACTGACTACGCTGGACTCCACCCCCCCATTTTTATTTTGGCGTTTTGGGCTGTCTCGGGGCATGCCCTCGAGTGCCCTGGTCTCGTGGCAATTCCCCTCCATGGCCTCTCATAGTCCGTCGGACTTCTGGGTGAGAGCCAGGAGAGTCACATTTTTGACCCTAGCCTTGTTCTCCTCCCACTTTTTTTTTCTCTTTTCTCATTATTTTATTATATTCTTGCCTTTATTTCATGTTGACTTCTTACATTGTCTTGTGGATTTTCTTTTACGTTGATTCCTGTGCATTATTGTCATTTATTGTTCAGCTGACATATTTTCAAAATATAAATTATTAATATAAAAAATATATATATTATGTTTTTGCAGGAAGTCATCCAGCTGTTGTTTAGAAGTCTGTACAGACTCTGACTCAACCACCTCAACAGGCAGAGAATACCAATAAACATTACTTATTACTTTAAGACCTCTTCCTGCAAATTATATTTAGTACAGATTCAAAAAAAAAACACTCATGTTTTTTTAGAAACAGTTGTAACAAATCCCAAAATAAACGCAAGGAAAGCCCCGGGCAAAGTATTCAATAAATGGACACCTTAAGTGAGAGACAGAACAGCGCTAATATATCAAAAGAATGATTTAAGAAACTGTGAATTTTTTTGAAAGCGTTTCTATATTAAACAGGAAGCTGAAGTGGTTCAGCAAAACATTTTATTAAATAAATGCCAAAAAAATTAATTCATAAAGCTCCTCGCATTGGATTCATACCCACTCGTTTATTTTTCTAAGTAGATTTTCATCTATAATTTGTAGACAATTGGTAAAGTAGCTTACATCTTGATTATCTGTATTGCCCTTGGGTTTTATGCAGTTTCTTTATTCTATAGTTATTCCCAGAGAGCAGAGATTGAAGGCAATGTATGACACATCATCTTATATGATTCTAGCTCCGTACAATTGAAAGTGCTTTATGTCAGAAAATATAATCAAATTGAAGATATATAGAGTTTCAGATGAATTGAGATAGCTCAAGACGTAACAGTGTGGACCAGAATGAGCTGTTCTTTTTTTATTGCAAGAAAACCATTAAAATTGAAGTAAAAGAAGAAAAAAAAAGTCAAAAACTGTATAACATCTTTAAAAATTGCAGTGTTTATGTTGTATGAGTCAAATTCTCTAAGAAAATACGTAGGTAAAAAATAAATACTTATTATTATTTTTCTTGTATTTATTTATTTATTATTTCTTTTTTTACCATCCATACCACCATACAAATATAATATAGTCAGTAATTGGAGCTATAAACAGCAAAACTCAATTTGTATTTTACACAATCAGTATATTTTAAATCTGTTATATTAATGTGAACTTTACAGATATAATTTCATATAGAAATTATAGTGATATCTATTAATAAATTAATATTAAGATGCACTTAACATTGTGCTATTAAGTCTTATTCGGTTATAAAGTGTTCTGTGATGTGGTATGTGAAACCAAGCTGTTCAGATGGTTTCTAGAGCATAAGGTGTTTGGTTTGGGGCGGAAGAACTGGCGTAAACGGTTTAACTGTGAACCAGATGGGAAGGACAAATAAGCTATCAGCATTTTATATTTTCTGAGACCTAATAACATTTTTTTTCTGAAATAATGTACATCAAGTTGGAAAATACAGCAGTATATTTCAAAATCATCACCAATCAAAATGAACCTAAAATGTTAATACTTATCAATATATGTAATATGTGGAAATTAATTATATCAATAAATTATTCTAGAACTCATATTTTTTACAGCGAAGTGGAGCTTTTGCTACAGATATATTATGCAGCACAGATAATGTTTTCAACGGCTTTACCTTGACTCTTGTATAAATATTCCTCTTTTCACTTCCAAACACATGCATACACGATTTTGCATTGGCATACCATGAAAAACTAAATATTAGCATACTGTATATGTACATTGTTAAAGCAGGGTTAGTGTTTTAACCTGGAAAGAAACTAAATTCTCTGAGATATGTATCCTTGATGACTACTAATTTTTTTTGACAGATTTATTTTTTTAGGTGTGTGAGTGACTGAAGAGGTGCCACTTTGGATATTAGTCTGAAAGCAAAGAAATGTGAGATTATTATTTTGCTCGTCCACTAAGCCTATATTTACCATTTACAATTCCTCTTGTGTTTCCAATAAGGCCCCGTTCACATTGAGCGATTTATCGCACGTTTTTTGCAGTGATATCGCGCATATTTCCACGTGATATCGCTCTATGTAGCTTCTTCAATGCATTTCAATGGAGCTGTTCACATCTTGTCACTCAATGTCGCATGGAGCTCGTCGCTGTAGCGTGTCGCTGGTACATTACCCTTTTTTCGCGATTTGCATTGGTGGTGTTTTGCAATATCGCACATAACTGCGATATCGCGCAACATCTCATGACATTAACGCACAATATCACTCAATGTCGCGACTATGAAAATCGCGCAGAAAAACGGGGCCTATACACAGACCATAGAAGACCTGCCTTTTATCAAGTACTGTATATCAGAGTTTTATCTTTCCTACATGGGAATGTATCATTTATAGAAGGTGATACATCCTGATCTGCAAGGCTTCCTATCAGTCTATTACATGGTTGTTCTATGCCTATTTTGTAAATATTGAATTACAGCTATTGCAGTGGCCTTCACTCATTCCTGTTTGTGACCCCATTTGTAGATTACAATGAATGCACAATATATTTGTCGTCTTTTTCCTTTTCTATTAATTCTAGATTTTATTGATTACGTTTTATTGTCCAACACAATAGTGGTTATTTAAAGAACACCAAATTGGCCAAGAAATTGCACTGAACGGTGATATTCCCCGTACGATGCAATTTTGTGGCCATTCAGTTATTCAAAAATCTGGCAATTCGCCACATATTGGTGAATTGCCAGCGAAATACGGTGATCTTCACCAGCAGTGAATTCCCCGTAGAGAAGTAATGGTTAATTTATTCAGAGAACACCAACAGCACTGAAATGTCTGTGAAATGCCATGATTTCATTTGACAGGTTTAACCACTTCACTGCGGAGGACGCGCTGAGCGCGTCCACCTGCAGTATCGTTCCTTGCGGAGGACGCGCTGAGCGCGTCCTCCCTTTGGGGCCAGCGTTCGGCTGGGTTCCGGCCGATCGCTGGCCCCCCCAGTGCTGGCTGACATCCTCGATGTCAGCCCAGCACCCGGAACCGCCGCCGGAGTAATTAGGTGTCATCGCGGGGGCGCGATGACACCTAATTCAGGCGCCCCCCCGCATGTGCGGAGGAGGCGCCTGAAAGGGAGGGGGGAGGTCCTTCGGACCTCTCTCCCTCCCGATCGGCGGCGTGCAGGGGGTTAACTCAGGCACCGTTTGGAAGGGCACAGCCTGCCCTTCCAAATGGTACCTGGCATTAACCCCATGGGGGCCGGATCACGAATCGGCGCTGAAAAGTGCCGGTTCATGATCCTTTCCCGGAGCTGGCCGACATCTTGGATGTCGGCCAAGCTTCCGGGAATGCCCCCTGAGGACTGGCATCATCGTGCATAGCACGATGACGCCAGTCCTGGAGTTAACCCCTAACTGCCACCAATGGTGGAGATAGGGGGTTCCAATGAACCCCCTATCTCCCGATCCGTTGCAGTTAGGGGTTAATGTTTGGTATTGTTGGATCGACCAGAGCATGGCTGTTCCAACAATACCAAACATGAGTATGAAAAAAGTTTAAAAAAAAAAAAAAAAAATATTTTAAAAAAAATTATAAAAAAAAATCAAGTTTTTTTTCTTTTTTTGGTTCGTTAATGCAGCAATATTGTTCCCATTTCAATTATAATGTGAACAATAATACTGCACTAACGATTTTTGTATGCGGTGCGTTTGTTAAAAATCACGTAATTTTCCCCAAAAAAAAATGTAACGAGACCCCATCTCTAATTTTTTTAACAAGCGCACCCCATACAAAATATAACCGCAATTGCTCGCATGTTAAAATGTGAAAAAAAAAACACTTTACACGTTGTAAATTATTGAATTCATATTTTATTGCATTTTTTGTTATAATATACAGACAGGTCATGACGTATACTTATAATAATGACATATTATGAATCTGCCCAGTCTGACGGAAAGAACGATATATAATATGTCTGGGTCATATACTAAAATAAGCCTTCAAAACACGTTTAAACATGATGAGCAAAATCGGTAAAAATAACCTCAGCACAGAGGCGGGAAATGCCTCAGCAGCGAAAGGGTTAAACAAGCGAATCCCATAGGTATCAATGTTAAAAAAATTCCTCTTTTTTCTTAAAAAAAATTCAACCATTTATTCTTTTCATTTGCAGCAAAATGTCTCTTTATTTTGAAGCGCTCACACCCGGAGGAGCCGCTGAAATTGAACCTCGGGTCAGTCTCCCCGCACTAGGGAATAAATATACTCCAGCACCGTTGTGGATTTTATAAATTATATAGTTTACTAGAACAAATGGCATATAATGAATAACACGGTGTTCGTATATATATTTACAGTACTTCGTAATTTGAGAAACGCGCAGCGGAAAAGAAAATACAATGCTTCGTAATTCGAGAAACGCGCAGCGGAAAATAAAATACAATGCTTCGTAATTCGAGAGACGCGCAGCGGAAAAGAAAATACAATGCTTCGTAATTCGAGAAACGCGCAGCGGAAAAGAAATGAAGAAAATATATCTTTAATCCCCTTTCTTGAGGTTGGGGAGTGAGTCCCGCACAGGTTATGTCCCAGAATGTACGTGTGTGTGTGTGTGTTATGGTACCCAGGTACAATATTCAACTGGCCAGTGAATTGCTTTTGAGGTATCTTCGACTAGTCAAGTTGGGGCCCTGTGGGTTTTGGAAACAAACAGCAGCGTGCTTTATTTTCACAACGGCCTGGAAGGCCTCTCACCCATCCGCCAGATACTTGATGCTTCGCTCGACCCAGGACGTCTCTCCGCTCGATGTTGACTGGGGTTCTCCTGGCTACTGGATCCACTGTCTGGCTTTCTGTGGCTGCCGCAAGATATCCAGTTCACCGCCTGCTCTCCCTGTCCAATCGATCTGCGGTACTCCTCACTCGGGGTCTTCCGGCTTTCTCAATATCTGCGCGGGTAGTTCTGTGAATCACTGGGTCTTCTTCTGGTAAGGCTGAACAACCCGGTCTTTAGCTCTGTCAGGCTCCAGCTGCGCTCCGGCCTAGTCGCTGTCTCGTTCTGCTGCTCTGCGTCTTGCTCCTCTCACTCCCTGGCGCGCTCTGCCAGCTCTCTCCACGAGGCTCAGGATGTAAGTCTCTGTGTCCCACCCACTTCCTATGTCCGCTCCCAGAGCATGCTGGGAAATGTAGTCCCAATGTTCAATGTCTCTCATCGCGTTTGTCTCCCTCCGGTGGCCAAAAATAGGTACTGCCACGACAGGGAATTAAACCCAGCGCTACAATTTATTTAGAATTTTCTAGGATTTGTTTGGCAAAAGTTTTAATTCCGATTCTTTTTACATAGCAGATGCTGCCTGGCTGCTCGTGGGTCCACAGCAAGTGCAAAAATGGGGCCAGTCAACTATTTTTCATTTTGAAGCAGAGTAGCTGGCCCCAGCTCGAAGATACCATGGCCTACCAGGCTGTCACCCTTCAGGATGGTGACACCCAGTACAGTTTGCACCCCCCCAACCCTCCTAGTGATGTCACTGGCTCAATTGCATACTATGTCGGGTTTAACTGGTCTTTTCCTTGCTGTTGGATTACTCTCGGGCTGCTGGAACCCTGGGCGGTGCAATATATTTCCATATGTACTCCTCTGCTTAGGTATGTGTGTTTTTGTGCATGCATGTGTAGCGCTCACTCCCGGAGGAGCCGCTGAATTTAACCTCGGGTTAGTCTCACCGCACTAGGGAATAAATATACACCAGCACTGTTGTGGATTTTATAGATTATATACTATACTGATCCCAATAAAGTGGCATATATAATGTGAACACGGTATATGAGCGACAGGATTTTCGTAATGCGGGAAAAATACGCGGTGGCAAAAGAAAAGTTTAACCCCTTCGTTTCGGGAGTGTAAGTCTCGTAAAAGTAGTGTCCCAAAAAGGTGTGTGTGTGTTATCTCAGGTACCCGGGTACTATATTCAACTGGCCAGTGAATGGATTTAGCAAATCTTCGACTAGTCACGTTGGGGCCCTGTAGATTTAAACAATACTGCAGCGTGCTTTGTTTAAATTTTGACTGTGGCCTGGAAGGCCTCTCACCCATCCGCTAGGCAATCTGTTCCGCTGTCCGATCAAAGATCTCTCTCCGCTTGGTTATACTGGAACTCTGTGCCACCGGATCCGCTTCTCCTGCTTGTCCGATTTCGGTAACGAGAACTATGGCCTACCGCCTGCACTCCCAGTGGATCATTGCGGTCTCCTTACTCGGGGTCCAAACTGGAACGGTGTGTGTCTGCGCAAAACCTCTCAGCGATGTGTGGATAGATCTCCGCCAGCACTGTCTCTGATTCTCAGCACCCGCAAGGCAGCTCCTGCTCTCCGGCCTGGTCTTAATCTCTGGCAGTCTCACGTGTGTCTTCCACCTTTCGTCGCTCGGCTCCCACTGGCTCTCCTTCGGACGAGGCTGCTGATGTCCTTCGCTCTCTCTCACCCACTTCCTGTCCCCGCCACAAAGCATGATGGAAAACGTAGTCCCGTTGTGTCCAGTATACTCTACATTGCGCTTGTCTCACTCTAGTGGCCAAACCCGAGCAATACATCAACAGAGGTTTTAAACAGCGCTACACTTGCAAAATAAGGAAATATAATTTGCCAGAAGTAACATGTTTAATTTCACAAAACATACAATTTTTGAATTTACATGAATGTCTAATAATTAAAAAATATAAACAAGCCTTGATCTGCATTTTCTTTATAAATCTATATATTCTTAGGAGTATTCATTTAAATAATATATTCAAGGAAAACAAATATGTTTCTATTTATGGTTTTGCAGAATGATAAATGATTTGCCAGGCCGCGTCGACATACAAGAATTACAATTATATAATCTTGGTCTTTGGTTTAGATTTGTACATTTTTATGTAATGCTTCTACACATTACAGGATTGTTGGATGATTATCACAGTAGCATCTGCACTGTCAACTGAGTCAGAGTGTATAACCAGATTTCTTTGCAAAGAACAAAAAAAAAAGCTTCCAATTCCATAAATATACTAATTGGCAGGCATTTTTAAAAAAAAATATTTTCATTTGTTCTGAATTATGCAGATAAGATCTAAATTCAAGTCCTGACAGCTAGCTTGGCCAGTTTTGTTTGCTGCCCTATGGAGCTCCTTAAAGAAGCAGAAGGGGACTGCCAGACATTTGGAGACAGTGAATTGCAGCACCTCCCTTAGATTCCCTATCAGATTTCTGGACAGTGTCCAAAACAAGTGACCAGTTTTCTGCTTTGCTTAGCAACAGTAGGGGAAAATAACAAAAGCAATGGCTGTACTAATAATTAGAAGGGCATAACACATGTCATCAATTATTGAAGAAAAAAAATAAATGGGCAAACAAAACTGGCCAAGTTATCAGTCAGAACTTGAATTTAGATCTTATCTGCATCATACATTAGGTGCCTGCCTTAACACCCTTAATGACAGAGAATGTCTTACACTAAAGTTTTGTATTCCTAGACAGAGTTATTAAGGATAAGATTTGTGTTTAAGTATATATTTTTAATAAATTTTAAATCTAAAATCACTTTTTTCCACTTTTGGATTTTCCAGTCTGGCGTCCCACCAACTTCAATTGTCACCAGTCACCACTGTAACTGTTACCTAAATGATAGTGGAATAAAAACAGTGATGTATAATTATTTTCACTTAATTTTGACACAAGTTCAAATTAAAAGTACGGGCACACATAGTGCGCTCGTCTGACGCCAGCCTAAACTACGTGCATTGCATACGGAAACTCAAATTGCACATCACTACATACTTGTGTAGTGCTTGCGCAAGAGCATTAGATTTCTGACTGTGGTGAAACCGTACCTACACAATTCGTGGAGGGCATAAAATCAAAATCTTAAAGTCTCTAGGTACTAGGCTTGTGCACCGATTTTTTTTTTTCGGTTCGATTCGGTTCGATTTTTCGGATTTTTAAACTTTTCGATTCGGCTCGTTTCGACCGGTTTCAATTCGATTCGGTTCGGCCCGTTTTTCGGGTACATTTTTTTTTCGGAATTTCGACCATTTTTCGTATTTTCGTGTCACTGTGCTCGTTTTTTGTATCGACTTTTCGTAATTTCGGAAATTTTCGTTTTTCGGAATTGCACATTTTTCGGGATATCGACCATTTTTCGTATTTTTCGTGTCATTTTGCCCGTTTTTTGTATCGACTTTTCGTTTTTTCGAAAAATTTTCGTTTTTCATAAAATTTTCGTTTTTACTAAATTTTCGTTTTTTGGAAAATTTTCGTTTTTCGGAAAATTTTCGTTTTTCGGAACATCTGTTCTCCTCGTTTGACACATTTCAAGCCCATTCGAAAAATCCGAAAATATTTCGTTTCGGCTCGGAAAACATTTCGGATCTGAACTTTTCGGATGTAAAATTTTTCGGAAATTCGGCCGCATCCGAAAACACGAATCGGGAAATTTCGTGAAAATTCCGAAATTCCGAAACCCGAAACGCACATCCCTACTAGGTACTTAACTACTGGCATGCTGTGCACAAAGCTGGGACTATGCAGGGAAAATCGGGACACACACATGGCAACTGTGAATGGGTAAAAGAATAGAAGAAAATTTTCCCTACATTTTACAGAGGTCATTTTATATAACTCAGATTTTGTAATGGAATACAGTACTTTGGGGTCAATTTGTGCAATTAAGAAATACCAAATGTCAACTGGTCCCTTTTTTAAATGCAATACAAGCTGAATTAATTACTATTACAGGCACAAAAACAGCCAGACAAGGGGCTTTTTTTTTAGGCTGTTTTCTTTAAAAAAAATTAAGAAAAACAGGCACATACTGGAAGCTGCAATAAAACAATAATTCACCTGGACTCAAGGACTCACACCATGATTGAAGTGTCTGCAGCCGATTGTCTGTTCAGAGCCCACTCACTCTGGATGTCAGTGGGCTCTGAAGCATAGCGATGCAGGGAGGTCTGGAGGGAAAAAAACACTTTCCGCCCGGTGAGTGCCATAAAAACAGGCTCTCTGTGATGATTTAATGCTAGGGCAAGGGCTATTTGAAGCAGTCAGGGCACATGTACTCACCTCCCGCTACTTTTACTCAGTTGGCTGGCTGCCGGATGCTCAGTGGTGACGTCACACGTTCTGACTCACACTCAGAGCGCCCGGCAATGTTTGAAAGCAGGTATGCGACCTGAATCCGAGAGAAGAGTGTAATCCCCCACAGCCAAACACACCTGAGCCAGCAGGGAATTGGCAGCACACCAAAGGGGCCCAGTGGCTGCTGGGGATGGGAACTCTTGGCAGAAGCTTGTCTAAATGGCTCTGTGTTTTGCAGGGCCCCAGGGCCCCCCAGAGCCGCCGGGCCCCTTACAAGTGTATTGCCTGTACCCCCTGATGGCAGCCCTGTCTAGGGCTACACCCAGCTCAATTCCTTCATTCGCTCTGTGCATCCTTCTCCTCTCCCACTCTTATTCTCCTTCACCTACCAGCTTCCTCTGTAATGTTTTCCCTATATTACTACTCTCTTCATTCTCTTGCATCTTTCTGAAATTTGTCCTATCCTTCTATATACCTATACCCCATCACAATCTCATTATTTCTCCCTCACTGCATCCTTCACCCCATCTCTCAACTCAAGTAATGGCTTCACTTCTCAATCCTTCTTCTTACCCACTCAGGTCACAGTCATCAGCACGCTCACTGAACTCGCACTCTCACTACCTGTTTCTTATTCTCCTTCTACTCCTGCTTGCCGGTGATGTCTCTCCAAACCCTGACCCTATCTTTACTTCTCACTCTGCTACTAGGAATCCTGATAATCTTATCCATGTTTCCTCCCTTCCCTGCCCTGCTCTCCTGATACACTGTGCCCTCTGGAATGCCCGCTCTGCCTGCGGCCTCACCAGATCTTCCCTCATGACCTTTCTATCTCTTGTTCCCTCCATCTCCTAGCTGTCACAGAAACCTGTCTCTCACCTTCCGACACTGCTACCCCAGCCTCCCTATCCTGCAGCTGTCTCCAACTGCCCCACTCACCTAGTTCTGGGGACTGTAAGGGTGGGACTTTTACTCTCTCCAACCTGCACTTTCCATCCTATTTCTCCTTTACCCATCCTCCTATTCTCCTCCTTCGAAGTCCATGCTGTCTGCCTCTTCTGACCCACACCCCTACATGTTGCTGTAATCTACTGCCCCCCTGGTAAACCTGGACCCTTTATGGAACATTTCTCAGCTTGGCTCCCTCACTTTCTCTCATCTGACATTCCATCGCTCATCCTTGGAGACTTTAACATTCCCACTGACTCTCCCTCCAACCCCCTCACCTCAAAATTGCTCTGTATCACCTCCTACTTGGGCCTTTCACAGTGGTCCAACTCTCCTATCCACCTATCTGGCAACACCCTGGATGTTATTTTCTCCAGCCTCTGTACTATTTCTAACTTTTCCAACATACCTCTCCCCCTTTCCGATCACCACCTCCTCTTTTGCGATCTTCTCCTACTGCCAATCCAGATTCCTCCTTCTACCCCCACTTCTCTTCTACCTCAAAGGCACCTTGGTGCCCTGAATCCTAAACTACTCTTCACTGCTATCCATCCTTTTCTCCTTCCAGTCTCAATATTTAACTGCACTGACAAAGCCACTGATACCTATAACTCTACCCTCTCCACATCACTTGATGAACTCACTCCTACCTCTCTCCATCCTACACGCAGGACTAGCTGCCAACCGGCGGTGTTCTAGGGCAGCTGAACGTGGTTGGAGGAAGTCTCGCACATTGGCTGACTTCCTGCACTACAAATTCATGCTCCGTTCCTACAGTCTCGCTCTATCCATTGCTAAACAATCTTAATTCTCGTCCCTTATCTCCACCTTTTCTTAGTATTCTAGACATCTGTTTCATGCTTTCAATCTTCTGATGTGCCCCACTTCCACTCAACCTTACACGGACCTCACAGCTGTCAGCTTTGCTGACTACTTCACCGATAAGTTTACTAAACTTAGACTAGAAATAACTTCACTTCCCTACTCCATTAAGCACCTAACTTCATTCACTCCGTCAGTCCCTGCCCACTCTTTTATGTCTTCCTTTTCTCCGGTCTTGGAGGATGTCTCAGCAGTTCTCAGGTCCTCCTGCCTGACCCCCTGTCCGCTTGACCCGATCCCCTCGCATCTAATTCAGTCTGTCCTACCAATCATTATCCCTGCTTTGAATCATACTTTCAACCACTCCCTCTCCTCTGGAGTCTTCCGCTATGCATTCAAACATACTCTGATCTCCCCCATTTTAAACAAGTCGTCTCTTGATCCCGTCTCCCTTTCGAACTACCGTCCCATCTCTCTGCTCCGCTTTGCCCCCAAAATCTTAGAGAGTCTAGTTTATAATTAGCTCACCGGTTTCCTCGCTGCTAACTCTCTACTTGATATGCATCAAACCAGCTTTGCTCCCGGCACTGCACTGTAACTGCTCAGACTATTGACTAAGTTGCTGCTAAAACCAAAGGTCACCTCTCCCTGCTTATTCTTTTTGACCTTTCTGCTGCATTTGACACTGTTGACCACCCTCTCCTGCTCCTCATGCTGCATCAACTTGGCCTCAGTGGCACCGCTCTCTCCTTGTTCTCTTCCTATCTCTCTCTTCACTCCTTCTAAAGCAAGGTCACGAGCATTCCCTCAATGGAGTACATAGGACTCCATGGAGGTTTCTCCTGCCGCGTCACATGACTGGCAGGGTCTCGCCTCTTGTGAGATCCTGCAGGTCCGTGGAGTGATCTCAGTACAAGACTGGAGACTGTTTTTTCCCCAGTTTCACTCTACTCCTGTGGCAAGAAGCGGTGGATTAGCAGCAGCGTGGCATAATTATCATTAGGACTATGTGATCCTAATGATATTTACTGAATGCTTACTTTTTGTGTTCCTGATGTTAAGCATCGAGTGCAAGGTATAGAAAGCCCGCGCAAAAATGCGCTAAAACAGATGTGGGAACGAGTTTCTTAACCCGTTAGCATGCTGCAAAGATCACCTTGCGATCACTGTCACCTCAATTAGCCTAGCGCTAACGCTCATTTATGTGAGCACTAGCGTTAAGGAGGTGATAGGGCCCCTAGTTGGCAGAGCTTGAGATCCCTGGTAGCGAGATTCAAATTTGGAAGATGAGGAGGTTTAAATGTGAACAGTTAGGGAATAAGTAATGATGTGAGAAGCGGTTAATAAAATACATTGCAAGAATGAACATGACAGCAATGTTGTGGATCATCCTTGATAGAAGGAGAGGGTAATTAGAGCAATGAGCAATGTTATAAGAAACAGACTGAAGGAATATTTTGGTTGCTAGCTTATATGTTTCTGTCCCTCAAAGGTACTCACTGACGGTTTTCACAGTATGTCCCTGTAGAATATGATTAATGGAAATTGTTAGTGGTTAAACCCTGACAGTGTGATCTGTCTGTTGTCTCAGCGATTGATGGATAGAAAGTGTTACAAAATAATGATTTGTTCTATCTGTCCCTGCAGCATTTGATGGATAGCTCAATAGAAGCCAATACACAATGACACTATACTCAGATGAAAGGAAGACAGCATGGGTCTCTGATATGTTACTGTTTCTGTTCTTGTGGGCACTCTGTGAGTACTTGCCAGCACAAGAGGAGAATACTGTATATTGGAAGCAAAAGTATTTTATGGAGGAAGGCATACACTATAACAGAAAGGTGGATATATTTAAGGTGTAAAATTAGATTGAGAGAACAGTTATATTCAAGAAATGAAAAGGGTATAGTTGAAGGAGAGTCTTTTTCATGAATGAATAGGTAATTTAAAAAAAAGGTAGAATTACAGTAGGAATTTTTAGAATTAAGTGGGAAATAATCTACAGCAGAAAGTAGAAAAGCTAAATATGCCTGTGATGGAAATGGACATATAGATCCAGAAACAAAAACAAAGCCATTGTAGTAGAAGCAAATGTGGGTATTTAAAAAAAACCTAGACAAGTTATTTATTTATTTGCAAAGTATTTTACCAAGAAAAATACATTGAGATTTCAAGTATGTCCTGGGTTCAAGAACATTGAAATTTTACAGTCGTTACAGAAATACAAAGTAATAAATGCAAGATATTAAAAACAAAACACAAATATACAGATTAACAGAAAATAAATATGTAGGAAATAGTCATTATGTTACATGTTTACAGGTGCTTTTCTGTATTGAGGTATGTTAATAGGGAGCTCTTGAGTGACTTAAGACTGGGGGGAAGATTTGATGGTATCTGGGAGGTTATTTCATAACTACGGTGCTCTAGTAGGAAAATGAGGATCGAGCCACTTTCTTTTTGTATTGTGGTATTGCAAGTAAGGTGCTGGTCCTGGATCGGAGGTTATAGAATGAGGGGAACTGCTAGGGGAAGCAGCCTATTCAGGTAGGGTGGTAGCTTCCCAGAAAATATCTTAAACACCAGGGGCCAAATTACGATCCTAACATTAAAACGCAGGCGCAAGGGAAGAAAAACTGCACCCGCAGTTTTCCCCCTTGCGCCCACGTTTTAACGCTGGACTACAATGCAGGCGTTATAAATGCTGCCTGTATTGTTACCGTGCAGTAAAACCCGGGATGCTCATGGCAGTGCTGAGCGCAGCCGCAAGCATCCACTCGATGGAGTCCATAGTTGGAAGGATGGAGTCCATAGGACTCCATTGTGTTTCCCCTGCCGGTCACATGACCAGCCGTGTCTTGCCTCGCGAAATCTGGCCGGACGAGGTAGTGATACGCAGGGAGAGACTGGGGGGACTTTTTCCCCCTGTCTTTCCCTGCTCCCGCCGGACGGAGGAGGTGGTCGAGCCACGGTCGGAGCCGCAGGACAGGAGGTGAGTATAGGATTCATTTTTTTTATTTTTTGACTGGTGTTCACGGATTCTGCAGAAGCGGAATCCGTTAACACCAAGGCCTGGCTCTGGTTAACTTTCTGCTAACCAGAGCCGGACGTTAATCAGCGTTAGTAGATTGTAATACTAATTTAGCCACAGTATTTAGCAGCATTATATTCTTTTCCCATATGTTTAAGATTTTACATAACAATAGTTGTGACTACTACTTCAGGTACTGGGTCAGTGTACAGAGCCGTAAAATACAGCTACTAAGATTGCACTGAGAATGTAGTTTGTGCAGGAACATACTCAGGGTTATTCAGAGAGCGGTGAAAAGCAGGAGAATGACCGGAGAATGGAAAATTCTAGGTCAAAATAGCCGATTTGGAAAGTGAGATAAATGGGAGAATTTTTCTGGTTTGGCTATTTTGACCTAGAATTTTCCATTCTCCAGTCATTCTCCTGCTTTTCACCGCTCTCTGAATAACCCTGACTAATATTTGAATTCTAATAACAAGTGTACATGTGCCTAAGGCAGCATTAATATGAAACAATATTATTGATGTGGTATGTATTATTTAACGGTTATGAGAAAGCTTGGTTTAATAATAAAATATGAATTGTGGGTAATTAACTGTTTAAACAGATGAGCGCATAAGTTAATATATTCAAAAGATCTTTCTCTCTTCTTTTTACCATGAACATTATTAAATATCTCATATCAAATTAGATGTTAGATTATTCTTTGCCAGGTCCTAATAGTTGATAACACATTCTACATATTGTGCTGCATGAAAAGTAGATGAGTAATATTATTATTGATGTACTGATCTAAGTATGGATTCACCAGGTACAAAATTTATAACCGTTCTGACTGGATGCACTCCATAATCCCCCACTTTACATTTCATGCACCATCTTCCCATTCAGCCCACATGCTCCCCACTACCTCACATACTTTGCTATTCATGCTCACCTAGTGTGTCAACCCTCTCCTCTTAGATTGTAAGCTCTCAAGCAGGGCCCTCTCTGTTACTGTTCTGTGTGTGTGTGTTGTGCGTGACGTGTATGTATATTTGTTGTTCTGTTTCTCCCATAAGCGCTACAGAACCTGTTGGCACTTTAAAAAAACTTGTAACTGTAACTTTTGACAGGGTTAATTGGGAATATATGGAACGAGTTTGTCAGGATGGGTTTTCAAGGTCCTTTTATGTCTGCTTTAAATGCCCTATATGATAATTCCAAGGTGGCTATTTGAATTTGTAGCTACCAGTCCGAACGTATTTCCATAAGGAACCACACCAAACAGGGATACCCCTTGCATATAGGGAGTAACAACAACTGGGGTTGAGTGATCTCCGACTTGAGGACCAGACATGAACCTGTTACAGTGTTCATCCATTATCTGTAATCGAGCAGATCCGCAGCAGCTTTCCCTCATTCACAACTGTCAGCCAGAACTTGAGGGAGCGCAGTATAACTCTACGTATCTCTCCCCAAACCCCGGACCAGAATTAGTGCAGTAATGATATGAAAAGTAGGAGATGTGTCTGCAAAATAAATCACTTTTTGTCCTCCACCACAACCCTTGTAAGCACTGGTTTACCCTACGGGTCCAAGCATCCACTGCAACTGGTCATGCCTAGCTCCTAGCTGATGAGGGTCCAACAAACCTGGAACAGCACTGTCCTAGGAGTGGCTTTGACCAGTTGCATATACCTTAGCTCTTCTAGAAAGTCATTCAGGGTTATCCAAAGAGATCCGAATTGCTTGAGAAAGGTAACCGAACGCTGAAAATCAGCGTTCGGTTACCTTTCCTGACCATTCGGCTATCCAGAGAGCAGGCAATTCGCCAAATCCTGGCGAATTGCCTGAACATACGGTGCCTGTTCGGTGCCTGTTCGAGGGCAGTGAAATCCCCATGAAAAGCACTGCTTCGGCTATTCAGAGAACACAAACCAGCAGTGAAAGGTTCCCCTAATGCCCTGCCATTCGGTGGTTTAATTCGGCAGGTTTATTCAGGAGAATCCCATAGGCTTCAATGTTAAAAATATTCCCGTTTTAATTCAATATCTAATAAACTGTTCATTATAAAATTCTGCAGCAAAAAGTCTCTTTATTTATAGATTTTTTAGGATATTTTAAGCATTTTTCAGAATTTTTTTCTTTTTTTTTAAAAGTCCGATTTTTTTTTTGATTTTTTTTCAGTTTACTTATTTTTTTTGTAACAGCCCTCTTTATTATCATTCCCTGGACCTCCTGTGAAAATTTCAGACATTTCCGCTCAGTAGTTTCTTTGCAAACAGCGTTTCATTTTCCCAGATTCATACAAATGGTTTTGCTAATTTATTCACTGCCTCCTCTACGTCACAGCTGCTTCGGCTCTGTGTGATTCGGCTCCTGTTCGGGTTTTTCGAAGGTTAATCCAGATGTTTTTGCTTGTTTTCAGCGTGCATTCGGTTAGTTTTCGTCGGGTTTGCAGTGACCTTTCCCTGCAATTCGGGGACCCTGTGGTGTTTGCTGAATACACCGCAGGGTCACCGAAATGCAATCGGCAAAAGGAACCGAATTGAAGAGAACGAAAAGTCACCGAACGTGCGGTGGCTTTTCGAATCTCTTTGGATAACCCTGATAGTATGGCATAGCATTGATTTTAGGGTTCTGTGTAATAACAGATCCAGGATGCATAAAAGTGAGACAGATGTCATTTGCATATCCTACCCAGAATTCCTTGCTGCATATGGGGAATGTGGCACAGAAGCTCTGGGATGCAATTCATCAAATTGCTGTGATGTGCAAGTGGCTTCTGCAATAATAAACAAAACTAATTATAGCGTGGAGGCTTTTTATCTCGCTTTTTGTCCTCCACCACAATATACTGGTGTGTAACAATTTACTGCTCCACGGGATATGGAATAGGCTGCCCACTGGCCACCTCCTCGGATCTGGCTTTCACCCAGTACCTAAGACTAGGGTCAAACGAAAGCATTTTTACACGCGAACGTAAAAAAGTGCGTCCGAACGAATTGACGTATTTTTTCACGGAGTGCGCGAAAACGGTCATACGATGCGCATTTTTCGTGCGTGATTTTTTCAGATCGTCAATAAAACTCTTTTTGCGTCTGGACGTTATGTAGGCTGGACATTAGCAGTGTCTGACGTCTCCTAATCACGCACACATGCCGCTATGCCGCAGCTGCGCACTCTGTACGTCCGTACTAGCGGTTCGGCGTTCTCGAAAAAATGCGTTCGTTTTCCACTTGGTTGCGCGGCCGGACTTTCGTGCGACCGTACTTCGTATATTGGCCGTCATTGCCCGTCATCTGCTGCTAGTGCGGCCGTAATTATGTGCGCCAGAACGCACGTTAAAAGTGCGCTGGTCTGACCCAAGCCTTAGCTGGAAACTCCAAGATGTTTTCCAGGAACTGGTCATTCAATAAGAAACAGCCAACCTCCACGGGTTTCTCCCATCAAATAATGGGTGACTGGGACATTCCAAATATACTTTTAAATATTGAAATAAGATTAAAAATATACACAAATAACATCCAACGCGTTTTGTCTTAATTAAAAGACTTCAGCAGTGATGGTGTGACCAATGTCCAGAATCTGTAATTGCACCTTCTGGACAACCCTGCATTCCACAAGGAGCACAAACCCAGCGCCAACTCGAGGAGGTCACCTCATGTTCGTATATTATTTTTTCACAAACCATATTTCAGTATATCTGTTATATTTATAGATTTTTTTATACATTTTTCACACTTTTTAAAATATTTATTTCCCATTTTTGTATTTTATATTTTATTTTCTTTACTTTTTTCACTATTTTTATTTTTCATTTTATATTTTTGATTTTTACTATTATTTAATATTTTCTTTATTTTTTCTGATTTTACATACATGTGTCCACTCTTTTCATTCCAGGTCTATTTAGGGTACACCTTGCCGCTGCTTATTATTATACAGTATATATTTTTTCCTCCTTCGTTTTTAGTTCATAGTTTTTGGTGATGGGGATTGAATTTTTATGTACAATTGCTGATGTTGGGACTTTGTGCAGTTCTATTTTTGAGGATACTGGAGACATGTATGGATATCAACCATTTGTGGACGATATTTTCCCCTTATGGAGCCAGAAGCTTCAGTACCAGTTCTGTTGGATATACAGTCAGGTCCAGAAATATTGGGACATTGACACAATTCTAACATCTTTGGCTCTATACACCACCACAATGGAGTTGGAGTGAAACAAACACAATGTGCTTTAACTGCAGACTGTCAGCTTTAATTTGAGGGTATGTACATCCAACTCAGGTGAACGGTGTAGGACTTACAGCAGTTTGCAGATGTGCCTCCCACTTGTTAAGGGACCAAAAGTAATGGGACAGAATAATAATCATAAATCAAACTTTCCCTTCTTAATACTTGGTTGCAAATCCTTTGCAGTCAATCACAGCCTGAAGTCTGGAACGCATAGACATCACCAGACGCTGGGTTTCATCCCTGGTGATGCTCTGCCAGGCCTCTACTGCAACTGTCTTCAGTTCCTGCTTGTTCTTGGGGCATTTTACCTTCAGTTTTGTCTTCAGCAAATGAAATGCATGCTCAATGTGATTCAGGTCAGGTGATTGACTTAGCCATTGCATAACATTCCACTTCTGTCCCTTCAAAAACTCTTTGGTTGCTTTTGCAGTATGCTTTG
This sequence comes from Leptobrachium leishanense, assembly GCA_009667805.1. NCBI lineage: Eukaryota > Metazoa > Chordata > Amphibia > Anura > Megophryidae > Leptobrachium > Leptobrachium leishanense. The sequence continues at coordinate 185,171,868 of CM019066.1, forward strand.
GGTCATTGTCCATCTGCACTGTGAAGCGCCGTCCAATGAGTTCTGCAGCATTTGGCTGAATGTGCACTTCAGAATTCATCCTGCTGCTTTTGTCAGCAGTCACATCATCAATAAATACCAGAGAACCAGTTCCATTGGCAGCCATACATGCCCACGCCATGACACTACCACCACCATGCTTCACTGATTAGGTGGTATGCTTAGGATTACTGGCCCCCTGCCAACTTCTAATAATAAGCATACATATTACTAACTCATTCACAGGAATGTACAATATACAATGTAACATAAATTACAATTCCCTCATTTGCTCCCTGCATAATGAACTTCATAATTAGTCCAAACATAACATTTTATGGCTAGACCAAATAGCTGCCGTGACAATAACCCTTCTCCCCAAACTTTTATATTTATTTTGCTCTATACTCATGGGGATCCATAAAACAGATCTTATACACAAACAGCAGGCCATTACACATTTCATCTGGGGTCCACAGAAATCACACTTGAGTAGGAAGATACTCTACCTTCATAGAACTGAAGGAGGGTTGGGTGCCCCTGACTTTTACAAATATTATTTGGCTGGCTAACTTTCTCATACCACAATGTGGCACAACGCCCTTGACCAGAACCAATGGGGTCTCTTAGAGGAACCTCTGCTTGGTTTAAACATATGCTTAAAACTTGCAGAGGCATGTCATGTACTTGATTAACCCAATTTTCCAGCATGAACAAGGAATCTGGGATAGATATACCAGACTTCATCAATTACGGCACATACAAACTATGCTTACACCCCTAGTGGTTCCACTCTCACATGGGCAACCCTTTTCCTAAAGAATGGTCCAATAAGGCATTCTTTTGCATTGTAGATGTTACAGAAGAAGAGGATATTCTTCTGTTTAACACCTTAGCAAAAAAGACAAAATCTGAAAGTATGTTAACCAAGGCATGTTCTGTCTTTTGTCGAAGAATACTGTATTCTTTGACAAAAGGCCAAAACATGCCTTGGTTAACATATTTTCAGATCCTCTCACAGGTTCGGGCTACAGCATGTTTCAACCCCCAACTGTATCTAGATTTATGCATACATATCATTCTCAGCTCTCTAGTTTCTTTGTTTATAAATCAGTGATGAGATATTTAAGGTGAATAACATTTACGTAAATTTTATTGCACAGCTGAATCAAATTGAGTGAGTTAACTCTTGACATTGTGTGCATTGTCTTGTCAAGTCATGCTTTCACTACTTGAGGAATATTTTCTTCACTCCATGATAGCTCACAGAGAATGGTCTTTTTTGCATTGTTGTGGGTATTAATAGTGAAAATGTTCTAGCATTTGGGGCAATCATAGTGAGGGTTCTATAGGCTATAGGGCATTAGGGATGAGCCGAACACCCCCGTGTTCAGTTCGTATTCGAACTCGAAATATTTCAAGAGTTCGAGTTCGAACTTGAACACGAACCGAACTCAAAGGGACTCGAAAGTTTGAATTTTAGAGTGCCCTCCAAGAGGGCATATATGCAAGATATTTGCCATAAAAGGTGTTGGGGGTCCGGGTAGTGCCCTGGGGGACAGGAAACAAGGACCAAAAGTAAAAAAAAAAACTTTTTAAAGGAACAGTGAGTTTTCCATGAAATAAGGGTTAAAAATAAAAACGAAAAATTCCTTCAAATATCATGCCTAGGAGGTCCCCATAACCTGCCCGTGAAGTGGCGGATTTGTAGGATGGTATAGAAACATTTAAAAACAAAAAAAGTGACATTTCAAATGACGGTAAACGGTTTTTCTTTAATCTATCCATAAACAACTGCTTGGGGCGGCAGCCTGTATGAAAAGACATTTTAGGACATGCAGAACAAGTTTAGTGATTTTTGGGCTAAATTATGGTGAAATTTATACAGGCTTTGGATGAAAGTAACAATAGGTGCTTTAAAATTGGGCCTTTAGTGTTGGCAACAATGCCGTCACTAGGCTTGTGCACCGATTTTTTTTTTCGGTTTGATTCGATTTGTTCGGATGTTTAAAATTTTCGATTCGGTTCGTTTCGACCAATTTCTGTTTCGATTCGGTTCGGCTCGTTTTTCGTGTACATTTTTTTTTTCGGAATATCGACCATTTTTCGTGTTTTCGGGTCACTTTGCTCGTTTTTTGTATCGACTTTTCGGAAATTTCGGAAATTTTCGTTTTTTCGGAACGTCTGTTCTCCTCGTTTCAAAGTGTCTACGATAATTCTGGCGATTCTATCGTGTTTATTTTTATTAAATAAAGATCCTTTTTTTCTTATGAATAATTGAATATACATTTCACAACTTTATTTAATCATATTAAAATGGTATGAAAGCCAAGGAACAAAAAAAATGAACAAAACGATTTAAAAAACGCTAAACTGACCCGAATGCCACAAGAAACAAGTGATACGCATTTACAAATACAAAATTTACAGAATCAGCGATATAACCGATAATAGTTAAATATACGATTTCCAGAATTACCGAAATGGAACCGAAATCATGAATAGAGCAAAAATTAATTTCGATTTGACACATTTCAAGTCCATTCGAAAAATCCGAAAATTTTTCGTTTTGGCTCGGAAAATTTTTCGGATCTATCGGTTTTCGGGTCCGATCCGATTCGGAAATTCGGCAGAATCCGAAGACACGAATCGGGAAATTTCGTGAAAATTCCGAAATTCCAAAAACCGAAACGCACATCCCTAGCCGTCACACCGTAACCCCTCTGTGGTATTGTGGAAGAGTGCAGGGTTGGACCCTGTGGTCCAATATTAAAATGATATAAATCTGGTAATATAGGCGTCAGTGGCAGTGCACCCAAACATTGTGCCTTTGGTGGCAGCAAGTGCCTTCACACTGTAACCCCTTTGTGGTATTGTGGAAGAGTGCATTGGTGGAGGTTTTGTGAATGCAGAAGAGATCCCCGATCTATTCCGTTACGTCAGCATCAGGGGATTGATAGCTGCTGATTCAGGACTGATTCATTTTTATAAATGTCAGCCGGTCTACAGAGTCGGTGGACAGAGACGCACTCTTTTGTCTGTGACAAAACCTCCAGCGGCACTGAACGTCCTTTCAGAAAGCACGCTGGATGAAGGGCAACCTAGTAGCTGCATAGCATATTGGCTAAGTTCTGGCCAGTGATCCAATCTCAACACCCAGTAAGCCAGTGGATCATCTGCTGGAAAGGTATCCAGGTCTGCCCTTGCCCCTAGGTAGTCCTGCACCATATGGTGAAGACGCTAGCAATGGGTGCCTACATTTGACGTCCCTGGGCGTCGTGGACTAAAAAAATTGGAAAAGGCATCAGTCAAGCGGCCCCTTTCACCGCTCTTCCTCTGATCATCTGCAGCTTCAGAGGCACCTGTGTCATCACTTGGTAACCTACCAGTGCCTGGAAAGGTGTTACACAAGTGTCGCTTTAGAGCGTTCTCAAGTTTTTCATCCTGTCCTCCCTCTGTGAGGGCAGGATGAGCTCTGCAACTTTACCCTTGTATCGTGGATCAAGAAGGCTTGCCAACCAGTAATGATCCCTCTCCTTGATAGCACGAATCCTGGGGGCCTTTAGCAGGCTTTGCAGGATAAGGGAGCCCATGCAGCGTAGGTTGGAGGTGGCATTAGCTTCCGAGTCTTCCTGGCCAATGAGGATGACCGTATCGTGCACTTCCTCCTCCCAGCCACGTGCTAGTCCTTGGGTTTCTGGGCACACAAAACCCTCCCTTGAGGAATCCCCACCTTCAATGTCCCCACTACTTAAATATTCCTCCTCCTCAGCCTCCTCCTGTCTGATCTGACGAGGACCCACAGGAATGCTGTCGGTGGAAAGACTGGGGCCTTGAGAGCTAGGGAAGGCCTCCTCTTCCTCCCGCTGCTCTGCCTCTAGTGCCACATCTATAATTCCCCACAGAGTGCGCTCCAGCAGGAACGCTAAAGGAATTGTGTCACTGATGCATGCACTGTCCCTGCTCACCATCCTCATTGCCTCCTCAAATGGTGACAGTACAGTGCATGCATCCTTGATCATCAGCCACTGCGGGGGGGAAACCAAGTTGACCTGAACCTGTCCTTGTGCCATGCTCACACAGGTACTCATTGATTGCCCTCTGCTGCTTGTGCAGACGCTGCAGCATTGCTAATGTTGAGTTCCACCTGGTGGGCATGTCACAGATCAAACGGTTTGTGGGAAGGTGGAATTCTCTTTGAATTTCTGCCAGGCGAACACTTGCTGGGAATGACCGTCTGAAGTGGCTGCAGACTTTTCTGCCCTGGCTGAGAAGCTTTGCCAGCCCTGGGTACCTGGTTAGGAAATGCTGTACCACCAGATTTAGGACGTGTGCTAGGCATGGTACGAAGTTGTTTTTCACCTTGTGAGACTGATGAGGAGACCTGCAAGGCTTATGGCTGCCCTGACTCCAGATTGTACCCCGGCATCTGATGGGACTGTCATATGCCAAGAAGACCCCCATACCGTTGACGCCTCTTTAGTCGCCCAGAGTGCGACTTTAGGGGGAGGGATATGTCACGGTCCACGTCGCCGTCGCCGGAAGAAGGGCCAGGCTGGCACCATTCCCTCCTGATCTGCACCTGGGCAGCACAGGAAAAGTGCTTCCTCTCCTCAGCACCAGGGCGGAGAGAAGGTTGCTGCCATTATCACAGACGACCATTCCAAAGCTCAAGCTGGCGTGGTGTTAACCATCTCTGCACCTGCCCCTGCAGAGCTGACAGAATTTCTGGCCTGGTGTGGCTCCTGTCCCCTAAACAAACCAGCTCAAGCACAGTATGGCATCTTTTTGCTTGAGCCATTGCGTAGCCCCTGTCACGCATCGGTTTAACTGCCACTTCAGAGACAGATAAGGAGGAGGAGGAAGAGGGAGAGGTGGTGGTGGAGCAGACAGACCTCATACAAGCAGCTTTCTGGAGGCGTGGTCGATGAACAAGCTCTAGCACAGAGCCCCATCTTGGATCCCTCTCAGCTGCAATCAGAGTTACCCAGTGTGCCATGAAGGAAATGTAACAGCCCTGTCCATGCTTGCTGGACCACATGTCTAAAGTCACGTGCATCTTGCTGCTGACTGCTTTCCCAATGACTCCATAACATTGTGTCCCACGTGCTGGTATAGTGCTGGAATGGCCTTCCGTGAAAAGAAATGGCGTTTTGGAACCTGCCACTGTGGTACAGCACATTCAGCAAATTCACGGAAGGAAGCAGAGTCCACCAGCTGGAAAGGCAGCAGCTGCAATGTGAGTAATTTTGCTAAGAGGAGAGGAGGGCTTGGTAGAGAGTGAGAATGGAGCCTGCAGAGTGTGGACAGAATAGCTGGAGGACAGTGGAGCAGCCAGGCCAGCCCAGGACACATCCAGCCAGAGAATCAATTAAAAGATTTAAGCTGATGGTGAGTGGGTGGTGCCCAATGTCTGACCTGCCCTAATGACTGTGGGGGTGAAATTGAATAAATGGATGCTGGCTGATGGGGAGAATGAAGTGAGGGGGGCTGGATGCTGACTGATGGGGAGAATGAAGTGAGGGGGGCTGGATGCTGGCTGATGGGGAGAATGAAGTGAAGGGGGCTGGATGCTGTGGTGGGGGAGAATGAAGTTAGGGGGCTGGATGCTGGCTGATGGGGAGAATGAAGTGAAGGGGGCTGGATGCTGTGGTGGGGGAGAATGAAGTTAGGGGGCTGGATGCTGGCTGATGGGGAGAATGAAGTGAGGGGGGGCTGGATGCTGGCTGATGGGGAGAATGAAGTGAGGGGGGCTGGATGCGGACTGATGGGGAGAATTAAGTGAGGGGGGCTGGATGCTGGCTGATGGGGAGAATGAAGTGAAGGGGGCTGGATGCTGTGGTGGGGGAGAATGAAGTTAGGGGGCTGGATGCTGGCTGATGGGGGAATGAAGTGAAGGGGGCTGGATGCTGTGGTGGGGGAGAATGAAGTTAGGGGGCTGGATGCTGGCTGATGGGGAGAATGAAGTGAGGGGGGGCTGGATGCTGGCTGATAGGGAAAATGAAGTGAGGGGGTGCTGGATGCTGTGGTGGGGGGAGAATGAAGTTAGGGGGACTGGATGCTGGCTGATGGGGAGAATGAAGTGAGGGGTGCTGGATGCTGTGGTGGGGGGAGAATGAAGTTAGGGGGCTGGATGCTGGCTGATGGGGAGAATGAAGTGAGGGGGGCTGGATGCTGTGGTGGGGGAGAATAATTTGGGGGGCCTGCTGTGGGGGAGAGTAAAGTGAGTGACCTGGATGCTGTTGTGGGGGAGAATAAAGTGAGACCCCTGCTGGGGGAGGAGTGTAAAAAGAATGGAATTGGTCTGGGGGGAGTGGAATGTGGGGGGAGGTGTAAAAAAGGCTGTGGTGGAGCTCTATGATATACAGTTGTGTTCAAAATTATTCAACCCCCACTGAAATTGAGTGTTTTGGCCATTCTGACATTGATTTTGATCATTCAGTCATCTTGCTTACAATTAAATCAAAGAGGCACGTGTAGGTCAGACAAATATAACATAACATTTATAATGAAATAACACAAATGTCTTTTCTGTGCTCACATCATTATCAGTTTTATTCAACCCCCAAGTGACATTCAATCTTAGTACTTAGTACAACATTCTTTTACAGTTATAACAGCTTTTAAACATGAAGCATAGCTTGACACAAGTGTCTTGCAGCGATCTACGGGTATCTTCGCCCATTCGTCATGGGCAAAAGCCTCCAGTTCAGTCACATTCTTAGGCTTGCGCACTGCAACTGCTTTCTTTAAGTCCCACCAGAGGTTCTCAATCGGATTTAAGTCAGGTGACTGCGATGGCCACTCCAAAATGTTCCAGCCTTTAATCTGCAACCATGCTCTAGTGGACTTGGAGGTATGCTTGGGATCATTGTCCTGTTGAAAGGTCCAACGTCTCCCAAGCCTCAGGTTTGTGACGGACTGCATCACATTGTCATCCAATATCTCCTGGTACTGAAGAGAATTCATGGTACCTTGCACACGCTGAAGCTTCCCTGTACCTGCAGAAGCAAAACCGCCCCAAAGCATGATTGACCCCCCCATGCTTCACAGTAGGCAAGGTGTTCTTTTCTTCATAGGCCTTGTTCTTCCTCCTCCAAACATAGCGTTGATCCATGGGCCCAAACAGTTCTAATTTTGTTTCATCAGTCCATAGAACACTATCCCAAAACCTCTGTGGTTTGTCCACATGACTTTTGGCATACTGCAGTCGACTCTTCTTATTCTTTGGAGACAGCAAGGGGGTGCGCCTGGAGTTCTGGCATGGAGGCCTTCATTACGCAGTGTGCGCCGTATTGTCTGAGCTGAAACTTCAGTACCCACATCTGACAAATCTTTTCTCAGTTCCTCAGCAGTCACACGGGGACTTTTCTCCACTCTACGCTTCAGGTAGCGCACAGCAGTCGAAGTCAGCATCTTCTTTCTGCCACGACCAGGTAGCGTTTCAACAGTGCCTTTGCCTTGATTTTGCGAATGATGCTTCTATGGTCTCTCTTGGTATGTTTAACATCTTTGCAATCTTCTTATAGCCATTGCCCTTCCTGTGAAGAGTAATCACCTCTTCTCTTGTCTTCCTGGACCATTCTCTTGACTTCACCATGTTTGTAACCACACCAGTAAATGTCTAGAAGGAGCTTAGTATCACAGTCATTTTAAAGCTGCCTAATTGGTGCTTATTATGCTTTATTGCTGCTCCGTGACATCCACAGGTGTTTTCAATACCTGATTGGAAACACTTGAATGAACCTCTGTTCTTCAGAGTGGTAGTCTTTAAGGGGTTGAATAATTGTGTCAAGGAAGAATTCACAAAAGAAACATTTACTACTGTATTACAAAACCAATTGATGTCATTTTAGTTGCATATGGTTCTTTAAAAAGTCCTTGTAGGATTTCATTCTGAATACAATTACAAATGTACACTAAATTCCCTAAAACCCTTTACAGCATTGGGGGTTGAATAATTTTGAACACAACTGTACTAATACATACTAGCACATTACTGTGAATTTTATTGCTGCGGAGCTCTGTTATATTCTCATACACACTGCACATTACTGTGAGTTTTATTGCTGTGGAGCTCTGTGATACGCTCTACATGCCGCACATTACTGTGAGTTTTATTGCTGTGGCGCTCTGATACAGGAATGTGCGGTTTGTATGAGTGTTCCACAACAATAAAACTCACAGTAAGGTGCGCTATGTATGAGCGTGAGTTTTATTGCTGTGGAGCTCTGAAACGCTCATACAAACCGCACATTATTGTATCAGAGCTCCACAGCAATAAAACTCACACTCATAACCACTACATATTACTGTGAATTTTATTGTTGTGGAGGTCTGTGATACACGCATAACCACCACATATATCACAGAGCTCCACAGCAATAAAAATCACAGTAATGTGCAGTGTGTATGAGCGTATCTCAGACCTCCACAGCAATAAAAATCACAGTAATGTGCGGTGTGTATAAGCGTGAGCTGTATTGCTGTGGAGCTCTGTGATATGCTCATACACAAGGGCCTAGGTTACTGAACTATGGGCCTCTGGGTTCTACTTGCCCCCTGGGCCAAAATTTGCCAGTCAGCCCCTGATTGTGAGGAAGGACCTGGTATATCCATTACTGTAGCATCATCCCTGTCAGTGGAGGTTGGAGTCAATGACATGGCAGGACATATATTGGGGGTAGAGACAGGTGAGGACTGGAGGACCTACACAAAGTTTTGCGCCAACGGGATGTGTGGCAGGTGGTTATATGTCGCCTCATGCACGTGGTACCCAAGCGTCCGGTGTCTTTCCCACGCTTGACCCTCATCTGACATAGATTACAAGTAGCAACGGTGCGGTCTGCTGCACATTTCTTAAAGAACTCCCACACAGCAGAGTTCCTGGATGTGTGCTTTGAGACAACAGCGCTCTGCACCTGAGCAGCTCTGACATCTGATGCCTTGGACTGGCTAGTGCTACGGTTGGTCATAGAGGATGTTGTGCCTCGTTTTAGTTGTGCCTCATCTTCCTCCTCACTTGACTCCTCTGTTCGATCAGGCACCCAGGTGGAGTCAGTGACCTCATCACCATTGTCATCACCCCCTATCTCCTCGTCACTGGAGGCAACTTGGCTGTATGCTGCAGCTGCTGGGGCATAAGGGCATGTAGGGGAGATGGGAGCATTTTGTGAGCAGGTGGCAACGCAACCACTAGTGGATGGAAATATGATGGAGGTGGTAGTTGTGGTGGCAAATATGCTGTAACTATGCAAATGAAATAGTGGCAGTGTAAGGGTTAGGCTACTTGTAACCTGCATATCTTTGGGTGAGCTGTGTACATGCTCATGGCATGGTGAAGCGTCCACTATCTTTGCATTTTCCTGGTTCTACAGTTAAAGAGAAAATTAAACAGATGTACTGATAGTATTTAACAAAAATACAAAACCTGATTATTTAATTTCATTAAAGGAACATTTTTTTAGTATAAACCTTAATGTGTGATCTACTACCAATTGCATTGATTCTTTTTCTAAATTTCTAAATTCTTGCCTTATAGTTACATATTTACCTTTTTAGCTAACAAATCCCTCAGCTCAACAGTGTATACTACATACTGTCGGATTATTGTTCCATAAAATACTTATACGAGATACAAATATCAATCGTTTATATTTCCTAGAAATTCTCCTAAATTCTTTTAATTGTATGTGTTTTGCTTTGAAGAATACACTAATCAATAATCGGATAAAAAAATATATAGATTTATTACGTATACAAAAAAATTTAAACAAAGATTTATAAACAACCTATCCATCCATCAGCACATAGACACTAGCTTCTCAATATATGTATCTCCTGTTAGTAACTGCATATATGATTAATATCATTTACCTTATCAGTTAGTAACTATACACAAATGGTTAATAAACATTTCTGCTTAACGAAAACAATTAACATGTATTTCCCAGCAAACCAATGTTTAACATTCTAGATCTTGTAGAGATATATGTATCTCTCTATGCTACGTGGATCAACAAAAGATGAGCTATCACTTATTCTATTTCTAGAATGAGAAGTAATAAAAACTTATTTAGTGAATCCTCCCCTAATATCGAGAATTAAGCTTCTAATCTTCTGCTTCTTATATTGCAGTTATATAATTCCTTGCTTATTAATTTCAATCACAGTAATTTCCAAATTCAATATATATATCTGTATATCATTTTTGAAACAATTTCTTTAGGATAAATCCTTATATCCGATTCTTCTTCATATCTCTATCTGCAGATTTAAAAATATTTTGAAGACTCTTGATCTAACAGTAATCTGAGATATCTCAGTCTATCTATTGCAAGGAATACTCCAGATATATATAATTACATTAACCATAAATTTGCTTTCTCATACATTACCTCTCCAATCGGGATTCAATGAGTTATAGCAGCAATATTCTTCATGTAAGATATTGTTTTGGAATATGTGAAAATTATCAATGCAGATATTCAATGCATGTGAGTTAGAGGTGTAGACCTGAATGTATTGGGTGTTGGAATGATCTGAATGCCTTGTGTCCTGGAAATCTGAATGACTGCAATGAACAGTACAGCTCCAATTATAGTCAATTTGACGTCACTGACAATCTACCCTTTTCATTTAAATATTACATTCTTTATATTAATATAATATTTACTATGCCTCAAGAGGGCAGTGTTGCTCTTCAAATTAATTCCACAATTAAATTTTTATATATCTTATCTCGGGTCAAAAAGATCAATCTGACTTAACAAAGACCCTATTTTCAATCCTAGACTTTGGGTCTCTCCTGTCAAAATTTTTATTAATATCTCTACTCCTCTCAAAGTTTTTACTGAGTCTCTTTATCAGTTAAATTCCTTTCTCTGGCACTTATAGAAAAAACATAACTCTTAAGGTTTTACCTAGCCATGAACTATTTAAAAAAAATCTCTGTCCATTTCTAAAACTAGGGAAAATTGAAAAAGAAAGACTTTACATTAAACAAGATGGCTACAGGCATCCATTTTAATATTTTTTTCCATTAATATACCCGACAATACAAAGCCTCAGCAGATATCTGAGGCATCCATTCCTGAAGGCTTGTAAAAATATATAAAAATTAAATATGTAAGACCAGGTGCTACCAAAATACATATTGTTACCTTACAACTTGTTACTACAAGTCACCTGATAAAATTACAAGCTGCACATTTCAACACAGCTATCATACTGGCATCTCAGTGCATTCCATGCTTTTTTTTTTTTAGAAAGGATTTTACCAGGAAGGATACATTGAGATTTCTCTCTTTTTAAAGTATGTCCTGGGTGGCGAATATGTACCATTAGGTGTCTTGCCCAAGGAGAGGTGCTTGTTGGATCGAGCCCATGACTCCACAGGCTCTCTCCACCTCTACTCCACCCAGCTGGCTTTCATGTTATGCACAGCGTTAGAAATAGACATTAATAAAATGTCAATGGGTTTTCGTACTGCCAAAATCAAAAGAATAACATTTTAACACTGAGAAGAAAGCATTAAACTATTCTCCTATCAGACACATTGCAAACCCATCTCATTAATTCACTGTATACAGTTACATTTATGTCCTGTCACCTATGGCTCATTTCTCCATTACATGGGTTGCGGGATGGGGCAGGGGGTAAGGGGGGGGGGGTATCATAAATACAGTGGATAGCAAACATCTAAACACAACAGTTAAAATGTCAGGTTTCTGTAATGTAAAAAAATGAGACCAATATAAATCATTTCTGAACTTTTTCCATCTTTAATGTGACCTATAAACTGTACAACTCAATGGAAAAACAAACTCAAATCTTTTAGGTGGCGACTGGGAGGAAAAATAAAAAACTAAAATAATATGGTTCCATAAGTGTGCACACTCTCTTATAACTTGGGATGAAGCCGTGTTCAGAATTAAGAAATCCTATTCAAAATCATGTCAAATAGGAGTCAGTACACACCTGCCATCATTTAAAGTGCCTCTGATTAACCCCAAATAAAGTTCAGCTGTTCTAGTAGGTCTTTCCTGACATTTTCTTAAGGGGTGATTCAGAGAGAGCCGATCTGGCCCTGAAATGTAACCGGACACTGAAATTCACCCGTAGGGTTACATTTTGGGGCCATTCAGCTATTCAGAGAGCAGGCAGTTTGCCAAATTTTGGCGAATTGCCTGCACGTACGGTGCTGTTCGACGGCAGTGGAATCCCCCATAGGGAAGCAATGGTAAATTTATTCAGAGAACACCAAACAGCAGTGAAAAGTTGCCGAAATGCCCTGCTGTTCGGTGTTTTCCTTCGGCAGGTTTATTTAGACGAATTCCATAGGTTTCAATGTTAAAAATATTCCCGTTTTAATGCAATATCTAATAAACCGTTTATTCTTTTATTCCGCAGTAAAAAGTCTTTATTTACAGATTTTTTTAGGATCTTTTAGGCATTTTTTGGGATTTTTTTTGGCAATTTTTTTTCGTTTTTCTTAAGTCGTCTTTTCGTTTTTCTGTAACAGACCTTTTTATTATCATTCATTGGATCTTATATGTAAATTCAAGACATTATCATTCAGTAGTTTTTTTGCAAACAGCATTTAAATTTTCTAACTTTCAAGTGTACGGTTTTTTTTTGTTTTTGTTTTTTCAGCCCGTCATCTGGTTGTCGGCTTTTTCCAACGGTTGCTGTGTGCAGTGATCAGCTGCTTGTCGGCTTTTCCCGACGTGTCCGGCATGGTTTTTGCAGCTGTTTCTGCGGGTTTTTGGCGAGTGTTCAGTGAGTGTTCGGCGAGTGTTCGTCGGGTTTACGGCATGTTTTCGCTGCACTATAGGCACCCTGCGGTGCATGCTGAATACACCGCAGGGTGGCGAACTGTTATTCCCCAAAGTGCAGGGAAGCGCGGGGAGCGAGAGGGCACCGAAATGTCGGTGACATTTCGGTGCGCTCTGAATAACCCCGTTAGTCGCATCGTACAGCAAAAGCCTTGGTCCACAGAGAACTTACAAAGCATCATTGTTACAAGGTATCAGTCAGGAGAAGGCACAAAAGAATTTCCAAGGCATTAGACATACCACGGAACACAGTGAAGACAATCATCATCAAGTGGAGAAAATCTGGCGCAACAATTGACATTACCAAGAACTAGACGTCCCTCCAAATGTGATGAAAAGACAAAACGAACACTGCTCAGAGCCCTACAGCAACATTAATGGAGCTGTAGGAATATCCGGCAAGTACTGGCTGTGTGGTACATGTGACAACAATCTCCCGTATTCTTCATATGACTGGGCTAAGGGGTAGAGTGGCAAGACAAAGCATTTTCTTACAAAGAAAAAACATCCAAGCCTGGCTAAATTTTTCAAAAACGCATCTGAAGTCTCCCTAATGCATGTGGAAAAAATGTGTTATGGTCTGCTGAAACCAAGTTTGAACTTTTTGACCATAATTCCAAAAGATATGTTTGGTGCAAAAACAACACTGCACATCACCGAAATACCACCATATCTGCAGTGAAGCATGATGGTGGCAGCATCATCCTTTGGGGTTGTTTTCTTCAGCTAGAACTGAGGCCTTAGTCAAGGTAGAGAGAAGTATGAAGAGTTCCAAATATTAGTCAATATTGGCACAAAACCTTCAGGCTTCTGCTAGAAAGAAGAAAAAATTCCCCAGGCGCTCGGTCTCCCCTAGAATCGCTTTCACCCCAGTGGGAGCTTCCTAATACCCACAGATGAAAGTCACCGGGAAGAAAAGATGCTGGATGTGGATTAGCGCTTCATAGAAGTCCCCTGCTAGAAAGCTGAACATGAAGAGGAACTTCATCTGCATGACAGCGACCCAAAACATACATCCAAATCAACAAAGGAATGGCTTCACCAGAAGAAAATTAAAGTTTTGGAATGGTCCGGCCAGACTCCAGACTTGAATACGATTGAAAATCTGTGGGGTGATCCGAAGATGGTTGCGCATAGATGATGCCCTTGCAATCTGACAGGGATGTGTAGACTTTAGCAATTGCTATCGACTGGAAATGCGTAGTAGGGAATGTTTCCTTTCTCAAAAAATCCTTACTGATTTGTAGCTGTTGATGGGTTAATAAATCTGGAGTGCAGAGTGACTTTTAAGCCATAGGACTCCATTGAGTGCTCCTACAGTAGCAAGATTACTTAGATAACATCTTTCAGAGTTCTGGCAGTAGGATGTAGACAGGTATTTTTATTATTCCAGTATCAATCCAGTTGCAGCAAGAGGAGGAACGAGGAAGCTGACCTTCCTGTCATGTTCACTTGTGTATTAGAACAAGTATATTCCCCCAGTTTTGTTTTGTAGCATGTTCATTTATTCCACTTCTTGCACTAGCAAGTAGAGTAACATGACATGAAATTGCTCATTATTCTATCAAAACTTCTGTCAAAACAGTGCAACTCACTTATATATGTGATACCTGTAGTGGTTAATATAGTGATTTTCGAAATTCAAGGCTATACTCATTTCTTTTTGATTCCACTGCATTTGCCTATGGAAATCAAATTGTTAAAATGTTCCATACACAACACGTTGTTTTAGTACACAAATAAGGAGGAAAAAAAGAGACTATCCACTTTAATTATGTATGACATCTGCACTTGAATAAAAATGCACATGTATGCATTTATCTTGTGCTTGCTCTAGCTGATTCTAATTCTATTTCACATCAGAGGCTTCAGGGCTGCCAACAAAAATCTTTAAGCCTGGTACAAAACTGAAGGCTGTTCACTGCCCCTGTCTTTCTAAGATTCGTTCACCCTAAATTACCTTTGAGCATATCACCATATTAATAAATGTCCATATCCACTAAAATCATTGCAGATTTGAAGTGTAATATTCATAGAATATTTTTTTGAATCTAATAAATTAAGCACTACTGCCTTGTTCTACTGCTAAGGTAAGGGTTAGAAATTTGGGTTAGGGCTAGTGATAGAAATTAAAGTAAGGGTTATGGCTGTGGTTACTATTTGTATTTGACATAAGCAAAAAAAATATTTCGAACTCTAACCCTAACCCTAATCCTAACCTCTAACCCTAATCCTAAAAAACACTCTAAAATGAAATGGAATCTTTTTTCGATAGAGACGAAATAATTAAATTTCAGCGGAATTTTAGCCATAATTTCCGATCGCATCTGAAAACATGTTAGAATTAGTTATCCTTAGAAAACCCCTTTCTACCTTGAAAAAAAGTTATCTAGAGATATCAAGTAAGAAAAAAAATTCAAATACATGGCATCCCGGGACTTCCATATCTATCAAATACCACTTACTTTACTCACCATGACAGTATTGGAGATGAAAAATGGTTATTAATGTAGTCTTTACTTTTTATATATATATATAATATATATATATTATATATATATACACTACCAAACTGCATTATGATTATCTTTAAATTTTTGAAAAAGCTTGACAAATAATGACATATTCTACCTTTTTAGCTGAATACCCTGCTTTATCTATCTGGAAAATGACCTTAAACCGTCTCCTTTCTCCTTCATAACATGAAACTAATTGGTAGAAATACTTACTCCTAATTAGGCTAAAAATAAATAAGTAAATTCAATTGCAGAAAAAATGCTAATTTTTCCAGACTAGAATCCTATTCTAGTACAGACAGTTTTAGGGAGCCAAAAAAAATGAATTAGGTGCAATCTAGCACATCTCAAATATTCTGTTCATGAAAATCATACTGTCAACGGTGCTGCAAAATGCATTTCCTTTCTGAAATCTATAGAACTCCATGGAGAGCCGTGCAAGCACTGCATGCTAATAGCACTGTGCAGTGGATGAGGTAAAAGGGCCACTACCACCAAAAAATAAAATGTTCTTATTGTGTTTATTTAATGTTGCTGATATCTTACATGTGCTTTGTTTTTCTCCTGTATGTTTACTTAAGAAAATATTTTACTCTATATGTGTCACTGGGTGCATCCATTATGTGATATTAAACTCCCCCCCCCCCACCGTATCTTTACCTCACTTGGTCCTCACTTTGTGGTTTTGGCCATATAATGGATTCTATGGGTGAGGCAGCCGACTCACATCATTGTATTGTGTGGGATGTATTCAAAGGACATCACCGGGGGAGGCGGGGAGATCAGAAGTCTTTTAAGATCTCTGTCATATCCCATTCAACTACCAGTTCTGATCTCAGGTAGCCTGGAAAACAATAGCCTTATCTAAACATTCCAACTTATTACCCTGATAAATATTGTAGATTAAATAAACAAAAGCCACAATGCAAAGCTTTCGGTAAATGTTGCATCATGGGAAAATCCAGAAACTGGAACAGAGATAAAATTCCTATTTTAATTTCTACTTTTTACATGCAATTACTTCAGACAAAGAAAAAAATAGCATCATGTGTTTTATCATGTGGTTTTATTCATAATGCACAAGTAATCTAGTTTCAGTTTATGTAAGTAGTAGTGTCCCTACCTTGCAATATGGTGTAAAGCCAATAGCTGTTTAGAAACATGATTTTCTAGACAGTCACAGCTAAAGCTATTTAAAATCTGACAGTAATATATAGTATATCTACAAATTTAAAAGAACTTGTGCCAAAGGTTTAGCTGTTCATTAACCTTTAACTATGCATTAAAGGTGATTTATCCTCAGACACAGTTTCTTTGATGTGAATTCTGCTGGATAAAATAAAATAACCCTGTGGACTAATTAACCCCAACAGCTTGGTGTGACAGCTTGGTCTTTGACACCTATATCAAGTCTTTTGTCCTTATCTTTGGATTGCTTTTGCTGGTCACATTAGCTTATCAAACAAGGCAGCACAAATGAATGGTTTTCATTTAGATTTCCATTGTGTGAAAGCCAAAAGGTACTCTCACCCACATTCTGTCTTTGTACTTTTAATTCAACATTGTAAGGACAGCAGTTTAAGACATATGTCTGTGCGAGGGCTCTCACTAATGTTAAGTGATATTAGAGGGCTATGGTAAATCAATTTGAAAACATAATCATAAAAAGTGTTAAAAAATGCTATAATAACAACGTACATGCTACCCTATTCTTATTTGTATATTACACTCAAACAAAATAAATTAACAGGTTTAATATAGAATGAATGTATTTAACTAGAATAAAATCTGAAACCGCTGCATTTGAAAAAATCTCAATTGCGAATGATATTATATTTTTTAATTGTTATTTTCCATTTCGTTGTTATAGACCCTGTGTTAAAAATTGCAAGACTATGGATACTTAATAATATCTAATACCCTTTTATCCCTCAATATGTTTGTATTAGATGGACAAACCAGTGAACTCTAAAGTGTGCAAATATAATTTAAATTTTCGGCATCCTTATTCATCCAAATAAAATCTGCTTCTTGTTTTATCAATTCTACCCCAAGTATAAATTAACAGGGTTATTAAGAGAGCGTGAAAAGCAGGAGAATGACTGGAGAATGAAAAATTCTAGGTTAAAATAGCCAAACCAGAAAAATTCTCCCTTTCATCTCACTTTCCAAATCGGCTATTTTGACCTAGAATTTTTCATTCTCCAGTCATTCTCCTGCTTTTCACCGCTCTCTGAATAACCCTGTAAGTGTTATTCCATTTTAACACCTGAAAAGAGTGTTCAGAAGAGATGCGGTCAACCACTACTTTGATTAATAAACTACTATGGATAAATAGAACAAAATAAGAGTTAATGGTGATTTTCCATTTTTAATGATGTGCTAAATGGAAATAATAAATGAACATTTGTGGATAAAGAATATTGAAAGGGCTCACTGGAAAATTGTATCCGTTGTACCACCACGTTACAGATGCAAGGAATAATTATATTTTATTTCAAGTTATTGCACCAATATACATTATAACACACATACAGTGTATGGATAATAGATTTGCTTATGTAGATACAGTCAGTGGCGTAGCGTGGGTTGTCAGCGCCCGGGGCCAGACAAGAATTGTGCGCCCCCCCCCAACCTGTGGACACGTTATATCATGCCCCGATTCCTTTCCACCATTAGGGCATTGAACCCCTTAACCCAGGGCCGGATTAAGATCTCTATGGGCCTGGAGCTGAATATTTTGGTGGCTTTTTTTGTAATTTAGTGAAATGAAAACATATTTTTGGCTATTTAATAGTGTGGATACGGGTATATCTAACCAGGCAGACACTGTGTGATTAATTTTTCATTCAGATTTCAATCATTTAAAGAGTGTAAACATTTTTTTTCCCCATTTTATCATCCAAACCTTTGTGGTTATATATTCTATAGGACATTCTTGTTAAAAAAATAATGTGAAATGGAAACTTGTTACTGCATTTTTTTGAGAAAATATACAATTTTAACCAAAAAAAACTAGCAAAAATTAAATATTTCCCTTGTGTTTTGGAATGTTTATTTTACGAATAATATGACTATGTATAAAACACTGACCTTGCTCCCAGCATGGGAAATAAGAAGGTGAGTAATGGCAGTGGTTTTGCTCATTTTATACGTGAAAAATGAGCAATGCCAGCGCTTTGGAACTAAAAATAAATAAGTAAACAGATGTTTTCTTTTAGATTTTACATGGTCAGGTTTGGTATTAATGCAAATTCCAGACTCTGCCCTGTCCAGTGACACCTCACTTGACCTTGTGAGTTGTAAAGATTAGTGACACAGGGATCCAAAATTCCCCGCTTCCACTTCTCTCAAGTGCGGCAGTTTAGGTATCGATGTAACAGTTTGTAACAATGGATGGTACCATCACCCATCACCTCCACGCTTGGTGACATGAGAAATGTGATGGTTAGTTAGTGCAGCATCATTGTTTACTTTATAATTGAAAAATATTACTGTAGGAAAGAAAAAGAAAAAAGTAAATATTTATTATTTTATTTTTGTTTACTTAAAAACTGGTCATGTTTGGTATCATTGGAAAGGCCATGCTCTGGCCTTTCCAGTGATATGTAACCTGACCCTGTAGCTTCTATGGAGTTGGAGATACAGGGGTCCAAATACAGACATAGTTATCCATTCTCTGGGCCTATTCTGAGACATGGGCCTGGAGCTGCTGCTCCATCTGCCCCTATGTTAATCCGGCCCTGCCTTAACTGTGATACAATGTAATGTGCAGAGTGTATGAGCGTATCAAAGAGCTCCACAACAATAAAACCCACAGTAATGTGCAGCTCACACATGGATATATATATTGCCCCTAGCAGCTCAAACATGGATATATATTGCCCCCAGCAGCTCCAGCATCTCAAACATGAATATATTTGCCCCAATGCCCCAGTACCTCAAACATGAATATATTTGACCCAGTAGCTCAACATGGATATATTTGCCCCCAGTAGCTCACACATAAATATATTTGCCCCAGTAGCTCACACATGAATATATTTTGCCCCCAGTAGCTCACACATGAATATATTTTGCCCCCAGTAGCTCACACATGAATATAATTTTGCCCCCAGTAGCTCACACATGGATATATTTGCCCCAGTAGCTCACACATGAATATTTGCCCCAGTAGCTCACACATGAATATTTGCCCCCAGTAGCTCACACATGAATATTGCCCCCAGTAGCTCACACATGGATATATTTGCCCCAGTAGCTCACACATGAATATTTGCCCCCAGTAGCTCACACATGAATATTTGCCCCAGTAGCTCACATGATATTTGCCCCAGTAGCTCACACATGAATATATTTGCCCCAGTAGCTCACACATGAATATATTTGCCCCCAGTAGCTCACACATGGATATATTTGCCCCAGTAGCTCACACATGAATATATTTGCCCCCAGTAGCTCACACATAAATATATTTGCCCCAGTAGCTCACACATGGATATAATTTGCCCCCAGTAGCTCACACATAAATATATTTTGCCCCAGTAGCTCAAACATGGATATTTGCCCCAGTAGCTCAAAAATGGATATATTTGCCCCCTCTCCCCCCGCTCACTGGCTCTGAGGGCCCATGGGTCGGTAGAGGGGGGCAGTTTGGGGCATCATAGCGGGCCCCTGCTGGTTTCCCTGTAGCTCACACATGAATATATTTGCCCAGTAGCTCACACATGAATATATTTGCCCCCAGTAGCTCACACATGGATATATTTGCCCCAGTAGCTCACACATGAATATATTTGCCCCTAGTAGCTCACACATAAATATATTTGCCCCCAGTAGCTCACACATGGATATATTTGCCCAGTAGCTCACACATGAATATATTTGCCCCCAGTAGCTCACACATAAATATATTTGCCCCCAGTAGCTTACACATAAATATATTGCCCCCAGTAGCTCACACATGGATATATTTGCCCCCAGTAGCTCACACATGAATATATTGCCCCCAGTAGCTCACACATGGATATATTTGCCCCGTAGCTCACACATGAATATTTGCCCCCAGTAGCTCACACATGAATATTTGCCCCCAGTAGCTCACATGAATATATTTGCCCCAGTAGCTCACACATGAATATATTTGCCCCAGTAGCTCACACATGAATATATTTGCCCCCAGTAGCTCACACATAAATATATTTGCCCCAGTAGCTCACACATGGATATATTTGCCCCCAGTAGCTCACACATAAATATATTTGCCCCCAGTAGCTCAAACATGGATATTTGCCCCAGTAGCTCAAACATGGATATATTTGCCCCCTCTCCCCCGCTCACCGGCTCTGAGGGCCCACGGGTCGGTAGAGGGGGCGGTTTGGGCATCATAGCGGGCCCCCGCTGGTTTCCCTGTGATGTCATCGTGCTCTTGGGCAGCCAGCGGCGCACTCTGTAAATGCCGCGGTGGCGCCTGCAGCCCAGTCTAAGCACGTTGCACTGGCGCCGCCCTCACGTGACACGTCACGTAAGGGGGCGGGGCAAGCGCCACCACGGCGTTTCCAGAGTGCGCCGCTGGCTGCCTGTGTGCACTGACCGCACAGGGCAGGGAAACCGGCAGCGGGGGCCCACTATGGTGCCCCAAAAAAAAATACACCCGGGGCCACCACCCCCCAGCCCCCCCCACGCTACGCCACTGGATACAGTATATTTATATGGCAATTCCTGGGTCTATCCTAGTCTTGGGTCTCAGCACTATTTCGCCTCTTGCAATGATTGTTCATTACAGAAACCAATTTTATAACATTGGATAATTAATAGATCTGACAATTTTTTATTTTTTTTTCACATTCAATTTTTTATTATTGTGAAAGCATATCAACTGCAGAAAAACATCAAGGCCATGCAGGGCCGGGCAAAGTTCGGTACAAAGAAAAACCTCAAAATGGGAAGAGGGTAAAGAGGGGCGAGCGAAACAGGACAACTCAGGTGGGTAAAGTCAGAAAGACAAAAAAGCACTGTAGTTCGACAGTGGTGCATCAGGAAAAAGTAAAAGGGAGGGGAAAAAAAAATTAAAAAAAATAATAGGGGAGAAAAGGTAAAGGACTGCCCATTGGGTTGTGGCATTCCCGGCTCACCCCAACACCCCTTAGGAGGCCAGGGGCCATGAAAGAGGCCACAGGGCCGGGAGACCTGGGGCCAAGAGGACGGCCAGAGCCTAGGTTGCCACCCTAGCGGCTCGCCCAGGATACTACCTAATGTCCCATTAAAAAAAAAAGGGGGGCAGTCCCGATGCTCCAGCAGACAATCAGCAAGTCCCAAATGTCAGCAAATAGGTCTGCATGTTCACTTGGACAAACACAGACAATTAAGGGGGGGTGGTGAAATCAAAGACCTCAGCAGAAAATCCTAAAACAAAAATGTCCTCAGGAAGAGTCTCAAGTGCTAAGGGAGGGGGGTGTAAGCAGGGCATGTCATCAGGTTGGGGGGTAAGCACTCAGCTAACGGTAAGTGTGGGGTGTCAGCCAGGGATCCGAAAGCGGCACCATCCGGCTCAGCCAGTGTCCAGGGAAAAAATAGGACACATGTTCCCCCTATGTCCAGCAGCCAAGAGCAGGGTCAGAACTGGGAAAGGCGACGAGGTGAGGCCGAGAGCAGGACCCTCGGTCTCCTCGAAGAAGCCTGGGGAAAGAAAACATCTCAAATGGCTCCGGTTCCAGGTAGCCCCGGCAGCTCCGGTCCCAGGACCACATGCCAGCGCCAAACCCCCACCACGTCCCTAACAGCGGCCAGGCCGGCATCGAGCAGGGAGAGTCCTCTGATGCCCCGACATCCGCAGCACCCTCCAGACGTCCGTGATCTACCCGGGTAGCTTCAGCTGAGGGTCGGCAGGCAGTAGGCAAACAGGAGATCCCTTTCAAGGGTAGGAAGACCGCCCGTAGCACCACCGCCGGGGCGTTGCAGCTTGTTCTCCGTTCTCCATTCTCCGGCTGCCATACCTCTTCGCACCGCTCGGCCGAGCAGGCAAGTGTACCGCACTCATGTAGGGGGCCCGCACTCTCACTCACAAAACATCTTGCGAGGGGTTGGAGGTGTTTCTACCGAAGCGACTGATGTCCCTATGCACCTGACATGTATAGGTAGTGATTACTCTCTAATTGGCCATTACTCCGTTGAAAAGGCGAATAAGGTAACAAGGTTAAGATCAGCCAACGATTTCCCAATGCCTCTAATGCTTATATTCTGACAGCAGGAGAAATTCAAGGTTTTCAATTGGACAAGCCATAGCGTAAAAGTCAGATTGGGGTGCATCATCAGGGGTTACATGGACGGGAGCAGGATGTTGCACCAGCACTTCTTCTAAGTGTGCCACTCAGCCTTCTATCGTGGCTATGTTAGCTCTCACCACCAAGATGTTGCGGTGTAATTTGTCCCGGACAGCTTCCAGTAGCTGCTGGATATCCTCCCTGGTGGGGAGGCGGCAACCATCTCCTCAATGAGCTGGTGCAAAAGTTGTTGTCCTGCCAGAAGTCACCGATTCAGATAGAGAAGCCAGAGCCGGGGAACCTCGTACAGGCTTGAGGTGAGCATTGTGGGAGTTTGCAAAAAGCTGTCCACCATGCCTTAACTATCCAGATGGGTCTTCGGGAGTGAGTGATCATCTGGTTTCTTCTTGCCTCGCACCGTGATCCGATATGTGCGTTGAAATAGCTAACGGGAAAGCATGATCGAGAATACACACATTAAGCAGCCATCTTGGTTAAGCAGCTAGGCACACACCCTGGTTTTCTCATTCTTAACCTCAACAACCTATTGATATTCTAAAGACATTGGAAAGGGCTTATAAATTGCCTCACAGCTCTGGAATGCTACGTCTCAGAATTTAGATATTTATCGTGATTTTATGTTTTTTGCACTGCAGTATTGTTTTGACAGTAATTTTTTTTAAATTTCCTTTTGTCTGACACTCTTTGGTCATGAACGTAATTTTACATTGTAAAAGAAAATCCATTTTTAAGTGTGAAGGACGTGTAATTGCTATAACTAGAAAATGTGAATTCAAGCATGAAGAGTTATGTCAACAACCTCCTAATTCCCAATCCAAGTACACTGTAAAATTATCAAATATATGCCTTCTGCCAAACTTAACTATGTGAACAAAAGGTTAACTATTGAAATGACGCAGATAAAAAGAAGCATAAAAAACTCTAACCCTAACTCTAGAAATCAGTTTGAAAGCAATCAAAAATTTTAAACAGCAGAGGAAATTTCAGCTTTAAAATCGGATGAGTCTGTACCATTTTTGAGTGTTTTTTTGGTGTATTTTTCTACCGACATAAATTATTTTATTCTGGCTTTTTTAACACCTGTTCTATCACTGAGTTTTTCTATAGGATACTGAACAAAATATGTGTAAAGATTATTTTTACTTTGGTGTGTCTATCCATATGTAGGGTCCATGGAGCCACATAGTATATGTACTTCCCCATCCAAATGTTTGATCAATGGAAATATAAATCTTTTATAATTTTATAATTAATGATTGAGTTGTGAACGATGAGCTGACAATAAAAT
Organism: Leptobrachium leishanense; assembly: GCA_009667805.1. Lineage (NCBI taxonomy): Eukaryota > Metazoa > Chordata > Amphibia > Anura > Megophryidae > Leptobrachium > Leptobrachium leishanense. The sequence continues at coordinate 185,195,809 of CM019066.1, forward strand.
TGTCTAATTTGGAATTAAATGATTGAGAAGAAAATGTCTAATTCAACATTTTGTTAGTAATATTTTACATTTTTTCCATCAGTATAGTATTTAATAAGTAATCCATTGTTTTCAAATATGACTTTTTATCATCTTGGAGATAGAGAAAACAAGCCATTATGCGCACAAGGTGACAATTTAATACAATTTAACAAAATGAAAAGATAATTGTCAAGTTTACCTTCCAACTATTGCTTTTCAGAGAGTTGGATAAATCCTGCTTGCCGATTCAGGGGTAAATATTTATGTGAATGATACAGGTGTCTCCAAGCAGCCAGCTGTGAAATGAAGTGGAAAATTCATTCACACGAAAGAAATTACTAGATTTCCACATTAAAAAATTGTTTTTCATGATCACTCTCTTTACCAGTAAATAATTAAATATATCATTTTAGATTGGATTTCCAGTTAATGACTCTGATGTATTTTTCTTCTGTCTGCAGAAGGCCATACAAGTGCAAACGATTTTATGGTATAGATTGAAATCTTAGTTATCAAACTGTCTTTGTCATGCAGGGAATCATTCTATTTATTATTACTTGAATAAAAAATAAAAACATTTCATATATGTAAAGCAGATACAAAAAATGATCCATGATGACAAACATATAATAAAGTAAGAAGAAGAGCTGATGAGTTCAGCTAAATAGCCCAGTTCACAAATTATATAAGAAGTATAGAAACACAATTTAGTCTCTACTGTGTCAAAATAATGGCGACATTTCAATCTTCTCTGGTGAGTACCTAGTCTAAAGATGTGCACTATATTTAATTCCTTCAACCAAGCTGCTTTTGTTGTAAAATAATATAGTGGTTTGGGTTTAAAAAGTCACATTTTCCTCTTACTCGTTTATGCAACCCACACATATTATACACCGTTTTCCCCGCCATTGAATGGACTTTCTAAAAATACCATTATTTCCATCATATCCTATAATTTTCTATAAATATGAAATATGATGACAAAATGGTAAAAACACACATTTTCGTAATTTAATCATCAAAATCTACAACCACCAAAAAAGACCCCAGCTAAACAGTTTCAAAATGTTGTCCCGAGAATAGAAATACCCAATTTTTACATGATTTTGCTTTTTAACCCCTTCACTGCTGAGCCAGTTCAACTATGTGCGCTGAGCTCATTATGACCGTTTTATGCTCATAATTTTTAGATGACAGCCTAGATTTCCCCTGTTCGACGGCTTGTCAGCTTTTTCTGGTGGCTTGTCGTTACTCTGTTTGGAGGATCATCAGCGTGACGGATCTGTAATATTCCAAGTGAATATTATCCGCCTTGCCTTGTCACTAACAAAATAGCAGAGAAAATATTGTGTTTATATCTGGGCTATTCCCAATAACCAGGCAACACAGGTTTTGAGTATCATCCAAACAGGTTCTAATTTGGTAGAGATGCAGCTCCTTTTCTACACACAAAGGATCAGATAATCATAATGGGATTAACAAGAACGGTGCCAGTCTTTGCACATACAGAAAGAAAGGGGCACATTAAATGGGGGAATTCAGGGGTTTCACTGGGGTGCAGCAAGATGGTTCAAGTTTTCCCGGGAAGTCCAGAGTCTCATGAATAATTGGTCCAAAAATCACCCGGATAGCACCAAAGGGGGCGGATCGCCACTGTGCACCAGCTCGGGATCCCAAACTCAGAATTCCCTAGGGAGCTTCCTCTCAAGCTTTGAGGGGGTAGTAACTGATAGTGTTCTGTAGGTAGTCCCCAAAGAGCGTCCCATTCCATGAAGGGGAACAGAGCAGTTGAGCTTAGAATTCACGAGGACAGCGGGACAGTACTGGGGAGTCCCACCAGGGCAAACAACTCTGGTGCCTGTGGGAAACAATGGGGCAATGTCACACTCAAGGGGAAACACACAGGGGGGGAAACGTCCTACATGGCGATTTTTTTTTTTAAATCTCTGCTGGTCTCCAGGTCCGTGACAGTTGGTTTTTTCAGATGCGTTCTGCGTTTTGCGGCAGATCGTCGGGTGCGTTCGGCATTTTTTCGGCAGTTTATTGGATCAATCCGATGTTTTGCGGTTGTTTTTCCGTTCAATTTGGCAGTTACGCAGCAATTTTTCAGATACGGGCGGTGGCTTTTCCCTGCACTTCGGGGTCCCTGTGGCGAATGCTGAATCCACCACAGGGTCGGTGAATTTGACTCACTGAAGTGCAGGGAATGAAATTCCTATGGAATTTCGGTGCTCTTTGAATAACCCTGCATGTATCTCTACTGTACAGGGATTTTCAGAAATTATAATCCCCTGAATTTTATCCCTGATGAGCACTGCTCCTTTACAGTTTTACTTGGTGAGAGGAGCGAGATCTCACAATCAGGGTTATTCAAAGAGCTTTGAATTGCTGACGAAAGGTAACCGAACGCTGAAAATCAGCGTTCGGTTACCTTTCCTGGCCATTCGGCAATCCAGAGAGCAGGCAATTCGCCAAATCCTGGCGAATTGCCTGCACATACGGTGCCTGTTCGGTGCCTGTTCGAGGGCAGTGAAATCCCCATGAGAAGTGATGTTTCGGCTATTTAGAGAACAAAAACCAGCAGTGAAAAGTTGCTGAATTGCCCTGCCATTCGGTGGTTTAATTCGGCAGGTTTATTCAGGCGAATCCCATAGGCGTCAATGTTAAAAATATTCCCGTTTTAATTCAATATCTAATAAACCGTTCATTATAATATTCTGCAGTAAAAAGTCTATTTTTAGATTTTTTTTGGGACATTTCAGGCATTTTTTGGGATTTTTTTGCAAACATTTTTTGTTCATTTTATTTTTAACCACTTGGCTGCTAAGGACGCACTCAGCGTGTCCTGCCAAGTGCACGTCCTGTGCTATGGACGCGCTGAGCGCGTCCCAGCACAGGAGGCAGCAATCAGCCGGGATTCCAGATGATTGCTGCCCCCCCGGTGCGGGCTGACATCTTGGATGCTCTTGGATGCTCCGGGACCCTGGGGGGGAAGATAGATGTCATTGCGGTGGCGAAATGACATCTATTTCAGGCGCCCCCCCCCCCGCGAGTGCGGAAGAGGTGCCTGAAAGGGAGGGGAGAGGTCCTTCAGACCGCTCTCCCTCCCGATCGCCGGTGTCCTGCGGCTAAAGGCAGGCACAGTTTGGAAGGGCACAGCCTGCACTTCCAAACCGTGCCTAGCTTTAACCCCTTGGGTGCCGGATCACGATTCGGCGCCGAAAAGCACCGATTCATGATCCTCTCCCGGAGCTGGCCGACATCTTGGATGTCGGCCAAGCTTCCGGGAACTCCCCCTGACGACTGGCGCCATCGTGCATAGCGCGATGATGTCAGTCCTGGAGTTAACCCCTAGTTGCCACCAATGGTGGAGATAGGGGGTTCCAATGGACCCCCTATCTCCAGATCCGTGGCAGCTAGGGGTTAATGAGCATGGCCTTCCCAACGATACCAAACATGACCATGTAAAAGTTAAAGAAAAAAAGAAGAAAAAGAAAAAATATATAAAAAAAAATAAACAAGGTTTTTTTTTTTATTTATTTGTTAATGCAGCAATATTGTTCCCATTTCAATTATAATGTGAACAATAATGCTGCACTAACGATTTTTGTATGCGGTGCGTTTGTTAAAAATCAAGTAATTTTCCCAAAAAAAAAATGTAACGAGTCCCCATTTCTAATTTTTTTAACAAGCGCAACCCACAGAAAATATAACCGCGAATGCTTGCATGTTAAAATGTGAAAAAAACACTTTACACATTGTAAATTATTGAAAATTCAAATTTTATTGCATTTTTTGTTATAATATACAGACAGGACATGACTTATACATATAATAATGATATATTATGAATCTGCCGAGTCTGCCGGAAAGAACAATATATAATATGTCTGGGTCATAAATTAAAATAAGGCTTCAAAACGCGTTTAAACATGATGAGCGAAAATGGTAAAAATGAGCTCAGCACACAGGCATGAAATGGCTCAGCAGCGAAAGGGTTGATCGTTTTTTCTTTTTTCTGTAACAGCCCTTTTTATTATCAGTCATATCAGTCACTGCATCTTATATGTATGTAGCGCTACTCCCGCGGGAGCCGCTGAGTTTGACGGACCTTCTGTCTCACTCCAGTGATTACCCACCTCCACCTTCGGCGCCAAGTAATACCAGGACAAGATGACTTTAAATAAAAAGGGGTTTATTAGGACTAGCGAGCAAACCCTTTGTAGGACAAAGTAATCAACAGTATAACAGTATTGAAAGAGTTAATTTATCATTACTATTCAACTCAATAATGAATGAACAAGACAGCAATCTTTACCATACTTCAGTGCAATTTCGATTATCAACTATAATCAACGTAACCAATATCAGTAACCTGTCTAAACCTTATACATTCTGCCTAACCACTGGCCAGTGGAAATTATACAAGCGTTCAAGATTGCTAGCGGTGGGGCCCTTGATTCTATTGTTGGGTACCTTTAACATGAAACCATATTTGTATTCCACAAAGTGAGGAAGAAATCTTCGCAAAGTGTCACAGAACAGCAAGATTTGTAACTGCAGCGATCCTCCTTTTAGCTGCAACTGCGCGGGCAGTAGAACTAGGCCAGACAATAAAGTTAGCAATATCAACTCACGCAGGATGGCCGAATACCTCTCTCCGTTTGGACGGTAGCTTGGTCGCTATCTCTTAGCGCTGGAATCACTCAAGGACAGCCGGATTTCTTCTCCGCTGTATGTACTTGGTCGCTCCCTCTGTCACTGGAACAAACACGAAGGCAGACGGACCCCTTCTTTACTGGATGCACAAGGACAGCTGGATGCACGATCCGCTGGTACTGGCAACACGTGAGGGCAACTGGATCTCTCCTTCACTGAACGCACGAGGCAGCCTCTGGATGCATGATCCGTCACATAGGACCGTTCACCTACAGCAGCCTCCCCTTCTCTTCCTTATTCTTGCTGTGCACTTGCACTTCTACCCTTGGAAAACGCCCCTTCCCTTAGGCACTGCTGGGAGGTGTAGTTCTCTTCCTGACAAATTGCATAGGCCCTCTGTAATTGAGACTACATGTTCCAGAATCCTTTGCATCTTCCTGTCTTAACAGCTTCCTTTGCCAGTGAAGAGAAAGGGAAAAAAGGGAGGGGGGCAAGTACTCCGCAGCTGTGACAGGCTGCATGTCTGAGAAACACAATAGTACACACACAGTTCAAGTAGCCTGCGCTACATGTAAATTTCAGACTTTTTCGCTCAGTAGTTTGTTTGCAAACAGCATTTTACTTTTCAAACATTCAAGCGTACTGTTTTTTTTTCACACCATTCGTCTGCAGTGTCGGTTTTTTTTCCAGCGGCTGCTCTGCAATGTGATCGGCTCCTGCTTGGGTTTCTCCGGCGTGTTCGGCGGGTTAATCCAGATGTTTTTGTGGGTTTCGGTGTGCCTTCTCCCTCGTTTTGCGGTGAGTTTTCAGCAGGTTTGTGGCGACTTTTCCCTGTATTACGGCGGCTTTGCTGAATACACCGCAGGGTCGCTGAAATGGATGGGATTGCCAAATTGAACCGAATTGAAGAGCGCGAAAAGTCACTTAACGTGCGGTGGCTTTTCGATTCTTTTTGAATAACTCTGAAAGAATGTAGATTCACTACAGAGAGTAAAATAATCTTGTAGTTAAAAGGTTTACAAATGAGGCGTAATATGTACGTTTTTGATGGTGAAAAGTTTAAAATATCCAAACAGTAAAAAAGCTAAATTTTTATGATTTAGCACAGTAAATAAGTGATTTTGTGTCAGTTATGGCCACAAAGTTATGTAATTGCAAAGTATGCAAAGTATACTCCTGGCTTTACCCGTAACATATACACACACATTCATGGACTAAGATGATAAATGATATCGTTCGTGAGAAGAAAGTGAAGTTAGGCGATTTTTTTTTCAAGTATTTTAGTTGCCTTGGTAATTGCCTACACATTATCAAATCTGACAACTACATTATATTTTCTCATGTCGACTTTGAGATACTATTTTCTTTGAGCTTTCAATTAGTCATGCTCGGAATTGGTTTTAAATACAGAGAACACAGTTGCTTTAGTACTCTTAAACAGCAATCTATAACTGTGTGTACCTATTTGTGTCCCTTACTAATTCATTAAAGAAAGAAACACAGCACTTACATGAACAAAAAACAGGAAGACAGTGAGGGGTTTTCAGAGAGAGGTGAAAAACAGGAGAATGACTGGAGAGTGGAAAATTCTAGGTCAAAACAGCCGATTTGGAAAGTGAGATAAATTGGAGAATTTTTCTGGTTTGGCTATTTTGACCTAGAATTTTCCATTCTCCAGTTATTCTCCTGCTTTTCACCTCTCTCTGAATAACCCTGAGTGTCTTTTCAAACTGTTCTTGTTGTTCAGGTTAGATCAATGAGCATGAAACAGAAATAATTTCTTGGTTAGCCTGGTAGCAGAACATAAAGGGGGTTATTCAGAGAGCACTGAAATGTTGCCGACATTTCGGTGCTCTACTGTTCCCTGCACTTCAAGGAATCAAATTTCCCCACCCCGGAGTCAGGCCAGCCACCAGAAATTTTGGGGCCCCTTACTGACCCGCAGAATGGGGCCCTCACATGATCCCCTCTTCCCATAGGAAAATCAATATTTATTGTGAATCATTTCTTTCATAAGAAAAAGGTCCTTGGTCAGAGAGTTAGTCCCAATATCTTAAAATCACACATATTGCTCGCACAACAGCACATTTAACATAAAAATGTTTCTATCTGGTTCAAATAGTTTAAGAAAGTATGAAATTGTGATTAAAAAATAATATGAATCAAGATTGTATTACAGAGTGTTGCTCCCAATACCTTAAAATCACATACTATGTGTATTAGTGCAAACAATGTAGCATAAAGTATAATTAGATTACTCCACTGGTTAAGCATATCACAGAGCACCACAGCAATAGAACTCTCACAGTAAATGCAGTGAGTGTGAACAGACAGAATCCACAGCAATAGACCTCTAACGGTAAAGGGAGCATGAACCTACACAGGATCCACAGCAATAGACCAACAGTAAAGGCAGTGAGTATGAAAGTACACAGAATCCACAGCAATTGACCTCTAATGGTAAAGGCAGTGAGTCTTTGCATACACAGGATCCACAGCAATAGACCTCTAATGGAAAAGGCAGTGAGACTCTCCCTTTTCAGGTCCCTCTCCCTTTATCATGTCCATCTCAGCCCCCCTACATTTTCATTTCATCCCCCTCCTCTTCCATTTTAATTTTATTTCATTCCCCTCCTCTTCCATTTTAATTTTATTTCATCCCCCTCCTCCATTTAAATTTTATTTCACCCCCACCTCTTGCATTTTAATTTTATTTCACCCCCACCTCTTGCATTTTAATTTTATTTTACCCCCACCTCTTGCATTTAAAGTTTATTTCATCCCCCTCCTCCATTTAAATTTTATTTCATCCCCCCTTGCATTTTAATTTTATTTCACCCCCACCTCTTGCTTTCTAATTTTATTTCACCCCCCAACCTCTTGCATTTTAATTTTATTTCACCCCCACCTCTTGAATTAAAATTTTATTTCACCCCCTCCTCCATTTAAATTTTATTTCACCCCCACCTCTTGCTTTCTAATTTTATTTCACCCCCCCCCAACCTATTGCATTTTAATTTTATTTCACCCCCACCTCTTGCATTTATTTCATCCCCCTCCTCCATTTAAATTTTATTTCACCCCCGAATCTTGCATTTTAATTTTATTTCAACCCCCCACCTATTACATTTTAACCACTTGGCTGCTATGGACGCGCTCAGCGCGTCCAGCCAAGTGGTTCTCCTGTGCTACGGACGCGCTCAGCGCGTCCGAGCACAGGAGGCAGCAATCTGCCGGATTCCGGCGGATTGCTGCGCCCCCCGGTGCGGGCTGACATCTTGGATGTCAGCCCAGCACTCCGGGACCCCGGCGGAGACATTAGATGTCATCGCGGCGACGTGATGACATCTAATTCAGGCCCCCCCCGCATGTGCGGAGGAGGCGCCTGAAAGGGAGGGGGGAGGTCCTTCGGACCTCTCTCCCTCCTGATTGCTGGGGAGCAGGGGGTTAATACAGGCACCGCTTGGAAGGGCACAGCCTGCCCTTCCAAACGGTGGCTGTTATTAACCCCTGGGGAGCCGGATCATTAATCGGCGCTGAAAAGTGCCGGTTCGTGATCCTTTCCCGGAGCTGGCCGACATCTTGGATGTCGGCCAAGCCTCCGGGAACTCCCCCTGAGGACTGGCGTCATCGTGCATAGCACGATGACGCCAGTCGTGGAGTTAACCCCTAGCTGCCACCAACGGTGGAGATAGGGGGTTCATTGGAACTCCCTATCTCCCGATCCGTGGCAGCTAGGGGTTAAAGTTTGGTACTGTTGGATCAGCCAGAGCATGGCCGTTCCAACGATACCAAACACGACTGTGAAAAAGTTTTAAAAATAAAAATTAAAAATAGAAATAAAAAAATATTTAAAAAAAAATTCTAAAAAAAAATAAACAAGTTTTTTTTTTTGGTTTGTTAATGCAGCAATATTGTTCCCATTTCAATTATCATGTGAACAATGATGCTGCACTAACGATTTTTGTATGCGGTGCGTTTGTTAAAAATCGCGTAATTTTCCCCAAAAAAAAATGTAACGAGACCCCATTTCTAATTTTTTTAACAAGCGCACCCCATACAAAATATAACCGCAATTGCGTATTTCATCCCCCTCTTGCTTTTTAATTTTATTTCATCCCCCCTCCTCCATTTAAATTTTATTTCATCCCCCTCTTGTATTTTTTTATTTCACCCCTCCACCTCTTGCATTTTAATTTTATTTCACCCCCTCCTCTTCCATTTAAATATTATTTCACCCCCACCTCTTCCATTTTAATCTTATTTCACCCCCTCTGTTTGCATTACACCCCCCCTCCGTTGTTTTTTCAGTATATTTTACCCCTGGACCCCTCCCCAATTACCTGGGTGCCGGTGCTCTCCGCAACAGCATATGCATCATGGAACGCTGGGAGGAAGTGACGTTTATAACCACTTCCTCCCAGCGCTGCAGAATACACATGATGGGCAGAAGTCTGGCACGCCCTCTCTGACCTCATCAGAGGGGGCTCGTCAGCCACCGGCTGCCATCTTGGAGTCTCTGCTCGCCGGCGGCCGGGGCCCAGGTAGGCTGCAGCACCTCCTCCGAGGCCTGTGGCCTAAAGTAAATGTAGCTGCCGTCGGCGGGCCCCCCCAGTCCCTGGGCCCCTTACTGCATCATGGGCCGTAATGCCCTTATGGCGGCCCTGCCCGGAGTACAGGGAACGGACCCAAAAATCCGCCGCAAAACTGCTGAAAACCCGCTGAACTCACACCAAAAAAAACACTGAAAAACGCAAACTGCAAAAAAACATGCCGGAAAAAGCCGATGAGCCGCCGGTCAAAGCGCAAACCAGCCGCCGGAAAAAGCCGACAAGCTGACAAACGAGGTAAAAACAAAAAAAGATTGAGAGTCTCAAAATTGAGATGCTGTTTGCAAAAAAACTACTCAACGAAAATGCCTGGAATTTACATTTAAGATCCTATGAATGATAATAAAAAGGTCTGTTACAGAAAAAAGAAAATCAGTGCAAATTTTTTTTCGCCAAATAGAAAGGAAATGCCTAAAAGATCCTAAAATCCTAAAAAAATCTAGAAATAAAGAGACTTATTACTGCAGATAACATAATAAACGGTTTGTGAGATATTGAATAAAAATGGGAATGTTTTCAACATTGAAGCCTATGGGGTTCGCCTGAATAAACCTGCCGAATGAAACCACTGAACAGCAGGGCATTTCGGCAACTTTTCACTGCTGTACAGTGTTCTCTGAATAGATTAACCATTGCTTCTCTATGGGGGATTTCACTGCCCTCGAGCAGGCACCATACTTGCTGGCAGTTCGCCAAAATGTGGTGAACTGCCTATTCTCTGAATAGCCGAATGGCCAGGAAATGGCACCATATGTGGAAAATCCCTGTTCGGTGCCATTTTGGGGCCAGATTGGCTGTCTCTGAATAACCCCTATGTATACAAATTTGTTGTGTCACTTGGGTACACTTGATTCTGGGCTTGTATTGTTATAATATAGCCTTTTGTGTAATGAAACCATCAAGCCAAAATGTTATGAGTCCTGAGAGGCCCACTCTGTGTGCCTCCTCTAGCTTGAACACGCCCAGCTCTCTGCCCCGGCCTGCACCACTTCTGCGGGATGCACTGCATTGGCTCGCTTCCGGATGGGACTCCGGCTTCTCCCTTGCGGCTCCAGACCCCCCTGTCTTCTAAGTCACGCTGGCCGCTAGGTGGCGCCGCCATTTACACTGCATACACGTTTGAACTCATGCACGGCAACATGCCCCCTGACAAAGGGCCATCTGGAGCTGCTGCTCCATGTACGGGCCGGCCCTGTTCGTAGGTGACCTATCAAAAGTGCATCTGTCTGCAGGTCTGCAAATTGCAGTCTTCTGCCCACCCAGCCAGCCGAGGAAAGGATCTCCGCCTATCATACTCTCTGCTGTCAACTGGCACGTTGTATGAGAGGTATGAGCCCAACTTGCATTAATACAAAAGGGAAGTCTGATTGGAGTGGGAATAACGGTTTATTAGATAAACTAACAAGGTAGGCAAATAATAATGACAGGAGCAATACCAAGGAGGGAAGGACAAGTATAAACAAAGGAAGTACAGGAACACAGAAATATATATTCGAGTAAAGGAGACACAGAGGAGACCGGGGCAAGACTGAGGCACAGATAGGTAGACAAGGCAGGAATAAGGCTGGACAGAAGGTGATGCAGGAATAGGACTGGACACAGGCAAGACAGGAAGAAAGATAGATACAGGTGAGACAGGAAGAAGGCTGGACACAGTTAAAACAAGAAAAAGGCTGGACACAGGCGAGTCAAGTGAGGATGGGCACAAATATTGGCTTGAACAGAGGCTGGTAGGAGGCACACCTTGACACAGGCACAACGGGAACAGTGGAGGCGGGACTGGTATAGTGGTACAGTAGAGGCGGGACTGGCACAGTGGAGGAACGACTGGCACAGCAAGAACAATGGAGGTGAGAAGAGAGATTGGAGACTCAGGACACTAGGTGTAGTAGGAGGTTCAGGATACACCACTAATGGTAATATCTCCCACAATCTCTGAAGCATGGAGTGAGGGGTGTGACTTTCTTTTAATGGAAGTCTGAGTCTGCTGCAGGTGCACCCAGACTCTCTGTAGAGCCTGTCTAATCTCAGATGTGGAATTCAGGAAAAAGTGGAACAGGACAAAGAAAGACAAAAATAATACTGCTGTCCAGGATCATATGGTGGCAGCCCCAGCTCGGGCATGGGATTTATGGTGGCGCCTACGAGTTCCCTGGCTTGATACCTTACAGCATCTGGCCCAACCATGTCTGCAGCTTGGAACCCCTGTCGTAGGACTCCAAGGCATTTTGGGAGGTGGAAGGGACGGTGGTAGAGGAAGGAGCCCGGTGAGGTACATGACACATTATGTCCCCAGTTCATTTATTACACCATTTCATTATGCCTACCAGTTAATTTATAACCCACTATTTCATTATGCCCCCAATTCAGTTATTAGCCTAATTTCATTATTCCCCACAGTCTGACTCACACTGAGCACCAGCGTTGCATGGTATGCTCCCTAAGGAGATGCAGATCACATTGTTCCCCCCGTTTGGACCCTCAGTCAGATATCAGGCATATCAGAGGCAGTAGGGGCCCAGTAACTGTCTCACTGGACCACCAAGGATTCACAAATAGCAGTTACAAGCCCGGCGACTCTATTAGGCCTGAACACTCTGGAGCTGCCAAGCAACTGAACAGATTAAGGCTAGGGTCAGACGACGAACGCATTTTTCACGTTGTCCGTGAAAAAGTGCGGTCGAACGAACGTACGTATTTTTTCCCTGAATACGCGATAGCGGTCATACGATGCGCCTTTTCGTCCGTGATTTTGTACGGATCATCAATAAAACACTTTTTGCGTCTGGACGTTATGTTAGCCGGACATTAGCAGCGTCTGACTTCTCCTAATCACACACACAGGCCGCTATGCGGCCGCAGCGCACTCTGTACGTCAGTAGTAGCGGTTTGACGTTCTCGAAAAAATGCGTTCGTTGGCCACTTGCGTTGCGCGGACGAACTTTCGTGCGGCCGTTCGTCGTATGTTCCCCGGCATTGGACGTCATTTGCTGCTAGTACGGCCGTGATTTCGTGCGGCTAAACGCACGTTAAAACTGCGCTAGTCTGACCCTAGCCTTAGGCAGTTTGGATTAATAACTCATTGTTTGGTCCCATGGCCCTATAAAACTGTACTGGTTGTACCGTCCCTGATGCTGGCCTTGATTAAATATATGTCAAATATATTAAAGCCTTAAAGTAAAAAAGATAGATAAAAAGTCATATTACTCTTTTTCTTTTAATTTCTTTAATAAAACCCACAATTAAGTCTATTTTATATACCAATTGATGCAGTTTAATTTGCCTTCTTGTAGTGCTGGCTGCATGATACAGTGAAATGTTTATAAAAGAATGTAGGCAGATGTCTTCATTTGTGTGACCTTGTTTATATAGTCTCTACTTCTTGAGGTTTCTTATGTTATACATGGATTTATAAACTTTTTCCAAAGTCATTATTTTCCTGTTTCCAGCTTGAAATGTCATGACCTTTTACAACATTTTTAACTGGGTAACTACTACATCCTATGGTGTTTATTGTTAGGATTCTATAATCTTTTTCTCAATAATTAGATTTTATAACAAGAAACATGTAGGGCAGACAATGAAACATACTGCTGATATACAACAGTATAACGGTAAGATTTTGTTCTCCTGACATCACTCATTCTACTATCTGCTTTTCATTTTTAGTTCTGTATAGTTTGCAAAGATTCTAAAATGCTTTAACTATCTAATATCATAAACTATGAACTAGACAACATACTCTAAAAGAAAACCTTGCGAAATAACAAAGTTCCAGGGCCTTATTTCATTGTTGCCGATAACAGGAGAAAAAAAATTGTCCAAAGCCATGATTACTTATCTACTCCCTGTTACCGTAACTTTTCTGATCCAGCCACTGTATTAGCAGCTCAAGTCGGAAAAATCGAGACCTGCAAACCAAGCACGTCAACGGTGTTGTGTTGTGCGCCGTAGCTTGTATCAGCTCCTGATGTCCATTTGATTCCACGGAGCCAAACCCAATCCTGACGTGAGCTGTGTAAAAGCTTGCAGCAGTGGAATCATACAGGAGCCACAGAGGAAGCGCAGGACACTGGGAACTATTTGTTAGCGGTCTTCCACTGCACACAGTGAGAGGAAGCGGAGGATCACGCTGCCCTTATGAATTCATGTATGTATGAGAGTATATACTATGGGGGTTGTATTGTTCAGAGAGACCCGAAATGTGGCCGAAATATCACCGAAATGTAAACGGACACTGAATTTCAGCGTACTGGGACATTTCGGGTCCATTTTGCTATTCAGAGAGAAGGCAGTTTGCCAAATTCTGGCGAATTGCCTGTACGTACGGTGCCTGTTTGAGGGCAGTGAAATCCCCCATAGAGAAGCAATGGTTCGTCTATTCAGAGACACCAAACAGCAGTGAAAAGTTGCCGAAATGCCCTGCTGTTCGGTGGTTCAATTCGGCAGGTTTATTCAGGCGAATCCCATAGGCTTCAATGTAAAAAAATAGTCCAATTTTAATTCAATATCTAATAAACTGTTTATTATTGTAATATTATTGTAATAATATTGTAATTATTGGAGTTGTGGCAATTGAGTTTTAATGTGGATAAGTGCAAGATAATGCACCTGGGACGTAAAAACCCAAGGGCTGAATATAGAATATTTGATACAGTCCTAACCTCAACATCTGAGGAAAGGGATTTAGGGGTCATTATTTCAGAGGATCTAAGGGTAAGTAGTCAATGTAATAGAGCAGCAGGAAATGCTAGCAGAATGCTTGGTTGTGTAGGGAGAGGTATTAGCAGTAGGAAAAGGGAAGTGCTCATGCCACTGTACAGAGCACTGGTGAGACCTCACTTTGAGTACTGTGTGCAGTACTGGAGACCGTATCTCCAGAAGAATATATACATCTAAGGCTAGGGTCAGACTAACGCATTTTTCACGTTGTCCGTGAAAAAGTGCGTTCGAACGAATGGACGTATTTTTTCACGGAATACGCAATAGCGGTCATACGATGCGCAGTTTCATCCGTGATTTTGTACGGATCATCAATAAAACACTTTTTGGGTCTGGACGTTATGTTGGCCGGACATTAGCAGCGTCTGACGTCTCCTAATCACGCACACACGCCGCTAGCGGACGCAGCGCACTCTGTACGTCAGTACTAGTGGTTTCACGTTCTTGAAAAAATGCGTTTGTTTGCCGCTTGCGTTGCGCGGCCGCACTTTTGTGCGACCGTACTTCGTATATTGGCCGTCATTGCCCGGCATCTGCTGCTAGCACGGCCGTGATTATGTGCGGCTGCACGCGCGTTCGCACTGCCTCAGTCTGACCCTAGCCTTAGAGTTCAGAGAAGGGCTACTAAAATGGTGTACGGCTTGAAGGAGAAAAGTTACCAGGAAAGGCTTAATGATCTTAACATGTACAGCTTGGAAAAAAGACGAGACAGAGGAGATATGATAGAAGCATTTAAATACGTAAAGGGAATCCACAAGGTAGAGGAAGGGAGTATATTTAAAAGGAAACAAAGTAGCAAAACAAGAGGACATAGTCTTAGATTAGAGGGGTAAAGGTTTAAAAGTAACATCAGGAAGCATTATTTTACTGAGAGGGTGGTGGATACATGGAACAGCCTTCCAGTTGAAGTGGTAGAGGCCAAAACAGTAATTGAATTTAAGCAAGCATGGGATAGGCATAAGGCTATCCTAAACAAAAGATAAATCCAGGTTAAGTATCCATGTAATTGGGCAGACTAGATGGGCAGAAGGGTTCTTATCTGCCGACATTTTTCTATGGTTCTATGTTTCTATTTTATTCTCCTATAAAAAGTCTCTTTATGTCTAGATTTTTTTAGGATCTTTAAGCATTTTTCAGGATTTTTTCAGTAACATTTTTTTCTATATCGTATTTTCTTTTTTCTATAACAGACCTTTTTATTATTATTCATTCAATCTTATATGTAAATTCTAGGCATTTTCGTTCAGTTTCTTTTCTGAGCAGCGTTTCAATTTTGAAACTTTGAAGCGTACTGTTTTTTTTTTTTTACCACGTTCGTCTGCTTGTCGGGTTTTTCCGGTGGCTGCTCTGCGCGGAAATCGGCTGCTCATTGGGTTTTTGCGGTGTGTTCGGCGGGGTTTTTGCGGCGGTTTCTGTAGGCTTTCGGTGAGTGTTCAGCGAGTGTTCTGCGGGTTTACGGCGGGTTTTCCCTGCACTACGGGGGGCCCTGTGGTGCTTGCTGAATACACCGCAGGGTCGGCGAACTAGAATCGCCGCATCGCCCCAAAGTACGGGGAAGGAAAGGTCACCGAGCGTGTGGTGACTTTTTGATTCTCTCTGAATAAACCTGTATGTGTGTCTGTATAAAAACAGTTTTTATTTGCAGAACAGGACATACTATTTGATAGTGTGTCTAGGATGTTTTGGTGAGTTTTTGCAAAGGAGTTACTTTCCTATAACCTCTGTGCTGCCACTTTAACTCTGGTTAAGGTAATCCCTTCCTGCCGTAGAGAGAGAGCAGTCAAGATGCTGGAAGAAGCAGAGAGCATGTGAACCCCAGCCTGGATCTTCATATTGAAGGCAGTCAGTGGCGTCACTAGACTTGTGTCACCCGGCTGGGACAGTAACTTTTGATGTCACTACTCCATCCTTGGATCTCCTCCCATACAAGCAATAAAGCTCCCAGAAATGTGAGGTGTATGTGTTGTATCACAGGGCTCCCCATTTTATTATTTGTTCCCTGCATTTCTATCTGCATTTCTACCTGTATTTTATGACGGCCTGGAGCAATTAGGCGTAAGAGCCTTGAGGGCCCTGGGAAGCTGCTGGCTCGGAAAGGGTTAACCCCACGGCGGGAACCAAACAAAGGATCTGGCCGCGGGGGGGGGGATCAGGGGGAGGGGTCGGCAGGTAGGGCATTTAAGCTGTGCCGAGGGGGCCAGAGCGTTCACTTTGTGGCCAGGAGCAGGAGAAGAAGCAAAGCGCTCACCAGGACAACGAGGAGAGATCCACCACGTGGGACAGGAGAATCGAGACCGCGGAGCCTGAAGACTGGGACCAGCCGTCGTGGGTGAGCGGACACAACAGCAGGAGGGAAGCCGGCGGAGACACGCTGCAGCAGGAGAAGAGAGGATCGACGGGGAGAAGAGCTTCAGTCGTCTGCCGCGCTGGAAAGGCAACTGCAAAGTGGAGATCTGCCAGCAGGGGGCGCTGAGAGACAATGCGAGCCCGCTGCATCTTCGACTGGGGACAAACACGTGGAGCTGAGCTGGGCCACGTGATCAGGGCTCCAAATTAAAAAAAAAAAAAAAAAGGTGCGATTCCTGTCGGCGCTTGGAGATTGATCTACTGCATGGCGGAACAGACGGACGGACGGACGAACAGTACAGACGTGGACCTGGTGCTGTGGGGGACGAAGAGGCCGGGCGCAAAGGGAGATTGATGTACTGCACGGCGGAACAGTCAAGCATCGGACGAAGAGCATGCACGTGGACCTGGGCTGCAGAGGAGGAGGGGACCAGGCGCAACGCGGCTGCGGAAGACCGGATCGTTTCCAGGGTGCAGCGGGGCAGCTGGCAGGGGTGAGTATGTCTGACTCGGGGGAAGTGGAGTGGCTGGTGGCGGAGTACAGGAGGTCGGGTGTCGCTTAGGGGGATAGCTTGGGCTAGGGAGACGGTGACACAGGCTGCATGGGGGGGACGAGGGGGAGCCGCGCTGACCCACGCGGAAAACCAGACCACCAGCACGTTTATATGACGAAATGGTGGAGGGCCCAGAGAAACCACCGAGAAAACAAGACCACCATGCGGGACGAGAACATTGAGGGCTGATTGAAGGTACATGTCTGCTGAGAAAGCAAGAAGCCGCCAGCGAAGCACACCGCATCGGAGGTCAGGAGCATCAGACTGCGGGTTAAAGGGGGACGCCTAGATCTACTGAGAAGAACGCTAGCGGGTATGTATATGGATGGATATATGTTGGTATGTATATTGGTATATACTGTATATATGTATGCAAGTATTCAGGAATTCGAGGTACAGAAGTAAAATCAGCAGATTCCCGGAGCAGTGACTGACAAGGAGAGCCTTCTGCTGGGTGACAGAGCTAATAGGGAGGTACCGCGAGTACTATGAGGAGTGAGGTGTAATATACAGGCTCGGGGTGTGTTAGAGGAGTGTGTAACATAGAGGCACTGCGTGTATATACAGGCTCGGGGTGTGTGCTATGAGGATTGACGTGTTATACGGAGGCTGGGTGCGTGCTATATGAGTTATGGGTAATATGAAGGTTCGTGTGGGCTATGTGAGTAAGGGGTTATACGAACGCTCTGGGTGTTATGAGGCATGATGGGAATACATAGGCTGGGTGTGTGTTATATGAGGATTGGGTGTAATATGAAGGTTGTGCGTGTAAGATGGAGACCGCTTGGGATACGGAGTCTCTGTGGGTTACATGAGGGTCGATGTGTAATATGGAGGCTGTATCTAATATGGCGGTTTGGTGTGTGTGTGTTATAGGAGGAATGCTCTGTGTGTATGTTTATATGAGGTTTGATGGGTAACATGGAGACTGGGTTAATTTGGAGGCTCTGTTGGGTTATAGGAGGATCAAGGTGTAATAGGGGGCCCGTGTGTGCTAGGGAGTGCTCGGTGTGTGTGTGTGCCATGGAGGCTGGGGGTAACATGGAGGCTCAGCGGACTTGTAATATGGGGGCTGTGTGTAATATGGAGGCTGTGGGTAATAGGGAGGCTTAGTCGGCGTGTAATAGGGGGGCTGGGTGCAATAGCGAAGGCTCAGCAGGCGTGTAATATAGCGGCGGTGTATAGTATGGAGTCTTGGGGTGTGTGTGTAATATGGGGCTGCATGTAATATGGAGGCTGGGTGTGTGGGTTATACGAGGATTGGTGGGGAAGACATAGACTCTGTGCGGTATATGGTGACTGTGTAATAGGATGGGTGTGTAATATGAGGAGTAACATGTAGTATGGAGTCTGGGTGTGTTTCTATGAGGGATGTGTAACATGGTGATGCAGTAAATGGAGCCTCTGAGTAAGGAAGGGACAGCCAGGAGAGTTGGGTTCGGCTGAGTGGGCTGAGCAGGGGCAGTCGATATGTTGTATCAGTGTTAAGACAGCTGAAGGTTCCATATGGGGGAACAGGGCACGGGATGTTTCTGAATAATGTAATGTTAATTAAAGGCATTTCTTACACGCCAACACGTTCTGTAGTGCTGTAAAAGGGGTGACAATCTGAGAGGAGAGGGGACCCTGCCCCAGAGCTTACAATCTAAGAGGGGAGGGGACACGCTAGGAGAGGGATAGCAGCAGGGCATGTGAAGTAGTGGGAGCTGGTAGGGGCAAGGTTGCAAGCTCTGCTGCACTTGCATTCCACACGCTTTATTGCTGAGGAGGGGGTTTTCACCACTTGCTACGTCTCCTTTCAGTGGGGGATGAGGGTACCTGGGGATTGGGATCTTCTGATTGCTTTGCTTTTGTTCAGGGGGGTCTGCATTGAGGGGCATAGAGGGGGGCCGTCCAAGGGTTCCTGGTAGCTCAATATGCAAACTCCAACAAATCCTTGTCGGGGAGGGATCAAACACCCAGATGGCTGGGGTTTGCGGGCACTGGGGGCAGCAGGAGCCATCCAGGGTCACAGGACGCACGCTTGCACAGACGCTAACGCGGGTGGGAAGAGCTGTGGTGAGTGGTCTGGTAGTTCAGGTGAGGGGATGGACCGGTCTCTGCCTGAAGTGTAAGGGGCCTGGCGTAGGGAGCAGACTGCACGAAGGTCAACATAGTCGCCCGTTAGCGCAGCGCATGAGGGGCATCCTGTAGTAGAAGGGAGGGGGGCATCATGCCGGAAGTGCTGGTGGAGGACAGGATGGGGGGGGGGGGGTTTCAGAGCCTACAAGGTGCAATGCTTATCTTTCCTTTGCAGGTCCATTGGGCAGGCACGGTGTAGCGCTCACTCCCGGAGGAGCCGCTGAAAATGAACCACGGGTCAGTCTCCCCGCACTAGGGAATAAATATACTCCAGCACAGTTGTGGATTTTATAATTTATATAGTTTACTAGAGTAAAAAGCATATAATCAGACACGGTGTTCGTAGATATATTTACAGTATTTCGTATCGCGGTAAACGCGCAGCAGAAAAGAAATACGAGGCTTCGTATTTTGGGAAAAGGCAGCCGAACAGAAAAAAATACAATGCTTCGTAATTTCGAGAAACGCGTAGCGGAAAAGAGAATGCAATATTTGGTAATTCGAGAAACGCGCAGCGGAAACAAAATAAGATGCGAACCTTTACCCCTTTTTGGGATATTAGGGAGTGAGTCCCGCACAGGTTAAGTCCCGGACTGTAAGTGTATGTGTGTGTTATGGTACCCGGGTACTATTCAACTGGCCAGTGAATTACTTATAGCGATGTCTTCGATTAGTCAAGTTGGGGCCCTGTGGGTTTTGAAGACAACAGCAGCGTGCTTTCTTGACTTTATAAACCGGCCTTAGAGGCCTCTCACCCATCCGCTCGATCACCAAGGCTCCGCTGACCCAGGACGTCTCTCCGCTTGATGCCTTGCTGGGATACCGGCTATTGGATCTGTGGTCAGGCTTTCTTTGCTCCGGCCCGGACTTGTCCAGCTACCGCCTGCTCTCCCATCCAATGGACTTGCGGTACTCCTTACTCGGGGTCCTCTGCTTGCCTTGCTAGCAGCTTGGGTAATGTCTGCGGATAACTAGGGCTCCGTCTGGTAAAGCTGGATACTCTGGATTGGAATCCTGGTAGGCCCCACCTGCGCTCCGGCCTAGCTAGTGTTCCGCTCAGCAGCACTGTGTCCTGTCTGCTTCACTCCCTCGCGCGCTCTGCCAGCTATCTCCACGAGGCTCAGGATGTAACTCGGCGTGTCCCACCCACTTCCTGTGTCTGCTCGCAAAGCATGCCGGGAAACGTAGTCCCAATATCTTCTGTGTTTGTCCAGCATGCTTACCATGGTCTCTGTCTCCCTCTGGTGGCCATTTCAAATAAATGCAGCAGAACAGTCTTTTTAAACACAGCGCTACACTCTCCCCCCCCTTAAACTCTTGGGTCCTCCCAAGAGCGTGTAACGGGTACATGTAACGGTCATACATAACACATCATAACATAACAGTTGCATTACATTTCTAACTTTAGCCTATATATTCAGGGTTGAAAACAGGCAGCAAATATTCTCAATCTCACCCAAACCCTTAGACACCTCTGTAAGTAGGGCTGACACTCCAGGAAACCTCCGCACAGTTGTTACAGCTTCCTCTGTGCTATGTCCTGGTGAATCATACGTGAGTCTCTGAGGGGGTCGTATTGACCGTTTAGGTTCAAATTCTCCAGGGTCCTCTTCGGTCGGGAGAGCTGACTCCACAGGCTCAATTCTCTCTCCTGTGGACCGAGTAGATACATCTTCCTCGGAATACGAGCCTTCCAGTGAAGGCATAGAACTGTAATCTATGGATATTTCATCCAGAACTTCAGAAACTTCCGGTGCTTGAGTCATAACTTCAGAAATATCAGGTTCTAAATCACTCTCACTCCGGTCAGAGACTGGCTTGACGCCCTGAGACTCAGGTGTCCACACCCAGCTCAGACTCCAGCCTTCCTCTTCACTGTCTTCTTCACTCTCTCTGACGGGACGTAACTGCCGAGACCGAGTAATAGAAGTCGGACGAGATATAGGCTGACCAGGCACAGAGAATTTGTCTCCAATCGGTACTTGTACAGTCTCTCCTGACCGTAGGACCTTCTCTGTCCCTTCTGTTCTCCTCAGCCTTCTTCCTTCTGTAGTGGCTCTCTGTTCTTTGACCCTCCGTGGACAGGCCCGTCGTGACACCGAGTGTGCCTTCTTAGGAGCAGGACTCTCTTCCGTGACCAGTGGGGTTAAGAGGTGTCTCAACACATCAGCGTTCATCCCCACTATCATAGAACTTCGATTAGCTCCCGAGGGACGAGGACACACAATTGCCAACGTGTCACATACTCCCGGTTGTCCAGTGATTTCCGACCTGAATTCTAGCTTCACCTGTATATATCCGTCATAGGGAAACTTCTCCATTCCCATACCCCAGATTTCGAGATCCTTCAATTTCTTCAGGGGTATATGCTTCAAATATTTCTAATAGAAGTCTCGGTAAATCAGCGTTACTTGAGCACCCGAATCTAGAAGAGCCTTAGTATAGACTCCTTCCACTTGAACCGGGATGATGGGCGAAGGACCTATCAACTTGTCAGGGAACTTTTTCGCAGCAGCAGGAGAGGTAGACCCAGTCTGTTGTACTCTAACCCTTGTTCTCATACGTGGTGACTGCGGGCGTACATTGTCTTCTTGTGACATAGGACCAGACCTCCAGGGAGAGGATCTCCTAGGTCTAGCAGGCACATATAGAGACCCTCCCTGTCTCCTTTCTGGGCACTGAGCCTTGAAATGATCAAATTCTCTACAGGCGAAACATCTTCCCCACGAGGATGAGGGCACACTTTCTTCCTGTGGCTCATTTGAAAATCCTCTGTCGGAGACCACAGCAACTGCTTCTGTTCGTATATCTGAGAGAGACTTCTGTATTTCAGTCTGCATTTCTACTACTTTCAAGATTGCCCGGCATAGGTCCGTGTGTGTCTGTTCCATCTTAACTTGGGCTTCTTGTACTCTCGCGAGAGTCTTTTGTATCTCACCATACACCTGGTTTGACGACTTTTGAGTTATCTCCGGCTCATATGTCTCTTCTGGATCTTCCTCATCTGATGAACACTCGTTATACTCTATGGGTTGCGCATAGACTTTTTCTCCCCTTCTTCCAAGCTTCTCTTCCAGAAGGGCTTCTTCCTCCCAAACAACTCGAATCAGTTCTAGGTAATTTAACTCGTTATTACCTTCTCGAGTCCTCAGCTGCAACATCACAGGATCTAAAGGTAAGGCACCCTTCAATATCTGACGCATTCTAACCTGATCTACTGTAGTGGGGTCTGTTCCTTTCTTCAACAGTACTTGGTACAGTATCTTATCCAGGCGCCTCATGTATTCTGTCATCTTCTCACCCCTTTTCTGGTAAGTATGCTCATATTGGTACATTAGCTCAGCAGCCTTTTCCGTTCGCCCGAAGACTTCCTGTAATATGTTCAGGTAATCTAGAGCAGTACAGTCTCTCTTACTCAGCTTCAGATTCCTGACAGCCTCTGACGCAGGTCCCTTTAAGCTCTCAGTAATTCTTTGCTTCTTCTGTGCTTCAGAGACGTCCCACTCATCCAGAGCCTGCATCGCTTGTTCCACCCATTCTTCGAAGGTTTCTTCTCCTGCCGGAGTTGGCAAGTTTCCTGAAAATTTTTCCAACTTCCGATATCCGAAGCTGATGTAAGAAGGGTGAGCCCTCTGACACTTAACCACGAGGTCTCCAATAGCAGCAATGAACTCCGGCCCGATCATGGCGAGCGGGCTGGATGCAGGAATGTTCGCTGAATCACCACGTGGCTTACTTGGCTGGATCAGACGAACCTCCACGTCGTCGGTTAGCTGTATACCCACGCCCTGAAAACACACAGGAACACCCTTTCTCCACTCGAAAAGAACATACGTGTGAGAAGTCTCTGGGTTCACTTTGATGTCCGCTAGAAACCCCCGCTGGTCAGGTGCCAACGCTGCCACGGCCAAGCGGATCTGCTCTTCTGCCCAGGTGTCTAGAGGAATATCCATTACTACACTCAACTCTAACCCTGTGCTTTACACCACTCTGCTGCTTCGTCTGGGTCCATATTTAACCCTTTAAATGCGTTTTTTCCAGAGTCTGAGATCCCGGACTCCCCGCACTAGGGAATAAATATACTCCAGCACAGTTGTGGATTTTATAATTTATATAGTTTACTAGAGTAAAAAGCATATAATCAGACACGGTGTTCGTAGATATATTTACAGTATTTCGTATCGCGGTAAACGCGCAGCGGAAAAGAAATACGAGGCTTCGTATTTTGGGAAAAGGC
This sequence comes from Leptobrachium leishanense, assembly GCA_009667805.1. Taxonomy (NCBI): domain Eukaryota; kingdom Metazoa; phylum Chordata; class Amphibia; order Anura; family Megophryidae; genus Leptobrachium; species Leptobrachium leishanense. Next base: position 185,219,079 of record CM019066.1, read on the forward strand.
AGCCGAACAGAAAAAAAATACAATGCTTCGTAATTTCGAGAAACGCGTAGCGGAAAAGAGAATGCAATATTTGGTAATTCGAGAAACGCGCAGCGGAAACAAAATAAGATGCGAACCTTTACCCCTTTTTGGGATATTAGGGAGTGAGTCCTGCACAGGTTAAGTCCCGGACTGTAAGTGTATGTGTGTGTTATGGTACCCGGGTACTATTCAACTGGCCAGTGAATTACTTATAGCGATGTCTTCGACTAGTCAAGTTGGGGCCCTGTGGGTTTTGAAGACAACAGCAGCGTGCTTTCTTGACTTTATAAACCGGCCTTAGAGGCCTCTCACCCATCCGCTCGATCACCAAGGCTCCGCTGACCCAGGACGTCTCTCCGCTTGATGCCTTGCTGGGATACCGGCTATTGGATCTGTGGTCAGGCTTTCTTTGCTCCGGCCCGGACTTGTCCAGCTACCGCCTGCTCTCCCATCCAATGGACTTGCGGTACTCCTTACTCGGGGTCCTCTGCTTGCCTTGCTAGCAGCTTGGGTAATGTCTGCGGATAACTAGGGCTCCGTCTGGTAAAGCTGGATACTCTGGATTGGAATCCTGGTAGGCCCCACCTGCGCTCCGGCCTAGCTAGTGTTCCGCTCAGCAGCACTGTGTCCTGTCTGCTTCACTCCCTCGCGCGCTCTGCCAGCTATCTCCACGAGGCTCAGGATGTAACTCGGCGTGTCCCACCCACTTCCTGTGTCTGCTCGCAAAGCATGCCAGGAAACGTAGTCCCAATATCTTCTGTGTTTGTCCAGCATGCTTACCATGGTCTCTGTCTCCCTCTGGTGGCCATTTCAAATAAATGCAGCAGAACAGTCTTTTTAAACACAGCGCTACAACGGAGAGCAGAAAATAGAGGAACACACTGACGCAGGCGGTATGTGGAGTTAGTCTCCTTACAGTAGAGAAGGCTTCTGGGTCTCAGGATTAGCTGGAATATGATGGGAGAAGGAGCGCGGGAAACCTTATCAGAGGGTTCCTAGATTATTTGGTAACTGGATCAGGGCGTAAATTGTATTTGGCGAGTGTGATAAGGGAGGGCACACCTCGACGGTGCTCCGCTTACGTGTAGGACGGAAGGAGCGTGGACCGAGGGGAGTTAAAATTAGTAGTTTTCGTCAACATATGGCGATGCACCCTACCATGCTGTGGAACCAGATGGACATGACACTAAGGTTGCGGCTAATGGTCGCGCAGCTTTCGTCGCCATTCCACCGGGGAACCCCTACCGGAATCCTAACAGCAGAGCTAAAGTATGTGTAGAGCGTGCTGGCAGTTCAATGAGGGTCTATGCAGGTTCGGCAACGCTGGTAGACTTCGGCAGGAGTGTGGAGGGGGACGCGCGCAAGCAAGATACTTTAAAAGGGCTAGGAATGCAGCAGTTGGGGATGGGAATCACGCTGGAGAAGCTAGATGCATTGGGGCCGTGGCTTAGCTGACGGGATTCGAGTCCGGGTTGCAAAGCCCTTTCAGTTCAAACGGGGCCCGGGAGCCGGTAGCTCGATCCATCATTTGTCTTATCCGAAGGGAACCTCAGTGAATGACATCTTCCCTGTACCTGGCAGGGGTGTCATACGCTGCAGTGATTCAGCAATCCGGTTTGTGCGGACAGCCAGGGCACGGGCACAGTTTATACTTCACGTTAAAGCAACAGGACGACAAAGGGTCGGTGTCCAGGCAATTATTGAGGGTTTTGTGGGGGGCTTCAGTTCTGACAGGTGTGATTGCTGTGGGTAGGGACACAAGAATGTTTGGCTCACATTCTGTACAGATAGGGATGGCAATGGCGGCGTCACGCCTTGGACTGGGGGAAAGAGCCATAGATACAACAGGATGGTGGGACTCGAGGTGTTATCGAAAATACGCATGTCTACGACTACTTTAGAGGGGAGCTAACTAATTAGTAATTGTGTGGAAAGTGGAGGAGACCAAGGGAAAATATATATATATATATATAAGGGTAGCTCCAGTCAGAGGTCAGCACATGGGTGGCCTGATCAAGGATGCAAAGGAACCCACTCGGTGGGCGAGTGTGGGGTGATGATGGCGATGGGGATCACATGTTCGGATGAGGATACTAATGCTTTTGTATTTGCAGGACATTCCTGTGTGATGAGGATCATCGACCACTCTTTCGTCTATGGGGCGGAAAGACGTGCCATCCTGAGAACGAACGGTTTGCAGCTGAGTTTCCGGATGGAGGTATCGCAACTCCAGTGCTTCGGAGTGCGTGGTTTTACGGTGGGCAGGTTTCTTGCCCGTGGTGCAAGCCCTGCGGAATGGAGGGGAGCCCCACGTGCTGGTGGTGCACATGGGGGGGAATGATTTGGGGCATGCCACAGTGTCGGCTGCTCCGTGCAATTACAACGGCTAAAGAGCCTCTAGCCACGAGCGGTGGTGGTGTATTTGGAGATGATACCCCGGCACATCTGGAGGCATGTGGGAATCTGGTGGTGGTTCAAAGGTGGTGGAGGTGGGGTCTTGGATGATACTGCGATATGTCGGGGGTGCGGGGGAATCTGGTGGCAAAACGAAGGTCCAGTCTGAAGATCAACAGAGCGACAGCGTGCTTGTACGGCAGCTGTCAGGAATGGTCAAAAGACATCTTCTTCTAGGTGTGGTCCAGGATGATACCCCAGCGTGTCTGGAGGCACAGGGGATCTAGTGGCAAATCAAAGGTCCAGTTTGCAGATGAACCGAGCCATATAAGCCTATAATCTGTTTACTAATAACAATTAAAGCAGCACAGAGCATTCTACAAGCAAAAAGAATCATTTATATTTACCAGTAGCTTGACATATTTTCTATTTTAATTGATGCAATGCAGTGGTGTAATTAAAATTATTAATGTCGCGGTGCTAGGTGAGCTCCCGGTCTCCTAGCTGCAGATCCTCTCCCACACGCACCATCCACCTGCCAAAAACACCCCAGAGTGGTAGGAACTCACCCCCAACATGATGAAGCCACCCAAAAAGAAAAAAGGACCCGGGCCCCACATTGGCGCCGATCTTTGCCGCTAGGCCGCGCTCAGACCATCCAATCCAATATGGCACCTGGGCGGCCTCACTGCGGCCTTCTCTGGACAGCGACCCGGAGACAGGGGGTGATCCAGTCACGAGGGCCGACATTCAGAGCCTGCAGTCATTTATTGCCATGGAACTTGCGAAATCCACCCGCACGCTGTCTGCTGAAATCAAACCGGTAGGTGACCGCACGGCTCGCTTGGAGGAACGATCTGACACGCTTGTGGATTACTGTAGTGCCCTGGCTGACCACGCTGAGGCCGTGGAGGCCCGAGTACATTTTCTTGAGGAAGTGCTGGAGGACTTATCTAATTGCTCCAGGCGCAATAATGTGTGTCTATGGGGCCTGCCAGAATCTGTCACTACTGTACTGACGTGACGACTTGTCCACCACGTTTATGGGAATTGCAAAGTGCTTACTGCCGGACCTTTCCTCAAACAGGCTCATGCTGGACAGGGTACATCGCGCCTTGGGCCCCCGAAGGGATAATGCTACCGTCCCTGAGACGTGATAGCTAGATTTCATTATTCCTCGAAGGATGCCTTTTCTTAAAGCCGCCAGGAACCAAGATATTGAGTATGAGGGCATAGCTATCTCCTTTTACAGGATTTATCCCCGTCCACACAGGCCAGACAGCAGGAATGGAGAGAGGACACAGAGCTTTTGCGTCAACATGATGTCAGATATGCTTGGGGATTTCCTTTTAAGATTTAAGGTTTTCAAAAACAACCGGCCTTACTCGTATACCTACCTTCACCAAGCTAAGGATCTTCTGCGCTGCATGGATATACCCGTGCCGTCTTCCATTGCCGTTCTTGCCTCTCCGCAGTCCATGCCACGCCTGGACCGGGACTACATTCCCTCTTGCGACTGACCGCACTCAGCGGCGGGACGCTGCTGTCTCGATTACCCCAATTGGGGCTTTATCATTTAATGTTGTGACAGAGTTACTGTGGCTCGGTATCACCCATGGCAGGCGGATACCATAGGTTTTTAAATTTTTAATTACACTGTTTCTGATTACCTGAAATTTTGATATGTGCCTTATATGTTTTATGCTTTTGTTCTGATTGTTGATTCTTTTGCTGGAGAGTGTTTCTCATTACACTGTTACTTAAGATTGCTTAACAACCAGGAGCCGGAGCCGTTGCTGAGATAGATGCTCTGTTCCTACTCTTTGCTGGTTATTTTCTGGTTTCTCTTTGTTCTCCGATTACCCCAGATGCCCTCCCCTCGGTCTCCCCATTCGGTGGGGGCTTTCCCTTCACCTCGTGCCTGCCCATCACGAGTCTCCATGATTCTTTCCTTTTCTCCCTCTTTTCTGCCTTTAGCCTGTACCATAGGCATCTCTACAGGGGGGGCAAGGGGGGGCAATTGCAAGTGCAATGGCAATTGCCCCCCCTAGGTTATTCCTTGCCCCCCCATGTGCCCCCCCCCCCACCAAAAATCAGCATCCAGCTTCCCACACTTTTCGGACCACTGTATCCCCATTCCTCTGAATCGTATATGGACGTTCTATGTGTCATTGGAAAGAGCAGATTCTGGCCTTTCCAATGATTCCCAAGATGACCATATTGTAGTGTAAAGTAAAAGTCATAAAACGTTAAATAAAAATGTGCACTTAAACGTAAACATTTTCAAAGGGTTGAAATGGCTCAGCAGTGAAGTGGTTAATGTTCAGACTATACATTACATTGTGTATTACATTACTTTTTGCCTTGTTTTAGTTGTATATTAAAGGTTAATGGGTAGGCTTCATCCCGCACAGTAAACATTTTATTTTTTCCTTGATTAATGGCATTTTAGGGGTTAATGGGTTGGCTACATGCCTCACAATGTATTCATTTCATGTTTTCCCTTGATCAATTGCATATTAGGGGTTAAGGGGTAGGCTAAATGCCACATTGTTATTAATTTTATTGTATTTCCCTCGGTTTATGGCATTTTTATGGGTTATTATGGAAGTTAGAATCTAAAGGGTCTAATCATCTTTAGATCCTCTGCTTTTCGTCACATTTCGGGGAATTTATTTAGCTGAAAATAAGGTGAATTCCCTATTTAGCAAACGGTCACTGTAATTTGCTAAAAGTGGAGTCGCTGAAGCAGCAATCAGACATTCAGCGAAAACTGCCGAATTGCAGCAAATAAAATATGGAATTTAAGTATCAGGTTAGTACAACAAAAAGGCATCATTGCATCACATTACTCTAGGGTTTTGGAATCTTATTTATATATATACTTAATTAGGGCACTATTACCTGGTGTGAGCTAACCCTTGCGTCAGCATGGTTTTGCGTTAGCGCCAGGTTGATTGAGGCTAGCGCCTGACCAACAGATCGTTTGCCTCCCGCTACAAATGGGAAAAATCAATTAGCGCGTTGCTATTAGCGATTTGTACCGTGAGCTTACTGTACTTTCTGCGTCCTTTACTTAACATGGGGAGCGCTAGAGATCTCTAACGCTTTTGCAGGTAACAGATCACTTGGTGCCAGCGCAAATTTTTTGAGGGGCGCTAATTGCAACATTTTATCTACTGCTCAACCCTGGTGCTAACTCCAAAAAGACAGAAAAAACAGGTCCTCGCCCAAAATTAACAGGCAATTGAAAGGAATGCAGCACAGGTGTTCTCTTGGCCCCATACACCATAGTAATGGATCTGGTCAGCAATGTCGTTGCTGTTGCAGTAGGCTCTATTATAAATGTATCCTTTATCCACATATATCCTAATTCTAATATATTGCCTAATTTTAAACATTTTATGCTGGTGGTTATTCATTGTATGGAAGCGGTTGCAAAGCCTCAACTGAACACATGTACCCAGATGACACCGTAATCTATACCAGCAAACCAAATCTCCCACAGCTGGAGGCTGTGCTGCAAGAACAATTCACAAAGGTAGAAACGTGGATTGCAGATAACAAATCTTTCTTAAATACTGACAAAACTGTAACGCTGCTCTTTGGAACAGCACCTAAACTACATAAATTGCAAAATCCCCATCTATGTGTCAGGGCAAAATCAAATGGCACTTCTCTCAAATATCTAGGTATGTGGTTAGACCCAAATCTATCCTTCGGCCCCCACATTGAAAAACTCTCATCTAAACTTTACCCCAAACTAGGTGCCCTGTACAGAAACAAATCCTGCCTGAGCCCCGCAGTAAGAAAGCAGATGGTACAACAAATGCTTATGCCAGCTATTGAATAAAGAGATGTAGTGTATGCAGCTGCCCCGCAAACACACCTTCAGAAACTTACTCCATTGTATAACTCATTCTGCCGCTTTGTGCTACAATGTACCTACATGACCCACCACTGTGACATGTTAAAAGAGCTAAACTGGCCGTCACTGGAATCTAGACGCACTCTTCACCTTTCCAACCTGTTGTTTAAGAGGTTTTCTGGAAAGCTACCACCCTACCTGAATAGGCTGCTTCCCCTAGCAGTTCCCTCATCCTATAACCTCCGATCCATGACCAACACCTTACTTGCAATACCACAATACAAAAAGAAAGTGGCTCAATGCTCATTTTCCTACAGAGCACCGCAATTATGGAATAACCTCCCAGACACCATCAAATCTTCCCCCAGTCTTAAGTCACTCAAGAGCTCCCTATTAACATACCTCAATAAGGAATGCACCTGTAAACATGTAACATAGTGACTATATTGCTTACATATTTATTTTCTGTGTTAATTTGTATATTTGCGTTTTGATTCTAATATCTTGCATTTATTACTTTGTATTTCTGTAACGACTGTAAAATTTCAATGTTCTTGAACCGAGGACATACTTGAAAACGAGAGAAATCTCAATGTATCCTTCCTGGTAAAATACTTTGCAAATAAATAAATAAATTAGGGTGACTGTGTGGACCATGTTTAAAGGGACACATGAATAAGTCTTGCCCTGAAACATGTATTATTTATATGCTGCACAGGGAAATTTGTACCTGGCCTTCCTTTTGGATCTATTAAATGCAGTGTAAGGATTCTACATGTTGCTGGGTGGCATTTATCATGCAATGCCCCTCAGCCTTAATGTATGTGTGCATCAAAACATGGATGATACGACCACCGTGGAGGATTTTAATAATGCAGGGGTGAGAGGTTATTCACTGAATGTGTTCATATTCAAGCTTGTGAGGGCGGGGATAGGTATGGCCCGGCACTCTGCACTGGAAAAAAAACAGTTCTATCCTGTACACAACCGCATTAGTTTCCCTAGCGTGCGCTAAACGACTCCATGGACTACCGCGGACAAGATGATCTGTTAGTAGGTTGTCAGGCACTACGGTTTAGCGACTTGCGCTAAATTTTTCCTTTAGTGATGGTGTTTTAGTTCACACCAGGTGATAGGGCCCTTAGTTTTATTCAGTGGTATGATTTAGTGGTGAAAATTATTAGTGTCCCCCCAGTTTTGACTGCGATATCCTATGTGCCCCCCCTAAATATTGTTCCTAGAGTCGTCACTGGCCTCTACCCTTCTTCCCTTCTCTGTAACCCCTCTATGATCCCCTGTGGACCTGTTGTCCCAATTGTACGGGGAGCAAATGAGGGGGACCCTGGAAGGCTAAGTTTAAGAGATCCCACCCCCCCCTGTTAATATGGCGGAGGTAACTGTCCTCTCTTTGAATGTTAAAGGCCTCAATTCACCCTGTAAATGACGCCTGCTGTTTCGTGAATTGAAGCGCAAAGCTGTTGACATTGCCCTAATTCAGGAAACCAGAATCCCCAGGATGATGGCCTTCCGCCTCTCAGATCCAGCATATTCCAGGGTCTACGTTTCATGCGCCACCCCAAAGCGAAATGGGGTTGCTATATTGTTCCGTAATTCCTACCTGGTGCAGGTAGAAGAGGTGCACACTGATGACGAGGGCCGGTATGTTTGGGTCAGGTGGTCGGTGTCTACCCAAAAGTTCACTTTCCTCTCTCTTTACGGCCCGAATGGCCCCCTCCCTGCATTCTGGGACTCTACTTATGACCTCCTTTCCTCTCAACCCCAAGGCAAATTGATAGTAAGGGGATTTGAACACCACTCTCTGTCCCCCGTTGGATAGATCTAACCCCTGAAACGGAACTCCCCCCGCAGCTCCAACCCCACAGGACAGACACTTCTAACACTTTGTGAGCCGCTTCGGCCTGATTGACATATGGAGGGTCCAACACCCCTCTTGTAGGGATTATACGTTTTACTCCCCGGTTCACCACTCTTATTCTTGTATCGACTATCTATTGATCTCTCCTGACTATGTACCGACTACCCTCTCCTCCCGGATAGGCTCGATCACATGGTCGGATCACGCAGACATATCCATGACGTTAAGACCCTACACAACCCCAGCTGGCAGGAGGTGGAAGCTGGACCCCTTTTTGCTGGATAAACCGGGGGTCCGGGACTCTATCGCCCCTACTTTGGAGGACTATTTTCAATTGAATGACACTGCTGACTCTTTCCTTCAGATGCAATGGGTGGCCCATAAACCAGTTATTCGAGGTGCCCTCCTCATTTTAGCCTCCCATCATAAAAACTGAAACATGGGGAAATCCAAACTTTACAACATAAACTTAGACGATTGGAACTCGCACATAAATCTCATCCCTCCCCAGACACTTATGCCTCTCTTAGCCAAGTCCGTACAGATCTTAATCGCCTATTTATTGACGACGTAGGCAGATCTTTACTGTGGTCCAAACAATGGTACTATGAGAGGTCCAATAAAATGGACACCCCTCTGGCACAACAGCTCCGCCCACAGGCTCGAGTGTCTGTAGTAGCTGTACTGAAAGACGAGGAAGGCCGCACTCATACCACACCCAGGGCCGGCCCGATGATGGTGCAGTGTGGAGCGTTCACTCCGAGCGGCAAATATCTTGGGGTCGCTCGGAGCAGCAAATTTTTGCCCCGCTGCACTGTTTTTTCATTAGCGCCAGCGAGGGCATCTTATATGGAGATCGGCGCATGGGAGCAGTGACCAAGGATCCACCGAAATTTTTCCGCTGCCGCCACAGCACTATCTTCTTTGGAAGCTGGCGCATGGGATGCTGAGCAGTGACTGACGCGTCCGACCACGCCCACACATACGTCTTAATCTCGCGCTTCCATTCCTGCATGGCTGGACACATGTGTTTGGGCGCGTTCGGCCAGTGTCAGTAACTGCCCAGCGTCCCATGCTCCGGCCTTCAATGAAGATAGTGCTGCAGCGGCAGCGCAAAAATTTGGGCGGATCCTCGGGCTTCAACAGGCTGCTCGTCTCTCCTCCAGCCGGGCCAGGGTCCGGCCACCAGATATGTGCCTGCCATAGAGGAGCCGGCCCTGGGCAAACAGCATGAAGGGATGAGCTCACTCACCTCCGGAACAGGGGGAGCCTCTCATCCCGCAGCCACTTATCTCTCTGTACATCGCAGTCTTATCTATCTATACATCATCCGCCCCATAATCCTCATAAATTAATTTTAATAGTCCCCTCTGTACCCTCAAATAATTTTAATAGCCCCTCTGTACCCCCAATTCATTTTAATAGCCCCCTCTGTACCCCCAATTCATACTAATAGCCCCCTCTGTACCCCCAATTCATTTTAATAGCCCCCTCTGTACCCCCAATTCATACTAATAGCCCCCTCTGTACCCCCAATTCATACTAATAGCCCCTCTGTACCCCCAATTCATTTTAATAGCCCCTCTGTACCCCCAATTCATTTTAATAGCCCCTCTGTACCCCAATTCATACTAATAGCCCCTCTGTACCCCCAATTCATACTAATAGCCCCTCTGTACCCCAATTCATTTTAATAGCCCCCTCTGTACCCCCAATTCATACTAATAGCCCCCTCTGTACCCCCAATTCATTTTAATAGCCCCTCTGTACCCCCAATTCATACTAATAGCCCCCTCTGTACCCCAATTCATACTAATAGCCCCTCTGTACCCCCAATTCATTTTAATAGCCCCTCTGTACCCCCAATTCATTTTAATAGCCCCCTCTGTACCCCAATTCATACTAATAGCCCCTCTGTACCCCAATTCATACTAATAGCCCCTCTGTACCCCCAATTCATTTTAATAGCCCCTCTGTACCCCAATTCATACTAATAGCCCCCTCTGTACCCCCAATTCATACTAATAGCCCCCTCTGTACCCCCAATTCATTTTAATAGCCCCTCTCTGTACCCCCAATTCATACTAATAGCCCCCTCTGTACCCCAATTCAAACTAATAGCCCCCTCTGTACCCCAAATTAATTTTAAAAAGCCCCCTCTGTACCCTCAATTCATACTAATAGCCCCCTCTGTACCCCCAATTCATATGTATTGGTGTGCGGAGGTGGTTATTAATATGAATTGGGGGCATAGAGGGCGATATTAGTATGAATTGGAGAAACAGAGGGGGCTATTAAAATGAATTGGCGCGCAGAGGGTGCTTTTAAAATGGGGGTACAGAAGGAACTATTAAAATGAATTGGCGCGCAGAGGGGGCTATTAATAATATTAATACACGCATACACAGCGCACATTATTGTGAGTATTATTGCTGTTTTTAGCTCTGTGATACGCTCATACAAATCACGTGTTTTTTTTTTATTTTGGGGGGGCAGCATTTCATCTTGTGCTCCAGGCATCACATTGTCTTGGGCCGGCCCTGACCACACCTCAAGCCATACGCACCCTATTTACCGAGTTCTATGGCACACTATATCACCATTCCCCTTCCCATGGCCCCTCTAACTCAGTCTTGGGCAAAGAGATTGCAGAGTACCGGTCTCAGGTAGACATGCCAGTCTTATTGGAGACGCAGTGTGCAGGCCTAGCCTCTATAACCAAGGAAGAAATTAATAGGGCATTGGGCTCCATGAAACCGCACAAGGCACCCGGTCCGGATGGTCTAACATATCATTATTATAAGTCCTTCGCGGGCATCCTGGTACCCCGTCTCCTCCACACCTTTAATATTTTACTGGAAGGCGGAGTCCTCACCCCCCGACTCCTTACTCGCCTCTATTGTTTTGATTCTTAAACCGGGGAGGGACCACCAATTAGTGCGGAACTACCACCCGATCTCCCTCATTAATACAGATCTTAAACTGTTTGCAAAGATTCTCTCCATGCGACTTGACCCTATACTAGTCACCCTGATACACCCTGACCAGGTTGGATTTATCTCCAACAGACAAGCCTACAAGCAAAATAGATGGGCGTCTGACCTGATTTGGCTAGCGTCTACTCGCAGAAGGCCTTCTCTGTTTCTTTCCTTAGACGCAGAGAAGGCTTTCGACGGGGTGGAATGGTCATTCTTATTCTCGCTCCTGGGGCATGCAGGATTCCCAGACAGATTTTTAACTGCAGTCAGGGCATTGTACTCCTCTCTCTCAGCTCAAATTATTTTACATGGAACTGAACCGACCCCCTTTCCAATATATAATGGCACTCGGCTGGGGTGCCCCCTCTCACCTGCTCTTTTCGGTCTGTTTCTGGAACCTTTACTTGGACGGATAAGAGCTGACCTGTCCATTCATGGTATTGAAGTAGGAAAGGGCATATGCACGGTCTCTGCGTATGCTGATGATGTCCTCCTAACATTAACCCACCCTATGACCTCCCTACCTCAGGTGTTCTTTAGATTGACCGAGTTTGCTCATATATCGGGTTATACGATCAATGTCGCTAAATCTGAAGCAGTTTCAACTTCACAGGTCTCTGGCCGATATTACCACGATACAGTCGGAATTCCCGATTAAAGTCACTACCTCTTCGATCACATATTGGGTATCCAGCTCTCGGGTGACTCAGGTAGGCTATACGATGTAAATTACACCCCCCTACGGCGCCAACTCTGGCTGGAGTTGGAGAACTGGGACAAATATGTGATATCGTGGGTGGGGCGGGTATACTTCATAAAAATGAATATCTTGCCGAAATTGCTTTATTTGTTTCAGGTTCTCCCACTAGCACTGAGGTCAGAGGACCTCCGTGATTTTCAACAGGTGATTGACGGCTTCATATGGCATGGTAAAAGGCACCGCATTGCATGGGCTACCTTGTATAGACCGAAGCACGCAGGTGGGCTGGGACTCCCCTGCTTATTTTCATACTACTATGCGGCGCAACTTACTCAAATTATCGCCTGACATTTTCCTCCTGCATCCAGGCGCTGGGTTGAACTAGAATAGCACTTATGGTCCCTGATGGACCCCACAAATGGATCTAGCTTCCAAAACAACACTGCCCTCTTCTACGCACGACATGCCCAGAGATTGTAAATTCTATAAGACTGTGGGACAAATTAGCAGCCAAGTGTGACCTCACCAGGCTCACCACACTCCCTTCCCCGCTAACTCCGATACAGAGAAACAGGGAATTTCCACCGTGTCTCTCCTCCGCCTTTCACCTCCAATGAGGGATTACCCAGATTGAAAGGCTCTGTCACCTTTACTCTGGGGACGCATTGCTCCGAATGGACGAACTTGCACCACCAGCACCGGGACAGCAAGCACACCCTCTAAGCTACCTCCAGCTACGAGCTTTTGCAACTCACCCTCATATCAAGGCGGCAGCGCCATCACGTCCCTCCCGTTTTGAACTTCTCTGTCTCACTGGCTACTACCCGAAAGGTCTCATTTCCACGCTCCACAATATGCTCACAACATTGCTAGATTGGAAGGAATTACACCATATATCGGCATGGGATGCCGGCCTAGGTGAGTCTCTGGAGGCGGAAGAATGGTCCGATATCTGGGAGGCTATGAAGTCAGTCGCTGTTTGCACGACACACCAAGAACAGTTGAATAAGACAATCTTCCGCTGGTACGGAACCCCCGGCTCTGGTGTCACACATGTCCCCTTCCACCTCGGATACTTGCTGGAGGGGCTGTGGTGCCAGAGGCACATATTTTCACATCTGGTGGACTTGCCCCCTCGTACAGAAGTTCTGGGAGGAGGCTCATATGCTCTTCACGGCGGTCCTAGCTAGGGAGGTCCTGATGGATCCTTGGGCCTTCTTACTCTCCAGGCCCTTCCCGGATTTGTCCAGACCTGAAAACAAATTAATAGCTAAACTCACTCTGGCAGCCCGCAGAGTTTTGGCCGAGGGATGGAACTGTCCCACGGTCCCTGCATTCACTCGTTTTTACCCTAAACTCCGGGATGTACAATTGATGGACAAACTCACCGCGGTGTCTAACAATACTCTACCAGCTTTTTATAAGGTGTGGTCCCCTTGGGCAAGCCCCGTTCTCGTTTTTCACTTGACTTAATTTCACTGGAAAGGAATATGCATTTTTGATGTTGACCTGCTTTTGTACTGCTTTCCAATAAAGTTACATTTAAAAAAAAAATTCATGTAATGCGGACTCAGAAGGGACATGACATTTATTTTGAATGTCTGCTAAATTTTCAAGTATTGACTTGTGTAGTTTTGCTTAGTCACTTTTCCTCGTGTTATTGAATATATTAGTTTATCTATTCCAAAATTCATCAATTTATAATTCTTTTAAGAATCGATTGTTTAACAAAATCTTTTGCTTCCTCTAGCAAATACATTTTCTTTATGATCAATAAAATTATGCAGTAACATCATGTTGCTTCGGAAAATGATTCATTGCAATATGTCAACCCAGATATTCTAACAGTACCAATGGGGAAAAAAAAAACGCTTCTTTTGTATACTTTGCTCAAAAAATTAATTAACATTAGTTACACATTGAATTAAAACGGTAGTAAAATGCTAATTTAAACTAGGGCTGAAACAACTAATCGATAATGAGAATAGTTGACAACTATTTTCATTATCGATTAATCAGTTGTCGATTAATCGATTTGTTTACAGCACACACTCTTTAGAGTCAGACCAAGTTAAACGTTATAACCTCTGACTGCTTCGGAGCTGTTTGGAGAAAACTTGCTGCTCCTTTAGGCTGCGTCACATGAGCGCCCTGAGTGCGTCCATGTGACCCCCTCCTCCCTGTGTCAGTTGCAGCTTTCTGACGACTCGACGGGGAGGGCCACACGGTTTACCGTGCGTAATAATATTACATGTTGAACTGGACATGCTGAAAACCCTCCCTACGACAGATGCTCGATGGGCGTACAAAGCACAATCCTCCATAGGCTCGTACTTTGTAGGGATGAGCGCTCTAACTTGCGCTCTGCGAGGTGGCCACAGGGGCGTGTGAACAAAGAACATCCGTTCTCATGGACATTCCCTCCGTGCTCTTCTGCGATCATGTGACCCCGACCTCACTTGGTATGATTTAGTTCTAGGGTTATGTCAATCATAAGCAGTTAGTTTTTATTCAGTCTACAACTCTAGCAGCGCTAGAACATAAACCCTGAGATACTGCCCCTGGGTATGGGCGCTATACTGCTGGTGCCATCACCCCAACCTGCTTGCCACCCTTCCCACAATTTCCCTTCCACGCTCAGGTCTGGTCTTTTGCAAAAACCCACTCCCTCTCGTATGACGTTTCATATGACGCGTACACAGCATCAATCCATCACTCTGACCAGGTGCTTGTGTACCTTTAATGCAAAATATATTAAATTTGCATATGCACATATGAAAGTAATATACACTACGCAAATTGCTTATGAATAAAAGGAGGGGGGAGGCAGGGGTTGATTTTTAAAAAAAAACTTTTTTTACTTAAAAAGGAATATTATGTATTGTTATTTTTATCCGATGAATCGGATGAATCGCAAAATATAATCGGCCTACTAATCGATTATGCAAAAAAAACTTCAGTTCTGGTCTCTAAGGAGGATCAGTGGGAAAGATGTCAGTCAGTCTCATCCCTAGCTGGGTTTAAAGGTGTTAGCACATCAGGCATCATGTCCACTGTGCAAAAATCTTTAGGGGCACCTTCTGGAACCCAAATGCAAACAAATTTAGGTTCCAATAAAGGAAATCCATTTGCATTTCTCCTTTTGAACACTATATCGACTATGCTCAATATCGGAGCACCAGGAGGTGCCTGGCAGATCAAGTATGGTCTTGGTAGTGAAGGGATTATGGAAACTTTCCAGTCTTTCCAGAATTAACCCCAATTTTAATGTTTTATAAATAAATTAATTATCGTTTGGAAAGGTAAATAAAAATAACATTATAATGTTCACCTTTAAAATTCCAAGGAGAGGACCAAGCAGTCAATCTCTAGAAGTCGATATTTTTAGGGTGGTACACAAAGAACAACATTTCAGCTATCACACCGGCATTTCTCAAGGGAAAAAACTTAAGGAGCCTACAAACATCACAATGCAAAAATAAGATTAACAAAGAAGGATGGCTCCTTACAGCTACAGGGGATGCCGTGTCAATGCTAATCAATGAAATTGAAAGTAAGAAGCCGGTCACACCACCTTCAAATTATAAAAGTGGTGATATTATTTCAGAGAGCACTACTTTTTGGCTCTTAAAGGTAAAAAACCTCCAAAAAATGAAATGTTCTTATCTTGTTTATTTTTTGTTGATGTAATTTAACATGTACATTTTTTTTCTCTTCTATGTTTAGCATCCGTTTTGTGATCTTTTGCTTTCTGAACTGCCCCCCCCCCAGTAACTTTACATCATTTGCTCCTCACTGTGTGGCAATGGCCATAGAATGGAGTGAATGGGTCAGTCACCGACTCAAATATTCACACCTTCTAAAACAACCAAAATTTCACCTTCATTTGGTATATACCCCTACAGTTTCCCCAAAGAACCCCAAAATAGCAACAAGAATTATAAAAACAGGTACAGTGTCAATCGCCAAGTGATGATTAGTGAAGGTTACATATAGCGTTATACATACGATTCTGGTGGAGTAATCCTTATACGTCAGTTCATCCCTCAGATATATAAAAGAAAAATAAAGAAACAGAGCAAAATATAATATACTGCAGTATGTCTGTCGAAATTATAAAATGATTAAAAATAAGAAAGCCAATTGCCCACTTATCCTTGATGGAGCCTTCCTTGCTTTTATTTCAACGGCTGTGGATTTTTCCAGCCAAAAAAACACAAAATCTCCTCCAAATGGTCACAGCAGCAGAACAGATTAAATTAGCGCTATATTCATTATTAAATTGCAATTAAAATCCAATTATACATAAACCAGAATGTGTTTTGCTGAAACTATGGCTTCATCAGCTGGTATCTACATATATAAATACTGTCCTGCTGCCATTATATATTATCTTAATCATCAGTTAATTGAATGGTGTGAGTTTTCAAGCCTCCATCCTGTGTTGCGTCCGCCATCATAGACATGCGTGATCACTCTGCAGCCCATCTTGGATTTTGCATTTTTGCAAAATCATTTAACACCAGTATTTAGGAGATGGAAAAATTATTTTATTTTGTATTCCGATGGTAAATTGTGCCTGCGCCTTGGAATACCGCACTTGTCGAGACAAAGGATTGTACTCCCCATGTTAGGTATAGGAGACGTTTGAGTACAGTAAGCTCATTTCTCACATTTCAAGACGCTACATTGGCACCAACTATGGAATAGAGCACAGAGTTGGGAGTAACTTATTAAAGTCAGTTTTTAGTAAAAATATCTTAATAGGAGCTAGAGGAAAGCTTGATGTTGAAGATGTTAAGAAAAACCTTGATGATTTAGAAAATGTATTAAAGCTAGATTTAAGGCCACTGGTGTTAGAAGAGGTACCCATTATATAAACGTAAAGGTTAGAAGGCAGAGATAATGATTTAGTATCACAGCACATACATGCCAGGATGAGAGGATTGTGAGATAACACTAGTAGTCTGCTAGGTTTCCAAATTTTAGATCACCAAGAAGATAGAGCCATGATCTAGATTGTTTACATACAAGACAAAAAAAAACTCATTAGCAATTATGATATTCGAATGTCTGAATTTGTATAGGGTGCAAAATTGCTATGATCCTGATTTGGGCATTGCAACACACAATCTATGGATACACAGAATTCTCTAAAGGAAATTGAAACTGCTGTTGTCCTTTGGAGGTCGTTCATATTTAGAAAAAACAGCACCGATGTTTACAGATACTATTCTTGCAGGTATTATACACTGATCAACCACAACATTAAAACCACCTGCCTACTTAATATTGTGTAGGTCTTCCTCATGTTGCCTCAAAAGCTCTGAAGCATCAAGGCATAGACACCATAAGACCTCTGTACGTGTCCTGT
This sequence comes from Leptobrachium leishanense, assembly GCA_009667805.1. Classification (NCBI taxonomy): domain Eukaryota; kingdom Metazoa; phylum Chordata; class Amphibia; order Anura; family Megophryidae; genus Leptobrachium; species Leptobrachium leishanense. Next base: position 185,236,290 of record CM019066.1, read on the forward strand.
GCTGTATAGCACAAATACATTAGTAGCAGATCCTTTATGTATTGCAAGCTGAGAAGTGGGGCATCCATGGATCAAATTTGTGGTTTCAGCATATTCCACAGGCACTCAGTCAGATTGAGATTTGGGGAATTTGGAGGCCAAGGCAACACCTTGAAATATTTGTCATGTTCCTCAAACCAGTCCTAAACTATTTTTACAGTGTCAGGGTCTATTATCCTCCTGTAAGAGGTCACTGCCAACTGAGTACACCATTGTCAAGAAGGTGTTCGAGATCTGCAACAATCTCTAGGTAGATGTAAATGTCAAGTGTGTTCTGACACCTTTCTTTCATTGTTTGTCATTAGGTTTGTCAGCAATTTGAGCTACAGTAGCTCTTCTGTGTGATCAGACTAGTCCTAAGCACCACGCATGCCTCAATGAACCTTGGGCGCCCATGACCATGATGCCGGTTCACCAGTTGTCCTTCCATGCACCATGTTTGGTAGGTAATCACTACTCCATACCAGGGACAGCCCACAAGACTTGCTGTTTTGGAGATGCGCTGACCCAGTCATCTAGCCATCACTATTTGGCTCGTCAGAGTCACTCATATCTTTCGCTTGCCCAATTTTCCTTCTTCCAACAAATGAAATTCAAGAACTGAGTGATCACATGCCTAATATATCCCACCCCTTGTCCAGAGCCATTGTAATGAAATAATTGATTTTATTGACGTCACCTGTTAGTGGTTTTAATGTTGTGGCTGATTAGTGTATGTGGGGAGCAATTAAAATATATTTCAAGTGAAAACAATGATACTATAGAATCACCAAAAAAAGGAAACCTCGCAGGTTTTGATGCATGATGCCCTGTTTTGTAATTTAACTTCTCCATCTCCTATACATAGTCGATGAACATTTCAGTCCAGTGAGGAATTCCCTGTTTCACGAATGAAATGGCAATAAAATCATCTCGAAACGGCTTGCTGCTATTTTCTTGCATTGCGTTAATGCTAATGTTTCCATATGACAAGTTAATAGCTGGGGGGTATTGACAATTGACAACAAGTGAAAGACTTAGAACAACTACTGTCACACTGATTTCTTCAGTTCATGTAATCATCTGCTTTACAGGTTTAAGTAGCAGGACTTCATTATACAATTTTCATACCGATCAGGTTTGTTTTCTAATTATATGTAGTATCTTTCAATGCAGGTTAATAGGTGTTTCAGAATTAATGATAACTATTCTCCAAATTCAAATACATCAATAATACATAGATACATCCATTGTAACGCCTGGAAATTAAAGTTTAGATTCAAGTACATTAGCACTAGAACTGCTTGTGAGGCAGCTTTCAGAGGAGAACATACTTTTACCCTGTGGCACTGAAACACTAGCCCTATAAGGAAGATCTAACATATGTCACAGAGTATGAATAGGACAACAGAGTTTCATCAACGGCATGTATTCTGAGCCGGGAGAAGAAGAAAAAATCAAGATGGGCAAGCAGATAAAATGATGAAGATCATGATTTAAAATTCTAATATTATGTATAGTATGCTTATCTTCAAACCAGAGAACAGCCAGAAACCATTAACAGCATGTCTCACCAATAGAAATGTCATGAAACCATGGACTCCTTTTAAAAGGGAATATATTTATGCACTAAAAATTTATGCAGTTCCAGAGGAGTTTTCTGTACGAAAAGTTCAATCTTTCATTGATTTAAACTGCCCCATCTCTTTTCACCATTTCCATACTAATGATAGACATTAGTAAAAATGTCCCAAAGTCACTCTGCATAAGTGGTTAGTGTGTTTAGGTAAAGCACTGTTTTTTTGTATATAGTAATTGGATGTATGGCTGGTTAGTTTTGTAAAGGCACTTGCAGGGTTATCCAAAGAGATCCGAATTGCTTGAGAAAGGTAACCGAATGCTGAAAATCATCGTTCGGTTACCTTTCCTGGCCATTCGGCTATCCAGAGAGCAGGCAATTCGCCAAATCCTGGCGAATTGCCTGCACATACGGTGCCTGTTCGGTGCCTGTTCGAGGGCAGTGAAATCCCCATAAAAAAGCACTGCTTCGGCTATTCAGAGAACACAAACCAGCAGTGAAAGGTTCCCCTAATGCCCTGCCATTCGGTGGTTTAATTCGGCAAATTTATTCAGGAGAATCCATAGACTTCAATGTTAAAAATATTCCCGTTTTAATTCAATATCTAATAAACCCTTCATTATAAAATTCTGCAGCAAAAAGTCTCTTTATTTATAGATTTTTTAGGATACTTTAAGCATTTTTCTGAATTTTTTAAAAAAAAATTAAAAGCCCGATTTTTTTTTTTTTTTTTTCAGTTTGCTTTTATTTTTTTTGTAACAGCCCTCTTTATTATCATTCCCTGGACCTCCTGTGAAAATTTCAGACATTTTCGCTCAGTAGTTTCTTTGCAAACAGCGTTTCATTTTCCCAGATCCATACAAATGGTTTTTCTAATTTATTCACTGCCTCCTCTACGTCACAGCTGCTTCGGCTCTGTGTGATTCGGCTCCTTTTCGGCTCCTGTTCGGCTCCTGTTCGGGTTTTTCGAAGGTTAATTCAGATGTTTTTGCTTGTTTTCAGCGTGCATTCGGTGAGTTTTCGTCAGGTTTGCGGCAGCTTTTCCCTGCAATTCGGGGACCCTGTGGTGCTTGCTGAATACACCGCAGGGTCACCGAAATGGGATCGGCAAAAGGAACCGAATTGAAGAGAACGAAAAGTCACCGAACGTGCGGTGACTTTTCGAATCTCTTTGGCTAACCCTGTAAGTGTCATCACAAGGGAAATTTTGATATATAATACACACTAGCCAGCCACTTTATTAGGTACACCTGTTTAATTGCTTGTTAACACAAATTGCTAATCAGCCAATAACATGGCAGCAACTCAATGCATTTAGGCATCTAGATGTGGTGAAGACGATTTGCTGAAGTTCAAACTGAGCATCAGAATGGGAAAGAAAGGGGATTTATGTGACTTTGGACATGGCATGGTTGTTGATGCCAGACGGACTGGTCTAAGTATTTCTTAGACTGCTGATCTACTAGGATTTTCACGCACAACCATCTTTAGGGTTTACAGAGATTTGTCCGAAAAATAGAAAATATCCAGTGAGCGGCAGTTGTGTGGATGAAAATGCCTTGTTGATGTCAGAGGCCAGAGGAAAATGGGCATACTTTTTTGAGATGATAGAAAGGTAACAGTAACTCAAATAACCACTCATTACAACCAAGGTATGCAGAATACCCTTTCTGAACGCACGACATGTCGATCCTTAAAGCAGAGGAGCTACAGCAACAACAGACCACACCGGGTGCCACTCCTGTCAGCTTAGGACAGGAAACTGAGGCTACAATTTGCACAGGCTCACCAAAATTGGACAATAGAAGATTGGAAAACCGTTGCCTGGTTTGATGAGCCTCGATTTCAGCTGCGATATTCAGATGGTTGGGTCAGAATTTACCGTAGACAGCAGGAAAGCATGGATCCATCCTGCCTTGTATCAATGGTTCAGGCTGGTGGTGGTAGTGTAATGTTGTGGGGGACATTTTCTTGGCACACTTTGGGCCCCTTAGTACCAATTAAGCATCGGTTAAACTCCACGGCCTACCCAAGTATTGTTGCGTACCATGTCCATCCTTTAATGACTACGGTGTACCATCTTCTAATGGCTACTTCCAGCAGGATAATGCACCGTGTCACAAAGCTCAAATCATCTCAAACTGATTTCTTGAACATGACAATGAGTTCACTGTATGCCAATGGCCTCCACAGTCACCAGATCTCAGTCCAATAGAGTACCTCTATTGTTTTTTTTTTCTGGTATCTCATTAAATCCATATAAAGAACAGCGTAGTAATATTTGTCCTTAAGGGAATGGAAAAAAATGTTTCAGTTAGGAAATCTTGGTATTACACTTTAGTTGGAATAGTAATGTAAGCACACGGTACCTTATTTAACAAACAGAAAATAATTGAGGGGGGTAGGGGAAGAATAATGATTGACGAGAGAACAAATTTCTTGCTATTGCACATTTAAAATCAAAAAATAAAATGTTTATTGTGAAAAAGTTTCAGTTCATTAATTCTTTAAATCTCTGTATTTCGCATCCCATCAGATATACTGTAATAGATGCCCATTTATACAAGAAATACATAGTTTAGTAGTTCAGTGTTTAATTATAACTTTGTTAATGTTTTATGTTTGTTGCAAAGTAACAAATTAGTGCAGAAGACATTAAAACTATGAGCTGCAGATTAGCTGGAGATTGTGAACGGCTCTTTATATAAATAAGTGGTTTAGAATGAGATGAATTTGAAAATTGCTGCAACAGTTCTTGCATTGGCCCTGCTTGTGCAGATGCAGTCCATGCAGTATAAAAGTAGAGGATAAGCCTAGCTACATAAGCTTCTGTATAATAACTCTTTCCTTGCTTTTTAAAAATTCTATAAAAATTGATTAAACCAAAAAAGTAGGTAATATACACATCTTTTCAGTCATTAAATTTATGAATGTTTCAACCTGCTCAGCTTGAAAACAGTATTTCAATTCTGTGTTTAAACATATGTGTCTGGCTTAATTTCACCTAGTTTACCTTTTACTATTTTATTTTGGACATTCTTAATACGACTTTGTGATAATATTTACAAAATATTTTATACCATTGCATTTTGAAATATTAATGAAATGTGCATGTACTCTCTTCCTCTTTGGAAAAGGGTTAGATGAATTATTAACATCCATGATTTCATACATTTGTTCTACATTTCGACACTTTCCCTTAGTTTTACAGTGTGAATTTAAACATCTACACACTCTTAAGAAGTTGCAAGATTTGAAATGTAAAGAGAGAATTAACAACAATGTAAATGTCAAACTTTTTCCATCTGTAATGTGATCTTGTAACAAACAAAACGTAGAGGAAAAAGATAACCATTGGGATAATTTTGATTAAAAATGTAACTACACTACATCCTTGGCAACTAATACTTGATTATTATTATTTATTATTATTTACTAAGCGCCAACACATTCCGAGGTGCTGTGCAATGGGTAAAGATGGGACAATTCTACAATACATAAAGGAGACAGGTCATTATTGCTGCCAACAGACACAAGAGGACATGAGGGCCACGTGGATATTTACAATCTAGGGCCCCTATTACATTCTTGGCGCAATTTTGTTCGCGCAGCGCAAATTTTTTTGCGCGCATTGTCCAGCGTTATCACGCAAAAATTAACGTGGTATACTGATCCGAACGCATTTTCTCATCCGTCAAAAAAGACTGTTGTTTTTCGCGGCATTCAGCCAATCAGAATCAAGAACCTTAATTGACATCAATTTATCTTAATTGACTCACGTTTTTTCGCCTGTCAAAGTAAATCTGAGTATACATTCTGCAGCAATAAAAAAAATATGCACCAATTCACAATTTTTTTGTTTGGGTATGTGTAGAATGTAACTATACTGTGCTGTATTCTTTTTTTTCGTGCTGGTGTTTTTCGTTTCAGCCAGAACGTTCCGATTTGCAGTTACCATCAGCTTTTCAAAGACATTAAAACTATGCGCGCAAACGTTGTTCGTAAAAAAATGCGCATCGATTGAAATACCATCCGCGTACTAGCGTACGAACGCATTTGCGCTCACAATGTTAAGTACAGGACGCGCACAGTTCATCACGCTCGCGCAGGTCCATCCTCGTTAGACGATTGTTTGTGCGAATGTTGTAATACGACGTTCAGCGCAAAGGGTTTTGCCCCTCGCGCAAATGCGCACTTGCGCACGCAAAACGCACTGCACGAAGAATGTAATAGGGGCCTAGATTGGTGAGGGGTGAGAAACAAGAGAGGAGGCCTGCAGATATGAGTTAATGAAGGGAGAGGTGAGGACTGTTTTTGGGTTGGTCAGATGTCTTGTTACGGGGTCAGGTGGTAGACTTTCCTAAACAGTAGGGTCTTTAGGGAGCGTTTAAATGAAGCCAGATTTGGGAACAGTCTCATATTTATGGGAAACAAATTTTGCACTAACCATAGTAGCGAGTTTTTTTAAATTTTCGATTCACAGAATAGAAGAATAGGGTGGTAAATTTAAAGAAAATGTAGACATTCAGGGTAATTCAAAGAGATTCGAAAAGTCACCGCACATTCGGTGACTTTTCGTTCTCTTCAATTCGGTTCCTTTTGCCGATCCCATTTCGGTGACCCTGCGGTGTATTCAACAAGCACCACAGGGTCCCCGAATTGCAGGGAAAGGCGGCCGCAAACCTGACGAAAACTCACCACAAAACCCAGCAAATGCACGCCAAAACACACAAAAACATCTGGATTAACCTGCCGAAAACCACGGAAAAACCAAAGCAGGAGCCGATCACACGCAGCGAAGCCGCCGGAAAAAGCCGAGACCGCAGACAAGGCAGAGAATAAATTAGAAAAACAGTTTGCTTGAATGTTTGAAAAGTGAAACGCTGTTTGCAAAGAAACTACTGAGCGAAAATGTCTGAAATTTACATATGAGGTCCAGGGAATGATAATGAAAAAAGGGCTGTTACAGAAAAATAAAGTAAAGTTTAATAAAAAAATATCAGACTTTTTAAAAAAAATCCAAAAAAAAACTTAAAATATCCTAAAATATCTATAAATAAAGAGACTCTTTACTGCAGAATTTTATAATGAACGGTTTATTATATATTGAATTAAAACGGGAATATTTTTAACATTGAAGCCTATGGGATTCACCTGAATAAATCTGCATGAAACCACCGAATGGCAGGGCATTTCGGGAACCTTTCACTGCTGGTTTGTGTTCTCTGAATAGCCGAAGCAGTGCTTTTTTATGGGGATTTCACTGCCCTCGAACAGGCACCGAACAGGCACCGTATGTTCAGGCAATTCGCCAGGATTTGGCGTATTGCCTGCTCTCTGGATAGCCGAATGGCCAAGAAAGGTAACCGAATGCTGATTTTCAGTGTTCGGTTACCTTTCTCAAGCAATTCAGATCTCTTTGAATTACCCTGATAGGGTTACAATGCAGCAGATCAGATCCAGAATTTTATTCTGGGTTTCCTTATAGTTATTTTGTTGTTACGTGCTTTTAATCACTACAGTTACTGACCTTCAGAAATTTGCAGAAGGTTGATGAAATGTGTCAGGATGACGATTACCCAAACCGAGTCCATTGGAAGCTGTGATATGGCTTAATGCTGATACATCTTTATTTAAAAAACTCAATTATGTTGTGGTGGTGGGCAAAAATGTGATTAAAATCCTCCACAGCATGGCATTGATTAGAGCAGTGCTTCCCAAACCTGTCCTTGGGACCCCCAGCCAGGCCAGATTTTGCAGATCAACTTGGGGAAATGCAGACTGAATCCTGCAATCACTGAGCAGCAAATCATATCACCTGTGCTGTGCTTCACATATCCTGCAAACCTGGTGAAACGAAGGGTCCGGAGGACAGGTTTGGGAAACACTGGATTAGAGGGTTCTGTGTTAAAACAGACTCAGGATGCAAAAAAATGAGAAATTGCAAACATCTTACCCAGAGTTCCTTGCTGCATATGGGGAATGTAGCACATGAGCTCTATGAAGCAGTTCTCTGAATTGCTGAGATGTGTAAAAGGTCTTATACGATTATAAACTTTATTACAAAAAAACCCTGTAATACATTTTGTTATTTCTGCATGAGAGCCTCTTGCACTATATTAATGTTTCTCATTTTGCATCAAGGTTCACCACAGGAGTAATAAGGATTGCATTGGAGCCATTCATTAGACATGTGCAGCCTGGAAAGATTAGTTTAGTTTCAGTTCGGACGAAATAAAATTTGTCGGAAAAGAAATTTCATTGAAGATTGATTCAGTTTGTCCAAAATTTTCATTTTGGATCGATTCAGCACCGCAGGCCAAATGACAGCCAAATAAGGTGCAATTCGGTGGCACTGAAATTGTCCCATAGAGAACTAATGAATGATTCATCTATATACAGACAGACGAATTGCACCAAAATTGATATGAACTGATCTGATTTCAGTGATCCAAATCGACAGGTTTTAATATTAAAAAATATATATTATATTTACTATATCTTTATTTTTTACAAAACCTTTTTTTATTTTTTAAACCCCTGACTTCTAACCCTAGCTTCTAACCCTAATTTCTAACCCTAATTACTAACCCTAATTTCTAGAGGCGTGCATCTGTTTCGTTACGAATCGCAATTCATTTGAAAATTTGTTGATTCGTATTTTGGAAGTACTTCCAAAATAACAAATTGATTTCATCCGAATTGAAATGAAAACAAAACGGTATATATCGAAATTGATTTGTTATACTGTTTCCCGAGAGAACCATTGATTTAATGATTCCTGAGCAGGATTTGATCTATTGGGGTTATATTTAGTGATCCGTAATTTGACTCAATATGAACTATCGAATCGATTCCAACTTACAATACATACAAGTACTAAGCAAAGTACTTTGCTAGATACTTTAGTCCCTAGACTTATTTGTATAATCTGTATATTTTTATATCTGTCTTTCTGTATTTAACGGTCTATCTATGCTATGTATTTTTTGGGCTAATGTTTGGCATCTCTTTTTTTTGCATAGAATCTGCTTTTTTTAACTGATTCATGGCTTGCATTGATTTTATGAGTGTATTGGCTTTCTTTACATGAGTATGGATATGCTATATTTTTTTGTAGGCGGTTTAATTTTTATTTTTATCATGATTGCAATTGTTTTCAAAGGAAATTTTGGTAATCTGCTGTGTTTAATTAATGTTATGCTTTTTATTATCAGCGTTATTCAAAGAGATCCGAATTGCTTGAGAAAGGTAACCGAACGCTGAAAATCAGCGTTCGGTTACCTTTCCTGGCCATTCGGCTATCCAGAGAGCAGGCAATTCGCCAAATCCTGGCGAATTGCCTGAACATATGGTGCCTGTTCGGGGGCAGTGAAATCCCCATGAAAAAGCACTGCTTCGGCTATTCAGAGAACACAAACCAGCAGTGAAAGGTTCCCCTAATGCCCTGCCATTCGGTGGTTTAAATCGGCAAGTTTATTCAGGAGAATCCCACAGGCTTCAATGTTAAAAATATTCCGGTTTTAATTCAATATATAATAAACCGTTCATTATAAAATTCTGCAGTAAAGAGTCTATTTATAGAATTTTTTGGATATTTTAAGCATTTTTCAGATTTTTATTTTTTTTAAAAAGTCCGATTCTTTTTTATTTTTTTTAAGTCTACTTATTTTTTCTGTAACAGCCCTCTTTATTATCATTCCCTGGACCTCATATGTAAATTTCAGCCATTTTCGCTCAGTAGTTTCTTTGCAAACAGAGTTTCACTTTTCAAACATTCATGCAAACTGTTTTCCTAATTTATTCACTTCACTCTGTCTGCGGCCTCGGCTTTCTCCGGCGGCTTCGCTGCGTGTGATCGGCTCCTGCTCTGGTTTTTCCGTGGTTTTTGGCAGGTTAATCCAGATGTTTTTGTGGGTTTTCGGTGTGCATTTGCTGGGTTTTGCGGTTCGTTTTCGTCGGGTTTGCGGCAGCTTTTCCCTGCAATTCGGGGACCCTGTGGTGGTTGCTGAATACACCGCAGGGTCACCGAAATGGGATCGGGAAAAGGAACCGAATTGAAGAGAACGAAAAGTCACCGAACGTGCGGTGACTTTTCGAATCTCTTTGAATTACCCTGATAATATATATATAATATTAGGATATGAATATGTGACCCTCCGTGACTATTTTTTTTGACTGTGACCTGCTTGCACTCTGTTGTTTAAAAAGTGTGATTTGTGATATGCATTTTTGCAGTTTGCTGTCACTTTCTGCTACAGAAAAAAGAGAAAACGATGTAAATAAAAAAGTGAAAAAGTTTTGCCAAAAAATGCCTAAAAGACCCTAAAAAAATCAATAAATAAAGAGACTTTTTACTGCAGAATAAAATAATAAACGGTTTATTAGATATTGTATTAAAACAGGAATATTTTTGACATTGAAGCCTATGGGATTCGCCTGAATAAACCTGCCGAATGAAAACACCGAACAGCAGGGCATTTCGGCACCTTTTCACTGCTGTTCGGTGTTCTCTGAATAGATTACACTGCCGTCGAATAGCACCGTACGTGCAGGCAATTTATCAAAATTTGGTGAACTGCCTGCTCTCTGAATAGCTGAATGGCCCCAAAATGTCACCATGTGCTGAATTTCAGTGTCCGGATATATTTTGTTAACATTTTGGATCTCTCTGAATAACCCTGTATATCACTTTATGTAGTGCTGGTGTTGAGGACTGCGTGTTTTATTTTTGAAATGTGTTAGAAAACTTTTCAAATACAAAAATCAACATTATATTCCATTTTACTGAAAAAAAAATCATTTAAAAAAAAATATTTTATTTTATGGTTCATTATTGTTTATATTTTGAGTTTCATATACTGTATATGGAGCACAGAAATCTTAGGGCCTCTAAAGTTCTTAATCTGGCTCTGCAATCACTTATAATAAAGTTTTCATTGAATGAGTGCCGAGGTCTGCAAGTCATATATAAATAAATTAAAAAGAGACATATTACTTATTTCTTCTTTTTAAAATGCAAATAAGACAACTCGGTGACATAATAAAATCAGCTGCATATTAATTATAATGTTAAATTAATCATAATATAATTCGCAAATGTAACATGCCTCCGTATATAATTATATTTGAATGACAGACATGTAGGCAGGTAATTTTAGGCTGTAGGGGTTGATTCATATGACAGTGAAGTAAGGAGATGTAAAAATGGTTATGCAAAAGTTAGTCCAAAATAACAATGGTAGCCCTAAATAATGATGTTGGAAAACTGTTCATCTGTGTCAAGTAAAAATAATTTAATTAAGTCTCTGCTTGATGGAAAAAACTTATTTACTTACAAAAATACATGCCACAGCTGTGAGTGAATGTTTGTGAGTCAAGTATCTATGAACCTATGTGTTTGTACATACGTATTAAGCGTACATTATCCAAGATGCTCAGACCCACAATATTATTCTGGATTTTGAAATTATAAATAATACGAAAAAGTTGGCATACCAAATTTTGAAAAATACTATATCATTTTTATATAATGATGAGGGTCAAGGTAATCCTTGCACACCAATCACACACCGGTGTTCTTCCATAGGATTACACAATACCCCAGAGACAAATGTATGGTATGAGTAAGGTCTTAATGGCTAATCATTGCCTTGATTTTACAGTTACAAGTATTCATAAAGCGCTAACAAGTTCTGTAGGGCTGTGCAATGGATGAGACAGAATAACTAATACACACAAGTTAAACACACAGACCAGTAGGAGAGAGGACCCTCCTCGAGAGCTTACAATTCAAGAGGAGAGTGGTGACACACTACGTTGGGGTAAATAGAGTCCATGCAGTAACAGGGTGCATGTGGTCTGTGTGGAAAGATAGGGCAAGAAATGGGGGAATCATGGAGTGAGCCGATAGGCTTCTCTAAAGTAATGTGTTTTCAGAGACTTCATAAAGGACTGGAGATGTTGCGAGGAATGGAGTTCCATAGAAATAGGGCAGCTCGGGAGAAGCCCTAAAAGGCGAGAGTTGGGGTTGCGGGTACGAGGAGACATTAACATTAGATCATTGGCAGGGAAGGGATAAACTGATTAAAAAGGGAGGAGATGTAGTCAGGGGCGCAGTTATGGAGAGCTTTATATGTGAGCACCAGTATTTTTAATTGGATTCTAAAGGAAGCAGGGAGCCAGTGTAGAGATTGACAAAGGGGCAAGGTGCAGGATGGGAGGTGGAAGAGCCTGGCACAGGCATTCATTACAGACAGCAGAGAGAGAATCTGGGATCTCTTAAGGACAGAGAGAAGGAGGTTACAGTAGTCACGGCGGGTGATATTAAGAGCTTGGATGAGCATTTTAACAGAGTCCTGACTAAGAAATTTTACCCCCATTCCAATAGCGATCCATGTACACTAAACCTGAAGTACCTCTCATCTTCCTGGATTATAATCTTTATTAAGAATAGCAATAGATTTAAGTAAAAAATATACATAAACTGTCATAATAGAAACATAAATATAGCGTATACACTCAGCGGCCACTTTATTAGGTACACCATGCTAGTACTGAGTTGGACCCCCTTTTGCCTTCAGAACTGTCTTAATTCTTAATGGCATAGACTCAACAAGGTGTTGGAAACATTCCTCAGAGGTTTTGGTCCTTATTGAAATGATGGCATCACACACTTGCTGCAGATTGGTCGGCTGCACATCCTTGAAGCAAATCTCCCGTTCCACCACATCCCAAAGGTGCTCTATTGGATTGAGATCTGGTGACTGAAAGCCATTCGAGTACAGTGAACTCATTGTCATGTTCAAGAAACCAGTTTGAGATGATTTGAGCTTTGTGACATGGTGCATTTTCCTGCTGGAAGTAGCCAATAGAAGATGTGTACACTGTAGTCATACAGTGCCTGCCTGCTTTCTGAATAGCCGAGTGGCCATGATATTGCACCGTACGAGGGAATTCCCTGTTCGGTGCAATTTTGGGGCCAGATGGACTCTCTCTGAATAACCTAATAGTCATCTTTGGTACCATTGGATAGGTTAGAATCTGACCTTTCCAATGACACTAATGGTCTATGTAGGCTCTAGAGAACCAGAGATACATGGTTTCAAATGTCCAAAAGGTCCCCTGTATGACATTTAAAGTGACTGCAGCTCGAGAGGGGGGGCAAATGTCACCTCTCTGGATCCGCCAGATTGGCCTAACTGCTCAGTCCACCCTTGCTGCCTTTGTTTACCTTGTTTTCCTAATAAACATACGAGTTTTCTTTTTGTATTCCCTACTCATCGGGCTTTTCACAACATTATGAATCACACCACGGCCCATATCGGGTGCCAATCTGATAAAACTGAGCAGTGATAGAGTGACAGAGAGTAATGGGAGCAGGAAATGAAGGTGGAGTAAGTAATGGGTTGACAGGATATTTGTTAAAGTTAGATGTGTGCAGGAATGTGTAAACAAAATTCTCCGGGAGACTGGTGCAAAACAAAGAGTTTATTTTTAAATATTTGAGGGGATGAAGATTCTAGATCACATATAATATTAAACTTCTAAAACAAAGGAGAACAATGGTTTGGGTAGATGAGGCTAGGGGGGGGGCGGCATATCTTGGCTTGGTGAATTGCTTGCTTAACCTGGCTCTCTGTGCTGAGAACATAGAAACATAGAAACATAGAAACATAGAAAAATGTCGGCAGATAAGAACCTTTCGGCCCATCTAGTCTGCCCAATTACATGGATACTTAACCTGGATTTATCTTTTGTTTAGGATAGCCTTATGCCTATCCCATGCTTGCTTAAATTCAATTACTGTTTTGGCCTCTACCACTTCTACTGGAAGACTGTTCCATGTATCCACCACCCTCTCAGTAAAATAATGCTTCCTGATGTTACTTTTAAACCTTTGCCCCTCTAATCTAAGACTATGTCCTCTTGTTTTGCTATTTTGTTTCCTTTTAAATATACTCCCTTCCTCTACCTTGTGGATTCCCTTTACGTATTTAAATGTTTCTATCATATCTCCTCTGTCTCGTCTTTTTTCCAAGCTGTACATGTTAAGATCATTAAGCCTTTCCTGGTAACTTTTCTCCTTCAAGCCGTACACCATTTTAGTAGCCCTTCTCTGAACTCTCTCTAAGAGGTCTATATCCTTCTGGAGATACGGTCTCCAGTACTGCACACAGTACTCCAAGTGAGGTCTCACCAGTGCTCTGTACAGTGGCATGAGCACTTCCCTTTTCCTACTGCTAATACCTCTCCCTACACAACCAAGCATTCTGCTAGCATTTCCTGCTGCTCTATTACATTGACTACTTACCCTTAGATCCTCTGAAATAATGACCCCTAAATCCCTTTCGTCAGATGTTGAGGTTAGGACTGTATCAAATATTCTATATTCAGCCCTTAGAAGAGAAGGTTGTTAAATAAAGAATGTAAAAAGATTGGCTGGGATTGGTGGAGCAGAGCAAAAAGCATACACATAGGAATAAGGTCCATGAAAGACAGCAATGGCCAGTAAATTGTGCTAACATAAACAGTAATATAGTGAGGTTATAAATAATAGATAATTCTATTTTCTATCAAAATGGCATCTTAATTCTAAAGCTTGTGATGTAATAACATGTATTACCTTTCTCAGTGAAAAAGAGAAAAAATTATATTTTGCTTTTACAGGTGAGTCATTTGTTTTTCTTATTTTATAACTCTGTAACCTTGTATTAATTCTATTTTACCTTTCTGAACAGAACAACAGAGACACCCACCCACTGCCGTGAGGGAAGATAAGGAGCTGAAAGTGGAGTCTGCGGTATCCTGAAGGCTGCTGAATGAATTGCATCAACCCCTTGTAAGTAGAAATTATTAAAGGTTATTTTAAAAACCACAAGACTTCTGCTTTTCTTTGGGTTTATGTTGAAATAAAATAGAAAAGTTAATTTTCATTTTGATGAAACTGTAAGATTTTTATTCATATGAATTAATACATGCATTTATGCCAATGTCCTTCATTTTCCATGTAGCCTTTGAACAAACTCATTCAGGGTTATCCAAAGAGATCCGAATTGCTTGAGAAAGGTAACCGAACGCTGAAAATCAGCGTTCGGTTACCTTTCCTGGCCATTCGGCTATCCAGAGAGCAGGCAATTCGCCAAATACTGGCGAATTGCCTGCACATACGGTGCCTGTTCGGTCCCTGTTCGAGGGCAGTGAAATCTCCATAGAGAAGCACTGCTTCGGCTATTCAGAGAACACAAACCAGCAGTGAAAGGTTCCCCTAATGTCCTGCCATTCGGTGGTTTCATTCGGCAAATTTATTCAGGAGAATCCCATAGGCTTCAATGTTAAAAAATATTCCGTTTTAATTCAATATCTAATAAACCGTTCATTATAAAATTCTGCAGCAAAAAGTCTCTTTATTTATAGATTTTTTAGGATACTTAAAGCATTTTTCTGATTTTTTTTTTATTTTATTAAAAGTCCGATTTTTTTTTTTTTCTTTTTTCAGTTTACTTATTTTTTTTGTAACAGCCCTCTTTGTTATCATTCCCTGGACCTCCTGTTAAAATTTCAGACATTTTCGCTCAGTAGTTTCTTTGCAAACAGCGTTTCTTTTTCCCAGATTCATACAAATGGTTTTGCTAATTTATTCACTGCCTCCTCTACGTCACAGCTGCTTCGGCTCTGTGTGATTCGGCTCATGTTCGGCTCCTGTTCGGCTTTTTCAAAGGTTAATCCAGATGTTTTTGCTTGTTTTCAGCATGCATTCGGTTAGTTTTCGTCAGGTTTTCGGCAGCTTTTCCCTGCAATTCGGGGACCCTGTGGTGCTTGCTGAATACACCGCAGGGTCACCGAAATGCAATCGGCAAAAGGAACCGAATTGAAGAGAACGAAAAGTCACCGAACGTGCGGTGACTTTTCGAATCTCTTTGGATAACCCTGATTGTCTTGTCAGATCTTTCTGTTCTGGAATATTGCAGACACACATGAAAACAGTGATATGAATAATATTTGTAACACTACGATTCTGTAACATTATAGCAAAGAATGGAAGAACAATTCATGGGATACAATATAAATGCATGTGGAGATTCTTAAAGGAACACTCTAGACTCAAAATGAGCCACCCTTTTTTTTTTCTTTATATTAATCCTAATGCCCTACCAAGTTGTTTTACCTTTTTTTTTTTCTTCAAACAATATACTTACCTTAAAACGCAGGCATTTTCCCACAGCGTTTTTTTCTTTGTCCCGCGCCGCCCTCTTCTTCCATGCGAACCAAGAAGTTGACGCCACCTTCTGCGCGCCACCTTCTTTGATTAGTGTTACGCACAAGAGGATGCGCGCAACACTAATCGCAGCCGCAGACTATGCTGGCAGCTTGCTCCCGCCAGCTACGGTGGCAAGTTGGAGACGTCATCGCGCTGAAAGCGCGATGACATCTGCTACTCGGCAATAGTCGGCAGAAGCGGGAAATACAAATCCCGCTCTGCTGACTGAAAGCTGGGAGGGCGGAGTAAAGTCATCCGTATCTCTCAGCTGTTTCAGCCGATCGACTGAGCGGAGGGAGGGGGGAAAGACAAGGGCATACTCAGGGCATCATGACCATCTAAAAAAGCTTAGGTGGTCATGTTGCCTAGAGTATCCCTTTAAGGGCTTATTTAGAGAGAGCCAATCTGACCCCAAAATGTCACCGAACAGGGAATTTCCCTATACGGTGACATTTCGGGGCCATTCGGCCATTAAGAAAGCACGTAGTTCGCCACATTTTGGCAAACTGCCAGCACGTATGGTGCCTGTTCGAAGGCAGTGGAATCCCCCATATAGAAGCAATGGTTAATCTATTCAGAGAACACCGAACAGCAGTGAAAAGTTGCCAAAATGACCTGATGTTCGGTGCTTTCATTCGGCAGGTTTATTCAGGCGAACAACATAGGCTTCAATATTAAAAATATTACAGTTACAGTTACAAGTTTTTGTAAAGCGCTAACAAGTTTCATAGCGCTGTACAGTGGGAGGCAGAACAACAAATATACATACAGGTTCAACACATAATACAGTAGGCGAGAGGACCCTGCTCAAGAGCTTGCAATCTAAAAGGATAAGGGTGACACAGTAGGTGAGGGTTAATAGAGAAAGTGAAATAACGGAGTGCATGTGGGCTGTGTGGGAAGATGTAGTGGGAAATGAACAGAGGGGGATTAGGGAGTGAGATGATCGTCTTCTCTGAAGTAATGTGTTTTCAGAGACTTCTTGAAGGACTGGAGAGATGGGGAGAGTCTAATGTTGCAGGGGAGGGAATTCCAAAGAAAGGGGGCAGCTCAGGAGAAGTCTTAAAGGCGGGAGTTGGGGGTGCGGGCCGGGTACGTGAAGCTGATAGCATCGGATCATTGGCAGAGGGAAGTGGTCAGGATGGGATGTACCTCTTAATAAGGGAGGAGATGTACGCAGAGGCGCAGTTATGGAGAGCTTTATATGTGAGCACCAGTAATTTGAATTGGATTCTAAAGGAGATGTGTAGAGATTGAAAAGGGGCAAGGTGTGAGAGGTGCGGGAGGTGAGGTAGATGAGCCGGGCACAGGTGTTCATAACAGACTGCAGAGGCAGAATCTGGGATCTCTTAAGGCCAGAGAGAAGGAGGTTGCAGAAGTCAAGGCGGGAGATAATAAGTGCTTGCACGAGCATTTTAGCAGAGTTCCGATTAAGACAGGGGCGGATGCGTGCAATGTTTTTTGGTAGAAGTAGCACTATTTGGTTAATGACTGAATGTGAGGAGTAAAGGAGAGAATAGAGTGAAGGAGGACACGAGGCATTCGGCCTTAGAGGGAAATAGGTGCATGAATATTAGTTTCAGAGGGAGGGAAGACGAGAAGTTCAGTTTTAGAGAGGTTAAGCTTTAGGAAACAGGAAGCCATCCAGTCGGAGACAGCTGACATGCAGGCAGTAACACGGTCCAGCACGGGAGGAGAGAGATCAGGAGCAGAAAGGTAGATTTGGGTGTTGTCGGCATAGAGATGATATTGAAGTCCCTAGGAAGAGATGAGGTTGCCCAGAGAAGAATTATAAATCGAGAATAACAGGGGACCCAGAACGGAGCCTTGAGGTACCCCAACTGAGAGAGGAATAGGGGTAAAGAGGCACCAGCGAAGGAGACACTGAATGAGCGAAGAGAGAGGTAGGAAGAGAACCAGGAGAGAGCGGAGTCACTGAGGCCATGTTGACACAGTGTAAGGAGCAGGAGAAGGTGGTCAATGTCACGACCACTACATGCACTGCTGCGAAAGACGCCGGGTTAAGCCGCTCACTGTCTATCTTAGACCCAGATAATGACTGCGTAGACAACAATCCCCACGCGCTCACTTACCTATCCGTCCCGCACAACAGGTACGTAGAGCGTGATTCAATGGTCCCAGGATTGCAACGCAGTACCAGTCTTCTCTTGAATCGGGTAGTGACTACGTTTCCCACAATCCCTGGTACCACTTTCTTATTCTATTAGTTACACTGCCACCAGTTCCCCTGAACACTATGCGTGTTGCGGATAAGGACGCAGGGCTAAGCAACCCACTATCAGTCTTAGACCCAAATAATGACTGAGTGGACAACAATCCCCGCTGTCCCCAGCAACCGCAACTAACAATTTCGTAGCTACTCGAGCTTAAAACAACAAGCAATACTCCAGTCTCTTCAGTTAGCATGGATCGAATATCAGGCAGAAAGCAGATCTTAATAAGGAATATTTATTATGATATAGAAAAAATTATCACAGTGCATTTGTTATAAAAAGATGGATATGATAAAATTAATTACAAAATTACACACAAACAGCAAACAAATAAAAGGGAGATAACAGCAGATCCTAGTTACTTACAATATACGCTAGATGATCAGCCATAGGGTGGTTCTATTAGGAGCTGGCAATATTCCCTCAATTCCCGATTGACCTCCAAGGAAATAGAAAAAAGGGCAGCCCTATACATATTCTGAATCAAGCATAAGCTTTGGGCTAAGTACAGCCTCCTAGCTGGTAGAGCCTTTGCCTACAATTCCCAGAATTCCTCTCTCCTGGGCGCGCTCAGTACATTTCTTTATTAATTTTAATTCCCTGGTCTATCAATCATCTCCCAGAGACCACCTCCAGTGATCAAAGGATGTGATTGCTTCTTTGATATGCGGTTGGGGTGCCGCTCCTGCTGCGTCTTCTCCCTGCCATGAGAAATTGCCCCTCCTGCCTGCTGGGTAGAACCAAAAGGGGGATTTCTTTGATTCACACCGTCACTGACTTCACAGAGAAAATGGTCACTGACCTGTTAATTGTTTCCTCCAGCAGGCTGGAAGTGCAGGCATTGATTTACTAGGACAGCTGCGCAAAATGGCCTGATATCTATAGATAGCCATAGATATAAATATATATCCCAGAGAGATAGGTATGTCTACCTGTTACAGTCAACAGTATCAAATGCAAAAGACAGATTGAGAAGAATAAGGAGGGAGAAGTGACCTTTGGTTTTGACAGCAACTAGATCATTGTCACTTTGGTCAGCAGTTTCAGTGGAGTGATGGGAGCGAAAGCCGGACTGTTAATTGTTATTTAATTCCAGCAATTTTTGTTCAGTAGTATTTTTGCAAACAGCGTTTAAATTTTGACACGTTCAAGCGTATTGTTTTATTTTTTATTTTACCCTGTTCGTCAGCTTGTCGACTTTTTCTGGCAGCTGGTCTGCACTGTGATCGGCGGCTCATCGACTTTTTCCGACGTGTTTCCCGTGTTTTCTACGGTGGTTCCAGCAGGTTTTTGGTGGCTTTTCAGCGAGTGTTCGGCAGGTTTGCTGCAGGTTTTCCCTGCACTCCAGGGACCCTGTGGTGAATACTGAATTAACCGTAGGGTGGGGAACTTTGATTCCCGAAGTGCAGAGAATGCGGGGAACGAGAGAGCACTGAAATTTCAACGACATTTCGGTGCTCTCTGAATAACCCCCTTAGGTGTTACAGGATTAGTCACTAACAACTGTAGTGTCTCTTAAAAGATCCCCAGGAATGTTTGTCCCCAGGCTGTGCCACATACCAGACAATGTACTTGTACTCTTAATTCTCCTGCAAAGAAAATTAGTGTGCTGGGAAATCTCTTTTTCTACTACCAAAGGTTTTCTCAAAGATAGAAATGAACTATAGCTCAAGATGCCAAAAGTGGAAAAAAATAACAACATTATGTAATGTTCCAGTAAATAATTATGTCATCTTTTATGTAGTATCAACATCCCTGGTGTCATCTGCCGTATAGAATGTGTGCTCTTGCAATGCTAGCTCAACCTGTCACAGAACATTCTCTTCCACAATCCTGTGAAACCGTGTGTCAACTAAAATATTTTCATTGACCAAAGACATAAACAGATCGGTCCACCATTAAGGGACACATCTACACCTTTTGTACGTACCTTAATTGGCTTATAATACAATGCATGATGTGGGCTGGGTATGCTTATGGCATGTACTGTATGTATGCATTCTGAGCAATGAAAGTTAATCTGCATATGTTCTTTACACTTGTGCTACTTTAAAACCTTAAGTAAGGATTTTTGACATAATTCCGTGGAAATTTACTAAAGGGAGAGTCTACAGAAAAAATTTTAACCTCATTTTTTCCACAACGTAGAAATTTTACGTTTCAACTCCTCCATGTTTTAGCACCTAGTGATCAGGTGTTTTCAATGAGAAACGTAGGCTGGTTGAATGTTCAACTGAGTGTTGAAGTACGTTTAGATGATGCTGCAAAAAAGTGCAGGAAATTCAAACGATGTATACTGGTCGACAGCCTTAAAATTAGAGACTAGACCTCCATATTGAAAAGCACAGTGGACAGAGACCGTGAGAAGGAAGGAGTAGGGCACAGGTTCCGTTCATCTTGATCACTAGTTCTCATGGTGGCTAGAGTTTTCCATTAAAACAATATTAATTTACATAAATAAAACTAATAAATATATATATATATACAGTTGTGTTCAAAATTATTCAACCCCCAATGCTGTAAAGGGTTTTAGGGAATTTAGTGTACATTTGTAATTGTATTCAGAATGAAATCCTACAAGGACTTTTTAAAGAACCATATGCAACTAAAATGACATCAATTGGTTTTGTAATACAGTAGTAAATGTTTCTTTTGTGAATTCTTCATTGACACAATTATTCAACCCCTTAAAGACTACCACTCTGAAGAACAGAGGTTCATTCAAGTGTTTTCAATCAGGTATTGAAACACCTGTGGATGTCACGGAGCAGCAATAAAGCATAATAAGCACCAATTAGGCAGCTTTAAAATGACTGTGATAATCAGCTCCTTCTAGACATTTACTGGTGTGGTTACAAACATGGTGAAGTCAAGAGAATGGTCCAGGAAGACAAGAGAAGAGGTGATTACTCTTCACAGGAAGGGCAATGGCTATAAGAAGATTGCAAAGATGTTAAACATACCAAGAGAGACCATAGGAAGCATCATTCGCAAATTCAAGGCAAAGGGCACTGTTGAAACGCTACCTGGTCGTGGCAGAAAGAAGATGCTGACTTCGACTGTTGTGCGCTACCTGAAGTGTAGAGTGGAGAAAAGTCCCCGTGTGACTGCTGAGGAACTGAGAAAAGATTTGTCAGATGTGGGTACTGAAGTTTCAGCTCAGACAATACGGCGCACACTGCGTAATGACACCCTTGCTGTCTCCAAAGAATAAGAAGAGTCGACTGCAGTATGCCAAAAGTCATGTGGACAGAACACAGAAGTTTTGGGATAGTGTTCTGTGGACTGATGAAACAAAATTAGAACTGTTTGGGCCCATGGATCAACGCTATGTTTGGAGGAGGAAGAACAAGGCCTATGAAGAAAAGAACACCTTGCCTACTGTGAAGCATGACGGGGGGTCAATCATGCTTTGGGGCTGTTTTGCTTCTGCAGGTACAGGGAAGCTTCAGCGTGTGCAAGGTACCATGAATTCTCTTCAGTACCAGGAGATATTGGATGACAATGTGATGCAGTCCGTCACAAACCTGAGGCTTGGGAGACGTTGGACCTTTCAACAGGACAATGATCCCAAGCATACCTCCAAGTCCACTAGAGCATGGTTGCGGATTAAAGGCTGGAACATTTTGGAGTGGCCATCGCAGTCACCTGACTTAAATCCGATTGAGAACCTCTGGTGGGACTTAAAGAAAGCAGTTGCAGTGCGCAAGCCTAAGAATGTGACTGAACTGGAGGCTTTTGCCCATGACGAATGGGCGAAGATACCCGTAGATCGCTGCAAGACACTTGTGTCAAGCTATGCTTCACGTTTAAAAGCTCTTATAACTGTAAAAGGATGTTGTACTAAGTACTAAGATTGAATGTCACTTGGGGGTTGAATAAAACTGATAATGATGTGAGCACAGAAAAGACATTTGTGGTTATTTCATTATAAATGTTATGTTATATTTGTCTGACCTACATGTGCCTCTTTGATTTAATTGTAAGCAAGATGACTGAATGATCAAAATCAATGTCAAACTGGCCAAAACACTCAATTTCAGTGGGGGTTGAATAATTTTGAACACAACTGTATATAAATATAATCAGGGATATTCAGAGAAAGGTGAAACTCTGGAGAACTTTTGGAGAAGTGAAAATTCTAGGTCAACATAGCCAATCTGGAAAGTGAGATAAATGGAAGAATTTTTCTGGTGTGGCTACTTTGACCTACAGAGTTATTCAAAGAGAATCGAAAAGCCACAGCACGTTTGGTGACTTTTTGTTCTCTTCAATTCGGTGCGATTTGGCAATCCCATTTTCGGCGACCCTGCGGTGTTTTCAGCAAGCACCACGGGGGTCGCTGTAATGCAGGGAAAAGTCGCCGCAAACCCGACGAAAACTCACCGCAAAACCAGGGCGATCGCACACCGAAACCCGCAAAAACATTTGGATTAACCAAGCCGAACACGCCGGAGAAACCAGAGCAGGAGCCGATCACAGCGCAGAGCAGCCGCCAGAAAAACCCGACACCGCAGAGGAATGGAGTGAAAAAAAAAAAGTTTGCTTGAATGTTTGAAAAGTAAAAAGCTGTTTGTCTGAAATTTACAAATAAGAGCCAATGAATGATAATAAAAAGGGCTGTTACAGAAAAAAGAAATAACGATTTAAAAAAAAACTAAAAAAATATTTTTGCAAAAAAATACCCCAAAAAATACCTAAAACATTCTAACAAAAAATCTAAAAATAAAGAGACTTTTTACTGCAGAATATTATAATCAATGGTTTATTAGATATTGGATTAAAACGGGAATATATTTAACATTGAAGCCTATGGGATTCTCCTGAATGAACCTGTCGAATGAAACCACCGAATGGCAGGGCATTTCGGCAACCTTTCATTGCTGGTTTTTGTTCTCTGAATAGCCGAAGCATTGCTTCTCTATGGGGATTTAACTGCCCTCGAACAGGCACCAAACAGGCACAGAATGTGCAGGCAATTCGCCAACATTTGGCGAACTGCCTGCTCTCTGAATAGCCAAATGGCCAGGAAAGGTAACCGTACACTGAATGTCACTGTTCGGTTACCTTTCGCTAGCAATTTGGATCTCTTTGAATAACCCTACTAGAATTTTCACTTCTCCAAAAGTTCTCCAGCGTTTCACCTTTCTCTGAATAACCCTGATAGAGTTGCATTACTTTTAGAAGTAAAATTGTTAACTTATGTTTTTCCTACCATAATGCCCAAAAAATTTATGATGTGCAGATTTTATAAAGAATGTGTCAAATTTTACAGTTGCATTGAGATATGAAATATCTGAGGAGGACTGAAATAACTCATTAGGAAGCCTGGATAACGAGGATCCAAAAAATATCTTCTTTATAAATTTTATCTAAAATGTAGCAGAGGGGAACAATACAGAGCCTTTCAGTAAAGCTATAAAATGACAAAGAGATTAAAGGAAACACACACCATTTAAAAATAATCACAGAGCGCAGCATTCGGGACTTTTTTGTCTGCAACAAGGAAACCAACGGGACATTTGTAAGATATAATCCATGTGTTGTTTTATTTGGTTTCATTTAATTGAAATGGCTTTTATTGTTATTGCATTACGATGTCTTTGATATTTTCTGAAACTTGGAAAATATTTAACCCCCATGATGAATTCCTTTTCTGTGAAAAGAATCATAATGTTGGAAGCATATCTAGTACAAAAATAGACTAGCAAATATTTCTGAATTGGTCAAATAATTTCTATAGAAAACAGTGCATGAATAAGATTATCAGGGTTATTCAGAGAGAGGTGAAAACCAGGAGAATGACTGGAGAAGTGAAAATTCTAGGTTAAATAGCCAAACCAGAAAAATTCTCCCATTTGTCTCACGTTCCAAATCGACTATTTGGTCTGGATTGTTCATTCTCCTGGCAATTCTCCTGATTTTCACCTTTCTCTCAATAACCCTGTAAGTAAAATAGAACCTCAAAATCTATTAAAAATTACGATCAAAGGTTAAAACCTATATATAGGTTTTTTTCATAAATAGACTTTTTGCTATAATAAAGAAAAAAACTCCTGTGGTGCTTATAAAATATTGGGTGGGAAGTGACACTGTTCACTTTATGCACTGAAAAAAATCACGGCAGCAGGACGGTAATTAGCATTAGGACTCAGGAGAGGTGCTCTTGCCAGGATTTGAACCTGTGTCTCCACGGTTAGAGAACAGTGATGTTAGCGTTAGGAATGTAATATGGCCCAGTGTCAATTAATGAATAGGAAACAAGAACTCAGATTCAATGTCAGCGATATAAAGATAAACATGGCTGTAGTACTATAGCGATATTTATTTTTACAACATTGTCCTCGTCTCTAACGTGTCTCCCTCTGTGCTTTTTCACCAACTGGTTCCTCAGGTACTGATAAACATTGCTATATTAGTTCTGTGGGACCATATTACATCATGAGCATTAGCACACAAAATAGCCAGGATGAATTAAAATCTTAAATAAATTCAGAGAGAAAAACCTGCATGGACCAAATTTTTTGTGTTTGTACATGATGGGATTGTGAACCGTGAAACTTAGAAGCATAATATAAAGTAAACATTATAACAACTTGAGCTACAAATTGAAGTTCTGTTAATAAACCAGCAGAGTTTGCAAGGATTTTTAACAAATTGTTTGTTATTGTTTTGTGTCTTACAGACTAGCCATGTAGAAGAAGAGGAAAGAAATGTTAATATTGTCTGCTACGCTCTGCACATAACAAAAGGTTCTACATGAAGACTTTCAACTCTGCCACAATGAAAGGGAACTAAAATTGGAAACCAATTGTTGTTTCGAGAGAGGAAAATGAATTTTACTAACTGCACAGCAGAATCCATCCCAAGCAAATCAAAAACAGTTACTGAAAAAATGCTTATTTCAATAACATTAGCAGTCATCACTATGCTGACCACGTTATTGAACTCTGCTGTTATTCTTGCAATTTGCACTACCAAGAAATTACACCAGCCAGCAAATTATTTAATATGTTCGTTAGCCGTCACTGATTTTCTAGTTTCCATTTTAGTGATGCCTTTTAGCATCGCTTACATAGTAACAGATTCCTGGACGCTTGGCTACGTGATATGTGAAATATGGCTGAGTATTGACATGACATGCTGCACTTGTTCCATTCTCCACCTATGTGTCATTGCACTAGACCGATACTGGGCCATCACAGATGCCATTGAATATGCCAGGAAACGAACGGCCAAACGAGCTGGAATAATGATAGTCACGGTGTGGACTATTTCCGTTTTTATTTCCATTCCACCTTTGTTTTGGAGAAACCATCACAATGTAAATACCCCAAGTACATGCATCATTCAACATGACCATGTAGTTTACACAATCTATTCAACCTTTGGTGCATTTTATATCCCCCTGACTTTAATACTCATTTTATACTATAGAATTTACCACGCTGCAAAGAGCCTTTACCAAAAGAGAGGCTCAAGCCGACACTTGAGCAATCGGAGCAATGACAGCCAAAACTCATTTGCCCATTGCAAACTCACACAGACATTCTGTGTATCTGATTTCTCCACTTCAGATCCAACGATGGAGTTTGAGAAGATCCACGCATCTGTGAGGACGCCCCCATATGATAATGACTTAGACGTGGTTGGGGATCGGCAACAGCAAAT
Organism: Leptobrachium leishanense; assembly: GCA_009667805.1. NCBI lineage: Eukaryota > Metazoa > Chordata > Amphibia > Anura > Megophryidae > Leptobrachium > Leptobrachium leishanense. Next base: position 185,262,052 of record CM019066.1, read on the forward strand.
ATCAAGTACAAGAGAAAGAAAGGCGGCACGCATATTGGGACTTATTTTAGGTGCTTTTATGATAAGCTGGTTGCCATTTTTTATTAAGGAACTCGTAGTAGGGCTTAACCTCTGCACTGTGTCCCCCCAAGTGGCAGACTTTTTAACTTGGCTGGGCTACGTGAATTCACTAATCAATCCTCTACTTTACACTAGCTTCAATGATGATTTTAAGTTAGCTTTTAAAAGACTCATCAGATGCAAAGAGCACACTTAAAACCTTTCGAGCAGGACATATTACTGTTTTATAGGCCTTAAAGATGAAAAATAACTATATAATGCAAATTTGCCTTTTGGTAAGGGGAACGGTAATTCAACCTTAGAATTTTCTTTTGCTTGGTGTTTATGTCTTGTTAGTTGATGCAGTCTTCTACCTCCATTGTTACTTAAAAAGATGCAGACTACATGTTGAATTGTTTTTAATTCCTAATGGCATATTTATATTGTCAAAGCAACAGTATATTTTCTACTGTGCCTACAATACATTTTTAATATACATAAAGATTGCATTGGTAGCTGCAACAGAGGGATAATTATCCCATATGTAATGTACTTTTGTACTGTTCTCTAACACATCGGCCATGATATGCCCAGGACTCGCAAGTACTATGCACTAGCAAACAAACCAGTAAATAATTCCTGAACCAGTATTGCAGACAAAGACATCAAGAGTAGAGTTGATATGTCTCATGGTGACAAATGTAATTTTTTTTGCCTACTGGGTTTGTTTTTAGATTTTCTTCTAGCTGGCTTCAAGCCCCAATATACCTGAACAGATTGGGTCACTTGGAAATGGTATATGATATCTACATCTGTCACTTTCCTCCATCATGTTTTACCAATGGATGGATAAAATAATGCAAGGACAAAGTGCTGCTTCCTCCCATTTCTTAATTTTTCAACATGATTTAATTTAGCAAATCAGCTGATTCAGAAAGATTATTTATACACTTTTATGTACCGGAACTATCAACCAATTACTTATTATGTTTTTACTGGCACAATCTCTATAAAGCCTCATGGAAAATCAGGATCTTCCCCTCAAGATGACAGAAGATTGTAATTGGCGCTCTCTTCCCCACTTCTTCATCCCATGACCATACTTTACAGGCATATTAAGAAACCAGTCGGAGATCCAGGAGACTCCTTTCTTTTCGACGACATAAGATTGTTACTGTTCATTACACTTCTTTGTTTGCAAGACAATAACACAGTTGGAACATTTTCTACCTTATTTTGTATGACATTGGAGTATCTGTATTCATTTGTTTAAACAGACGTATGTTCTAGTATAAACACGCGTGTTTGTTTCACTTCTACAAGTGTCCCTTTAATTCTCTCTACCAATCTCATATTGATAAAGTTATTTTATTAAGATTTTCCTAGAAATGTACATATCCTGCTTGTATGCTTTTTTTGTTCCAATGGGAAAAAGTGTTCAAAAGACATGTCAATAGTTATTCTTCATTTCGCTCACAAAACTAATATCGATTAATGCAGGACTATATAGAGTCAACTGCTTCATGTTTCAGAGATGGGAGAAAAATGCTCTGATGTGCAATCTGGACTAGAAAATGTGTTTGTGTATGCAACAGAAAAAATAACAGTAATCTATAATCATTCCTACGAATGTGAAAAAAAGTAATTGAGACAGTAGCATAGGCTATTCAAAAAATGTAACACCACGTAGGGACTTATGCATACAATTAATATGGTACAAAGCAAAAAGGAGTGACCCACTCTAAAACAATTCTTATTCTTTCCAGGTAACCACCATCTTCAGCCAAGGTTAATAGCTCTGTAGTTGTGATGTCCCTTAGTGTTAGCCTTCTGATACATCAGATTCTGAAACCTTATTCAGACCTCCAACATTCAGACTTTAATACATAATCTCGTATACAAACTCAGATTAAATCTTCAGGGTCCTAAGGAATATATTCAATTAGTTTACTAAGAAACAACTCCCACACTATTATACATTGGTACAATTTTATGTGATTATCACCCACATATTAACCCTCCTAGTGACGAAGCGATTTTGCCATTGTCTGTCCTAAAGTGCCTGCTGCTGTTTTTACATTTCTGCACTGTTTAGGTCTAATTTTCCTCTTACTCGTTTATGGAACCCACACATATTATATACCGTTATTCGCACCATTAAATGGACTTTCTAAAGATACCATTATTTCCATCATATTGAATATCAATCTATAAAAAAATATGAAATATGCTGAAAAAAGGAAAAAAAAAACACTTTTTAGAACTTTAATCCTCAAAATCTACAACCGCCAAAAAATACCCCTGTTCAATAGTTTCAAAATGATGTCCTGAAATAAGAAATACCCAATTATACGTGTTTTTGCTTTTTAACCCCTTCACTGCTGAGCCATTTCACCTCTGTGCGTTGAGCTCATTTTGACCATTTTATGTTCATCATGTTTAAACGATCCTAAGTGATCCTAACGAAAGTTAATCTGTGCTTGCACTTTGCGCTCCCCATGTTAGGTACAGTAAACTCGCGCTATGAATAGTGAATTAATGAGCGCTAATGGGTTTTTTAACCTGTTAGTGATTCTAAGGCGATGTGGGCACAGAGCTATGACCTCCTTTAAACTGACGCTAACGCTGACGCTAGTGTTAGCTTGAAAGAGGTGATAGAGCCCTCAGTGTGGAGTAGCTTTACAAATTAAAAGTCACTCTGTTACACTGGGAATGCGTAAGGCAGTGTATAGGAAAGTATTTTTCTTGAAATAAAAGATCAGCTTACTCAGTAAATAAACTAAACTTGTTATTTTAAAATGTTATTTTTATTACAAATGGAATAATAAAACTGTAATAAATCTGTTAATAACATTTCACCGATACATGAGAACAGGTAACCATCCCACTTTCCCTCAAATAAAAAAAATAAAAAAAATCTGATTTTCCCCTTAGCACCAATAGCAAATAAAAATGTTAAGTAACTGGCATTATACAGTTGTGTTCAAAATTATTCAACCCCCACTGAAATTTAGTGTTTTGCCCAGTTTGACATTGATTTTGATCATTCAGTCATCTTGCTTACAATTAAATCAAAGAGGCACGTGCAGGTCAGACAAATATAACATAACATTTATAATGAAATCACCACAAATGTCTTTTCTGTGCTCACATCATTATCAGTTTTATTCAACCCCCAAGTGACATTCAATCTTAGTACTTAGTACAACATCCTTTTACAGTTATAACAGCTTTTAAACGTGAAGCATAGCTTGACACAAGTGTCTTGTAGCGATCTACGGGTATCTTCGCCCATTCGTCATGGGCAAAAGCCTCCAGTTCAGTCACATTTTTAGGCTTGCGCACTGCAACTGCTTTCTTTAAGTCCCACCAGAGGTTCTCAATCGGATTTAAGTCAGGTGACTGTGATGGCCACTCCAAAATGTTCCAGCCTTTAATCTGCAACCATGCTCTAGTGGACTTGAAGGTATGCTTGGGATCATTGTCCTGTTGAAAGGTCCAACGTCTCCCAAGCCTCAGGTTTGTGACGGACTGCATCACATTGTCATCCAATATCTCCTGGTACTGAAGAGAATTCATGGTACCTTGCACACGCTGAAGCTTCCCTGTACCTGCAGAAGCAAAACAGCCCCAAAGCATGATTGACCCCCCGCCATGCTTCACAGTAGGCAAGGTGTTCTTTTCTTCATAGGCCTTGTTCTTCATCCTCCAAACATAGCGTTGATGCATGGGCCCAAACAGTTCTAATTTTGTTTCATCAGTCCACAGAACACTATCCCAAAACTTCTGTGGTTTGTCCACATGACTTTTGGCATACTGCAGTCGACTCTTCTTATTCTTTGGAGACAGCAAGGGGGTGAGCCTGGGAGTTCTGGCATGGAGGCCTTCATTACGCAGTGTGCGCCATATTATCTGAGCTGAAACTTCAGTACCCACATCTGACAAATCTTTTCTCAGTTTCTCAGCAGTCACACGGGGACTTTTTTCCACTCTACGCTTCAGGTAGCGCACAGCAGTCGAAGTCAGCATCTTCTCTCTGCCACGACCAGGTAGCGTTTCAACAGTGCCCTTTGCCTTGAATTTGCGAATGATGCTTCCTATGGTCTCTCTTGGTATGTTTAACATCTTTGCAATCTTCTTATAGCCATTGCCCTTCCTGTGAAGAGTAATCACCTCTTCTCTTGTCTTCCTGGACCATTCTCTTGACTTCACCATGTTTGTACCAACACCAGTAAATGTCTAGAAGGAGCTGAGTATCACAGTCATTTTAAAGCTGCCTAATTGGTGCTTATTATGCTTTATTGCTGCTCCGTGACATCCACAGGTGTTTTTAAAACCTGATTGAAAACACTTGAATGAACCTCTGTTCTTCAGAGTGGTAGTCTTTAAGGGGTTGAATAATTGTGTCAATGAAGAATTCACAAAAGAAACATTTACTACTGTATTACAAAACCAATTGATGTCATTTTAGTTGCATATGGTTCTTTAAAAAGTCCTTGTAGGATTTCATTCTGAATACAATTACAAATGTACACTAAATTCCCTAAAACCCTTTACAGCATTGGGGGTTGAATAATTTTGAACACAACTGTATGTGCCAGTAGGCTATGGGCATTGGGGGTATAAGATCCACCTCAATTTCTAAGCTCCATAGTGAGGTTTAACTTTGGAGTGGTGCGTCAAAAACAAATACACTGAGAAAAGGAAACAGATTAAATTACATGTATGTCGTGTCTTCTATCTCATTTCCTGAACTCCTATCATTTTCTGTTTCTTCTTCCTCTACATATTTGCCATTTTTCTTTTTCCTTTTTAAATTATAAATTTTTATTAAGTTTCACGGTAGGGTACAAAAAACCAACAAATATACATACAAATTAAACACACAGAACAGTAGGAGAGAGGACCCTGCTCAAGAGCTTACAATCTAGGAGGAGAGGGGTGACACACTAGGGGAGGGTAAATAGAGAACCTGAAGTAGCAGGGGTGAATGTGGGCTTGATTAGAAGATGGTGCAAGAAACATAAAGTTGGGGATCATGGAGTGAGCCGATAGGCCTCTCTAAAGTAATGTGTTTTCAGAGACTCCTTGAAGGCCCGGAGAGTCTGGGAGAGACTAATGTTGCAGGGAGGGAATTCCACTAAAGGGGGCAGCTCAGGAGAAGTCCTGAAAGAGGGAGTTGGGGTGTGGGTATGCGTAGGGGTGGACTGGGCTGGGGGCAGGGGGACAAGTGCCACCCGGGCCACCTCTGCCAGGTCCCTCCTGCACAATATTGCCAGCCGCCGCGTGCTTCCTATGAGAGGCCGCCGGCTTGAAACTCTGCCGCTCATGTGGGTTCCACCAGCCAGCCGCATGATCGCTAGATATATATCCCTGTGTGAGCTGGGGTCAATATATATCCATGTGTGAGCTGGGGGCAATATATATCCCTGTGTGAGCTGGGGCAAGATATATCCATGTGTGAGCTGGGGGCAATTATATATCCCTGTGTGAGCTGGGGGCAATATATACCCATGTGTGAGCTGCTGGGGCAATATATATCCCTGTGTGAGCTGGGGGCAATATATATCCATGTGTGAGCTGCTGGGGCAATATATATCCCTGTGTGAGCTGGGGGCAATATATATCCATGTGTGACCTGCTGGGGCAATATATATCCCTGTGTGAGCTGGGGGCAATATATATCCATGTGTGATCTGCTGGGGACAATATATATTTCCATGTGTGAGCTGCTGGGGGCAATATATTTCCATGTGTGAGCTGCTGGGGCAATATATATTTCCATGTGTGAGCTGCTGGGGTAATATATATCCACGTGTGAGCTGCTGGGGGCAGTATATATCCATGTACGAGCTGCTGGGGGCAGTATATACCCATATGTGAGCTGCTGGGGGCAGTATATACCCATGTGTGAGCTGCTGGGGGCAGTATATATCCATGTGCGAGCTGCTGGGGCAATATATTTCCATGTGCGAGCTGCTGGGGCAATATATTTCCATGTGTGAGCTGCTGGGGGCAATATATATCCCTGTGTGAGCTGGGGCAATATATATCCATGTGTGAGATGGGGGCAATTATATATCCCTGTGTGAAATGGAAAAGGGGTTACTCCAGTGGCGCAAGGGAAGTTGGTATACGTAAATATTCTGTGTTGATATAAAGGCGGGGAAGAGTTTCAGGTTCTAGAGAAACAGTAGATCCCAATTAGAAAAGCACAGTCCAAGAACAGACCACTGATGAAAGTGCTATCTTAAGGTAAACACTAAAAAAGTGCAAAATGCAATCAAAGGTGCATATAGTGCAAATAACAGCTAAAACGTTGTGCACGTCAAAAGCGTACTGTGGAAAGTGCAACGATTCCAGATAGGGTGAATCTTAGAAATTCGTTCGTAAAAAACAGTTCATAAAAACAAGTTCATAAAAACACATACTTCTTGTGCAAAGTGCAAATATAAAGTGCAATTCAAACAGTACAGAATGGTAATGAAAAATAAAAAATCTGATTGGGCAAAGGTGGTCCGAAAAATAGTGCAAAAGTCTATAGATATGAAGACGGTCTGTTTGTGAGTGAGAAAAAAAGGGCTTGTTTAAGACTGTGTATGCCTCTCACTCTTTGCGTCCATGTATGGAAATCCTCAGAAAGAGAGGGAAGACGAATCTTATCCTTGATGTCCTAGTGAATTCCACGTGAATTACACGTTCTAGTGAATTCCACGTTCTCAGGATAAGAGGGAAAAAGAGAGAGAGAGAGAGAATAATAGTGCAGTATTGTCTGGATTTGTTGATTGTGGAAATATGCAAGAAAAGTGAACACTTACACTTTCCAGAGCCTATGTAGTCCAGGCTCTGGTTTGAAGTGCACTGGGCCAAATATAGAGTGGCCTCTTCCCTTCTTTTTAATTTTCTTGTTCACCTCGAATATAGAGAGACAAGGTACTCATAGCGCAACTTGAATAGTAGCTGAGTGCATATAATAAAGAAGAGTTGGTCTCACTCACCGATGTTGGAGCCTTGTTCCAGGCTCAACTTAATGGCATATAGTGCTCCTTAGTCGGTGGGCACCGTCACCTCTTTAGCAATCTTCTACGATGTTGGAGCCTTGTTCCAGGCTCAACTTAATGGCATATAGTGCTCCTTAGTCGGTGGGCACCATCACCTCTTTAGCAATTTTCTACTGGCTCAAGTAGGTAGATGGAAAAATAGGATCTCCCGGTCACATGGTAAGTGTATCCTAAATAATATGGTGGTGCGTTCCAGCGTATAAAATATGCGTTCCAACCATGGGTCACGATCATGACATGGATACGCATCAAAATAAGAGCAAAATACTGGTGAAGGGAATTGGATTAAATTATTGGTGAATCTATTTTAATGAAGGGTTAAAAAAGGGAGAGTTGGCATTTATGAGACGCGTCCATCAAATTGTTTCCGGGTTCGTGGGTCTAGTTCCGGGTTCGGTGTGGCCAGAGAGAAGTAGTATACAGTAGTCAAGGCCGGAGATAACGAGAGCTTGGATGAGTGTTTTAGCAGAGTCCTAATTAAGACAGGGAAGGACGTGAGCAATTTTTTTTTAGATGGCAGTAGCAAGATTTAGTCAGTGACTGAATGTGAGGAGTAAAGGAGCGATCAGAGTCGAAGAGGACACCGAGGCAACGAGCCCGAGAGACAGAAGTAATGGTGGCACTATTCACCTGAAGGAAAATAGGTGACAAGAAGCAAAACAGTAATTCCGTGACACAATCATAATAAAAAGAAGACCAATGAAACTATGAATATTGCCAAACCCACCCAGTGACCTGCATACTCCACCAACTCCCAAAGCAACGAATACAGTACAATGATCCCACATGTACATTGTTTAACTAAATATAGATCCACAATTTCCATGGATCCTTTTTGGGAGGCATAACATCCAATATTTTGGTCGGCAAACAGTCATTCACCCTGTATCTAACCAAGAAAATCTTAGAGAGAGCTTAGTCCGATCTCCATTTATGAGCCATCAATAGCAAAGGCTGTATTCGTGACGTGGAACACCATCCTAATCTATTGTCTAGTAAGAGGTGAACCCCACCAGCCCCAGCAAAATGTAGCTATTTGTCATTTTTTTCATGACCTTCTAGAAATGTAAGGTTTTTCACAGATTGAAACAAGCTTTTCTACCCTTTCACAGGTCAGTTTGTCTCTTGATCTGGAATGAATATTACCAAACATAGAGCAGATTCTTTCACATGCAGCAAAACATGCAGGAATCTGCAGTAAGCGAGATGCGAGACGTGTCAGAGGTTGTGCAAAGACCTTGCCACCATGTTGCCATCATGTTTTGCCGAATCCCGGTGTGCATTCCTGGCCCAAAACCCTAAAGATGTTCTATATTCTGAATGATTTTCCAACATCAAGTCCTAAGTGTCCTAAGCTTGTTTTGTTATCCAGTAGCTGTATTTTCATCACTCACATCACTGCCTTTGAATCTTGATGTCTTCATATTATATAGTTTGAATACTATGTCATAGATATATTAGTTGTAATTGTAAAAGAACATATTCCTTTTGTTTCCCATTTTTTCCAGGAAAAGAAAACAGCTTTGGAAAAAAGCCAAGAAAAAAACAGTTTCTTCCCAATTTTTCCCATCTCTAGCCCTGACAATTGTCCATTATCTGGAAGGATAGAGATGTGATATAACTTTCATTTGATACATTTGCATGACTCGATCATTGTCATAAGATAGCAAGGAAGATGTATACTGGCCCAAAACATTAGGAGGTTGTGCTAGGATTTATTAAATCATGGGAATCATGTTAAACATTGCCAGCGTGATAAATGACTCTTCAATGCGTTCCAAATTTTGCTCCCCCCTGCCATAGGTGCTTTTTTTATGACCTATTTATATACTGATCTTCAGAGAGTCCCAGATTGATGTATGCCCCAAGTAAGTGGCTTTTTCTCATAAGAGCAGTCATTAGGGTAGGATGGATAGGACCTTCTCTGATGGGATACATTGATGTTATGGCAGACATAAGCAATGTGTGAACATATTTTCTGATCAAATCCTGTGGGCCACATTACAATCTCCACACTACAAAAGGGTCTGGAAGGGAGAAAAAACTGCACCCGCAGTTTTCTCCCTACCGCCCCCATTTTAGCGTGGAATTATAATGCAGGTGCTTAAAAAGCTGCCTGCATTGTTACCGCGCGCTACAGCCCAGGATGCTCTCGGCAGCGCTGAGCGCAGCTGCGAGCATCCACTCGATGGTGTCCATAGTACTCCATTGAGCCAGACGCTGGCGATCACATGACCTGCCGGATCTTGCCTCGCGAGATCTGGCCGGTCAGCGTAGTGATACGCAGGGGGAGACTGGGGGGGACATCTTCCCCCAGTCTTTCCCTGCTCCCGCTGGACGGAGGAGGCGGTTGGAGCCGCGGTCCTCGCCGCGGGACAGGAGGTGAGTATCTGATTCTTTTTATTTTTTTTTAGGCTGGTGTTAACGGATTCTGCAGAAGCGGAATCCGTTAACACCAAGTCCTGGCTTTGGTTAACTTTCCGCTAACCAGAGCCGGACGTTAACCAGTGTTAGGACTTTGTAATCCTGACGCTGATTAACACTTTGCGCTCCCCATGTTAAGTATAGGGAGCGCAAAGTACAGTAATCTCATGCTGAAAAGTGCAAGGTACCAAACGCAAATGGGTGACTTAACGAGTTTGGATTGTAATATGCGGTAGACAACGCGGCTAACGTTAATGCTCACGCAGGTGAGCGCTAACGTTAGCAACAAGATTGTAATGTGGCTCTTATTGTTTATTTTTAAATCAGGTGTTCTTTAAATGGCTAAAACTAATGTTAAATTGGAGTGCTCTGAATTTGGTATGTTGTGTCAAATGGTCTCAGCATTGCCCTTATGAAAAATGCATATTCATCTATAATAAAGAGTATGCAAAGGTTACAGTCAGTAATGATAAAGCACCTTCTTAACATAGGATAAGGTAAAAAGAAATGAACAATCATATATACAGAGACTATGAACACAAAATACCATACAATGTTGTATGTGCAGGAGCGTAAAGGGCAATATTAAAGGGAGCTGTGTAGTCTTATTATTGGTGGTGGGCAGGGCAAGCAAATTTTACATTGAAAAGCATTACCAATTCACTTGCATGATAGGAATCAAAAAGATACAGGTGATTCAAAGTGGAATGGAAAGCGAGGCATGGGTTATGTCCACTCCCCTGACCTTGGATTCTGAGGCAGGAGGGCTGCCGCTGAGACCTGGATGGACTGTAGTGTGCCCATAGAACCACCTGTGGAGATGTTCCTCAACCCTGCCTAATGCCATGTCAATATGCTCCTCTGCGGCTCTAATTTGTTCAACCTGCCGGAGCCAGGTACCTAATGATGGTGTATCGGCTTTCTGCCAAAATAGTGGTATCTATAATTTAACTGTATAGAGCAAATATATGACCATTGACCTTTTAAAGGTTGCAATTGAGAGCATGGTGTGGTTGTAGGTCCTCTTAATAATTAGATTGTTGTTTGTTTTCTAAGTATATTTAGTTAATCTGGAGATTTACACCTAACAGGAAGTATGCACTGTGTATATTGCTGTGTTGCAGGTGTAAGAAAGAGTGGAATACAAATTACATATCACATCAAAACAGTTCACAGTACAAACAACAACCTATTCCCTTGGCTTAAGTTACCACCACGATCACATTATACTAAAGTTCCACATCATCAACAATACATACATTGATGATATGGGCAGGTGTAGTGCACCCGCTGATGTAGATGTTTGAGCCCTTAATTACTCTTTTTTTGTCTATCAATATATTACAATGGTTGCAAACCGACATGTTTGCCTTTTTCAAAACTGTATATCAGCAACTTTACTACATGCTAACAAGTTGAAACAGTCACTACAATATCTCAATTTATCAGAATGATGTGAAATAACTTGGATATCTCCTTAAATAACAACAAATGTTTGGAGATTGGTCTAAATTTTCACTTTATGGTTAATTAACCCCTTCCCTGTGGAAGACGTGTGGGGAACGTCATGGGATTCTCACGCTATATGTGGAGGACGTTCCGAACATATCTTCCGCTAAGCGAGCTCTCCCAGGTTATACTCATCTCTCTCCTCCGGGGTCCCGTGGCGATCTGACTTCATGGAAGTCAGACGCTGCTTTATACCCTCCTCCCGGCGCACCGACATCATCACCACGGCCGCAATGATGTCAGTTTCAGATGCACCCCTGGCAAAGCCAGAAGAGCGCCTTAAAGGTAGGCGGGTCCCTTCGTAGCTCTCTCCCTCACGATCGCTAGGAGATACAAGATAAAGAGAGGCACCGCTGAGAGTCTGCCCTTTGCAGTACTGCCTCTCTTTAAGCCCTGAGATGCAGGTCTGCGATCCGGCCCCACCTGGAGGTGGCTGACTTCTTGGATGTAAGCCAAGCCTCCAGACCCTCTCCTCGCCCACTGATGTCATCACGCATAGAGCGATGACGTCAGTGTGAGCATTAACCCCTAGCTGACAAGGGGTTTCCCTATGGAAACCCTATGGTGGAGATATAGGGATCCTTTGGATCCCCTTATCTCCCAATCAGTGGCAGCTAGAGGTTAATGTTTGGTATCATTGGAAAAGCTAGTGGATGACCAGGTTAAAAGTAAAAAAAATAAAATAAATAAAAATAATAATAAAAAAATAAATTAAAAAATGTAATTAAAAATAAAAATGTGTTTTTTATTTAGCTTTTATTAATGCAGCACTATTGCTCCCATTTCAATTATAATGTGTATAATGATGCTGCACTATTTTTTTAATTTTGTTTTTAGCTAAAATCACGTAATTTCTCAGAAAACAAGTAACAGGTTCCCAGTTCTAATTTTTTTTTTGTAAACACGTAACCCATAGAATATATTACCGCAAAGGCTCGGATGACAAAATTTGAAAAAAAATTACTTTACATGCTGTAGATGAATGGAAATTCTCATTTCTATTGCATTTTTTTGTTATAACATTCTGGCAGGGCATGACGTATACATACAGTCAGGTCCAGAAATATTCGGACACCGACACAATTATAACATCTTTTGCTCTATACACCACCACAATGGAGTTGGAATGAAATAAACACAATCAGGGTTATCCAAAGAGATCCGAATTGCTTGAGAAAGGTAACCGAACGCTGAAAATCAGTGTTCGGTTACCTTTCCTGGCCATTCGGCTATCCAGAGAGCAGGCAATTCGCCAAATCCTGGCGAATTGCCTGCACATACGGTGCCTGTTCGGTTCCTGTTCGAGGGCAGTGAAATCCCCATGAAAAAGCACTGCTTCGGCTATTCAGAGAACACAAACCAGCAGTGAAAGGTTCCCCTAATGCTCTGCCATTCGGTGGTTTAATTCGGCAAATTTATTCAGGAGAATCCCATAGGCTTCAATGTTAAAAATATTCCCGTTTTAATTCAATATCTAATAAACCGTTCATTATAAAATTCTGCAGCAAAAAGTCTCTTTATTCATTGATTTTTAGGATACTTTAAGCATTTTTCAGATTTTTTTTTTTTTTTTAAAAAAGTCCGATTTTTTTTTTTTTTTCTCAGTTTGCTTATTTTTTTTGTAACAGCTCTCTTTATTATCATTCCCTGGACCTCCTGTGAAAATTTCAGACATTTTCGCTCAGTAGTTTCTTTGCAAACAGCGTTTCATTTTCCCAGATTCATACAAATGGTTTTTCTAATTTATTCACTGCCTCCTCTACGTCACAGCTGCTTCGGCTCTGTGTGATTCGGCTCCTGTTCGGCTCCTGTTCGGCTTTTTCGAAGGTTAATCCAGATGTTTTTGCTTGTTTTCAGCATGCATTCGGTTAGTTTTCGTCGGGTTTGCGGCAGCTTTTCCCTGCAATTCGGGGACCTTGTGGTGTTTGCTGAATACACCGCAGGGTCACCGAAATGCAATCGGCAAAAGGAACCGAATTGAAGAGAATGAAAAGTCACCGAACGTGCGGTGACTTTTCGAATCTCTTTGGATAACCCTGAATGTGCTTTAACTGCAGACTGTCAGCTTTAATTTGAGGGTATGTACATCCAACTCAGGTGAACGGTGTAGGACTTACAGCAGTTAAAGCACATTGTGTTTGTTTCATTACAACTCCATTGTGGTGGTGTATAGAGCCAAAGATGTTCGAATTTGTCGATGTCCCAATATTTCTGGACCTGTCTGTATAATAATGATATATTATGAATCTGCCGAGTCTTCCAAAAAAAGGAATATATAATTTGTCTGGGTCGTATAAAAAAAACGTGACTTCAAATCACATTTAAACTTGATGAGCAAAAACAGTAAAAATGAGCTTAGCACACAGAGGTGAAATGGCTCAGCAGTGAATGGGGTTAAATCCTTTCAGTTACAATATAAGAATTTTGCATTGTGTGCTTGCAAAAGCAAGAAGTATTTTTGAAACAATGATGTGGTATCCTGCTGCTAAAACCAAAATAGATAGACCTAATTTTGTCTAGACTTTTCATACACAATCAGGATCAATTAAGAATTATATTCTAAAGAATATAAGAATGCTACAAAAAGATCCTGCTTTATCTCAGTGGAGCTGCAGGCACTGATCCGATTTGCAAAAGAACAATAGAACCTCTCAGCAACCTATGACAGCTTTGTGTATATATGTATGGGATATATATTATATATATATATATATATTATATATATATATAAATATTTGTCCCATAAGCAGCCTGCTATAGCCAGCAATGAATGAGGTGTGATCCTACTTTGATGCAAAAAATCCTGTGTAGATATCCAAGGTACAGAAAAAGTAGGATAAACTTGAAAAAACCAATAAAAAACTGTTCTTTATTAAATAAACATTAAAGGTTCCTGTAAGCATTCCCGGCGTTTCGGCTCTCTAGGAGCCTTTCTCAAGGTTACAGGTACATTCTACATGTTCACATATTTATACTAAAAGTAATCAATAACTTACTCGTCCTGTAGCACGCTTCGCTGGGCGACACTGGTCCAGGAGTCCACGAGTTATATATACAGTTGCAAGAAAAAGTATGTGAACCCTTTGGGATTACGTTGAGTTTTGCATGAATTGGTCATAAAATGTGCTCTGATCTTCATCTAAGTCACAACAATTTGAAAAACACAGTCTGCTTAAAATAATACAACACAAACATTATGGCCCCTATTACACGCTTCGCGCGGTGCATTTGCGTGCGCGCAAATACGCTTTTGCGCAAGGACAAAACCATTTGCGTGGAACATCGTATTACGACATTCGCGCAAACGATGCGCGGTATCGTCTACCGCGATTGACCCTGCGCGAACCCAGCGCGAGCGCGAGTGTGTTCGTGCAACCCATACTTACCATTGTCAGCGCAAAAGAACCCCCTGGACCTTTCAGGAAGGGGGACATGACTGATGGTCTGGGCATGTCAGTTAAGGAAGGATCTGGAAAGCTGTAGAATCCCTTGGGCCTCTCTGGAGGGGGATGGGGGCTTGACTGATAGTCTGGGCCTGTCAGTCAAGGAGAGATCTAGGGTGTTATTGGTGGGGTGTTTGCAACAATGTTGCTTACCTGGGCTATATATGCTGGTAATGGGGGCAGAGTTCTTCCTCTTGTTCCTGTCAGCGTGAGACGTAGATCAAGGTGAGACCCGCCCACCTACCCTTTGGATTACAGTCCCGTCGTGTCACAGCTGAAGATTGGCGGGTTTCCCTGGACAGCAGTGCTTAAAGGACGGATAAGCCGCCTTCAGGTGTGGCTATGGGGAGACGAACCTCGCTTACGGGGGGATGAGCTCGTGGTTTTGGTACAATGGTGGAACTGCCTATTGCATTGGGCAATAGGGCAGAATTGTGATTAAGCACTGCGAGTTATTGTGTTGTATATATTTAAATAAAGCTGTGGCCCATGCACATTCCAATTTATATAGGTGTCTGTGTCTTATTCACATTCAGGTTATTGGGGTATGGGTCAGGAAGGTCTCAGGCCTAATCAGTAATGCGTTGGAGCGGATGATATTACGATCTTCATGCAACGTCGTACGAACGACGTTTGCGCGAAGTATCGTAACGTCTTTGAAAACCTGGTGTTAATTTACAAACTGAACGTTCTGGCCGAAACGAAATGAACCTGCACAAAAAAAAAAATACAGCACAGTACAGTTACACATTCTACACATATCCAAACAATAAAATTAATAAATTGTTTAATTTTTTATTTTTGTTGGAGCACATATACGCAGATTGACTTTTTTATTTATTATTATTATTCTTTATAAAGCGCCAGCATATTCCGCAGCACTGTACAATAAGCACAGTATAGACAGGGTTACAATACATTGAACAACATTTGACAAACAGTACAGTAGGAGATGAGGGCCCTATTCCCGTAGGAACTCACAATCTGGGAGGGTTGGGGTTGGAAACAGGAGGAGAGGACTGTAAGGTGAGAGTGATTGATGGTTGCGTCAGTGAGTTGGGTGGTAGGCTTCCCTAAATAGGAATGTTTTCAGGGAGCGTTTGAAGGAAGAGAAGTTAGGGGAAAGTTTGACAGTACGAGGGAGAGCGTTTCAGAGAGTGGGGGCTACGCGTGAGAAATCCTGCAGTCTATCATGGGAAGAGGTGATGCGGGGAGAAGCTAGGCGCAGGTCACTGTTTGAACTTAGGGAGCGGGCTGGGGTGTATTTGGTGATTAGTGAGGACAGGTAGTGGGGAGCTGAGTTAGTGAGGGTTTTGTAGGTAAGGATAAGTATTTTGAACTTAATTCTGCAGTGGATGGGGAGCCAGTGAAGGGACTCGCAGAGGGGAGCGGCAGAGACAGAGCGGCGGGTGAGGTGAATTAGCCTGGCGGAGGCGTTCAGGATGGATTGTAGGGGGGAGAGGCGGGACAGAGGGAGGCCAGATAAGAGATTATTGCAATAGTCGAGTCGGGAGATTACCAGGGCGTGTATGAGTTGTTTTGTGGTGACAGCGGTAAGAAATGTCCGAATTCTGGAAATATTACGCAGTTGGTATCGGCAGGAGGAGGAAAGAGACTAGATGTGGGGGATGAAGGAAAGAGCAGAGTCAAGTGTAACTCCAAGGCAGCGAACTTGGTTTGATGGGGAGATGGTGATACCCTCCACCGTGATAGAGAAGTCATGAGGTGGGGAGGCATTGGAGGGAGGAATAAGTAGGAGTTCAGTCTTTGACATGTTGATCTTTAGGTGGTGGGAGGCCATCCAGGAGGAGATGCCAGATAAACAGTCACTGACTTTTGAAAGGACAGGGGGAGAGAGATCAGGGGTAGAGAGGTAGATCTGAGTGTCATCAGCGTAGAGGTGGTAATTAAAGCCAAAGCTGTTGATGATTTTGCCCAGAGAGGCGCAACAACCGACAGGCGCAACAACCGAAACCTAGCAAATGGTGGTTCTTAATTCTGATTGGCTGAATCCCGTGAAAAAACAGTCTGCCCACTGATTCCTACACGCAACTGTCGGATATAATCTCTGCACGTGAATACAACACGTTATATATTGGACTTATCAGCCAAGCCTCCAATATGTCAGGGATTATTATTTCATAAGAAACTTATACGAGACACAAATATCAATCGTCTATATTTCTTAGAAATTCTCCTGAATTATTTTAATTGTCTGTGTTTTGCTTTGAAAAATACAATAATCAATAATCGGATAAATATATATATATTTATTACGTATACAAAAAAGTTTCAAATCTCATATCATAAACAAAAATTTATAAACCACAATCCATCAGCATATAAAAACTAGCTTCACAATATATGTATCTCCGGTTAGTAACTGCATATATGATTAATATCATTTACCTTATCAATTAGTAACTAATACACAAATGGTTAATAAACATTTCTGCTTAATACAACATGCATTTCCCAGCAAACAATGTTTAACCAGCCAGCTCTTATAGAAATATATATATCTCTATGCTACATGGATCAACAAAAGATGAGCTAATTTAATAGGATAAGTAATAAAACTTATTTAGTGAATCCTCCCCTAATCTCGAGAATTAAACTTCTAATCTTTTGCTTTTTATTTTGTAGTTATATAATTCTTTGCTTATTAATTATAATCACAGTAATTTCCAAATTCAATATATATTGGTATCAATCTTACAACATTTCTTTTAGGAATAAATCCTTATATCCACTTCTTCATATTTCTATCTGCAGAATAGAAATACTTAGAATTTTTGGAGCTAGCCAGTATCTGAGAAATCTCAGTCTACGTTGCAAGAATATCTACAAATATATATAATTACATTAATTCCTTAATTTCATACATTACTTGTCTTATTTGGATTTTGATAAGTCTGCCTTGGAATTTCTGATGTAATATTTTTGGAATGTGTGAAGATTATCGATATCAGATAATCAATGCATGTGAGTTAGAGATTTGGTGAGAGTCAGAGATTTGGTGAGAATCTTGATTGCCTCATGTCCTGGGATCTGCCTGCATCATGGTGTGAGTCTGAGTGTTGGAATCTTGGACTCTCAGAGTGTCATGTCTACTGGATGTCTGAATGCATTGCGGTGTGAGTCTGAATGCTGGAATCTCAACTGATTTGCCACTAACATTGCCGCTTATTATAGTCAATTTGACGTCACTAGCAATATTATTAATACATCAAATCTAATATTTACTATCCTCTAGAGGGCAGTATTGCACTTCTTAATTAATTCCACCATTTCTTTTTAATATTCTTATCTCGGTTCAAAGTTCAATCTGACGTAACAAAGAACCTCTCTCTCAGTCACTAGACACTGTGTCTCTATCTGTCATACCTAATTTATATCCCTACTCCCTTTTGAAATGACTTACTATCAGCTAAATTCTTTTCTGGTTAACTCAACAGAATCTATTCTTTAGTAATTTTTATTATTTACCAATTATATACTTTCTACAATATTTATTGGAGTATATATTTCCTACTGTAAATATAATAAAATATACCTTGATTATAAACATATATTTTGTGAATATAAATCTATATTACAGAGATATTAACTCTTATTCCTATACCCAAAAGACAAAATATCTTTTGTTTTAAAAACTTAAGACAGACCAATAAATTGAATTATGACACGTCTTAGCACTTAACTCTAGCATTATCACACAAAAATATTCTAGGTTCCTTCATGTCTGGCACTTCTAAAAAAATATAAAAGACTTCACCCAGGAATGAACTCTGTAAAAAAATCTCGTTCATTTCTAAACCTAGAGAAAATTGAAAGAAAAAAACTGTCTTTAAAAACAAAATGGCTACAGGCATCCATTTTAATTTTTCCTTTCTGTAATATACCCAACATAACCCCCCTTTGGTTTCATCTATTTATTGATCAAATAAAATTGAGGAAAACATACAATATCTCCCCCTTTACCAATTAGGCTAGGTTTCCACCTTTCGCAACACGTTTTTCTTCTTTCATCCATTTAATAATTGAAGATGCAGTGTTTTTAAACTTCAATGTACGTACTTTCTTTGTTAGTACAATCATCCAGACAGTTAGAAACATAATTACTATACAAATCACAATCTCTGTAATCTTTGGCCCGTTATAAGCAGATAGCAATCGATGATCAATCTGTGAATACATTGGAGCATAAATTGTTAGATTATCTTTTTATTAGAAGTTCAATAGAATGGTCAGGCTAGTTCTTTAGCAAAGATTTCAAATCTGGATTCATGGGTATCTCTTGCCCTTGGAATACGACAACGATTTGCATCTCGTCATACCAGACTTAATTTATAAAAAGTAACTTCTCGATAACAACTCGTGATTCTTTAGGAACTTTCACGAGAATCACTGGTGTGGGTATGAACACTCTCTTGTTTTGTACCAGATCCTTCCGGTAAACATTTGCTTCTCTCTCTGTATCAAACAGCGGTTGCAATAAAATATGCGGCAAATCTTTTCCTTCGGTGGTTCTTGTACATAGCAATAAACGGTATCCTGGCTTTATCCAGCATGTCTTTCAGGCTTGCATGAGCTTGATTCGCATAGGACTTTAGCATTGGATTCGCTTGGAATTGTGCGGAAAACTGTAGAATTTCCAGATAATCGCAGTCTCCTTGGTGGTCCGATTCATCTTTGCGGATTAGCGTCGCAGTTCGGATTAACCACTTTTCTCAATTTCTGTTGAAAGAAAGAGTATAAATAAC
Source organism: Leptobrachium leishanense (assembly GCA_009667805.1). NCBI lineage: Eukaryota > Metazoa > Chordata > Amphibia > Anura > Megophryidae > Leptobrachium > Leptobrachium leishanense. The sequence goes on from CM019066.1 coordinate 185,281,294, forward strand.
CATTCATAGACTAGCGATTTCACTCACATTCCCTATAGATACCTTGATCTCTGATTAAATTTAATTAACCGCACGGATCTAGTCTATCTACTAGCTTGAGTTAAACATCTGAATGCTGGGAAGAAGAATCACATGTTAATTAAAACATCACTTCACATGATACCAGTTAAGTGTCTTCTGCTGTTCCATCTTCACTTTCTGAGGTGATCTAGGATGACAATCATGCAATTGAGCTTGGCAGTTTTATTTCTTCTAGAAATACATAACATAACTTTTTCCAATAACATTAGGACTGTCTCCATCATTATCTAGATCTGTTACCCAAATCCTCAAGATGAGTGGATATCTGATCACTTCAGGGTCACTATGTCCATTTGGTTCTTTCTCCCTCTTGTGGAGGTGAATAATTAGCACGTCATTTTCCAGACATATATCTCGAATTCTCTCGGGGGGAATACATATGGTGTTATCCTCCTGCTCTCCTGGAGTCAGGGGCTTTGGCCTTAAGAAAGAGATATCAGGTGTCTGGCTATTTCTGAAGTGGACTTTAATAGAATCCGGCCTTTCCTCAATCACGTGGCAGTTACGCTGAGTGTGATGGGATTGGGATCTATCGTAGCTGATGGGAACATTTACTTGGGACCAAATAACCTCATTGATAAAATCAATGATTGGATTTAACCTTTTGAGAAGGTCCATTCCAATAATTAGGCGATTTTGGGGCAGATCCACAACAAGCGTTGGATGACGAATTACTTTATTCCCCAATTTAAAATCCAATTTAGCCGTGCCCAGAACTTTCAGAGATGTGCCACTCACACTCACTAGATTAGCATTAGATTTATCTAATCTAGGCTTCCTGGAGGACAGTTCTTGGATCTGTTCAAAATAATGGGCTGATATTAACGTAACTTGGCTTCCACTGTCTAGCAAGGTTGGAATATGTGGTAAATTATCTTGTAATTCTACATTCACATAATATCGGTCTTCAATGCTATGCAATTTACAGAGAAATTTAGAGTGAGATATGAAATTAGGTTTTGTACAGATTTTACTGACTGATTTTGCTCTCTCAAATGTGCTTTTGGCAGCTGTGCTTTCCATTTCGGATCCAGTCTTCTCAGCTTGCTCGCACTTAGTCTGGGGAGATAAAATACATTTTCCTTCTCTTTGCAGGGAAGGGTTTAAATCATCGACCATACAAACATTTGTATTAATCATTTCATCATCACTTTCTGGTAAATTGTCATGGATACTAGTTACTTCATCAAAAACATCATCTAGTCACTGGTTGGGTGGGGCTGCAGGCAGTGGCGTAGCGTGGGTTGTCAGCGCCCGGGGCAAGGCAAGAATTGTGCGCCCCCCCAACCTGTGGACCTATTACCACAAATTTTCTGCTAGATATGGAGGAGCCGAGGAGCTGCCTGGGAATGTGGGGTCATGTGTGTATTATTATTTTGTTTATTGTGGTGTGCCGTGTAATCACTGATCACCTTATACAACTGGTTTCTCTGAGCATGGCTGTGCGTTTTCCGCCCACTGTAGCTTGACCGGACAGCGCAAAAGCCTAAATTCAGCTGTCGTGTATAGGCAGATGTGAGAGAGGAAAATGCTCAGTGCTCCGCACTGCGCTGCTGCCAGTGTGGAGACACTAACCCATCTATATATGCCAAGACGCACTCACTCACAGCAGGTACTCTGGGCCAGTGCAAGGTTACACTCCACACTTCAATCCTACCCAGAACTGGATTAAGGCATCATGGGGCCTTAAGAAGGAAACCAGGTTGGGGCCCTCATTACACTTTGCCCTATGCATGTTTTATAGAGAGCCACTGCAGTAACACTCAGTAATGTGCAGAGTGTCTGGGCGTATTATAGAGCTCCACAGCAATAAAAAACTCAGTAATGTGCGGTGTGTGTATAAGCGTATCAGAGCACCGCAGCAGTAAGAGTGTATTACAGAGCTCCACAGCAATAAAACAGTAATGTGTGCTGTGGAATTTAGTGCACACACATAAATTAGTGTCATGTTACAGACTAGATTTTATCATTTAAATTAACCGAGTACCAGGTGTATATTTATGTTTCACACACAGGTGAAGATATCTTGGAGGTCAGACACCCAAGTGTTAACTACCTAGTGGCTCAGCTTTTGCTGTCCCCCCTCTCCCTCCTCACACTTAACAGCACAGTGACCTGCACTCTAGGTCTCCAGACATAGAGCAGGAGAGGGCAGAGGATGTTAAACATCATGTAGAGGAGACCATAGGGAAATGCAAGCACTGTTTAGTGTGCTGATCTGCCAGGACACTTTGACCAATGGCAGCAATGATCACTTTAAAAAAAATAAACAGGCAGCAGTGCACCTACAGTACCATGCAGCTGCACCCTGCTTTACCTGAGACCCCTTTGAGCCTGCGTCAGACATAACCTGTTCTCTTCTCCCTCTGACACAGAGGGTTAAAGAAAAGGCTTCCCTGCTCTTATCTCACATCTCTGGCTGCCTCCGAGGATGGGGGGGGAGGTCAGCGTTTGAGAAGCAGGCACAGCTTGACAACTGCTCCTCAAAGACCACAGGCAGAGGAAGTCATCAGGCAGGGAGGTGATTTGGAATAGGTTTTCTGTCCTCCTGGTGCCCCCTCTCAGCTATTACTCTCCTCTAGAATGCACAGAGCTAGAAGGGGAACTGAGACCTGTATCCTCAGCCAATGAGATGGGACTCTGATTGTCTCGCCCCCTCCCCCCTTCGGCAGCCGCCTGTCCCTGTCCTGCCTGATAGCAAGCACCCACGGCTCTCCACCTACCTTTAAACAGACGGCATGGGCGGCAGATCGGATGGAAAGTGGACCTCTTCTGTAATTACTTTGTAGCTCTGCACACGCACTGGTCTGGCTGCTCTGCCACTGTGTGGAGCCTCCTGCTCTCTCGCCCCATGTGATGCAAAGTGTGGCGCCGGCACACTGTGTCACCGGTATCACGTGACCAACCCCTTCCGGACCCGGCTGACCACTCACAGACCTCATCTTGCTGAGCCGATCGGCGGCTGGAAACAATTAGGGGCCCACAATTTCTAGATGAATCAGCGCCCCTAATAAAATTGCGCCCGGGGCCACCGCCCCGTTGGCCCCCCCCCACGCTATGCCACTGGCTGCAGGTGTTGCATTGCTTACAACCTGACCAGGGTTATTTCCAGTCATTAACTGAGTGATCTGATCCAGTTTTTCTGTCAGCACACGGAAACTTTCCTGCATTTGACCAATACGCTGGCGTACATTATATCTCCGCTTTCTATTTGTCCTTGGGGACGAAGCTGGCGCATTATCAGACGCATCAGATTCAGTCTTACCTCTGGTTGCTTCCTGTCTAGGTACATTTTCCCTTGATTTAACCCACTGACTTCTAGTTACCCATTGCTTCCTAGATTGAAATTTACTTCCTGAATTTTCTCTGGCAAACACTCTTTCCTGATCTGGCTTGGATTTTTCCCTTTGAGGTATGGAGTCACGCAATATTTCCGCATAACTCTTTTTGTGGGACTCAAATTTAATATCACCCTTTTTAACGTGAGTTTCCGCTATTTCCTCAGGTGAGTTTTTCACTCTTTTCCCCTGAGTTTCTTCACTATATTCAAATACAGTAAATAGGGTCATACTTTCTTTTAGTACCCAATCCAAACCATTTCTCGGGTCATAATCTCTTGCCAAAATAACCTTTATTTTATTTGGCAATGCGTCATAAAATAATTGGATAAATTCAGGGTTTTCAAAATCTGGGTTTCTTTCAGCCAAGCTGTACGCATTTTTAAGGACTGAAAGAAATTCACGGGGGCTTTGATTAGGTCTGCATTTTAGAGCTAGACTGGTACGGTGAGGCCCAAATTCAGATTTGACCTCAGAGACTATTTTACTCCAGTTACGTATATCAGATTCTTTCAAAGACTGAAAAAAATACCTATGTTTGCCTTCAAAGACCCATGGGATCAACTCAATTTTCTGAGCATCTGAATTAATTCCTAATATTGACAAAGCTTCTTCAAACATATTTAAATGATTTATTATTTTTGGCGATCCCTTAACGTCAAAGATACCTACTGAGTTTTTTAACCCCTTAAGGACCCCTGACGTACCCTGTACGTCCTGTCCACAGGTCTCCCTTAGACCCGCGAACGTACAGGGTACGTCAGCGGCGCCAAATCCCCCTCCCGCCCGATACTCACCTCCCTCGCTGGATCCCTCGGTGATCTGGCAGGGAGGAAGCCTGCCCATGTGATTTACAATCTTGGATGTCAGCCTAGCCTCCAGGTCCCCCCCACCCACTGACAACCTCACCATATGTGTGAGGATGTCAGTGGGCCAGTTAACCATCTAGCTGCCATGTAGAGATAAGGGGATCCTAAGGATCCCTTTATCTCCCGATCCATGGCAGCTAGATGGTCATAATTGACATCATTTGAAAGGCCTGATCATGGCCTTTCCAATGATACCAAAACTGACCAGGTTTGGTTTAAAAAAAAATTAAAAAATAAAATAAAATAAAAAAATAATAATAAAAAATTTAATAAAATAAAAAAGTGCTTTTTTTTAAAAAAATTTTTGTCTGGGGGGGGTTTAATTAAATAGGACCTAGGCTGTCATCTCAAAATAATTAGCACAAAATGGTCAGAATGAGCGCAGCGCACATAGGTGAACTGGCTCAGCAGTGAAGGGGTTAAAAGGCAAAAACATGTAAAAATTGGGTATTTCTATTCTCGGGATAAAATTTTGAAACTATTTAGCTGGGGTCTTCATTGGTGGTTGTAGCTTTTGGGGATTAAATTACGAAAAAGTGTGTTTTTACCATTTTTTCATCATATTTTATATTTTTTTATAGTAAATTATTGGATATGATGGAAATAATGGTATTTCTAGAAAGTCCATTTAATGGCAGGAAAAAGGGTGTATAATATGTGTGGTTGAATAAACAAGTAAGAGGAAAATTTGACCTAAACCCTAACAGCGCAGAAACGTAAAAACAGCAGCGGTCACTAAAGGACGGATTTGTGCAAAACCGCCCGGTCACTAAGGGGTTAAGAAATTAACGATTTTCGTTAATAGGCTGTGGCTGGCTAGAGTGATGTGATTTGAAATACTCCTGTGTAAGAGGCTTCGCTCTTTTTTCATCATGAGATTTAGTTTCACTTTCGCATTCGCTCTGCTCACTCTCACTCTTCAGATAAATAGAGCTGTCAGGCCTAATCAGTGATGAGTTATGACTCAAACCTTTCAAAGGGAACTTTTCTAACGAAGGATTTTTAAACCTTCGAACATCAGTTTCAACCTGACGTAGCTCATCAGCGAATTTCTCATATTCGCGTTTCATTCTCGCCAATTTTGTATTCAGCTCCTTATTTAATTTTGATAATTGAGCAATCTCATCTTGCAATTGATCTTTTTCTCTTGCACACACTTTCAACTCCATTATCATTCGTTCTGACTCATCTTTAATTTATTTACGGTATCATGCAAGTCACAATTTTTATTTTCTAAACTGTCTCTGGTTTCTTTGTCATCATTCAATCATCATTCAATCTCTTGTTCATTTCTGCGATCAAGTATATGCATTCAGGCACAATTTTTAAAACAAAAATCTTTTGTCTTTTTTATTTGTAGCTGCACTTATCTTTCGTAAACATTCAAGAAAATTTGAGTGATCTGAATCAACATAATTAGAAACATTTGATCTTATTTCTTTTATCCAATCAAATAAATCATCTGTGACTTGTAACTTGTCCTTTAGATAAGACATAACATCTATCAATACTATTTGATCTGCATGTATTTCTGCATCTTCCTGAGTCTCAGATTCTGACTCTGTCATTTTTACACTGTTTAGTAGACAACCGTAAAACCACAAGTCAAAATACAACAAGGAGTCAAAATATATATTTATATATAGTTTATCTCTGTCTAATCAGACAATACTGACAATTATATTCCAAACAAAAACTACAATCTCGGTACAGTGCCTCCAATTTGTCGGATATAATCTCTGCACGTGAATACAACACGTTATATATTGGATTTATCAGCCAAGCCTCCAATATGTCAGGGATTATTATTTCATAAGAAACTTATACGAGACACAAATATCAATCGTCTATATTTCTTCGAAATTCTCCTGAATTCTTTTAATTGTCTGTGTTTTGCTTAGAAAAATACAATAATCAATAATCGGATAAAAATATATATATATTTATTACGTATACAAAAAAGTTTCAAATCTCATATCATAAACAAAAATTTATAAACCACAATCCATCAGCATATAAAAACTAGCTTCACAATATATGTATCTCTGGTTAGTAACTGCATATATGATTAATATCATTTACCTTATCAGTTAGTAACTAATACACAAATGCTTAATAAACATTTCTGCTTAATACAACATGCATTTCCCAGCAAACAATGTTTAACCAGCCAGCTCTTGTAGAAATATATATATCTCTATGCTACAGGGATCAACAAAAGATGAGCTAATTTAATAGGATAAGTAATAAAACTTATTTAGTGAATCCTCCCCTAATCTCGAGAATTAAACTTCTAATCTTTTGCTTTTTATTTTGTAGTTATATAATTCTTTGCTTATTAATTATAATCACAGTAATTTCCAAATTCAATATATATTTGTATCAATCTTACAACATTTCTTTTAGGAATAAATCCTTATATCCACTTCTTCATATTTCTATTTTCAGAATAGAAATACTTAGAATTTTTGGAGTTAGCCAGTATCTGAGAAATCTCAGTCTACGTTGCAAGAATATCTACAAATATATATAATTACATTAATTCCTTAATTTCATACATTACTTGTCCAATTTGGATTTTGATAAGTCTGCCTTGGAATTCCTGATGTAATATTTTTGGAATGTGTAAAGATTATCGATATCAGATAATCAATGCATGTGAGTTAGAGATTTGGTGAGAGTCAGAGATTTGGTGAGAATCTTGATTGCCTCATGTCCTGGGATCTGCCTGCATCATGGTGTGAGTCTGAGTGTTGGAATCTTGGACTCTCAGAGTGTCATGTGTACTGGACGTCTGAATGCATTGCGGTGTGAGTCTGAATGCTGGAATCTCAACTGATTTGCCACTAACATTGCCGCTTATTATAGTCAATTTGACGTCACTAGCAATATTATTAATACATCAAATCTAATATTTACTATCCTCTAGAGGGCAGTATTGCACTTCTTAATTAATTCCACCATTTCTTTTTAATATTCTTATCTCGGTTCAAAGTTCAATATGACGTAACAAAGAACCTCTCTCTCAGTCACTAGACACTGTGTCTCTATCTGTCATACCTAATTTATATCCCTACTCCCTTTTGAAATGACTTACTATCAGCTAAATTCTTTTCTGGTTAACTCAACAGAATCTATTCTTTAGTAATTTTTATTATTTACCAATTATATACTTTCTACAATATTTATTGGAGTATATATTTCCTACTGTAAATATAATAAAATATACCTTTATTATAAACATATATTTTGTGAATATAAATCTATATTACAGAGATATTAACTCTTATTCCTATACCCAAAAGACAAAATATCTTTTGTTTTAAAAACTTAAGACAGACCAATAAATTGAATTATATATATATTTATTACGTATACAAAAAAGTTTCAAATCTCATATCATAAACAAAAATTTATAAACCACAATCCATCAGCATATAAAAACTAGCTTCACAATATATGTATCTCCGGTTAGTAACTGCATATATGATTAATATCATTTACCTTATCAATTAGTAACTAATACACAAATGGTTAATAAACATTTCTGCTTAATACAACATGCATTTCCCAGCAAACAATATTTAACCAGCCAGCTCTTATAGAAATATATATATCTCTATGCTACATGGATCAACAAAAGATGAGCTAATTTAATAGGATAAGTAATAAAACTTATTTAGTGAATCCTCCCCTAATCTCGAGAATTAAACTTCTAATCTTTTGCTTTTTATTTTGTAGTTATATAATTCTTTGCTTATTAATTATAATCACAGTACTTTCCAAATTCAATATATATTGGTATCAATCTTACAACATTTCTTTTAGGAATAAATCCTTATATCCACTTCTTCATATTTCTATCTGCAGAATAGAAATACTTAGAATTTTTGGAGCTAGCCAGTATCTGAGAAATCTCAGTCTACGTTGCAAGAATATCTACAAATATATATAATTACATTAATTCCTTAATTTCATACATTACTTGTCCAATTTGGATTTTGATAAGTCTGCCTTGGAATTTCTGATGTAATATTTTTGGAATGTGTGAAGATTATCGATATCAGATAATCAATGCATGTGAGTTAGAGATTTGGTGAGAGTCAGAGATTTGGTGAGAATCTTGATTGCCTCATGTCCTGGGATCTGCCTGCATCATGGTGTGAGTCTGAGTGTTGGAATCTTGGACTCTCAGAGTGTCATGTGTACTGGACGTCTGAATGCATTGCGGTGTGAGTCTGAATGCTGGAATCTCACTGATTTGCCACTAACATTGCCGCTTATTATAGTCAATTTGACGTCACTAGCAATATTATTAATACATCAAATCTAATATTTACTATCCTCTAGAGGGCAGTATTGCACTTCTTAATTAATTCCACCATTTCTTTTTAATATTCTTATCTCGGTTCAAAGTTCAATCTGACGTAACAAAGAACCTCTCTCTCAGTCACTAGACACTGTGTCTCTATCTGTCATACCTAATTTATATCCCTACTCCCTTTTGAAATGACTTACTATCAGCTAAATTCTTTTCTGGTTAACTCAACAGAATTTATTCTTTAGTAATTTTTATTATTTACCAATTATATACTTTCTACAATATTTATTGGAGTATATATTTCCTACTGTAAATATAATAAAATATACCTTGATTATAAACATATATTTTGTGAATATAAATCTATATTACAGAGATATTAACTCTTATTCCTATACCCAAAAGACAAAATATCTTTTGTTTTAAAAACTTAAGACAGACCAATAAATTGAATTATGACACGTCTTAGCACTTAACTCTAGCATTATCACACAAAAATATTCTAGGTTCCTTCATGTCTGGCACTTCTAAAAAAATATAAAAGACTTCACCCAGGAATGAACTCTGAAAAAAAAATCTCGTTCATTTCTAAACCTAGAGAAAATTGAAAGAAAAAAACTGTCTTTAAAAACAAAATGGCTACAGGCATCCATTTTAATTTTTCCTTTCTGTAATATACCCGACATAACCCCCCTTTGGTTTCATCTATTTATTGATCAAATAAAATTGAGGAAAACATACAATATCTCCCCCCTTTACCAATTAGGCTAGGTTTCCACCTTTCGCAACACGTTTTTCTTCTTTCATCCATTTAATAATTGAAGATGCAGTGTTTTTAAACTTCAATGTACGTACTTTCTTTGTTAGTACAATCATCCAGACAGTTAGAAACATAATTACTATACAAATCACAATCTCTGTAATCTTTGGCCCGTTATAAGCAGATAGCAATCGATGATCAATCTGTGAATACATTGGAGCATAAATTGTTAGATTATCTTTTTATTAGAAGTTCAATAGTATGGTCAGGCTAGTTCTTTAGCAAAGATTTCAAATCTGGATTCATGGGTATCTCTTGCCCTTGGAATACGACAACGATTTGCATCTCGTCATACCAGACTTAATTTATAAAAAGTAACTTCTCGATAACAACTCGTGATTCTTTAGGAACTTTCACGAGAATCACTGGTGTGGGTATGAACACTCTCTTGTTTTGTACCAGATCCTTCCGGTAAACATTTGCTTCTCTCTCTGTATCAAACAGCGGTTGCAATAAAATATGCGGCAAAGCTTTTCCTTCGGTGGTTCTTGTACATAGCAATAAACGGTATCCTGGCTTTATCCAGCATGTCTTTCAGGCTTGCATGAGCTTGATTCGCATAGGACTTTAGCATTGGATTCGCTTGGAATTGTACGGAAAACTGTAGAATTTCCAGATAATCGCAGTCTCCTTGGATCGTAATACCGCGTTAATTTGCGCGCGCTTAATTTTTTTGCGTGTGCAAAAAAATTGCGCTGCGCGAGCGCATTTGCGTGCAGCATGTAATAGGGGCCCATATGTTTTCATGTATTTATTAAACATAACATGTAAACATTCACAGTGCAGGGTGGAAAAAGTATGTGAACCCCTAGGCCTAATGACTTTTCCAAGAGCTAATTGGAGCCAGGCGTGAGCCAACCTTGAGTCCAATCAGTGTGATATTATTGGATGTGTTGCTGAAAGCTGTCCTGCCCTTTAAAAACACACACCAGTTTTGGGTTTACTGGTTTCAGGAAGCACTGCCTGATGTGAACCATGCCTCGCAGAAAAGAGCTCTCAGAAGACCTACGATCAAGAATTGTTGACTTGCATGAAGCTGGAAAGGGTTACAAAAGTATTTCCAAAAGCCTTGATGTTAATGTGTCCACGGTAAGACAGACTGTCTACAAATGGAGAAAGTTCAGCACTGTTGCTACTCTCCCTAGGCGTGGTCGTCCTGTAAAGATGACTGCAAGAGCACAGCGCAGAATGCTTAATGAGGTAAAGAAGACTCCTAGAGTGTCAGCTAAAGACTTACAGAAATCTCTGGCACATGCTAACATTTTTGCTGACACATCTACAATTAGGAAAACATTAAACAAGAATGGAGTACATGGGAGGACACCACGGAGGAAGCCATTGCTGTCCAAAAAGAATATTGCAGCACATTTGAAGTTTGCAAAAGAGCATCTGGATGTTCCACAGCACTACTGGCAAAATATTCTGTGGACAGATGAAACCAAAATTGAGTTGTTTGGAAAAAACACACAACACAATGTGTGGAGAAAAAAAGGCACATCACACCAACATCAAAACCTCATCCCCACTGTAAAACATGGCGGAGGGAGCATCATGGTTTGGGGCTGCTTTGCTGCCTCAGGGCCTGGATGGATTGTTGTCATTAATGGGAAAATGAATTCCAGAGTTTATCGAGACATTTTGCAGGAAAACATAAGACCATCTGTCCACCAACTAAAGCTCTGCAGAGGATGGGTGATGCAACAGGACAATGACCCAAAACATACAAGTAATACAACAAAAGAATGGCTTCAACAAAACAAAATACGCCTTCTGGAGTGGCCCAGTCAGAGTCCTGACCTCGACCCGATTGAAATGCTGTGGCATGACCTTAAGAGAGCGATTCACACTAGACATCCCAAGAATATTGCTACACTGAAACAGTGTTGTGAAGAGGAGTGGTCCAAAATTACTCCAGATCATTGTGCAGGTCTGATCTGCAACTACGGGAAACGTTTGGTTGAGGTTATTGCTGCAAAAGGAGGGTCAACCAGTTATTAAGTCCAACGGTTCACATACTTTTTCCACTGTGCACTGTGAATGTTTACATGTTCTGTTCAATAAAAACATGAAAACATATGTTTGTGTTGTATTATTTTAAGCAGACTGTGTTTTTCAAATTGTTGTGATTTAGATGAAGATCAGAGCACATTTTATGACCAATTCATGCAAAACTCCACGTAATCCCAAAGGGTTACATACTTTTTCTTGCAACTGTGTGTAATATATATATATATATATATATACAGTGGCAAGAAAAAGTATGTGAATCCTTTGGGATTACGTGGAGTTTTGCAGGAATTGGTCATAAAATGTGCTCTGATCTTCATCTAAGTCACAACAATTTGAAAAACACAGTCTGCTTAAAATAACACAACACAAACATTATATGTTTTCATGTTTTTATTGAACAGAACATGTAAACATTCACAGTGCAGGGTGGAAAAAGTATGTGAACCTTTGGACTTAATAACTGGTTGACCCTCCTTTGGCAGCAATAACCTCAACCAAACGTTTCCTGTAGTTGCAGATCAGACCTGCACAACGATCTGGAGTAAGTTTGGACCACTCCTCTTCACAAAACTGTTTCAGTGTAGCAATATTCTTGGGATGTCTGGTGTGAATCGCTCTCTTAAGGTCATGCCACAGCATTTCAATCGGGTTGAGGTCAGGACTCTGACTGGGCCACTCCAGAAGGCGTATTTTGTTTTGTTGAAGCCATTCTTTTGTTGAATTACTTGTATGCTTTGGGTCATTGTCCTGTTGCATCACCCATCCTCTGCGGAGCTTCAGTTGGCAGACAGATGGTCTTACGTTTTCCTGCAAAATGTCTTGATAAACTCTGGAATTCATTTTTCCATCAATGACAACAATCCGTCCAGGCCCTGAGGCAGCAAAGCAGCCCCAAACCATGATGCTCCCTCTGTCTTGTTTTACAGTGGGGATGAGGTTTTGATGTTGGTGTGCTGTGCCTTCTTTCTCCACACATAGTGTTGTGTGTTTTTTCCAAACAACTCAATTTTGGTTTCATCTGTCCACAGAATATTTTGCCAGTAGTGCTGTGGAACATCCAGGTGCTATTTTTCAAACTTCAAACGTGCTGCAATATTATTTTTGGACAGCAATGGCTTCCTCCGTGGTGTCCTCCCATGTACTCCATTCTTGTTTAATGTTTTCCTTATTGTAGATGTGTCAACAAAAATGTTAGCATGTGCCAGAGATTTCTGTAAGTCTTTAGCTGACACTCTAGGATTCTTCTTTACCTCATTAAGCATTCTGCGCTGTGCTCTTGCATTCATCTTTACAGGACGACCACGCCTAGGGAGAGTAGCAACAGTGCTGAACTTTCTCCATTTGTAGACAGTCTGTCTTACCGTGGACACATGAACATCAAGGCTTTTGGAGATACTTTTGTAACCCTTTCCAGCTTCATGCAAGTCAACAATTCTTGATCGTAGGTCTTCTGAGAGCTCTTTTCTGCGAGGCATGGTTCACATCAGGCAGTGCTTCTTGAAACCAGTAAACCCAAAACTGGTGTGTGTTTTTTAAAGGGCAGGACAGCTTTCAGCAACACATCCAATAATATCACACTGATTGGACTCGAGTTTGGCTCACTCCTGGCTCCAATTAGCTCTTGGAGAAGTCATTAGGCTAGGGGTTCACATACTTTTCCACCCTGCACTGTGAATGTTTACATGTTATGTTCAATAAACACATGAAAACATATAATGTTTGTGTTGTATTATTTTAAGCAGACTGTGTTTCTCAAATTGTTGTGACTTAGATGAAGATCAGAGCACATTTTATGACCAATTCATGCAAAACTCCACGTAATCCCAAAGGGTTCACATACTTTTTCTTGCCACTGTATATATATATAGTGCTTTTTTTTCTGGAAAAATAGGTGGGGGTACTCTCTCACGCCTGGGAAAAAACTGATTATTATGACTATTTTCATGTCCTCATAAACAATAGTTGTAGTTCACTTAAAGGAAGACACTATAAAAGGGAACCGTATTTTTTAATACTGCGTTCCTTTAAATGAACTACAACTATTGTTGTAACCCTTAGGTGGGTTATCCACTAAGTGCCTCTGTTGCAAAAAAATCTGTATTGCACGGCAGTTAGCTGGGGTTTTTTTTGCAACGATGGCACTGAGTGGATAATCCCCTAGCATTTGTGACCACCACAGCAATGAAACGCACAGTTTTGCTGAGTATGTATGAACTCCACAGCAATAAAACTCACAGTAATGCGCAGTGTGTATGAGCTCCACAGCATTAAAACTCCCAGTAATGTGCAGTGTGTATGAGCTCCACAGCAATGAAACTCACAGTAATGCACATTGTGTATGAGCTCCACAGCAAAGAAACTCAGTTATGTGCAGTGTGTATGAGCTCCACAGCAATGAAACTCACAGTAATGCACAGTGTGTATGAGCTCCACAGCAATAAAACTCACTACCACCTTACAGTGCGAGCTCCTCTGATCACACCGCTTGCCTGACAATCCGCAGCTCTGGCAGGTGAGTGTAACCATGCTGCACCCCCCCCTCCCCATGCTGTTCAAAATTTCAGCGTCTGCAGAGAGAGGGGGAACAGCCCTCCCTTGGCACTTACTGGGGGAGGGGGATTATCAGTCCCTACATACACTCCTGACAAACGTGTGCTGCTGAGCGCTTCTGTTTCTCTGCCTGCCACTGCAGGAGGAGGGAGGAGCATCATGCTAGTTCTGGCTGGGGGTGAGGTGCCGGTACTAAGTACCCCCGAGTATCCCCTGAAGAAAGCCCTGTATATATACTGTATATATATATAATTAGTTAGTTAAAGTGTCTGATGAATATTTTTAGGCAAAGATTGAAACAGATATTTTTTCTAAGAACAAGGAAACAAAGGTATTAAAAAGGCCTATAAATTCAACGTCTTATTATACCATTGTATAACATTTATTATGTAGCAGAAGACTATACTGTGTATATATAATGTGAAATATATAATTAGATCATACTGGAAATGTCAATTAAACCACACAAGTAAAAAAACTGATTCGGCACTATATTTATTTTCACTGCTGATTATTTGTGTAAATGTTTGGTGCCCTCATACTGCTCAAGGGAAATGTCACAATGTCCTCTTAAAACAGCAGCTGTGGAGATGCCTATAATGCCACAGGCTGAACAAATGCATCTAGCAGAAGATAATTCAGTTAATAGTTTGCTGTTTTAAATGATATTTCAGTAAAAAGTTTAAATTCTAATCAATATGAATTTTGTGGATCTGAGGAATATTTCTTGCAGTGGCGTAGCATGGGGGGCCTACGGGGTGGTGGCCCCGGGCGAGTGTCTTCGGGGCGCAAATTTCTTTTGAAATTGTGCTCCCCCAATATTTTACAGCCACCTATCTGTCAGCCGCGCCGAATCCGGAAGAGTTAGTCACGTGACACCGGTGATGCAGTGCACCAGCGCCACACTTCTTGTCACGTGGGCGGGAAAGAGCAGGAGGGTCCACACGGGCCTCGCAGCCTGACCAATGCGTGCTTCGTTTTTTTTTCCCCTAACAACTCCCTTCACGTATTACTGGGGCTGCTTGCGCACTGTCCTCGTCCATTTCACTCTGTTTTGGGCCGTTTGTTCCTGCCTGCCTGTCTGCTGAAAGGAGGAGACCCTCTCTCTGCTTATTGACAAATGTGCAAGGGTGAGCCCCTGACAATGCCAGCTGTGACAGGTGAGTTATGCTCCTGTGAGTAACAAGTGGAACTGACACACTGGAGTCTATGGAGCCCCGCTGGTGTCATTGAGTTTTTTTTTTCCCGAGCCAGGTTTTAAAACATTACAATACCAATGAGCAGCAGATCACATTGAACCAGTCTGTGGCTCTGTGTGTTAATACTCCTGCTTTGTAATGAGGAGGGTGCAAATTCAAATCATAGTGGTACATGGGTTTTTTTTTGCTCTGTTTCTAAATCTTATTTACCTGTGTCTTTATTTTACCTTCCAAAGCAAGCACAAAAATCATGATATTATAAAATTACCATTATTTTCGTGCTTGCTTTGGAAGGTAAAATAAAGACACAAGTAAATGAGATTTAAAAACACACACCACTATGATTTGAACTTGCACCCTTCTCATTACAAAGCAGTGTTAACACACAGAGCCACAGACTGGCTCAATGTGATATACTACTTTGTTGGTAATGTAATGTTTTAAAACCTGGCTCAGGCAAAAAAAAAAAAAAACTCCATGACACCGGTGGGGCTCCGTAGGAGTCTCATTAGGGCAGATATATTGAAAGCAAACATTGCAAGATTTTTGCTCCCACAGAGCCTTTCCCTTGCTGACCAACCAACCACCAGTCCTATGGTGGGCCCCACAGGTCAAGAGACTGAATTTTAACTCTGAACAGTGTGTGAGAGAGCGCTGTGTGCGTGTGAGTGTCGCTGTGATACGTTCATACACACCGCACATTACTGAGTTTTATTGCTGTAGAGTCGACATTGTGGACCTGCAGCAGTCCATTGCATGGGGGGGGGCGCAATTCTAGCCTTGCCCCGGGCTCTAACAACCCACTCTACGCCACTGAATTCTTGTAATACTAATGTATTTCTTCTAACTAAACCTCATGATCTCATGGAAAGAAATTCAGTCTAAGGAGCTGTCCTCTCTCAAAAATGAGCAACTATTTGTGGATAATGAATTTCAAATAATAATATAGATAAAGCCCTATTCCAATGCTGCTGTTCAGCAGAAAGGCTCGAGCGCTGTGCGCTTTCTTTTCCCAACATATTTCATCCAACACATGCTCAGCTTGCGTTTCGGATGTAGCGTCAGGTTACTGTACATTAGCATTTCCTATACTATGTATGGGAGATGCTAATGTGGCCCGAGTAGATGGAGAACGAGCTGTCCAACGAGCCCGTTCATCATCTGTGTCTGACGTTATTCTGAAATGAATAACGTCTTTCAGACCCTGGGACTATGTGATTGTTCTTCAGCACAATCACATAACACATTGATTTAACTCCACCATTAAATCCCATACTCATCTCAAACCCTCGGTGGGGAGAGCAACTCGATCCACTGCTTCCTCGCTCTGTTGCAGAGGTACACTGGAAACAAATATTCCCCATTGTACCTCCGTGTGTCACTCCACCGCCCAGTCGTATCTCATTCAGGCAAGCTTGCGTCCTGTCTCCATGGTGTCCTATGGACTCCTGGAGTAGATAAATGATAACGCTAAGCACCGCTGGTTTTAACACCTCAGCAGTGTTACGTCTGAAGTTGCTGAGAAAGCGTCTACAACATAATAAGGGTGTTAAATGGCAGGCGCTAGATTAAAACTTCAGATGCTCAGGTTTTCCATTAGTGCCCGTCATTTAACACCAACAGTGGATTAGGGCCCATTATGTGTATGGTACCTGTGTCTATTTAGAAGTGCACCCTGACTACTCCACGGTGACGTCACATGACACGACACATTTACTTTCTCTGCTTCACAAGCAGGGCCGGCCCAAGCCACTGTGCTCCCTGGAGCGAAGGATGAAATGATGCCCCCCCAAAAAATACGTGACATGTATGAGCGTATCACAGAGCTCCGCAGCATTAAAACTCACAGTAATGTGCGGTGTGTATGAATGCATCAAAGAGCTCCACAGCAATAAACCTCACAGTAATGTGCAGTGTGAAGGAGAGTATCGCAGAGCTCCACAGCATTAAAACTCACAGTAATGTGCGGTGTGTATGAGCATATCACAGAGCTCCACAGCCATAAAACTCACAGTAATGTGCGGTGTGTATGAGCATATCACAGAGCTCCACAGCCATAAAACTCACAGTAATGTGCACCGTGTATGAGCGTATCCTTTTTTAAAATAATATTTATATGTGACGCACAAGACGTCCTTTTTCTTTGTCTGGGAGACGCGCTTCTCTGAAGGATCCAACACACATTCACTGGGAATTGGTCCACCCCTGTGTGCATGCTGCTGTAGCTGCACTTTCTCTCACTCCGCTTTTTGTGAATGTTATTTAAATCTCTAATGTTTCTTTGTACTGTTTAATACAGTATATTGCAGTCTGCTCTATGATATCCTACATTTTTTATATCATTGTACACCGCTTTGTTTGTCATTGAAAGTCGTCAATTTAGAAAACAGCATTTAGCAGACCTGCCAGGTGCAGAGGATAGAATTCCGGGCACAGTTACACTCTTTGCTGTGTGCCTGGATTTGTTCACTGACCCAAGGATGGATAAACAACGCATCAATCAGATTATCTGTATCCACCAGGTCATACTCCTGCTGCTGATGGTGGGCTGGCACTCAAATACCTGGTGGCTGACTGGCCTGGTCTGATGCGTAGCTGGCTGCTGGTCCAGCAGGGCCCGACGGGAACCAGAGGACGAGACGAGGAAAGGACAGGACTGGTCTGGAGC
This sequence comes from Leptobrachium leishanense, assembly GCA_009667805.1. Taxonomy (NCBI): domain Eukaryota; kingdom Metazoa; phylum Chordata; class Amphibia; order Anura; family Megophryidae; genus Leptobrachium; species Leptobrachium leishanense. Next base: position 185,299,150 of record CM019066.1, read on the forward strand.
CTGGGAGTGGAGACTGAGAGTCTCCGTCAACAAAACAAGTTGACTGACGTGTACCCCTCTGAGGATCCCTCCACGGCTCCGCCGTTCGCCCACACGACACGCGGCGCCGCGGCGGCATCTTGATCCCGCGCTGCTCCATGTGGGCGCATGCATGTCAGGTGGGCGCAGTCAGCAGCGGCATCACTCACTGTAGCAATGATGCGCCGCCGCGCCGGTTGCCGAATTAGATGCTGCCGGAAAAAATATAAATTCCAGGATAAAAATGTTTCCATATATTTTTGATATTTGTTTTAGATACAGTTACAGTCACAAGTATTTATAAAGTGCTAACAAGTTCTGTAGCGCTGTACAATGGGTGAGACAGAATAACAAATATACATACACGTTTCACACACAGAACAGTAGGAGAGAGGACCCTGCTCGAGGGCTTACAATCTAAGAGGAGATGGGTGACACACTAGGTGAGGGTAATAGCTGAGTATGTGAAGTAGTGGGGTGCATGGGGGCTGAATGGGAATGGGAAGTGCATGAAATGTGCAGTGGGGGATTATGGAGTGAGTCGATAGGCATCTTTAAAGTAATGTGTTTTCAGAGACTTCTTAAAGGACTGGAGAGATGGGGAGAGTCTAATGTTTTGTGGGAGGGAGTTTCATAGAAAGGGAACAGCTGGGGAGAAGCCCTGAAGACGAGAGTATTGTTTGTGCTATGCATCAATTTAAACTATAAATAACTGCACACTTTTCAAATGTCACTTTTCCAAACTAAAGATTCGTTCAGGTTTCTGATTGTTTAGAAAAGTCAAGCCACATCTGAACATCAGCTCAAGAAGTGCTTTGTTTTCACCGGATAATTTATTATTGAACTGCTTTGTTCTTTTTTAGGATAGTTTAATCACGCATTATTATAAATCAAAATAAACTACAGCAGCTTTGGTGTTTAGTCCATAATCAGTCAATTATGAGACAGCATTGTGGAAGGAATTAGAGCACAAAATCTATATTATGGTGCTCTCAGATGACCTCAACCAGAAATCCCTCCAGGCAGCAGTCAGAATTGATCAGTTTATAACATTGTTAATGCATTGCTGCATAAGACTATAACTCTCATTAAGAAAAATAAAGCAGAAAACAAAAGGATGTTGGGGGGGATGCAAAACCTTAAAGCCAATTAGCATGCAGCCAGTTAAATGAAAGTGTTACCTTTATGGACCGATCTGTAACTCTGCTGATAAGTGTCAAATCTCTTGAGATATGAGCATCTAGTGAAGCACAGATAATTAATGCACTGCCTGCTCATTTACAAATTAAATGTTCGCAACCTATATTAATGGGACTGCAACAACTACAGTAAACTTCCAAACAGGGACTATAAAGGGATATAAAGCTGAGAAGGGATTATAAGGCGTCTATTTTCAAAGCATCGAAATTGACGCAATTTCAGTGCTTCACATTTCGGCACATTTCGAATGAAACCAAACATGAAGCTCTTGCTACCACTGATCAGGAGATAGGGGGTCCAAAGGACTCCCCTATCACCACCATAGGGTTTCCATAGGGAAACCCCTTGGCAGCTAGGAGTTAATTCCCTAAAATATGTCATTGTGCCCACGTGCAACAACGTCCATGGATGGGGGGAGGCCCCGGAGCTGGCAAGGGGATTTAAGCCCTCAGCGCCTGTCCTCTTTCTCCTGCGCCCTCTGGAACGCTTACTCTGTTTGCAACAAACTCACAGCTATCCACAACCTTTCTATCTCCAACTCCTTCAACCTCCTAGCTCTTACCGAAACCTGGCTAACTCCCTCTGACACTGCTTCCATTGCTGCTCTCGCTCATGGTGGGCTACACTTCAGCCATACCACCAGACCGGGCGAGAGACATGGTGGCGGGGCCTGAATACTGCTCTCTCCAACATGCACCTACCAGCACCTCCCTCCACCGCCATCTCTCTCCTTCTCCTCCTTTGAAGCACACTGCATCTGCCTCTTCTCTCCCCTGGCTCTCAGGGTGGCAGTCATCTACTGCCCACCAGGACCAACCTCCCAATTCCTTGACCACTTTACTACCTGACTTTCCCACTTTCTGGGCAGTATTACAATGTTGGTGCTAACTTACAAGAGCCATTATAACCTATGGAGGTTTTCAGTTTACAACAGCTCTGGTTAAGTTTACAACAGCTCTGGTTAAGTTAGCACCAACTTTGTAATACTGCCCTCTGTCTACTAAATTCCCATGCCTAATTCTTGAGGACTTCAACATTCCCATTGATGATCCTTCTTCTCCGGCTACCTCCAAACGTCTTTCACTCACATCCTCCCTTGGACTTACACAATCCACCCTCCTTCCTACCCACCGTGAAGGTCACTCTATTGACCTTGTCTTTTCCAACCTCTGCTCCTTTTCTGATTTCACCTGTCGCCCTTTCCCTATCTCCGATCACCACCTTCTCTCTTTCAGCATATCTGGATTACCTAAACTCCTTGCTCCCCCATCCCGCACATGCACTCGCAGAAATCTACATGCTGTGGATCCCCATCAATTCTCCAATCTACTTCAACATCTCCCGCACACCTCAACCTTCACCTGCCCTGACGCTGCCACTAACCACTATAACACTACACTTATCTCTGCTCTAGACACACTTGCTCCTCTTCAACTCTGTAAGGCACCACCACGCCACCAGCTTCAGCCCTGGCACACACCCCAGACATGCTACATGCAACGATGCTGCAGAGCGTGCCTGGAGGAAATCCCGCTCTGCGGCAGGCTTCATTCATTTCAAGTTAATTCTGCTGTCTTACAACTCTGCCCTCCACTTAGCCAAAGAAGCCTTCTTCTCATCTCCTATATCTATGCTGTCCTCCAACCCAAAGCGACTCTGGTCCACTTTTAACCCCCTCCTTTAACCACCCACACCTCCCCCCTCATCTGTCTTTAGCATTCAGGCCTTGGCAGATTACTTCCTAAATAAAACTCTGACTATCAGAAGCAACAATCCCAACACAAACCAATAATCCACCCACCTCCACTCCCAGATGCCCCCCCCCGCTACCCTCTGCCGCTTCATCCCAGCCACTGAGGAAGAAGTCAATACCTTACTGTCCTCCTCACATCTCACTACGTGCCCGCTTGACCCCATTCCCACACATCTGATACCTCCACACTCCTCCTCCCTCATCCCTGCTCTCACACACATCTTCAACCTATCTCTCTCCACCGGCTCCTTCCCATCCGCCTTCAAACATGCACAGGTTACCCATTTACTAAAAGAACCTTCCCTTGATCCCAACTCTCCATCCAACTACCGTCCTGTATCCCTGCTTCCATTCACCTCTAAGCTCCTGGAAAAACTAGTCTTCAACCGCCTCTCCCTCTTCCTGTCCACTAATTCCTTACTTGACCCCCTGAAATCAGGCTTCCATTCCCTACACTCAATCGAAACTGCCCTCACCAAATTCACCAATGACCTCCGAACAGCTAGGAACCACAGCCACTATTCTACTCTCATCCTACTTGACCTCACGGCTGCTTTTGACTCTGTCGATCACCCCCTTCTTCTACAGACTCTCCACTCTTTCGGTCTCTGTGACACTGCGCTCTCTTGGATTCACTCATATCTGTAAAACAGGTCTTTCTCTGTATCATTTGCTGGTAACTCCTCCTCTTCAATGCCTTTATCAGTTGGTGTACCTCAAGGCTCTGTCCTTGGTCCTCTGCTCTTCTCTATCTACACCTCCTCCCTGGGAAAAATCATTAACAGCTTTGGCTTTAATTACCACCTGTATGCTGATGATACTCAGATCTACCTCCACCCCTGATCTCTCTACTCCCGTCCTTTCCAAAGTCAGCAACTGTTTATCTGGCATCTCCTCCTGGATGGCCTCTCACCACCTAAAGATTAACATGTCCAAGACTGAGCTGCTACTAATTCCTCCCTCTAATGCCTCCCCACCTCCTGACTTCTCTGTCGTGGTCGAGGGTATCACTGTCTCCCCATCAAGCCAGGTTCGCTGCCTCGTAGTTACACTTGACCCTGCTCTTTCCTTCATCCCCTACATCCAGTGTCTTTCCTCCTCCTGCCGCTACCAGTTGCGTAATATCTCCAGAATTCTGCCATTTCTTACTGCTGACCCCACAAAGCAGCTCATCCATGCCCTTGTAATCTCCTGACTCGACTATTGTAATAATCTTCTAGTTGGCCTACCTCTCTCCCGGCTCACCCCCTTACAATCCATTCTGAACGCCTCTGCCAGGCTCATCCACCTCGCCCATTGGCACCCCATCCACTGCAGAATTAAATTCAAACTCCTTACCCTGACCTACAAAGCTCTCACTAACTCAGCTCCCCACTACCTGCCCTCATTAATCACCCCAGCCCGCTCCCTAAGGTCAAACAGTGACCTGCGCCTAGCTTCTCCCTACATCACCTCTTTTCATGATAGACTGCAGGCTTTCTCACGTGCAGCTCCCATCCTCTGGAACACTCTCCCTCGTACGGTCAGACTTTCCCCTAGTTTCCCTTACTTCAAACACTCCCTTAAGACATTCATATTTAGGGAAGCCTACCACCCAACTCACTGATACATCTCACTGCCCCAAACAGTCCATCACTCTCTCACCTTGCAGTCCTCTCCTCCTGTTTCCACCCCCAACCCTTCTAGATTGTAAATACCCACAGGAATAGGACATTCGTTTCCTCCTGTACTGGTGGTTTATCAAATGTTGTTCAGTCTCAGTGTATTGTAACCCTGTCTATATTCTGCCCATTGTTCCTCGCTGTGGAATATGCTGGCGCTATATAAATAAAGTATAACAATAATAATATAATAATAAAACATGACTTTGAATCTCGTTTGAGCACAAAATGGCAAAAATTTGCATACAGAGGTGAAATGGCTCAGCAGTAAAGGGGTTAAGGCTGTTGAATTGAAACACTGAAAATCATTTGCCCAAATTTTGTTGGAATTCGGTGTTCTGTGAATAGACAAATAAATTGTTATCTATGGGAATTTTGGTGCTGCTGAATGCTGCCGAATTGTGGCAAAATGCACCATATTTAACTGTCCACAGTGAAAATAGATAGTGAATAACCTTCATTAGACATGTGTATTTCATTTAGTTTCCGAATCAAAATTCGGGTGAAAATTAGCCAATTTGCATTTCAGAAGCATTTCCGAAATACAAAAATTGGCCGTCCGAATTTTCGGATTGGTCTGAAATTCCGAATTGGGAATCAATTCGTCACAATTCAGCGGTTATTGACACAGTTCGGCAGTTTTCGCCGACGTCCGATAACTGTTTTGGCGACTCCATTTTCAGCAAAATAAGGTGAACATTCTTTATACAGTGAATTCACTGTCAGGGTTATTCAAAGAGATTCGAATTGCTGGCGAAACGTAACCGAAAAGTGAAATTCAGCATACGGTTACCTTTCCTGGCCATTCGGCTATTCAGAGAGCAGACAATTCGCCAAATCTTATTTATTTATAAAGGATTTTATCTTGGCGAATTGCCTGCACATATGGTGCCTGTTCGGTGCCTGTTCGAGAGCAGGGAAATCCCCAAAGAGAAGCAATGCTTCGGCTATTCAGAGAACAAAAACCAGCAGTGAAAGGTTCCCGAAATGCCCTGCCATTCGGTGGTTTCATGCGGCAGATTTATTCAGGCGAATCCCATAGGCTTCAATGTTAAAAATATTCCCGTTTTAATTCAATATCTAATAAACCATTGATTATAAAATTCTGCAGTAAAGAGTCTCTTTATTTATAGATTTTTTTAGGATATTTTAAGCAGTTTTTTTTTCAACTTCACTTATTTTTTTCTGTAACAGCCCTTTTTATTATCATACATTGGACCTCATATGTAAATTTCAGACATTTTCGCTCAGTAGTTTCTTTGCAAACAGCGTTTCACTTTTCAAACATTCAAGCGAACTGTTTTTTAAATTTATTCACTCCATTCGTCTGCGGTGTTGGCTTTTTCCTGCGGCTGCTCTGCGTGTGATCGGCTCCTGCTCGGGTTTTTCTGGCGTTTTCGGCGGGTTAATCCAGATGTTTTTGCAGGTTTCGGTGTGCGTTTTTTCCGGGTTTTGCGGTGAGTTGTCAGCGGGTTTGCGGTGACTTTTCCCTGCAATTTGGGGACCCTGTGGTGCTTGCTGAATACACCGCAGGGTTACCAAACTGGGATCGGCAAAACGAACCAAATTGAAGAGAACGAAAATTCACCGAACGTGCGATGACTTTTCGATTCTCTTTTAACAACCCTGTGTATTTTTGGTTAAATGGAATCACTGAAGAGAGTCAAAATGTGGCAAAACACAAAGCACCAAAATTGCACGTAATTTAAAATAATATAAATAATGTTTTAATTTCAATAAATTATTATTATCCTTTATATAGCACCACAAATTCTGCAGCGCTTTACAAGATCAGTGTACAAGGGCTTGACACATTGGAATACCACCAATATCTCCTTAAAAGGGAGTTATGCTCTTCCTTCCGCACTTCATCATTGAAGTTTCAGAGTGTATCAGACCTGTCTGTTGAGACCCTTTTTCTTGTTCTTTTGTCCTCAAAGATCCTGCCTTCCCATCAAGTACCCTGCCTTGTACCTTGTCTGGAAACCCACCGTTACCCTGCAACCCACCGAGACCCCATTGTGAACATTGCCTTGCAACCCACGGAGAACCCACCATGAACATTGCCTTGCAACCTACTGGGAATCCCTACCTGAACCATTGGTACCTCTTAACTATTTGCTTCCTTGTGCCTTACCTTACTGTTGGATTCCCCGTGTACCAGACCCCCTTGCTATGGACTCTGATTATCGTATTTGCCAGCTGCCTACCAAGACACCTTTGCCACAGACCCTGATTACTATATACCAGCTCCCTACCACAAACCACACCCCTCAGGCACTCCTACTTTGCCCCCTTTGTCTTTATTCATTGTTCAGTGTATCCTTGTGTTCTCTGTTTTCCCTGGTTCTGTTGATCTGTTTCCCTAAGACTACCTTGCCCACTAACCTTACATGTTATCCTAGTCAGCTCTCTTCTTGTGTCACCCCTTTCTCATCCTCCTATTTAGTTTTGACAACAGTATCATCATCCTTCTATCTAAGCTCTCTGTCCTGTGTTTTGTGCCTCAGTCCAGGCCCTATTCCTGTCCCGCCCCACTACCTCCATTATTTTTAACCCTGTCTCCGGTGTTGTCTTGAGCTTACCTTATTGTTCTCTGCTAATAAACATATTGCTTTGCCTTGAAACCTGTCTGGCCCCTGATTCCTGTAATTGCTACATCTTGGACTCATACCTGTTAACCCCATGCACACTCCCTGACAACAGCAAAATTTCAGCGTAATTTCGGTGCTCTCTCCCTCGGCGCACTACAGCACCCTTAATTCGCCGACCCTGCGGTGAATTCAGTATTCACCTCAGGGTCCCCGAAGTGCACCAAATGCATCCTCAAACTGCCCACTCGATTCAATAATCTGCTTAACGCATCCGAAAAAAATCCAACCAGCCGCTGAACAGGGGTAAAAAAATAATAATTTTAAAAGGCATTTTAATAAAAACTGGTGTATGAAAATGCCGGGAAATAATATATAAGGTCCTACGAATAACAATAAAAAGGTCTGTTACAGAATAAAAGAAAATCAGACTTTTTGCTGCAAATGAAAACGATAAATGGTTGAATAAATATTTAAGAAAAACTGGAAATTATTTTTATAATGAAACCTATGGGATTCGTCTGCTTAAACCTGTTGAATGAAACCACCAAAATTCAGGGCATTTTGGTGTTGTTCGGCATTCTCTGAATAGATTAACCATTGCTTCTCTATGGGGAATTTCACTGCTGCCGAAGATCGCCATATGTTGTAATACATATTTCATATTTATGCAGGGGCGTACCAAGAACATTTGGCAGATCCTATATTTGGCACCCCCCCCCCAACTTTAAAATGTAAAAAAAATATTAAATAAATAAATAACACACACTTTTTAATGTTTTCAAAAATATTTTTAGTTATAGCATTCTGGCAGAACATGACGTATACATATAATAATGATATATTATGAATCTGCCGATAGTGAATTATGTGTCCTCTGTGCTGTGCAATAAGAGGTGAGTGTAGATTTTTTTGAATAATTGTTATTTTTAAGTGATTTTGCAAACTCACAATATATCCATCCTTATGCTATGAACAAAAGTACACATGTGGCTGGTTTTGTTGATGGTAATTGTGTGTGTGTTGGGGGGGCTTGTTTTGTGTGATATGAGTTGTGTGTTGGTGGCTGGGTTGTGTGTTGGTGGCTGGTGTTGTGTGATGGGGTTGACTTGTGGGTTGTTGGTTTTGTGTGATGGAGTTCTATGGGTGGCTGGTTTTGTGTGATGGGAGTTGTGTGTGGGTGGCTGGTTTTGTGTGATGGGAGTTGTGTGTGTGGGTGGCTGGTTTTCTGTGATGGGAGTTGTGTTTGTGTGTGGCTGGTTTTGTGGATTGGTGTTGCTGAGCAGAGAATGGGTGTGTGTTTTGCAGGTATACGATGTTGCTATGGTATTTTCTCTTTACTTTTCCAGTTTTTTAAGACTCCCTCTTACCTGCCCCTGTTTACCCTGGGCTGCCTATTCACTGGTGATGCAGTGAATGCAGCCTGGCACCCTCTATGCAGAACCTCACCAAGAGCCAGGCAGCTCAATGACAAATTTCTGATCACTGGCGTGTGGTTAAGGAAAGGTCCACTTTAAACAGCAGTAAGCAGACAGGGCTTCATATTCTGCTGATACCCCCTTTACCTGCCGTTTACTGTCATCTTCTCTCTCTACACACAAATCACATCCCCCTCCCCTCTCCTGGAGCTGTTGCGGGCAGGGGAGGAGCTATGGAGGGAGGAGAGGGGGATTTTTATTCTATTCTATTTTATTCCTAATGCAAACGCCCTGCTCCACTGCTCGTTGTTTGAGAACACAGCTCAAAGCTGACACACAGGGACATTGGCACCTCCTAGTACCCCCTAATGACACCCCAATAATCACTGGTACCTGGGGTGACCCGCCCCCTGCCACTCCCCTAAGTACACCACTGCTCTGTGATATGCTCACACACAAATTTTGGCGAACTGCCAGCAAGTACGGTGCTGTTCGAAGGTCGTGCAAATCCCCATAGAGAAGTAATGGCTAATCTATTCAGAGAACACCAAACAGCAGAGAAATGTCAGTGAAATGCCCTGATGTTCGGTGGTTTATTCAGGCGAACCCCATTAGGTTTCAATGCTAAAAATATTCCTGTTTTTATGCAATATCTAATAAACCATTTATTATTTTAATGTGCAGTAAAAAGTCTTTATTTATTGATTTTTTTTGAGTACCTTTAATTCATTTTTCAGAATTTTTTTCGGCAAAATTTTTCCCCTCTTTTTTTTAATAGCGTTTTTTCTTTTTCTGTAACAGAACTTTTTATTATCAATCATAGGATCTTAGATGTAAATTCCAGACATTTTCGTTCAGCGTTTTTTTTTTAAAACAGCAGGTCACGGGTTTGCGGTGGTGGCATTCAGCGGCCGACTCGCTGCACTTTGGGGACCCTGCGGTGAATGGTGAATTCACTGCAGGGTGGGGAAATTTGATGCCCCGAAGTGCAGGGAACAACAGAACACCAAAATGTTGGCGTAATTTCGGTGCTCTATGAGTAATCCCTTTAGTAGTGAGGTTTTTTGCTGCCCCCTGGAAAGTGCCAGCCTAGGCCTTGCCTACCCAGGACATACTTGAAAATTAGTGAAATCTCAATGTATCCTTCCTGGTAAAATACTTTGCAAAAGTAAAAAAAAAAAAATCTCTCTTTTTTTTAGTGTCACCCTAGAGGGTGGTGCCACCCGGTGCGGGCCGCCCCCCCCCAAGTACGCCCCTGTATTTATGTATAAAGTATGCGATACAAGCTGAATTAATAGTCTCTTTGTTACGCTGCATTCAAGATTTAATTGGTGCATTGATCTGACACCAATAAATAGTATGCCGTGGGAACTTTTTGCTTCTGTCATTACCCTGAACCATGCCTTTTAAGGCTAGGGTCAGACGAGCGTGATTTCTACGGACTGTACGTCCGTGCACACGGACTTACGTCAGTACGGAAGACGCAGTAGTGGCCACACAGTCCGTTTATTCACTGACGTATATTTTGACGGATGTAGGAGGGAAAATATATTAAAAAGCAAAACCATTTTGTCCGTGAAAAATGCTGGACGTATAAATGCAGTCCGTCTGATCATGTTCCATCACTCACACACAAAGCTATGCAGACGTTGCGGACGCAGCGCACTTTGTGCGGCCGTTCTAGGGGATGTACGTTCTTGCCTGCCTTGCCTCCGTGGGCCGTGGCCGTTGTGCGTCCGCAGTTCAGTGCGGACGTACTTCATGTGTCAGGCTCCAATGGGCTTTCTTTCATGCTATCACGGACGTACTTTTAGGCGCAATCACGGACGTGAACACTACGCTCGTCTGACCCCAGCCTAAGACTTCGTTCTATAGTGTCTAAGTAAGAAGGACAAATACACTTTCTTTTCTGACCTTGACAGCTGTCGGAAAAAACATGGTTACACAAAAAGAATCTGTTTGTCTGCATCTAAACAGCTACATTTATCAAAGTCACAATGTTCTGAATGTGACATTGCAGTGTTCCTCACAGCAATTTTTGCAAATAAGCCCGTTTTATTAAGTGGTATGTGAACCTGCACATTTCAGTAAATGATAGAAAAACGGATTTCTAAAATGTAAGGTAGCGTTTATTCTCTATGTCTACAAATAGCTAAAAAGAGATTATGTGTAGTAAATATCTAATGTAATTTTGGTTACTGGTAGCAGCATTTAATAATATTAACATTTGAAATGCTCCAACATAGTAAACAGTTCTGGAAAATGGAGGACAAACCTATAAGATATAAAATGTAATCATTATGAATGTGTGATATGGGAATAGTACTGAAATGTGCTTGCAGTATAAAAACTGTGATGAAATTAGATATAGTAAACAAACACACAAACACACAAACCAGGCCATGAAAATAATGGTTTTAATCTTGTCATAGCTCCTTTTATTTGTGCTATTTTTTTGGTGTTTTAAATCAGTGGTCCCCAACCCTGTCCCTCAGGGCCCACTAACAGGCCAGATTTTAAGAATTACCTTGGAGAAATGCAGACTGAATCCTTCAATTACTGAACAGCAAATCATATCACCTGTGCTGTGCTTCAGATATCTGGCAAACCTGGCCTGTTAGTGGGCCCTGAGGACCAGGGTTGGGGATCACTGTTTTAAATTGTAGGAATTTTCCACACTAAAAAACAAACTGAGTTATTCAAAGAGAATCGAAAAGTCATCGCACATTCGGTGACTTTTCGTTCTCTTCAATTCGGTGTGATTTGGCGATCCCATTTCGACGACCCTGCGGTGTATTCAGCAAGCACCACAGGGCCGTCGTAGTGCAGGGAAAAGCCGTCGCAAACCCGGCGAACACTCACCGCAGAAACCCGGCGAACGCACACCGAAACCCGCAAAAACATATGGATTAACCCCGCCGAACACGCCATAAAAACCCGAGCAGCTGCCGATCACAGCGCAGAGCAGCCGCAGGAAAAAGCTGATACTGCAGAAGAATGGAGTGGGAAAAAAAACAGTTTGCTTGTATTTTTGAAAAGTGAAACGCTGTTTGCAAAGAAACTACAGAACGAAAATGTCTGAAATTGACATATAAGATCCTATGAATGATAATAAAAAGGGCTGTTACAGAAAAAGGAAAAAACGATTAAAAAAAAAAACAGAAAAAAATATTTTCCTGAAAAAATACCGAAAAATGCCTAAAAGATCCTAAAAAATCTATACATAAAGGATCTTTTTACTGCAGAATATTATAATCAACAGTTTATTAGATATTTTATTAAAACGGGAACATTTTTAACATTGAAGCCAATGGGATTCGGCCTGAATAAATCTGCCGCATGAAACCACCGAACAGCAGGGAAAATCGGCAACTTTTCACTGCTGGTTTTTGTTCTCTGAATAGACGAAGCATTGCTTCACTATGGGGGTTTCACTGCCCTCAAACAGGTACCGAATAGGCACCGTATGTGCAGGCAATTCGCCAGGATTTGGCAAACTGCCTGCTCTCTGAATAGCTGAATGGCCAGGAAAGGTAACCGTACGCTGAATTTCACTGTTCGGTTACCTTTCGGCCACAATTCGGATCTCTTTGAATAACCCTGATATACATAAATAGGGATGCATCGAAATTTCGGCCACTGAAATTAATCGTCCGAAAATGGTGCTTTTGGTTTCGGATGAAGTGGAAAATTTGGCCAAAAAAATCATCTGAAAATCTTCCATTTACACCAGGGCCTGGATGCCCGGCCGAGCAGGGAGCTCACCTGAGTCTGAAGGCCGGCCGAGCAGGCAGCTCGGCTGGCTTCCAGGTCCAGGTGATGGATTTTGTTGGGGGGGGTGAGAGCATTACACATACTCACCTACATCGGCCCTGAGCTCCTGCAAAGGGGCAGTCCTCCTGCATCCTGTGTCTACACTCCATCAGATGCCAGTCGCCGGGATGACATCACGGAAGTGGAGGCCTTTGACCCAGGGTCAAAGGCCTCCTCTTCAGTAACATCATCCCGGTAATTGGCATCTGACGGAGAGCAGACTCTGGATGCAGGAGGACTGCCACCAATGGAGAAGCTCAGGGAGGATGTAGGTGAGCATGTGCAGGCAACATACTCACCTACATCCTCCTACTTCGGCCCTGAGCTCCTCCAGTGGTGGCAGTCCTGTAGTGACAGTCCTCCGGCAGCTGGTTCACGCTCTCTGTCAAACGCAGGGATGACGTTGCAGAGGCGGAAGCCTTTGACCCGGCTGTCTGCAGGGTCAAAGGGTTCCGCCTCCGCAACATCATTCCTGCATCTGACAGAGAGCGGGAACCAGCTGCCAGAGGACTGTCACCACAGGACTGCCACTGCTGGAGGAGCTCAGGGCCGAGGTAGCCGAATGTAGGTGAGTATGTAGGTGCAATGTGCTTTCACCCCCCCCCCCAAATCGGTCACCTGAACCTGGGCCTGGAGGCTCGGCTGGCCTCTGGGCTCAGGTGAGTCCCTGGCTCGGCCCAGGCCCAGGTTCTCATGAATGATTTTCGGTTTCAGTATCGGTTTTGGCCGAACCGATCTTAAATTTTCGATTTCGGTATCGGCCGTAAATTTCAATTTCAGTCCACCACTAGACAGAAACATGTGTCAGCAACCCTGGCCCTCTACATTTTGGAACAAAATTTGTTTGCATGTGAGGTTCAGAATATGCTCCAAAATGACTACTCGGGAACAGCAGCCAAGGTTCTAAAACAATTTGAAAAGCTGGGGTTCTGTGTCAAAGACGTGGATTCTCAGCTTCTTCAGCACTGAGAGAGCCAGCTGCACTAGGCAGCAGATGGGGTCATCTGCTTGTCAACTAGGGCTACTACCGTAACAGATGCATTTGAAAAATACCCCAATATTTCTTACAGTATAATTGAATTCTCGAAAAGGGATATTAAAAAAATTATTGGGTCTTGTAGTGTGGGGGCTAATGTAATCACATTGTTTTCAAACTTCAATTTCCTCATGAAATCTCCCAACTTTCTAGTCCAGTTTTAGTATTCAAAGCTTAATATGTATAACATATCTAGTTATTTAGCATGAGTAAACCAAATTAACAAGATCTACATTTCAGTTAGTTAAGTGCACAGAAACGTTAAAAATCCGCAGATCCTTTAAAAAAGCTTAAGTATTGATTATCAATGCTGGGTTTGTGTTTGTCTCTTTTCTACAAAGAGCAAACAGCTGTCACACTACAGATGGATAAGCTCTGTTGGACAACATACAAGGCAAACCAAAGGAAATCTAAGCAAATACGAAGTCACACGTTAACTCATCCTTTCCAACTCCATAGACATGTTTCCTAGGCTGCATCTGATAAAGAGCTTTCCCAGGGGTAAACAGAGATGACATGCTGCAGAATACATATTTCCACCAAGCACTGTAAAGAATATTGATGATGATACATTAGAATAAACTCAGATTGCCATGTGTGGGTGGAAACGAACCTGATATGTGAAGTAACTAGCAAATCTCTTCTTGATAAAAATGGAATTTAAACAATATAGATTTGTGCAGTCTGATACTTAGCAACAGGCCATGGTGTAAATGGTATAAAATGTAAATTTATGCTTCAGCAACCTCTTTTTTTTTTTACAACCCAAGTCACCTGGTATGACAACATTAAAATAAGGTTTTGTGCTACCATCAAAAGCTTGTTAGACATGCTTGCAGCACTCCAGTGTAAGATCACTATAAAGAAATATGAAATTACTCTCCTGTAGGCGTGTAATGCATGCCAGATTTTTTAATCCAGTTTTGTTTCGACAAAGATGTAAAAACTGACGACAAACAAATATGAGAGATAACCTAGCCTTGATTAACCATCAGAGAACCTAACCTACGGCTTGAAGGACCCAAATTACACCTCTTAGTGTCAAATCCACAAATCCCACAGAGACTATACCCACCAATGCTTACACTACTCCTGACAACCTTTATTAACTCCCACGGCTAAGATTAACCCTTAACCCCTTCATATCCAAAGTCGAGTTATCTCGATTTTGCAATGTACGGTAATACATTTAGAAGCACTCAGTAGCATGTCAAAAAACACTTTTCCCACCTTTCAAAGCCAGATTAGTGTGCTTCTTGTGGAGAAACAAATTGCACTATTTTATCTCTATCCAGACACCCTGCAGAGAGATAAAACAACCTACAAATAGCAGCCCCAAACCAAACTGAATCAAAATGTTCAAATACAATACTGCTGCAGTACAAGAGCCAAGGAGAGGACAGAATAAAGGGAGATCTGTGGGGTCACTCAATGCTGTACAGGGATAAGATTCAGGGTGTTATTATGACTGAAAATCCCTGAAGAGTAAAGATACAATGTGTTACTGTAGTTTACATAAACAGTCATTATTCCACATACAAATAATATTTTTATATTGTGATGGTATTTTTTTGGAAGCCGCATTGCTAATAATCTCATTGTGATCACTACCCATCTCTGTAAGCAAGATTTGTGACCATTTTTATTATTTGTTTATCACAGTTATAGTATTTGACACAAAGACATTTTTCTACCTGTATGCTGTTAATGCAGACCCCGTGTGACATTGTGCAAGATAAGGGACACCACCTTGTGTTCTCAATCTTTCATTCCAACAATATTTCTGTAATGGATAAACAAATACAAGAAAAATTAAAAATGAGCGAATGTGCATTCTTTTAATTTTTTTATCTCGAATCATTGTTCTCTGTGCAAAATTTTTATTTTACTCTATATTTAATAGTTAACTTTGCATCCCGTGTTTCAAATGTTATGATAAACAAATTTCAACAAAAATAGCTTGGTAGTGAAGGATTAAGGGCTGTAAGGATTTAGACTAATCTCCAAAACCTTCCTTTTCACTGTGGATCATTGGTAAACCCCTTTCTGCCTCATGCAAGTACCTAACCTGACCTGTCAGGGTCTTTTCTATCACCTTTGACAAGTTTATCCACCAAGGGGCTAGAATCAACCCCCAAGGAGCTAATTTACCCACATAGTCCTAATCCAACAACGTCAGAATCAATCCTACTTTAAAGGGCCTAAACCTGCACCCTTCAGTGTCTAACCTTTCCTAAAGGCATTAGTAATGTCCAATTCATGAAGGAATTGTTCTTTTGATCTGGATCTTTTCATTGAACGGAGTGATTCGGCTCATCAGACTGAATGATCCATTTGTAACAGTTCAGTCTGTGAATCATTAACTGTACGTGTAATCTGATCCTAGAGTGAGTGAGTGGCTTCTGCTGGCTCTGCCATGCAATGTGTTACAATGTAAACAGTGCAATAACTCAGAGATCCATTTAGAACTGGTCTTTGAGTCATTAGTCCCGGACTCATGGATCAGGTTCCAACCAGTGGCGTAACTAGAAACCTGAGGGCCCCGGTGCAGGAATCCATGAAGGGCCCCCCCACCCCCCCCCCCCAAAAAGATCCATATTTTTACCTTTTTTTTTCCTGCAATAT
The DNA here is from genome assembly GCA_009667805.1 of Leptobrachium leishanense. Classification (NCBI taxonomy): domain Eukaryota; kingdom Metazoa; phylum Chordata; class Amphibia; order Anura; family Megophryidae; genus Leptobrachium; species Leptobrachium leishanense. The sequence goes on from CM019066.1 coordinate 185,315,265, forward strand.
GAAAAAGATAGTATTGCCCCCAGCTCACATGGACATATATATTGCCCCCAGCTCACATGGACATATATTGCCCCCAGACCACACATGGATATATTGCCCCCAGGCCACACATGGATATATTGCCCCAGCTCACACATGGATATTTTTGCCCCCAGCTCATGGATATACTGCCCCAACACATGGATACTGCCCCAACACATGGATACTGCCCCAGCACATGAATATACTGCCCCAGCACATGAATATACTGCCCCAGCACATGGATATACTGCCCCAGCACATGGATATACTGCCCCAGCTCTGCCCCAGCTCATGGATATACTGCCCCAGCTCATGGATATACTGCCCCAGCTCTGCCCCAGCTCATGGATATACTGCCCCAGCTCATGGATATACTGCTCCAGCTCATGGATATACTGCCCCAGCTCTGCCTCAGCTCATGGATATACTGCCCCAGCTCTGCCCCAGCTCATGGATATACTGCCCCAGCTCATGGATATACTGCCCCAACTCTGCCCCAGCTCATGGATATACTGCCCCAGCTCTGCCCCAGCTCATGGATATACTGCCCCAGCTCATGGATATACTCACCTCCTCTGCTGCCGCCGTTGTTCCTCTGAGGTGAGCGGCCGCTGAAAGCATGCAGCCTGGCCGCTCACCGGAACCCACCTGACCAGCGCAGCCGAGTTCTCGCGAGATCTCGTGCGCTGGTCAGCTAGTTCCCATCCCACGCGAGCGGCCAAGCTGCAAGCCAGCGGGCCGCTCGCAGGGAGGGGAACAGCCAGCGGCGCTGCTCCCAGATTCCGGCGCTTTTTGCCGGAATCTGGCAGAGGCACTGGGCCCCCCTCCAGTGGCAGAATGCCAGGGCCCGGTCGCAACCGCGACCGCTGCGACCCTGGTACTTCCGCCACTGGTTCCAACAGTTCTTAATCTTAACAGCAGAGCAGTACACCCATGCTGGGATATAAACTGTGTGACCTGTGAGTTGCCCATTAACCCATGCTGGGATTTAAACTGTGTGCCCCGTGAGTTGCACATTGACCCATGCTGGGATATAAACTGTGTGCCCTGGGAATTGCCCATTAACCCATGGTGGGATATAAACTGTGTTCCCTGTGAGTTGCCCATTAACCCATGGTGGGATATAAACTGCAGGAGATTTACAACATTAATCCTGTTTTTTTCTAATGGCCTCAGCCTGTACTAAAAGGGGGGCTGTCACAAGTGTCAGGTGTGATGGGGAGGATTTACCTTCCTTCTGTCTGCCTTCAGTCCACAGACATCAGCACAGTAGGCAGGCAGAAGGTTTACTGATGCAATGGAACGGGGCAAGGCCAATAGGCAGTGCCGGGACTGACTCAGAGGAACAGTTACTGGTGAGTCACCCCCTCCACCCACACCAATCGTACTCAGTGACTCAATGATTCGGTTCATGATCCGATTCATTTCAATGAATCACTCAAAATGAACCGAATCACTTCCCTGATCTGGACTTCCGATCACTTAAAGGCATAACTTAGACCTATCAATGCCTAACATCCTTGCATGAGAGGTCAGAAGTAAGCTGTCAAGAGCCAACATTGTTTCCAATGACTTAACCTAACCTCCTCTTAGGGCCCTAGCTTTCCCCAAGATTAATTCAAAAAGAGTCCCAAGCAACTCAAACTCCACTCCCCAAAGGTTGATGGCCTACAATTCACAGAATTATTTGAATGCGATAGATGATTAGCGAATCATGGGAGTTATACGTCAGACTCATCTGGTGGGCAAGCATTTGAGATACTGAAGTGGAATCAGGCTGGAAGATGGTCGCCATTATAAGCCAGGCGGCCATCTTGTTCAGAATATTGGTTCACTTGAAAATAACTAGGTAGGTTTTAGCTGAAACTAGAATGAAGCATACGTAGAAATTTAGGAATGTGTTAGATTAGCAGAAAAGCAATTAAAACCTGAGAAAGATCTAGGCTGTTCCTGGCACGAAAGAACAGAATGAGAAGTGGATACACCAAGGTCACAGAGGCCCGCAGAGAGACAAAGGGAAGCATAGAAGACAGACCAGGTGTTATCCGCAACAAATAAACACAGGCGCTAGGGAGGTGAGCACAGCCCGGACTGAGGGTAACAACAAATCATGATCTGTCGAAACTAACATGAAGTTTGCCAATTTAATGGAATGTCTTTGTATTAGATTAAGGGAGGTATTAACCCACGTGGGGTGGGATAGTGTCATCGGGAGGTGGGTTAATTGGGATGTACCTAATTACGTATTTGGGGTATAAGACCCCTTGTCGGGGTGAATTCAGGGCTCAGTCTTTGCGATTCAATCCTGTCTGAGCATCTGTGATATCACAATAAAGTTTGCCTTTCCTGAAGAGACTCGTGTCCAGACAATCCTTGCTCGTGTCCGGTCCGGCCTCGTCCCGAGTGAACCAAGTGGATTCCGGTAACATTTCTGGGGGCTCGATAGCCAGGATACGAGGCCCTTTGCTGGCACAGCAACGACTGCTGGACACTGTAGCGGTTGACTGCAGGTGCGAGTGATCCCGCCGGTTGGGTGTCCATTGAAGGTGAGCTGACATCTGCAGGCGCCAAGCAGGATTTCCTGTTCAGTGGACCTCGTCTCGTCCCAAACAGACCCCCGGCCCAGGAAGCTGGGACACCACCGAGTCCGATGAAACAGCAAACGGCGCGGTGATAGGTAAAGTGTCTATGTTTGTATGTGTAATGGAGATACCGGTATAAAGGGAAACGTCCGACCATAGTCGGATAAGGAGACCTGCGGCCACGGTCTCGTTGACATACCGAACCCGCCGCTGAAAGCACGGACAAGCAAAGGAGCCAGAGTGGCTAGCGCATGTCTGGACCCGGGGGATCGGATGTTAACTAAAGGGTAGTTCTGTATGTGAGGGAGAGGGTAGCCACGTGGAGTTGCATAGTCATAGTCAGTGTTTGTAAATAGAGCTTCTGCATGTGGACAAGGAAAGGAGGGGGGATTTCTGTGACTGGGCTGAGAGCCCTGAGTCAGTGCTAGTGTGTACGTCGTGTAGTGAAGAGGGCTCATTGGGGCCAGCGGTAGCTGCAGAGGAAGTGGTGCCGGGTGGGTAGATTACCCATAGGCAAATCGGAATTGCAGACGGAAGTGTAGTTATAGAACGGGGTGCACATAGTCACAAGCAGTCAAGAGTTAGAGTTCAATTAACGGGGTATAAGGAGCCAAAAGGAGGGACGGTGTGCCCTAGGCTAGTAGAAAGAGTAGAATTGTTTATGTATTGTTTTGTGCTGAAAGTATCTGGTACAGTATGGGTTGTGAATGATTGCTGAGAGTGCTGTGAGTGATTGAGCGCCTACTCGCCTAGCGAGAAAGCAAACTTGAGAGTGGACTCCCAAGGTACGTTTCCGGCTCAGGCGACTGCAGTCCGGCTACTGATGGAGGAAGCGAATACGATATATATGAACTGTTGACTGAGTACCAGACAGTAAATTTCAAGTGTTTTTGCTAAAAAGTAATATCTGTATTGTAAAAAGGTTACTGCCCTTAAGAGTAACAATGGGTAACGGGTCATCCAAGCCCAAAAAGGCGAAGGGTGAGACACCCTTAGGGTATATGGTGCAGAATTTTGAAGCACTATATACAACACATGATTATGGTGTAGAGTTAACTAAAGAGAAATTAATATTAATGTGTACAATTGTATGGCCACTGCTAGTTCCAGACTGGCCAGAGCAGGGGTCAATGGACCCGGAGTTAATACAGAAAGTGTATCCCAAGTAACCGGGAAATGCAGACATCCTGAACAGTACCCATATATAGATATATGGAGGTATTGTGTAAAAGATAAAAGTCATTTTATAATGATGGCGGGACGTAACAAGAAGCAGGTACCCCCAAATAGAGAAAATAATAAAAAGAAAAAAACGGTGTTGGTAGAACAACCGGAGGAGATTGATTCCCTGCCCCCACCCTATCCATCATATTATGGGGCGGCTAGAGAAGCTTTGCGTGCCTCGGTTGCGCGGGCAGAGGGGGGGAGTGGGCGGCTGCTACTGCTCCGCCAGCTTTCTCCGCTCCGGTAAGCGGTTTTGCGGAGGAAGATGAGGGGGCAGCGGGTGGAGGAGACAGAGAGGTCCCACCAGGAAAGATTGAAATGCCCGATGGGAGCGTATATAAATTAGTAAACCAAGAGGACAGTGATGATGAGAGTGAAGATGTAAAGCAAGGTGCCACCACTCACGCAGCGAACAATATATATAAGCCCCGAGACCCATATCAGCACAATCCCAGCAAAAGTAAGATGCAAATGCCCCTACGGGAGGTGCCAGGCCCTTTACTGGAAAACAGAGCACCTGGGCCAGTGCAATACACATATGTCCCATTTACGACAACAGATCTATTCAACTGGAAAACACACACGCCACTGTATTCCACTAATCCCGCGGCAGTGGCCAGTATGATAGAGTCAGTTAAGCTCACACATAACCCCACATGGGCAGATTGTCAACAACTAATGCTGACAATGTTCACCACTGAGGAAAGAGCCCGAATAAATAGTAGCGCGCGGAAAATTCTACTTGCCCAAGCCATAGAAGATGCCAGAGCTCAGCCAGAAGCGTGGGCAGAGGAACACTACCCCAAAACAGATCCCAAATGGCCGTACAATACTGCTGCAGGTATTGCCCACCTGCAGACGTACCGTACAGCGGTAATAATGGGTGTTAAAGCGGGAGGGAAGAAACTCACAAACATGGGGAAAATAGCGGATATTGTGCAAGATTCTAAAGAAACCCCAAGTGCATTTCTAGAAAGGTTACTAGATGCATATAGGATGTATAGTCCTATTGACCCTGAAGTGGTAGAAAATCAGAGGTTAATTAATTCTTCCTTTGTGGGACAGTCACAGAGAGTCATACAGAATAAAATACAGAGAATAGATGGGTTTTTAGGGAAAGGTATTAGTGAATTAGTGGAAATTGCTAATAAAGTGTTTCATAATCGGGATCTAGAAGAAAAGCGGGAGGAAATAAAGAGACAAAAAGGGCATACAGGTGTGGTCGGTTATATGAGTAATGGAGGTAGAGGTGCCCCGGAGAGAGGGAGAGCGAGGGGTCGGGGAGGCAGAGGTAGGGGAGCCCCTAGGGATCCCCTGGGACCCAATCAGTGCGCTTGGTGCCGGGGCGAAGGTCACTGGAAAAATAATTGTCCGGCATTTTTGGCTAAATTTGGGGTACAGGGGGAGGCTGGGGAATCGGGAGGTCAAGCCTCCAATGGTCAGGTAACAAACGGCAGATATGAGAGAAATGATGGTGCTGGTGCAGGATTTGTTGGGTTGGCGGGAACGTCATTTGAAGGGCAAGGTACATATTGACACGGACCTGGGCCCATCCCGCTCGGTAGCCACGAGCCCACGGTCACTATGAGAGTGGGAAATAAAGATGAAATTTTTATGGTTGACACCAGTGCCGAATATTCTGTCGTAACACAACAAATTGCACCCCCAATGGGAAATGAAGTTGATATTTTGGGAGCAATGGGGGTGTCCGCTAAGTACCCCTTCCTTGCTTCACGAAAATGTAGTGTGGGTGGGCATAATGTTGAACATGAATTTTTGTATATGCCCGAATGTCCCATCCAACTCCTGGGGCGGGATATCCTTTGCAAATTGCAAGCCCAAATTACATTTCTTCCCGGGGGTCACGCTAGATTAGACCTGCCTGAGAGTGGCAGCTCTACACGGAATTACAGCCCAGCCAGCCAGCATACCCAACCTGTAAAAATTGCAGTAATTATGCCAAGAGAAGAAGAGTGGCGCACGGCACCAACCCCTGCCGGCCGACCCAGACCCGTACACACTACTCCTGGGAATTCCTGGTGTATGGGCGGAGGAAAACCCGCCCTGACTAGCTGTAAATATCCCTCCAGTATACGTCGATTTAAAACCTGGTGCAACACCTGTGGCTCTAAGACAATACCATATCCCACAAAAAGCTAAGCAGAATATCCAGACACATTTGCAGAGACTTAAAGACCATGGTATATTGAAATTCTGTGTGTCACCGTGGAACACTCCTCTGTTGCCAGTAATGAAAGAGGGCACACAAGAGTACCGCCCAGTCCAAGATTTACGAGCGGTTAACGAAGCTACAGGAACCCTACACCCTGTGGTTCCCAATCCATACAATTTATTGGCATTAATTCCCGAGACACAAAATATTACACGGTGCTTGATTTAATAGACGCTTTCTTTTGCATCCATCTGGCTCCGGCAAGCCAGCCCCTTTTTGCATTTCAGTGGGAGGAATCTACCACGGGAGCGCGCCATCAGATGACCTGGACACGCCTCCCTCAAGGTTTCAAGAACTCGCCCACGATTTTTGGGTGCACGCTCAGCCAGGACCTCCTGTCCTTCAACGCTCAGCCAGACAAAGTCGTTTTACTACAGTATGTAGATGATTTATTACTGGCTTCTCCCACAGAAAAAGACTGTTTCTCTGCCACAAAAGCCCTGCTACATCTGCTATGCCTTGCAGGTTACAGAGTGTCTAAAAGGAAAGCACAAATATGCAAACAGACTGTGAAATATTTAGGTTTTCAATTAACAGGTACCAAGCGTGCACTGGGGGCAGAGAGAAAAGAAGCAGTATGCCGAATACCCCAACCAAAGACAAGGAGACAAGTCCGTGAATTTCTGGGAGCTGCAGGCTTCTGCCGCCTGTGGATCCCCAACTTCGCAGATATTGCTAAGCCCCTCCATCAAGCCACCAAGGGGAGGAGAACATGACCCCTTTCTCTGGGAAGAAGAGCAAACAGCAGCTTTCCTGAAATTAAAGACTTTATTAATGGAAGCTCCAGCACTGGGACTGCCAGATCACAGCAAGCCCTTCCAGCTGTACATGCACGAACACAATCAAACAGCTACAGGAGTACTGATTCAGAATTTCGGCTCCTGGCCAAGGCCTGTGGCCTATCTCTCCAAGCAACTTGACCCTGTGGCCTGCGGCCTACCCCCATGCCTGAAAGCTGTGGCAGCCACCGCAATGCTGATAGCAGAAGCAGACAAGCTGACCCTTGTACAAGTTCTTCATGTCAAGGTGCCCCATGCTGTCAAAGCCCTGCTGGATGTAAAAGGAAGCTACTGGTTCAGCAACAGCCGGATGACGAAGTACCAAGCTATGATGTGTGAGAATCCACGGGTTCATTTGGACCTCATCGCTACCTTGAACCCTGCTACTTTACTGCCTGACTGTGAAGAGGATCCAGATCATGAATGCCTCCAAGTCATGGAAGAAGTGTTCAGTAGCAGGCCAGATTTGAAAGACGTACCCCTAGACAAATACGATCTACAGCTATTCACTGATGGTAGCAGTTACATGGATGATGGGAAGAAAGTCTCCGGCTATGCAGTTGTCTCAGCAGAAGAAATTATTGAAGCAAATTCTCTACCGGGACATACATCCGCACAACTGGCTGAGATAACATCTCTAACCAGGGCTCTGGAAATCTCCGAAGGCAAAAGAGTGAATATCTACACTGACTCCAAATATGCCTTCATGACTGTCCATGCACATGGTGCACTCTACAAAGAAAGAGGTCTACTTACTTCTTCAGGACAACAAATCAAGTATGCAGCTGAAATCGCAGCCCTCCTATAAACTGTATGGAAACCAAGTGCTGTCAGTATTATGCACTGTCGTGGCCACCAGAAAGGTCATGATGAAATCCCAAAAGGCAACAGGCGTGCTGACCAGGCCGCAAAAGCGGCTGCAAAACCATTGCTAACAACTGATCAAGCCAAAGTCCTGCTCTGCAAGCAAGAGGCCCAACCTACAATGCCAAACTATGAATTCTACATGAATTGGAGAAAATTTGAACCCAAAGGAGCATACATTGAAATTATTTTGCACAAATGGCACAATGATTAAGAACTATTAGAACTCAATCATGATTATATCCAATGGCTTTTCCCAACCCGGTCCCAAGGCCGAAATTTCTACTCCACTCCTCTGAACCCTCAAGAGACACGTCTTATGATTAACACCTCAGAAGTTTAGCAAAGACTCCACAGAGCATACAAAACGATGCTGAAATTCTTCGGCGTAAAATTAATGGGGGAGTATGGAGAAGATACAGAAGTAACCGAAATTGAACGAGCAGAAAATTTCGCCTCACGTTTCGAAAACCTAACAACCAACCCTCATAATAATCTGAGGATTACACGAATACTGCTAAGTTTGGGTGAATTGGGAGCAGAAGAATACCAAGCCCCATTGGTGAGGTTCTTCCTCAAGGAGATCCTTATCAAAAACAAACTGCCAAGAATGAAGAAAAGTGCGATGAACTTTTTCATACCAGCAGTGAGAGATTCACAGGAGAGACAAGATCTGCTGTTCTTTGCCTGGCGACATTATTTCCCAAAAGAAGAATTTATCTGGGGAAACCATGGAGAATTGGCACGATACAAAGCAAAACCAGTGGCGGCTGCACTCCTACCGGCGCCATTGAGTGAATGGACACCTGTGTATTCAGAGAAAGAGAAGAAATGGCTATCAGAAGAGCAAGGCGAATATGGAGAAGACGGATGGTTCCAGTTGAAGAATGGACAAATAGTTCTACCAGCAACACTGGCGCCTGAGATTTTAAGAACGCTCCACGCAAGTACCCATGGAGGAAGAGAAATGATGGAACAGCAATTGGAGCCACATTTCTACGTGCCAGGACTGTCAGTAATCTGCAAAGCAATAGTCCAGCAGTGCGTGACATGTGCCAAAAATAATCCAAGAACAGGCCCGTCTCAACCTCCAGGGAAGCAGCCAATCGGATTATCCCCAATGGCATCATTACAGATAGACTTCAAAGTGCTACCACCCTGCAAAGGATATAAATATCTACTGGTAATGGTGTGCACCCTGACAGGATGGGTGGAAGCTTTCCCAACAAGAACGGAGAAGACAGTGGAAGTGGTGAAAAGTCTGATGAAAGAAATAATACCACGCTATGGACTTCCTCTCGAAATAGGGTCGGACAATGGCTCTGCATTCATACAGAACTGTTTACAACAGCTTGCCCGTCTGTTGGGCATTACCTGGAAGCTACATACTGCTTACAGGCCCCAAAGCTCGGGAAAAGTCGAGAGAATGAACCGCACCCTAAAGACTTTGATGTCCAAACTGTGCCAAGAGACGTCATTAGGCTGGTTGGATGTGTAGCCGATAGTCCTATTGCACATTAGGTGCAGGCCAACCCCCCAATTGAAGCTAAGTCCGTACGAACTCATGTTTGGACAGCCTACCCCTCTGATTAATGGACTAAGGGGGGACCTTCGGGCATTGGGGGAAACTAAATTAAATGATCAGGTTGTACTGTTGGGTAAAGCAATGCAGAAATTAAATACTTGGGTGGGAGATAATATACCTCACTTTTTATATCCACCACTGCATAAGTATTGTCCAGGTGACTCAGTATGGGTGAAGGAGTGGAAAAATGATCCACTAGGCCCAAAATGGAGAGGTCCTTATTTTGTCCTGTTATCAACCCCTACGGCAGTAAAGGTTGCCGAGGTGGTCCCGTGGATACATCACTCCAGACTGAAGGTAGCTGCAGCCAATCCTGAACCAGTATGGAAGGTCGTCACCAACGAGACCAATCCACTGAGGCTAAAGCTAACAAAGACCACAGTCATGAGCCCCTGAGAGATTCGACTGAGAGCATCCAAGATACTCAACAGGTGGGTGTTTTGATGGACACAACGAGGTCTGATTATCCACTGATGGGGGATGCCGAAAGGGTTATTTTTAGGGGCCCGGCCCGACCCTTGATCAACCGGAAAGGTCTTTTGTTTTTGAAATTCCGGTGGGGAGGGATTGGGTTTATGTGACTGTGAAAAGAATTGCCCAAGGGTTTTTGACATTTGGGGCAATTCTGGTACTGATTTTGTATCTTGCAAATTTGATTCATGGATTATCACGTGGAGTATGCCCCAGGTGCCCAAGCACCACCAAGAAAGTGGAAATCTCCCACACCTGGAATGGTACGCACCCGGTGATGGAGAACCGTACCATGTGGAGACAAAAACGTGAGGCACTATCTGGAACCAAGCCAAGAGGACACTTACTTGTGCAATTTAAATATGACTATGCTAAAAAGTCTGGGCAAACCGCATGCTGGGTGTGTAGTAGACTGCACCCAGAGACAATTCATATACCATTTGCCTCTGTTCCAATGAATTTGAGTATGTTTGCATCAGGGAATGTCACGATACATGCTGTCGATGCACCAAGGGAAAAACCAGAATCATTCAGTCCCGGGTACCCCATAATAGGACCAGTGTATCCACCAGAATGGTGTTTTCAACTAGGACCAGATAAAGAAACAAATAACGAGGGTGGGTTATGTAACTCAAGTCAGTTCAACTGGACATCATACATTTACATATTCAAAACAGGACAAAGGCGAATTATCTATACATACGATGCAGGCAACTCACCAGAGACCAAGAGGCGGTGATTGCGAATGTGACCAATGGGAGGCAGGGTGCAGTGGATATGATGAGATGGCTGAGACAACTTACGATAGAGATATCAAAAGGGAACACTACATTTATCACCATTTATAGTGAAAGGAGGGTACCAGGTGTGCTGTGAAAGGGTTTGTTACACATGGGTACCACCTACAATAACGGGAATGTGTTATCTGGCTAAATTGATCCCAATCCAGAGGGTAAGGGGAGAAGACACTAATTCAGACACAACACTTCACCCTAGGTACCCACTGGTGTTTGAGAGACAGAAGAGGGAGCTATTCAAGAAAGCAGATCGAATATGGGCATGGCTTCCCGCATGGACTGGATGGGAAGAGAGTTGATGGCAAGAATGAACAGTTATGCCAGTTTGATGGATGAAATTTTGAATAAGACTAGTATGGATATTCAGTTACTGAATCTGGAAGTACGGGAGATACGAAAGGTACAAATGATACATGATATGGCACTGGAACAGATCAGTGCGGCTCTGAATGGATTGTGTGAGATGACGATGCATTATGAATGTTGCACTTTCATCAAGAACACTACACATGACGTCCCAGACTATTACCAGGTAAACCAAGATCACCAGGAGAAGGTAGCACAGTTGCAGAACACAGCAAGGAGGATCGCTGCTGAAGGCTGGAATCCACTCCGTGGGTTCGGAGCAATCGGAGATTGGTTCGGATCCATTCTGAGATTCATCTCACAGATTGGATCCATGATTTTGATGGTGGTGGTGATCTTGGTCATAGGGACACTACTGTACCGCATAGGGCTCTGTCTCTGGCCACTATGCAAGAGGGCACTGACACCCACACAGACACAGAAGATACCACTGATTATCCCACAAGACATGTTCCCAACAAAATTAGGTCCCCTAAAGTATGAGGAACTTAAGAATAATAGTAGTGGGGTGTAATGGCTACAAGTCTCAGGAGAAGAACCTGAGGCTTGAGCCAAGGGGGGAATGAAGTGGAATCAGGCTGGAAGATGGTCGCCATTATAAGCCAGGCGGCCATCTTGTTCAGAATATTGGTTCACTTGAAAATAACTAGGTAGGTTTTAGCTGAAACTAGAATGAAGCATACGTAGAAATTTAGGAATGTGTTAGATTAGCAGAAAAGCAATTAAAACCTGAGAAATATCTAGGCTGTTCCTGGCACAAAGGGACAGAATGAGAAGTGGATACACCAAGGTCACAGAGGCCTGCAGAGAGACAAAGGGAAGCATAGAAGACAGACCAGGTGTTATCCGCAACAAATAAACACAGGCGCTAGGGAGGTGAGCACAGCCCGGACTGAGGGTAACAACAAATCATGATCTGTCGAAACTAACATGAAGTTTGCCAATTTAATGGAATGTCTTTGTATTAGATTAAGGGAGGTATTAACCCACGTGGGGTGGGATAGTGTCATCGGGAGGTGGGTTAATTGGGATGTACCTAATTATGTATTTGGGGTATAAGACCCCTTGTCGGGGTGAATTCAGGGCTCAGTCTTTGCGATTCAATCCTGTCTGAGCATCTGTGATATCACAATAAAGTTTGCCTTTCCTGAAGAGACTCGTGTCCAATCCTTGCTCGTGTCCGGTCCGGCCTCGTCCCGAGTGAACCAAGTGGATTCCGGTAACAATACTTGGTTTAAAGCACAACTTGTGGGTCTTAGTTTAAGCAATCAGAGTGTATCCCAACCAAACGGCCTTTTTATTTACTCCTTCCAGGGCCAAGATTACCCCCAGGACATATTAAAACCCCTGACAGATATGCGTAACCCCCAAGGACCTAACCTGCCACTTAAGGGCTTAACCTTCCTCTTCAGGGCCTAACCTTCCTCTTCAGGGCCTAACCTACACACCTATTTTAAAAATAAAACAACTAGTGCGCAGACTTTTCCCTAACAGATTTGTTTCTCAATGGAATAGAAACAAATGGAGTCTGTGGAGAATTGCAGTTTCCTCACTGCTTTGACCTTTCTTCTACTGACTCCATGACAGGGAAACATACCGGCAGCCCTCTTTTGTTCTCTGAATACAGGCGAGGTGCTGCCCTAGTGATCCAGAACTTCTGGACTTGGCTGCTCACCTGCTGAGATTCGTGTAAATGGTGGGGTGAAGTGCTGGTCCTACCTTATTTCCAATGCTCTATCCCAGGGACGAAAATTAGATTACTACATTTTCTTTTGTGAAACTGTAGCATCCCCTCTGGGGCTATTAGACCAGATATTTCACTGCAACACCCCCTGGGGAACTTGAACCACCTTCCCTGACAATGTCCTGTGCTCCGTCACTATATCAGGGTTATTTAGAGACAACCGATCCGGCCCCGAAAAGTGAATTCCACTTTAGTGGCCATTCGGCTCTTCAGAAAGCAGACAGTTTGCCAAATCACCAGCAAATACGATGCCTGTTCGACGGCAGTGAAATCCCAATACAGAAGCAATGGTTAACCTATTCAGAGAACACCGAACAGTAGTGAAATGTCAGATAAATGCCCTGTTGTTCGGTGGTTTTATTTAGAAGATTTAATCAGACAAATCCCATAAACTTCAATTTTAAAAATATTCCAGTTTTTATCCAATATCTAATAAACCGTTTATTCTTTTAATCTGCAACAAAAATTATTTTTATTATTTTTCAGGATCTAGGATGTTTTTTGCGGTGGTTCAAAGTGATTGGATAATTCTGATCAAATCGACTGTGTTTTTTTCAGCTGTTATTCAGAGGTTTTGTGGTGGATTTTTGGATCTGTTCCCCAAACTTCAGGGTCCGTACAGTGAATGCTGAATTCACTGCAGGGTTGGGGGATTCCCCGAAGTGCAGGGAACGAAAGAGCACCAAAATGTCGGCGACATTTCGGTACTCTCTGAATAACCCCGTTTGTATCTGATGATATAGATCTTCCCAATTTCTTTTTCTTTCAAACCCTCGCTAAGAAAGGTTGTGCAGGTTCAAAACATCTAGCTAGATCTGAATTTTTTACCAGGAAGTTCATCTTCTTTGTTAACCATGGCCGTGATAAGGGTTTGATGCTGATCTGCTGCCTGTCAGTAATACAACCACGCTTTCCACTGTTTGTAAGATGTTTTTCAGAGAATTAAATAAGTCCATTCGTCTGTGAGCTGAAGGTGAACTGAAAGTGGGTCATGCAAAAAAAAAGATAGAAAGAAAAAGGAAAAAAAAAGACAATCTTTCAAAGCCTACAAGCAAATCTGCGAAAGAATGCTGGAGAGGAAGAAATTTCATATAGTCAAAAAACAAAGAAATTTTCATGCATCGCTGATTTGCAAAACAGTACAGTCCACCAAAATATTGTATCATGACCTGAAGAGGAATGTAGAGTCAAATAAGTTCTCTAACGCTACTTATAAGGAGAAATATAGCACAATGCCTCAAAATGTGTGAAAATTTGACAATCATTCAATAAAATTATTTTTCAAGTGATTGTCACCAAGACCACATCTTGTTACACATATGACTATGGAATTGTTACCTCGAGGAGATAGTTGAATATTGGTAGTGCACAATATTACTTGCCCATAACTTACAATGCCAAGAAGTATATGCATATTATCATGGAACCAGATTACTTTTTTGTTTTTACTTAAAATGGATCAGTCCACTCCCTTGTCATAGCTAGTTTAGTCCAGCCCCATTTCCTGCTTCTGCACCTGCTAATCCCCCAGTCTTATCACAGAGGCAGTCCGCAAGCATCTGTCTGTACCAGGTGACAGCATCCAGTTTTTACCATCCTCCCATAACAAGGTACACCTGAGAAGGCCTCTCTTCCTACAAGACACCTTTTATTTGCTGGCTGCTACTTTCCCAATAAAGTAAAGAAAATACTAAGGACTTTGTGTGCTTTCAAAAGGCGAAGAGTTAAAGCTATCTGACTTCAATCATATCCTGCATGTGACATTCACTTCTTATGACCCTAGGGTTCCAGAATACATATTTTTGCCTGAACATCATGGAGGCTGAAGAATCGTCAGACCCAAGAGGAGAAGATGCTGTTCCTGCAAGGGCACATGTAACCTGGGATGTCAGCAGCCACAGCAGTCATCCACACGCCAGTACGCAGAAAGATGCACTACCACAAGCAGGTAATTCAGGTGACACAGCTCCCCATACTAAACAGCAGACATCAAACGCCTGCACCGAAGAGGAGATGATCACAAGACCCTCCCAGGCAACCACAGCAGCACGAGACCAACACACTGATGCGTCTAATTATGTCCCAGACTCTGAGACGCAGAGCATAAACTTCAGAGCCTTAACAGTAATATCCTAGGGGTGGGATTATGATGAGAAGCCAGAGTCATTTCCCATTGGCTGCCAGGCTCTGCCTGACAGTGTATATATAGTTTCATTAAAGGCTCAGTCCCTGTTGCTGACTTTCCAAAACCTCCAGATCTGTGTGTTGCCTCATTTCTAGGGGTAGGAGGGGGAATGCTCTTTCAGTGTGCACCTAACAGGAGTGACAGAAGAGTGGATTGCCCATGTAATGACTAAAAGTATCTCGGTATAGCCCTGTATGTCTCTATTATAACACACTCGAGTCTATTTTAAAGTTTAGCTTTATGATGGGTTTATACATTTAGTAGGAAAGTAATTGAACTTATTGTATTTTACGCTCCATAAAATGCACCTGACCATAAGACGTACCTAGTTTTTAGAGGAGGAAAACAGGAAAAAATTCTGAATCAAATAGTGTAATAATGGATATGCCCTCATGGATATGCCACAGCTCTCATGGAAATGCACCAGGAGCTCTCATGGATATGCCCCAGGAGCTCTCATGGATATGCCCCAGGAGCTCTCATGAATATGCCCCAGGAGCTCTCATGGATATGCCCATTAGCTCTCATGGATATGCCCCAGCAGCTCTCATGAATATGCCCCAGGAACTCTCATGGATATGCCCAAGTAGCTCTCATGGATATGCCCCAGCAGCTCTCATGGATATGCCCCAGCAGCTCTCATTAAAATGCCCCAGCTGCTCTCATGGATATGCCCCAGCTGCTCTCCTGGATATGTCCCAGCTGCTCTCATGGATATGCCCCAGCTCCTGTCATGGATATTGCCACAGCAGCTCTCATGGATACACTGCCCCAGCAGCTCTCATAGATACTGCCCCCAGGCCCCAGCTCACCTCCTGCCGCCACGTGTTCGGCTCCCTCTGAGCGTCCGGTGGCATGGAGCTTTGGCGCTTGCCTGGGAGAGCCACGTGACCAGCTGTGATCTCACGAGAACTCGGCTGGTGACGTGGTTCCCCCAGGCGAGTGCCAAAGCTCCATAGCTTCGGGCGCTCGCAGGGAGCCGAACACAGGGTGAGACACCTTGTGACGCCACTGCCCCAACGTGCACTCTTTTTTGCAGTATTCCCTCCATAAGACGCACACACTTTTCCCCCCACTTTTTTGGGGGGGAAAAGTGCGTCTTATGGAGCGAAAAATACGGTAATTCTGTACATGTTATGAAGAGGTAGTAGTCACAGGCTTGGTAAGAGCTTGTTAAACATTGTAACATGGATGCATTGTATTGTGTCTTATTTTAGTACGTCTTGTTTTCCCTAGCAGCTGTGTATGCAGTCAATAGCAGACATTATTAAAAAAATGCCAAAGTCCAAACTCATAAAACTATAGCAATAATAAGCACACATAAATTTTACAATTCTATCAACCTAACACTCAATTTGGACTTTTCTACAAATCTGCAAATATTTTTGTGTAAATAAATGGAACGTTTCTTTAAAAGTAACTATTGAGACATTTGCTTAATTTATACTTTAACACCTTTTGTATTTAGTTCAGATCACAGAAGTGGTGTGACATTTTCTGTGTGTAGCACGAATGTAATGGCTTGTCATGTTCATGGCACAGGGGCAGAGGTAGAACACAAGTTTGAGGTCACAAAGTTAGCAGGGGACAGGTTCCAGTGAAAACTGGTGGGTGAAAAACAGGTGAAAAGAAAAGAAATCAGTTAGGGCAGCATAGTGAAAGAGAACAAAGGTCTATCCATGAATCAAGATGTCCGGGCATCTGAGGCTAGGTGACGGCTACCTTAAATAGGAAGACCACATGTTAAATAATTAGTGCCTGAGGTCTCCCTCAGGCCAGGCAGGACAGATGGGAAGTCAGGAAAAGATATGTAACAAAAGTGCTGCTGCAGGTCAATCCACAGCAGAACTGGCTTTGTGACGGGTCTTTTTTCGGCCCCTGTGAGTCCCTGGATCTAGTGCGTGACATTGTTGACTATTTGTTTACATTTTGGAACCATCATTTAGTTATCTACTGGCAGGCAGTTCCAAGTAATATATTGCAAGTAGGACTTTATTACTGAGTTGCTGTGTCATTATTAAGGGCAAACAAGTTTTTCTCAATTGGAAAGAAATCACTCCCATTACTTAGGGAGATATTCCCTTTCAAAGTTTTCCCATTCTCCCAAGTTACCATGGCACTGCCACCTGGGCAGTTTAACTCCTTTTTTTCACTGAGTGCTCTTTCCCCACCTGGTGATATAAAATATATATATATTATATACGCGCACACATTTATATATACAGTATATATACAGTATATATATATATATATATATACATATATATATATATACATACAGTTGTGTTCAAAATTATTCAACCCCCACTGAAATTTAGTGTTTTGGCCAGTTTGACATTGATTTTGATCATTCAGTCATCTTGCTTACAATTAAATCAAAGAGGCACGTGTAGGTCAGACAAATATAACATAACATTTATAATGAAATAACCACAAATGTCTTTTCTGTGCTCACATCATTATCAGTTTTATTCAACCCCCAAGTGACATTCAATCTTAGTACTTAGTACAACATCCTTTTACAGTTATAACAGCTTTTAAACGTGAAGCATAGCTTGACACAAGTGTCTTGCAGCGATCTACGGGTATCTTCGCCCATTCGTCATGGGCAAAAGCCTCCAGTTCAGTCACATTCTTAGGCTTGCGCACTGCAACTGCTTTCTTAAAGTCCCACCAGAGGTTCTCAATCGGATTTAAATCAGGTGACTGCGATGGCCACTCCAAAATGTTCCAGCCTTTAATCTGCAACCATGCTCTAGTGGACTTGGAGGTATGCTTGGGATCATTGTCCTGTTGAAAGGTCCAACGTCTCCCAAGCCTCAGGTTTGTGACGGACTGCATCACATTGTCATCCAATATCTCCTGGTACTGAAGAGAATTCATGGTACCTTGCACACGCTGAAGCTTCCCTGTACCTGCAGAAGCAAAACAGCCCCAAAGCTTGATTGACCCCCCGCCATGCTTCACAGTAGGCAAGGTGTTCTTTTCTTCATAGGCCTTGTTCTTCCTCCTGCAAACATAGCGATGATCCATGGGCCCAAACAGTTCTAATTTTGTTTCATCAGTCCACAGAACACTATCCCAAAACTTCTGTGGTTTGTCCACATGACTTTTGGCATACTGCAGTCGACTCTTCTTATTCTTTGGAGACAGCAAGGGGGTGCGCCTGGGAGTTCTGGCATGGAGGCCTTCATTACACAGTGTGCGCCGTATTGTCTGAGCTGAAACTTCAGTACCCACATCTGACAAATCTTTTCTCAGTTCCTCAGCAGTCACACGGGGACTTTTCTCCACTCTACGCTTCAGGTAGCGCACAGCAGTCGAAGTCAGCCTCTTCTTTCTGCCACGACCAGGTAGCGTTTCAACAGTGCCATTTGCCTTGAATTTGCGAATGATGCTTCCTATGGTCTCTCTTGGTATGTTTAACATATTTGCAATCTTCTTATAGCCATTGCCCTTCCTGTGAAGAGTAATCACCTCTTCTCTTGTCTTCCTGGACCATTCTCTTGACTTCACCATGTTTGTAACCACACCAGTAAATGTCTAGAAGGAGCTGAGTATCACAGTCATTTTAAAGCTGCCTAATTGGTGCTTATTATGCTTTATTGCTGCTCCGTGACATCCACAGGTGTTTTCAATACCTGATTGAAAACACTTGAATGAACCTCTGTTCTTCAGAGTGGTAGTCTTTAAGGGGTTGAATAATTGTGTCAATGAAGAATTCACAAAATAAACATTTACTACTGTATTACAAAACCAATTGATGTAATTTTAGTTGCATATGGTTCTTTAAAAAGTCCTTGTAGGATTTCATTCTGAATACAATTACAAATGTACACTAAATTCGCTAAAACCCTTTACAGCATTGGGGGTTGAATAATTTTGAACACAACTGTATATATATATATATATATATATATATATATATATTATACATACAAACAAACGGCATGATTTTCTTTTGAAAATACATTTTCAAAAAGCAAATTGTGGTTTAAAAGCTTTCTAAGCGCTCATGAAGTAGCTGACATCCTTATGGGGTCAGACTCTGATTCCGGCGCTGATGAATCTTTTGAAGGTTCCGACAGCGACTTTGTCCCTTGAGCATCGTCACATAGTGACAGTACCAGCGATGAAGAACTACGTGATTAGTCACGGCGTGGCCGCACAGAGTTCCCAGGTTGCTCCCGCGACAGTGCAGGGACCGCACGTTCTACGTTTGCACTGCCTGATCCTGCACCAGCCCAGCAGCCCATTGCAGAGGTTTCTGCAATGCAGGCTGTATCGAGGCCTGAGCCAGGATATGACTGGACCTCCACTAATATGGTCCAGCCAGAATTGCCACAATTTTCTGGCAATCCTGGCATCCTGGTAGACACCACTAATTTTGAACCCAGCAACTATTTTCAGCTGTTTATAGATGATGGGTTCTTAGAATATATTGTTCAGCAGAGCAATCTGTATGCTGAACAATATTTTCAAGGTCTAAGGGAAGAATTGGGGCCCCGTGCGAGGGCACGCAAATGGACCCCGACCAGTTTGCCAGAGATGAGGAAGTTCTGGGGCCTCACTCTGCAGTTGGGGATTGTGCAAAACCCAGGATATCCTCGTACTGGTCAAAAAAGAGTATCCAAACCACCCCTATCTTCCCTACTACCATGAGCAGGAACAGATATTTACTGCTCCTGCAGTATTTGCATTATAACGATTATGCAAATGGTTTGCCATGTGACCACCCAGATCACGACCAACTGTACAAGTTGCTGACAGTTCTTGAACATCTGATGGCAAGATTCGTAGAGTTATACAATCCTGGCCAAAGCTTGTCAGTCCCTTGCTGCTTTACAAGAGACGTCTTGCTTTCAAGCAATACTTCCCTTCAAAGAGAGCTCGCTATGGCATAAAGCTTTATAAGCTGTGGGAGAGCTCCAGTGGATACATCTACCGCTTTCGTGTATACACTGCCAAGGACTCGCGGCTAGCCCCCCCTGACTGCCCCCTCTCTATCCACCAGTGAAAAAATTGTGTGGGACCTAGCCCATCCACTATTCAAAAAAAGTTATCGTATTTACACAGATAGCTTTTACACGGGTGTGCCGCTGTGCAAATTTTTGTACAGCAATGGCACTGGAGCCTGTGGCATGATCCATGCTAACAGGAAAGACTTTCCAACACAATTACTTGGAAAGCAAAAGAAAGGAGATATTATCAGCTTTAGGTTGGGTTCACACCTGAGCGTATCTCATATGCGTGTTTTAAGCACGTTTTTGTCATGCGTTTTATGATTGTAGAACCTGGCGTTTTTGAGGATTAGAAACGCGTGTCGTACACGTTTTTTTGATTGACTACAGAGGCATCCAATGAAAAATACTTTAGTGTCTTTTGTGCCTGATGCCATGTGCGGAACGCGCATTCATACGTGCGTTTTTGATGACGAAAACGCGCAAACGCCCATTTCAGCGCGTTCACGTTGAAGTCCATGGCCGCAAACGTGCTGTAATACGCCCCAAAGAAGCTCCTGTACTTCTTTGGGCGTAGAGCATTTTACAGCGCGTTCCTACACGCTGTAAAACGCCCAGGTGTGAACCATGTCCATAGGAAATAATGGGATTTCAGTGTTTGAGCGTTTTACAGCGCGTAGGAACTCGCTGTAAAACGCCCAGGTGTGAACCAGGCCTTACGCTGCGGTGTACTGCTGGCTGTGAAATTCACAAACAAAAAGGATGTGCATATGCTTACAACAAAACATAGTGAACGCACATCTGTAGTTCATGTCAGATGGAGAGATTCCCCTATTTGTTCAGGATTATAATCGATACATGGGGGGGTGGAAAAATCTGACCAGATGCTTGTACCATATTTAAATTCTCACAAAGTATATGTAGGGTACAAAAAGCTGGCAGTCCATCTGATACAGATGTCAATGCTTAATGCATTAATCTTGTATCAGGCCACTCATGCCCAATGGACAACATTTCTGAAATTTCAGGAATCTGTTTTCGAGGGCCTTACCTGTCCAGAAGAGAATGCTCCAGTCATTAGAGATGTGAAGGACGTGATTAGGTTGCGTGACCGCCACGTTCCTGACTACATTCCACCAACTGAATAAAGAGTCACCCCCATGTAAAAGGTGTCGGGTTTGTACACAGCAAGGGTGGCATAAGGAAAGCCGCCTTTACTGCCCTGACTGCCCCTCCAAATCAGGTCTTTATGTGCCTGGTTGCTTTAAGATTTATCATACAATGTACTTGACTAGTGGCATACCAGCACTGAATTGTTTCTCGCCTGAAACAAATTTCAGGTTGGGGTATGCCACTAGTTCTGTGCTTCTTGATTAAATCTGGCTAGAACTTGGTAAATCTTGGAATAACACTGCTATAGCAGAGTTAATCCAAGATTTAATAATAAAAAAACTACCCACCCCAGTTCACTACCCACCCCAGTTATAAGGTAACTCACTCCACATACAATAAAATTGGTTGCCCCACCCCAACAATCTGATGTCCTCCGTACGTCAGCTGTAGAAAGCAGCCTCTGAAGACAGGTATAACTGCAGTGTTAAGAGTCTTCAACTTCTTTTGTCTTCCCTTTTCTTTGCCCCCTTCCCTTCACTCACTCCCCTTACCTCTCTTTCTTGAAAGGTGTGTGATTCCGTGAGTGAATCAGATGTGAAAGGTGTGTGGATGGGGGGAGGTGTTTCTAATCCACTCCCTCTAATCCTCATTTTGTTTTCCCCTAGCCCTTTTGTAGCTTTCTCTTCTCCTCTTCCGTGTTTCTGCACTTTCCCCTTCTTTGGCCCCTTAAATTCACCCATTCCCCTTTTACTAACTTCTTGCATGAAAGGTGTGTGATTCAGTGAGTGAAACAGATGTGAAAGATGTGTGAATGGTCAGTAACCTGGTTGGGGCATTGATGTGGCGTTAATGCTCACATGGATGCTCCATGTGCCAATTCAACTGATTTGAGTGAATGTTGAATGTGTGGCAGGCATGTTGTGTGTTTATGCAGCATTTTTGAGTCACTATACAATTGTTGATACACTACATAAATGTTGAGCACAGCTTCAGAGGGAAAATTTTGTGATATTTTAATTATTTTTTTAAAGTAGGCATACCTGCAATTAAATGGCTCTAGCTCAACAGGGAATTAAAATAGGCCACATAAAGTATATATCAGGAGAACTATACACCCAGATGAATCAAATGAGGGGTTACTTAAAAATCTTTCATAAAAATGGAGCGTGCAACAACTTGTGGAATTTACAGGTTTGTTGGCTTTTATTTAGCAAAATGCCAAATTGCACAAGTTGAGGCACGCTCCATTTTTATGATAGAATAATAAAAAGACCCTCATTTGATTCATCTGGAAGTCTGCATTGTCCAGATATATACTTAATGTGACTAGGGATGAGCTGTTCGGGTTCGGACGGTTCGGGGTTCGACCAGAACTTAGCCTGTTCGAGCAGATCGCGAACCCCGAACATTTCCGGGTGTTCGCCGCATGTTCGACCACAATGGACCACATTGCATTTTCACACTGCCTGAAGCTCCTAATTGGCTACAGCCTCGCACCTGACCACAGGTCTGGTGCAAGACTGGTTGAACACTATGCCAATCACCGCTCAGAGTCCTGATTGGGCAAATTTTGCCCAATCATGGGCTCACAGAGCTAAGTCACACTATATAAGGTTTCAACGCAGCGCTTCTGCACGCATTTCAGAGGAGATTTCAAAGAAGATAGTTGTGTGTGTTGTTACTGCCGGTCTGCCACGCTACTGGGGGGGTCTGGGGGGTCTCATTTTGACCAAATATCAGGGAATTTAGGTGATGTGTGTCTTGTCACTGTGCCTGCAAGTTTTTTTTGGGGTTTACAACTTTATTTAAAACATTTGTGAATTGAGGTGATTTTCTGGGTCTTGTCACTGTGCCAGCAAGTCTTTTTGGGTCTCATTTATACCAAATATCATTGAATTTAGGTGATGTGTGTCTTGTCACTGTGCCAGTAAGTTTTTTTGGGAGTTTACAACTTTATTTAAAACATTTGTGAATTGAGGTGATTTTCTGGGTCTTGTCACTGTGCCAGCAATTTTTTTTGGGGCTCACTAATTTCTTTAAAACACTTGGGAATTAAGGTGATCTGTGTCTCGTCGTACAAAAAGTACCACGCTGTATTTTGGGGCTCACTAATTTCTTTAAAACACTTGGGAATTAAGGTGATTTGTGTCTCGTCATACAAAAAGTACCACGCTGTATTTTGAAGCTCACTAATTTCTTTAAAACACTTGGGAATTAAGGTGATCTGTGTCTCGTCATACAAAAAGTACCACGCTGTATTTTGGGGCTCACTAATTTCTTTAAAACACTTGTGAATTAAGGTGATCTGTGTCTCGTCATACAAAAAGTACCACGCTGTATTTTGGGGCTCACTAATTTCTTTAAAACACTTGGGAATTAAGGAGATCTGTGTCTCGTCATACAAAAAGTACCACGCTGTATTTTGGGGCTCACTAATTTCTTTAAAACACTTGGGAATTAAGGTGATCTTCTGTGTCTCGTCACACAGCCAGGAATTTTTTTGGGGCTCACTAATTTTCTTTAAAACACTTGGGAATTAAGGTGATCTGTGTCTCGTCATACAAAAAGTACCACGCTGTATTTTGGGGCTCACTAATTTCTTTAAAACACTTGGGAATTAAGGTGATCTGTGTCTCGTCATACAAAAAGTACCACACTGTATTTTGGGGCTCACTAATTTCTTTAAAACACTTGGGAATAAAGGTGATCTGTGTCTCGTCATACAAAAAGTACCACGCTGCTTTTTGGGGCTCACTAATTTCTTTAAAACACTTGTGAATTAAGGTGATCTGTGTCTCGTCATACAAAAAGTACCACGCTGTATTTTGGGGCTCACTAATTTCTTTAAAAAACTTGGGAATTAAGGTGATCTTCTGTGTCTCGTCACATAGCCAGCAATTTATTTTGGGGCTCACTAATTTCTTTAAAACACTTGGGAATTAAGGTGATCTGTGTCTCGTCATACAAAAAGTACCACGCTGTATTTTGGGGCTCACTAATTTCTTTAAAACACTTGGGAATTAAGGTGATCTGTGTCTCGTCATACAAAAAGTACCACGCTGTATTTTGGGGCTCACTAATTTCTTTAAAACATTTGTGAATTAAGGTGATCTGTCTCTTGTCACTGGCTGCCAGCTATCAGTGTGTCTCACTGAGTTATACCAGAGTTATTTAAATCTTTATACCAGAGTTGAATCAGAGTTCTGTATATATTAATCTATATATCACTCACCATGTCTGAAAGAACAAAAAGGACTGGCAGACGCTCCCAGACACAGATAAGAGGGCAAGCAGCCCCTGTGTCGGGAGGCTGTGCCTCTGGTCGTGGTGGATGCGGTGCATCCTCTGCAGGGGCACGCTTGTCCTTTCTAACTGGTGCTGGCCGTCTTAAGCAGCAGCAGCAACATACAGAGGACTTGGTGGATTGGCTAACCAGGCCATCCTCATCCTCCGAGTCCTCTGCCAGCCAGGCTTCTAGTGCTTTACAGTCCACCTCAGCTGCCAAAGCATCTAATGCAGCCTCCATGTCCACAGCTACTCCTGCCGTAGCCTCGCTATCACACACGGAGGAGTCAGCTGAATTGTTTGACTACAATGAGAGTGACATGCTGCTTGAGGATGCGCAGCAAGTACAGTGCTCTGATTCAATCTCTGAGGTTGAGCAAGGGAGTATAATCAACCTAGAGGAAGGGGGTGCCAGTGATGACACACAAATAACTGGCACTCATGTTGCCCCAGCAGCTGCAGCATACTGCCAAGTTGGCTGCAGTGACGAGGAGATAGGGGGTGAAGATGACATTGATGATGATGAGGTCACTGACTCCACCTGGGTGCCAGATCGAACTGAGGAATCAAATGAGGAGGAGGGGAAGGAGGGGGAGGAGGAGGAGGCGGCACAGCAAACACGAGGCACAACACCCTCTGTGACCAAACGTAGCACTAGCCAGTCCAAGGCATCACATGTCAGAGCTGCTCCGGTGCAGAGCGCTGTTGTCTCAAAGAACACATGCAGGAACTCTGCTGTCTGGGAGTTCTTTAAGAAAGGTGCAGCAGACCCCACCGTTGCTATTTGTAATCTATGTCAGAGGAGGCTGAAGCGTGGGATAAACACCGGACACTTGGGTACCACGTGCTTGAGGCGACATATGAACAAGTGCCACACATCCCGTTGGGGCAAAACTTTGCGTAGGTCCTCCTCCTCCTCATCTGTCTCTACCCACACTGTATGTCCTGCCATGCAATTGCCTACAACAGGGCTGATGCTACAGTAATGGATGTACCAGCAGGTCCTTCCTCACAATGTGACATCATCCCAGTAGCTCAAGATTTACGCAGTCAGATTACATTGCTGCAGCTGCTGCAGCGAAAGAAAAAATATAGTCCCAACCATCCCCAAGCACAGCGTCTAAATGCCAGCTTAGCAAAATTACTCGCAATGCAGCTGCTGCCTTTCCACCTGGTGGACTCTGCTCCCTTCCGTGAATTTGCTGAATGCGCTGTACCACAGTGGCAGGTTCCAAAACGCCATTACTTTTCACGCAAGGCCATTCCAGCTCTATACCAGCACGTGGAAGACAATGTTATCCAGTCATTGGGAAAGGCAGTCAGCAGCAAGGTGCATGTCACTTTAGACACGTGGTCCAGCAAGCATGGACAGGGTCGTTACATTTCCTTCACGGCACACTGGGTAACTCTGATTGCAGCTGGGAGCGATCCAAGACGGGGCTCTGTGCTGGAGCTTGTTCATCCACCCTCCAGAAAGCTGCTTGTATGAGGTCTGTCTGCTCCACCACCACCACCACCTCTTCCTCCAACTCCTCCTCCTCCTCTGTCTCTGGTGAAGTGGCAGTTAAACCCACGCCTGACAGGGACTACGCAATGGCTCAAGCAAAAAGATGCCATACTGTGCTTGAGCTGGTTTGTTTAGGGGACAGGAGCCACACTGGGTCAGAAATTCTGTCAGCTCTGCAGGGGCAGCTGCAGAGATGGTTAACACCACGCCAGCTTGAGCTGGGAATGATCGTCTGCGATAATGGCAGCAACCTTCTCTCCGCCCTACGCAAGGGTAAATTGACGCATGTAACATGCCTAGCACACGTCCTAAATCTGGTGGTACAGCGTTTCCTAACCAAGTACCCAGGGCTGCCAGAGCATCTCAACCAGGCCAGAAAAGTCTGCAGCCACTTCAGACGGTCATTCCCAGCAAGCGTTTGCCTGGCAGAAATTCAAAGAGAATTCCACCTTCCCACAAACCGTCTGATCTGTGACATGCCCACCAGGTGGAACTCGACATTAGCAATGCTGCAGCGTCTGCACAAGCAGCAGAGGGCCATCAACGAGTACCTGTGTGAGTATGGCACAAGGACAGGTTCAGGTCAACTTGGTTTTTTTCCCCCCCGCAGTGGCTGATGATCAAGGATGCATGCACTGTACTGTCACCATTTGAGGAGGCAACGAAGATGGTGAGCAGGGACAGTGCATGCATCAGTGACACAATTCCTTTAGTGTTCCTGCTGGAGCACACTCTGCGGAGAATTATAGATGTGGCTCTAGAGGCAGAGCAGCGGGAGGAAGAGGAGGCCTTCCCTAGCTCTCAAGGCCACAGTCTTTCCGCAGACAGCATTCCAGCGGGTCCTACTCAGATCAGACAGGAGGAGGATGAGGAGGAGGAGGACTATTTAAGTAGTGGGGGCATTGAAGGTGGGGATTCCTCAAGGCAGGGTTGTGTGTGCCCAGAAACAGAAGGGCTTGTGCGTGGCTGGGAGGAGGAAGTGCACGATACGGTCATCCTCATTGACCAGGAAGACTCGGCAGCTAATGCCACCTCCAACCTACGCTGCACGGGCTCCCTAATGATGCAAAGCCTGCTAAAGGACCCCAGGATTCGTGCTATCAGGGAGAGGGATCATTACTGGTTGGCAACCCTTCTTGATCCACGATACAAGGGGAAAATTGCAGAGCTCATCCTGCCCGCACAGAGGGAGCACAGGATGACAAAACTTGAGGACGCTCTAAAGCGAAACTTGTGTAACACCTTTCCAGGCACTGTTAGATTACCAAGTGCTGACACACGTGCTTCTGAGGCTGCAGGTGATCAGAGGAATAGCGGTGAAGGCCAGGGTCGCTTGACTGATGCATTTTTAAATTGTTTTAGTCCTCGACGCCCAGGGACGTCAAATGTAGGCACCCATTGCCAGCGTCTTCACCATATGGTGCAGGACTACCTAGGGGCAAGGGCAGACCTGGATACCTTTCCAGCAGATGATCCACTGGCTTACTGGGTGTTGAGATTGGATCACTGACCAGAACTTAGCCAATGTGCTATACAGCTACTAGGTTGCCCTTCATCTAGCGTGCTTTCCGAAAGGACATTCAGTGCCGCTGGATGTTTTATCATAGACAAAAGAGTGCGTCTGTCCACCGACTCTGTAGACCGGCTGACATTTATAAAAATGAATCAGTCCTGGATCAGCAGCTATCAATCCCCTGATGCCGAAGTAACGGAATAGATCGGGTATGTCTTCTGCATGCACAAAACCTCCAGCACTGAACTCTTCCACAATACCACAAAAGGGTTACGGTGTGAATGCACTTGCTGCCATGAAAGGCAAAATATTTGGCTGCACTGACGCCTGTGCCAGATTTATATCATTTTAATTTTTTGAACAGCAGGGTCCAACCCTGCACTCTTCCACAATACCACAGAGGGGTTACTGTATGATGATACTTGCTGGCCTGCCATTAAAGGCACAATATCTGGGTGCACTGACGCCCATTACCAGATCAAAAACTTTTCAATATTGAACCACATGGTCCACCCCTGCACTCTTCCACCATACCACAGAGGGGTCACTGTATGATGATATTTTCTGGCCTGGCAGTCTTGCACCAAAGGCAGAATATATGGGTGCACTGATGCCCATTCCCAGATTCATATCTTTTTAATATAGGACCGCATGGTCCACCCCTGCACTCTTCCACAATACCACAGAGGGGTTACTGTATGATAGTACTTGCATGCCTGGCACTAAAGGCACAATATCTGGGTGCACTGCCATTGACGCCTGTATCAGATTCATATCCTCAGAGGGGTTACGGTGTGACGGCACTGTTGCCGACGCTAAAAGCCCAATTTTTAAGCACCTATTGTTACTTTCATCCAAAGCCTGCATAAGTTTCACAATAATGTAGCCAAAAAAAACACTAAACTTTTTCTGTGCGTCCTAAAATGTCTTTTCATACAGGCTGCCGCCCCAAGCAGTTGTTTATGGATAGATTAAAGGAAAAGCATTTACCGTCATATGAAACATCATTTTTTTGTTTTTAAGTGTTTCTATACATCCTAGAAATCTGCCACTTCACGGACAGGTTATGGGGACCTCCTAGGCACGATATTTGAAGGAATTTTTGGTTTTTATTTTTAACCCTTATTTCATGGAAAACTCACTGTCCCTTTAAAAACGTTTTTTTAAAAACTTTTTGTCCTTGTTTCCTGTCCCCCAGGGCACTACCCGGACCCCCATACACCTTTTATGGCAAATATGTAACATATATGCCCTCTTGGAGGGCACTCTAAAAAACCGAATTTTCAGCCCCATTGACTTGCATGGGGGTTCGGCTTCGGGTTCGGTCCCGAACAAATGGGATGTTCGGGTTCGGGCTCGAACCGAACTCGGGGAGTGTTCGGTTCATCCCTAAATGTGACCTATTTTTTTTTTGAGCTAGAGACATTTAATTGCCGGTATGCCTACTTTCAAAAACCACCATAAAAAGCTTCTCTAAATTTATATTGCGCAAGGTGCAAATTAGTGCTTTGTGCTTCATCTAGGGCGAAGGGTCCACTAAAACTAGGTCTCATTTTTATCACAAGGGTTGGGGCTTTGCATAGAGAATGGCCTAGTTTTCAAAGATTTTAGCATGCCTGAAGCCAGTCATGGAAATAAAAACAAATTGTTTTTTTTAAGCAGAAATCCAAATTCAGCAAGTTGCTGCGCGCTCAATATTTATGATAGAATTTTAAGCAACCCTTCGTTTGATTCATCTGAGTGTCTAGTTTTTCTAATATATACTCTATGTGGCCGATTTTAATTAGCTGCTGAGCTAGAGCCATTTTATTGCAGGTATGCCTTTTTTTAAAAAATGATCAAAAATGCATCTCTAAACGTAGTATGCGCATGGTGCAAATTAACGCTTGTGTTCCATCTAGGGGGACCCAGTCCACTAAAGCCAGGTCTCATTTTTATCACAAGGGTTGGGGCTTTGCATTGAACTAGAGAATGACCTAGTTTTCAAAGGTGTAAGCATGGCTGAAGGGATGGAAATACATATAGCGTAACTGTTAAGATATTTTAACTAGACCTGTTTGCACTCCGAAATTGCCATATCTTTACCAGTCCTGTTCGCACTCCAAAATTGCCATCTTTTACCAGTTATATTTATTTCCTCTCAGCCATGGGCCTGGTGTTCTGCCCCCCCCCCCCTGGTCATGATTCACTGCATTAGAGAATTTATTGCCCCAACATCCCCCAAAGATGCAATGTAATCCTGGATTTCTGTTTTTTTCAGCATTTTCACTCCATACAGTTTACAGGGCAAGCCTCATTCACAGTGTCCTACTAGCTCCCACCTGGACTTAGTTCCCACCCACCCCACAGTTCTCATTTCATTTATACCCAACTAATTTGGTCATGTGATATTTTCAGCTACCAACCTACACCACTCTGGATTTTCACCTACCACACTCCCTTCTATCTTCTGCTTTCCTTATCAATTCCCTGCCTGTCTTCTACCTTTCCTTTTTTTCCCTCCCCTTCTCCCACACCACCTTTCTCTAGAAATGTTTTTCCCTCTCTTCCCCCTCTTGCTGCTTCTTTCCACCATCTCCCTTCTCTCTAAATCTACCCTCCCTCCCTATACACCCTACAAATTACAGCAAGCTGGAAAAGAAACCCAAATACACCATAGCCTGCTCAGCTCCTTTAACTTATCAGCTGAGTGCTGGTGGAGAGTGTTAAAATCCAGCCCTCCCACCCCCACACAACAGAGCTTTAAAACTCTTCAATCACTATTTACCAAAAAGAAAAACCTGTCCAAATTCCTTTTTATTCTGCTGCTTGCACTTGCAAATGATGTTGAATCCAACCCTGGTCCAATAGCTGACACCATATTTAATCTCCCCACTAAAAAAGGCCTCTCCTTTGTGCACTGCAACATCCGCAGTTTACTCCCTAAACTGGATGAGCTTAAAGCGTGGTGCTCCTATTACAAACCTAAAGTCATTGTGCTGACAGAATCATGGTTAACCCCTAAAGTGCCAGACTCTGCCAT
This sequence comes from Leptobrachium leishanense, assembly GCA_009667805.1. NCBI lineage: Eukaryota > Metazoa > Chordata > Amphibia > Anura > Megophryidae > Leptobrachium > Leptobrachium leishanense. The sequence goes on from CM019066.1 coordinate 185,345,517, forward strand.
AGCAATACAAGGGTTTTCATGCTCTAGAAAGGACAGAGCTAAGAGAGGAGGGGGAATTGTTATCTATGTTGACAACTCCATAAGGTTCACCCCATTGCAGAATCCTAGCCCCCGGCCACATTTGATTTCCTTTCTGGTACTATTGAGATCCCATTCAGTAAAACAATTATTGTTGCTGGATTCTACCGCCACCAAGTTCCCCAGTGCAATCCCTTTCTGACATAACCCAAATTCTTAGTAAATTAGTCGCTCAAAACCAAAAAAGCGAACTGCTGGTCCTCGGCGACTTTAATGTTGATTGGCTGAATCCTAAAAACAATAAACACTGCTCACTGTTTAAGGCTTTGCAGCTAACACAATTAATCTCCTCCCCCACTCGCATTAATATGAAAAGCCCTAACCACACCTTGCTGGACTGGATTCTCTCCTCATGTCCTGATCGAATACAGGAGGCAGGCGTTCTCGCTAACAGTTTCAGTGATCACTGCCTAGTGTACTGTGTGCGCAAAATAAGGGCCACAAAATGTCCACCAAAGGTAATAATCACCAGGTCTTTCAAGAAATTTAATCTTGAATCCTTCCTAAATGATCTCAAACAGCTCCCATGGTACAGACTAAACCTAATCCCAGACCTGGACTGTGCAATTGAATACTTTCAAGCCGAGCTCCTGAAAGTCTGGAACACCCATACCCCACTGCGCAAAGTGCGAGTAAAAGGGGCCCATCTCCCCTGGGTTACAGCTGACCTCACGCATATGTACCAGCTTAGAGACTCCCTGTGGTCAAAGTTCAAGAGTACTGGATCCATGAACGATCACTGTGAATACCGAAAATGCCGGAATGAATGCACAAAAGAAACAAAAATGGCTAAAGCCCAATACTTCAATGAAAATTTAAACAATAACATATCAAACCCCAGAAATTTTTGGAAAATCATAAGTAACATACAAGCACCCCCCAGCCACTCCCAACCAGCTGCTTTAAAAGTAAACAACCAAACTGTACAACACCCCCTAGATGTAGCAAATGCTTTTAATAATTATTTTGTTGGATGCGCCACCACCCTGATTGCTAAGCTAGGAAATGACACGCAATCAGAAAGGCTGCACGCAGGTCAGGACCCACCAACAGTGCAAAGACCCCATAACCCAGAGAAATTCAGTTTTAGGCCAGTGCCTGTCAGTGCCATCACTAAACTTCTCCGTAACCAAAAAATGAAATACCAGTCTGGACCTGATCAAATCCCAGCAATGCTGCTGAAAATCAGTGCACCAGCAATTGCAAAACCTGTCGCAACCCTGATTAATGAATCACTGGCGACTGGATACATACCCAAACTCTGGAAGACTGCAAGGGTGGTACCTATCCATAAAAGTGGAGACAATACTTTGGTATCCAACTACCGCCCAATATCACTGCTCCCTGTAATGTCAAAAATTCTGGAAAAATGTGTCTACACTCAATTACGTGATTATTATCAGTATCAGAACTATTTAACCCCAGATCAATCAGGCTTTCGTCCAAACCATTCAACTACAACTGCCCTTTTAAAAGTTTGTAATGATATCCAAGCTGGCATGGAACAAGGAAATCTAACTGGAGCCATCTTCCTTGATTTTGCCAAGGCTTTTGACACCGTAGACCATGGCATCCTATTACAAAAACTTAAGAACTCTGGTATTGGTGATAGTACGTTAACCTGGTTCCAATCCTATGTGTCTGATAGGTCTCAATTTGTGTCCATTTCTGACAGCACTTCCCTCCCCCTCCCAGTCACGTGTGGTGTACCACAAGGCTCGATACTTGGCCCCCTGCTATTCACAATATTCATAAACGATCTGCCCAATGTCTGCAAAGCTTCAACTGTACACATGTACGCAGACGACACTGTAATCTATACCAGCAAACCAAATCTCCCACAGCTGGAGGCAGTGCTGCAAGAACAATTCACAGGGGTAGAAAAGTGGATCGCAAATAACAAACTTTTTCTAAATACTGACAAAACTGTTACAATGCTCTTTGGAACCGCACCTAAACTACACAAATTGCAAACACCCCATCTATGTGTTGGGACAAAATCAAATGGCACGCTGACCACAGTCACTTCTCTCAAATACCTAGGTATGTGGTTAGACCCAAATCTATCTTTTGGCCCCCACATCGAAAAACTCTCATCTAAACTCTACCCCAAACTAGGTGCCCTGTACAGAAACAAATCCTGCCTGAGCCCCGCGGTAAGAAAGCAGATTGTACAACAAATGCTTATGCCAGCCATTGAATATGGAGATGTAGTGTATGCAGCCGCCCCACAAACACACCTCCAGAAACTTACTACATTGTATAACTCATTCTGTCGCTTTGTGCTACAATGTAACTACATGACACACCATTGTGACATGTTAAAAGAACTAAACTGGCCATCACTGGACTCTAGACGCACCCTTCACCTTTCCAACCTGGTGTTTAAGAGCTTTTCTGGGAAGCTACCACCCTACCTGAATATGCTGCTTCCCCCGGCAGTTCCCTCATCCTATAACCTCAGATCCAGGACCAGCACCTTACTTGCAATACCGCAATACAAAAAGAAAATGGCTCGATCCTCATTTTCCTACAGAGCACCACAATTATGGAATAACCTCCCAGACACCGTCAAATCTTCCCCCACTCTAAAGTCCCTTAAGACTTCCCTATTAACATACCTCAATACAAAATGCACCTGTAAACATGTAACATAATGACTTTATTTCCTCCATATTTATTTTTCTGTTAATCTGTATATTTGGTCTTGTGTTAATTTCTTGCATTTTACTATTTTGTATTTCTGTAACCACTCAATGTTCTCGAACCCAGGACATACTTGAAAACGAGAGAAATCTCAATGTATCCTTCCTGGTAAAATCCTTTTATAAATAAAAATAAAAAAAATAAAATGTGGTGGTTTTTTTTAAGCAGAATGCCGAATTCCACAATTTGTTGCGCGCTCAATTTGTATGATAGAATTTTAAGCAATCCCTCATTTGATTCATCTGAATGTCTAGTTTTGCCTGATATATACCCTATGTGGCCTATTTTAGTTCCCTGTTGAGCTAGAGCCTTTTAATTGCAGGTATGCCTACTTACAAAAAACGTTTAAGTATGCATTTATTACACAGTTTAATCCCCACGCTAATAAAGTGAGACAAATTTTGAAGAGACACTGGCATATATTAAAGGTAGATCCGGTTCTAAAACACAATATTCATAGTTCACCAGTGGTAATTTTCAAAAAGGAGCAGAACCTGAAAAATCGTTTAACCCCGAGTTTACTCCCGAGAATTGAAGAAAATTGTGGGATCTTTAATTTTAAAAGACCAGAAGGATTCCACAAATGTGGAAGATGCAAAGCCTGTGTTCATCAAGAGAAAAAACAGTTACATTTAGGGAGTAAGGCTAGGGTCAGACTAACGCAGTATCAACGTGCGTTTAGCAGCACTAAATCACGGCCCTGCTAGCAGCAAATGACGTCCAATGCCAGGCAGCATACGAAGAACGGCCGCACAAAAGTGCGGCTGCGCAACGCAAGTGGCAAACAAACGCATTTTTTCGAGAACGTGAAACCGCTAGTACTGACGTACAGAGTGCGCTGCGTCCACTAGCGGCATGTGTGTGATTAGGAGACGTCAGACGCTGCTAATGTCCGGCCAACATAACGTCCAGACACAAAAAGGGTTTTATTGATGATCCGTACAATATCACGGACGAAAATGCGCATCGTATGACCGCTATCACGTATTCCGTGAAAAAATACGTCCATTCGTTCGAACGCACTTTTTCACGGACAACGCGAAAAATGCGTTAGTCTAACCCTAGCCTAATACATCAGGAAAATAATTTAACATCAAGTCTTTTATTAACTGTAAGAGTAAAGGAGTTATCTACCTTTTAGAATGTCCATGTGGGGCGCAATATGTAGGGAGGACACCTCGGGAACTGAAAGTAAGGGTACTAGAGCACTTTGGGAATATCAGAAGAAATAAAATAGACCACAGTGTCCCTATTCATTGTAACAATTGTCCTCAATTTTCTATAGACAAACTTAAAGGAATACTCCAGGCAACATGACCACCTAAGCTTTTTTTAGGTGGTCATGATGACCTAAGTATGTCCTTTTCTTTCCTCACCCTTCCGCTGAGTCAATCGGCTGAAACAGATGAGAGACGAGGAGGACTTTCCTCCGCCCTCCCAGCTGTCAGTCAGCAGAGCGGGATTTGTATTTCCCGCTTCTGCCGACTATTGCCGAGTAGGAGACGTCAACGAGCTTTCAGCGCGGTGAAGTCTCCAACTTGTCGCAGTAGCTGGCGGGAGCGAGCCGTCGGCAAGTCAGCGGCTGTGATTAGTGTTGCGCGCATCCTCTTGTGCGTAACACTAATCAAAGAAGGTGGAGCGGTCAACTTGAAGGTCAACTTCCGGGTTCAGTGAAAGAGGAGGGAGGTGCGGGATTAGAAAAGAACCGCCGTGTGAAAATGCCTCCATTTTAAGGCAAGTATAACATTAAAAAAAAAATGTAGAACGAGTTTTTTTTGCAGTAGCATTTGTATACTGCAAAAAAAAGGGGGCGGGGTCATTTTCTGCTTAGAGTGTACCTTTAAGTGGTCAGGTATAGACATTTTAGCCAAAGACTGGAGGTAACTATATAGGTACTCTGGGCACATGGAGAAATGGGGGCCTTAATGTCGATTTGGACATTAAGGGTTGCCTTTAATTCATTTTCAATTAACTTTTTAATTAAATATTTATAATGAATACATTTTTATAAATATATCTGTTTTTTATCAAATTATGTTTTTTGTTGTTATCTTGAGTACGTTTGCCCAATCTGCGATCTTTCCCTTTGTGGGGTTACCGTTCAGCTAGTTTTTCACATAGGGTTTGGGATTTTTTTGTGAAACATAAGTACAAACTGAAACTTGTACGTGATGGTTCTCTTTTTATTGTTTTTTCCATTTTTTCTGTGTTTTTTCCGAGGTTTTATTCTCCCCATTGATGGGGATATTAGTGTTTGCGGACTGGGGCTTGTTCCTCCATCCGATATACTGTATGTCACTGGAAGCCGCCAGCACCTGATGGAGTACCTTTGGACTTCCGGGGTGTACTTGCGTCATCACCACCAGACCGGTGTTCTGCTAAAATGGCGAACTTGCCATAATGGTGAACCGCATGACTTCCGGTGCATCTACGTCACTAAAAAATTATGAAATACAGCTGTTTCCGGTGCACACAGCTGTGTACAGGATCCGGAGGTACAACTCTAGAAACGCCCTCTCACCACTTGTCTCACCACTTCTCCCCGCACCGAGCATCACTCACTCCGGGGAGGGATTGGGAGAAGTGCTGAGACAGGGCAGCTGATTAACTTGAGCGGGAGGGGGGGTTTGTTGGGGGGGAGACGCTGAGATGGTTAATTCGTTCTGTCTGTGCTCCAGCGTGTATGATAGAGGGAGGAGAGGTGCTGGCACCGGGCGTCTCTAAAAGGGACGGGGCATTTCTAGAGTTGTACCTCCGGATCCTGTACACAGCTGTGTGCACCGGAAACAGCTGTATTTCATTATTTTTAGTGACGTAGGTGCACCGGAAGTCATGCGGTTCGCCATTATGGCAAGTTCGCCATTTTAGCAGAACACTGGCGCCAATGGAAGAGGGAGATGCGATACGTCACTTCCGGATAGATGAGAGTGCGCCTCAGCGTTGGAACGCACGCCGGCAAACAAAACCGGAAGTGGTGAATCCCGCAGCATCTGGAGAAGATCTAAAAACGGTGGTTATGTCTTGGGAGGACAGTCCTGTTATTTTTAATGTTTATATCCCTAAGGAAGTGTATTTTATACACGAAATGCGATGGATTTTATTTTACCCAATAAATCTCTGCTTTTACATCGAAGAGCCTAATTGGTGTTCCTGTGGCGGTGGGAGTCTCTGAATCGGGTCTCATAAGACATGCGGATGTGGGGAAACAACCATCGATGTTGATGTTTATATGCATAAAAGTATATGAATCCTGATTTTTGTGTCATTCCTTAGATTCCTAATCTTTATTATATTGTATACTTACAAAAAACACCATAAAAAGCTTCTCTAAATTTCCAACGCAGCCTAAACTCGATCTACGCAATCAAGTTGGATTTATTATATTACAGGAGGGATATATTTAAATAGTTAAACAAAAAAGTAATTTACTCCAAATAACAATATGAAATAATGCTATAAAAATCTTGACCTATTGTGAATTTTTTTTTATTAAATATGATGTTTTTTTAATAAAGTTATGAATAGCAAAATAAATTAAAAAATGTGTCACAAATGTCTCTTTTTTTGCGGAATTTTGTCTAGTTTTAGAAAATGTATAGCTTTTCCATTTCAACTAGTTTAGATATACAAATTTAAGGCATTACATACAATGAGTCATGACATTAGAGGAAAAAAAAGCAGATTTTTTTAGAAAACTGCATATTTTTGTACAAAAACACCATGAAATATTGTCCATTACAACATTTGTAGAAATGTACTTAATGTATCAACATATAACCACAAACGCTCTGGTCATAAACTATAGATAGAAAAAGATATCCAGTGTTGCTTATTTGAATTTTAACAAAAATTTTCCACTTTTTTTTTTATTTAAATACGTGACTTATATTATTAATCTGCTGAGTCTGCTTAATAAAGAGATATATAATTTGTCTGGGTCGTATAATAAAACGTGACTTCAAAATCGCGTTTAAACATGATGAGAAAAAAACATTAAAAATTAGCTCAGCACACAGAGGTGAAATGGCTCAGCAGTGAAGGGGTTAAAACACCTCCACTTTAAGTATTTCTTAAAGTAATCGAAACATGACGTCTCCTATTTTATCAGCTGTGTAAGAGGATTTTATTTTCTCAGACACCTTTTTGAGTACAAGTTATTGCTGAATATTTTTATTACAATATATTATATTTAAAATTGGATACATTTAAGGATAAAATATTGTAATGTATATAAAAATTTTGCTGGTAATAATTTATTTCCAAGTATTTTAAAAGCAAGAAATAAGACTGTAATACACTACAATACGCCCATCTGAATGTGTGTACATTAGTGTTTACTCACTAGACATTAATACGGTAACATTATTAATTTACCATATAAAAATACCCTTATTTCTTATCACTAATTTCACCTAAAGGAAAGATTTTTTTTATTACCACAGTATGTACAATATAACATAGTTATTACAGTATGTCATAAAAATAATGAAGCAATAAAGAACAGAACGTTAAAAGGCCTATCCAAAGGAACAAACACTTAAATGACTTTGATCCCGACCATCTGGCTTTTGTTCGGTATGTTGATGGCAGAATGAGATGAAACCATTAACTATAATAGTGATATTTTATATATGTAAGGAAAGGTCAAATAAAATACGTACCTGTTGGACCAAAACAATAATAAGATATAAATAAACTGCTATTAAATGCTATAAAGTTAACATTACAATTTTCAACAATAATATTTTGATTTTGATATTAAAAGTGGATACCAAGTGCCTACTTGTATATTTTGTATACCGTTTCAAATGTTGTATCTATTGAGATAATCAAATAAAATTATGAAATGTTTAAAAATTCAACCATTTTTACAAAGATCAGCCATGCATGTCAAGTATACTGGACCACAGCCTCTCTAATTGGTTAAACTATAAAATCCACAGAAACGTGCACTTTGAGCGTATCACAGAGCTGCACAGCAATAAACCCACAGAAACATGCACTGTGTAAGAGCGTAGCAGAGCTGCAGAGCAATAAAACCACAGAAACATGCACTGTGTATGAACGTATCACAGAGCTGCACAGCAATAAAACCCACAGAAACGTGCACTGTGTATGAGCGTATCACAGAGCTGCACAGCAATAAAACTCACAGAAACATGCACAGTGCATGAGCGTATCACAGAGCTGCACAGCAATAAAACCCACAGAAACATGCACTGTGTATGAACGTATCACAGAGCTGCACAGCAATAAAACCCACAGAAACGTGCACTGTGTATGAGCGTATCACAGAGCTGCACAGCAATAAAACCCACAGAAACATGCACTGTGTATGAGAGTATCAGAGCTGCACAGCAATAAAACCCACAGAAACGTGCACTGTGTATGAGTGTACAGTGGCAAGATAAAGTATGTGAACCCTTTGGGAATACGTTGAGTTTTGCATGAATTGGTCATAAAATGTGCTCTGATCTTCATCTAAGTCACAACAATTTGAAAAACACAGTCTGCTTAAAATAATACAACACAAACATTATATGTTTTCATGTTGTTATTGAACAGAACATGTAAACATTCACAGTGCAGGGTGGAAAAAGTATGTGAACCCCTAGCCTAGTGACTTCTCCAAGAGCTAATTGGAGCCAGGAGTGAGCCAACCTTGAGTCCAATCAGTGTGATGTTATTGGATATGATGCTGAAAGCTGCCCTGCCCTTTAAAAACACACACCAGTTTTGGGTTTACTGGTTTCAAGAAGCACTGCCTGATGTGAACCATGCCTCGCAGAAAAGAGCTCTCAGAAGACCTACGATCAAGAATTGTTGACTTGCATGAAGCTGGAAAAGGTTACAAAAGTATCTCCAAAAGCATTGATGTTCATGTGTCCACGGTAAGACAGACGGTCTACAAATGGAGAAAGTTCAGCACTGTTGCTACTCTCCCTAGGTGTGGTCGTCCTGTAAAGATGACTGCAAGAGCACAGCACAGAATGCTTAATGAGATAAAGAAGAATCCTAGAGTGTCAGGTAAAGACTTACAGAAATCCCTGGCACATGCTAACATTTTTGTTGACACATCTACAATAAGGAAAACCTTAAACAAGAATGGAGTACATGGGAGGACACCACGGAGGAAGCTATTGCTGTCTAAAAAGAATATTGCAGCACGTTTGAAGTTTGCAAAAGAGCATCTGGATGTTCCACAGCACTACTGGCAAAATATTCTGTGGACAGATGAAACCAAAATTGAGTTGTTTGGAAAAAACACACAACACTGTGTGGAGAAAAAAAGGCACAGCACACCAACATTAAAACCTCATCCCCACTGTAAAACATGGCGGAGGGAGCATCATAGTTTGGGCCTGCATTGCTGCCTCAGGGTCTGGACGGATTGTTGTCATTGATGGAAATATGAATTCCAGAGTTTATCAAGACATTTTGCAGGAAAACGTAAGACCATCTGTCCGCCAACTGAAGCTCCGCAGAGGATGGGTGATGCAACAGGACAATGACTCATTGACCCAATGCTTATTTTAAGCAGACTGTGTTTTTCAAATTGTTGTGACTTAGATGAAGATCAGAGCACATTTTATGACCAATTCATGCAAAACGCCATGTAATCCCAAAGGGTTCACATACTTTTTCTTGCCACTGTATATCAGAGCTGCGCAGCAATAAAACTCATTTCATTCCAAACGCCCACACTCTTTCATTTCATTAACCCCCACCTCTTTTCATTTCATCCCCCCAACTCTTTTCAATTCATAACCCCCACATCTTTTCAACTCATTATTCCTCCCCACTCATTTAATTTCCAACCCCCCAGTCTTTTCATTTAATTTAGCCCGCTCTTTTCAATTCCTAACCCCCACTCTTTTCATTTAATTTAACCCCAACCCCCAGTCTTTTCATTTAATTTACCCCCCACACTCTTTTCGTTTTTTTTTTTTGTGAAAGGATTTTACGAGGAATGATACATTGAGATTTATCTTGTTTTCAAGTATGTCCTGGGTGGTGAGTAGGGATGAGCCGAACACTCCGAGTTCGGTTCAAGCCTGAACCTGAACATCCCATTTGTTCGGGACCGAACCCGAACCCCCATGCAAGTCAATGGGGCAGAAAGTTCGGTTTTTTAGAGTGCCCTCCAAGAGGGCATATATGCTACATATTTGCCATAAAAGGTGTATGGGGGTCCGGGTAGTGCCCTGGGGGACAGGAAACAAGGACAAAAGTAAAAAAAAAAACGTTTTTAAAGGGACAGTGAGTTTTCCATGAAATAAGGGTTACAAATAAAAACCAAAAATTCCTTCAAATATCGTGCCTAGGAGGTCCCCATAACCTGCCCGTGAAGTGGCGGATTTCTAGGATGTATAGAAACACTTAAAAACCAAAAAATTACGTTTCATATGACGGTAAATGCTTTTCCTTTAATCTATCCACAAACAACTGCTTGGGGCGGCAGCCTGTATGAAAAGACACTTTAGGACGCGCAGAAAAAGTTTAGTGTTTTTTTTTGCTAAATTATTGTGAAACTTATGCAGGCTTTGGATGAAAGTAACAATAGGTGCTTTAAAATTGGGCTTTTAGCGTCGGCAACAGTGCCGTCACACCGTAACCCCTCTGAGGATATGAATCTGATACAGGCGTCAATGGCAGTGCACCCAGATATTGTGCCTTTAGTGCCAGGCATGCAAGTACTATCATACAGTAACCCCTCTGTGGTTTTGTGGAAGAGTGCAGGGGTGGACCATGCGGTCCTATATTAAAAAGATATGAATCTGGGAATGGGCGTCAGTGCACCCAGATATTGTGCCTTTAATGCCAGGCCAGCAAGTATCATCATACAGTAACCCCTCTGTAGTATTGTGGAAGAGTGCAGGGGTGGACCATGTGGTCCTATATTGAAAAGTTTTTGATCTGTTAATGGGCGTCAGTGCACCCAGATATTGTGCCTTTAATGGCAGGCCATCAAGTATCATCATACAGTAACCCCTCTGTAGTATTGTGGAAGAGTTCAGGGGTGGACCATGTGGTTGGTCATATATTGAAAAAAACAATTTATCTGTTAATGGGCGTCAGTGCACCCAGATATTGTGCCTTTAATGGCAGGCCATCAAGTATCATCATACAGTAACCCCTCTGTAGTATTGTGGAAGAGTGCAGGGGTGGACCATGCGGTCCTATATTGAAACGTTTTTGATCTGGTAATGGGCGTCAGTGCACCCAGATATTGTGCCTTTGGTGCCAGGCCAGCAAGTATCATCATACAGTAACCCCTCTGTGGTATTGTGGAAGAGTGCAGGGTTGGACCCTGCTGTTCAAAAAATTAAAATGATATAAATCTGGCACAGGCATCAGTGCAGCCAAATATTGTGCCTTTCATGGCAGCAAGTGCATTCACACCGTAACCCTTTTGTGGTATTGTGGAAGAATTCAGTGCTGGAGGTTTGGTGCATGCAGAAGACATACCCGATCTATTCCGTTACTTCGGCATCAGGGGATTGATAGCTGCTGATCCAGCACTGATTCATTTATATAAATGTCAGCCGGTCTACAGAGTCGGTGGACAGACGCACTCTTTTGTCTATGACAAAACCTCCAGCGGCACTGAACGTCCTTGCGGAAAGAACGCTGGATGAAGGGCAACCTAGTAGCTGCATAGCATATTGGCTAAATTCTGGCCAGTGATCCAATCTCAACACCCAGTAAGCCAGTGGATCATCTGCTGGAAAGGTATCCAGGTCTGCCCTTGCCCCTAGGTAGTCCTGCACCATATGGTGAAGACGCTGGCAATGGGTGCCTACATTTGATGTTCCTGGGCGTCGAGGACTAAAAAAATTTAAAAATGCATCAGTCAAGCGGCCCTGGCCTTCACCGCTATTCCTCTGATCACCTGCAGCCTCAGAAGCACGTGTGTCAGCACTTGGTAATCTAACAGTGCTTGGAAAGGTGTTACACAAGTTTCGCTTTAGAGCGTCCTCAAGTTTTGTCATCCTGTGCTCCCTCTGTGCGGGCAGGATGAGCTCTGCAACTTTCCCCTTGTATCGTGGATCAAGAAGGGTTGCCAACCAGTAATGATCCCTCTCCTTGATAGCACGAATCCTGGGGTCCTTTTGCAGGCTTTGCATCATTAGGGAGCCCATGCAGCGTAGGTTGGAGGTGGCATTAGCTGCCGAGTCTTCCTGGTCAATGAGGATGACCGTATCGTGCACTTCCTCCTCCCAGCCACGCACAAGCCCTTCTGTTTCTGGGCACACAAAACCCTGCCTTGAGGAATCCCCACCTTCAATGCCCCCACTACTTAAATAGTCCTCCTCCTCCTCCTCATCCTCCTCCTGTCTGATCTGAGTAGGACCCGCTGGAATGCTGTCTGCGGAAAGACTGGGGCCTTGAGAGCTAGGGAAGGCCTCCTCTTCCCCCCGCTGCTCTGCCTCTAGAGCCACATCTATAATTCCCCGCAGAGTGTGCTCCAGCAGGAACACTAAAGGAATTGTGTCACTGATGCATGCACTGTCCCTGCTCACCATCCTCGTTGCCTCCTCAAATGGTGACAGTACAGTGCATGCATCCTTGATCATCATCCACTGCGGGGGGGGGGAAACCAAGTTGACCTGAACCTGTCCTTGTGCCATACTCACACAGGTACTCGTTGATGGCTCTCTGCTGCTTGTGCAGATGCTGCAGCATTGCTAATGTCGAGTTCCACCTGGTGGGCATGTCACAGATCAGACGGTTTGTGGGAAGGTGGAATTCTCTTTGAATTTCTGCCAGGCGAACGCTTGCTGGGAATGACCGTCTGAAGTGGCTGCAGACTTTTCTGGCCTGGATGAGAAGCTCTGGCAGCCCTGGGTACTTGGTTAGGAAACGCTGTACCACCAGATTTAGGACATGTGCTAGGCATGGTACATGCGTCAATTTACCCTTGCGTAGGGCGGAGAGAAGGTTGCTGCCATTATCGCAGACGATCATTCCCAGCTCAAGCAGGCGTGGTGTTAACCATCTCTGCACCTGCCCCTGCAGAGCTGACAAAATTTCTGACCCAGTGTGGCTCCTGTCCCCTAAACAAACCAGCTCAAGCACAGTATGGCATCTTTTTGCTTGAGCCATTGCATAGACCCTGTCAGGCGTGGGTTTAACTGCCACTTCGCCAGAGACAGAGAAGGAGAAGGAGAAGGAGGAGAAGGAGGAGGAGGAGGAGGAGGAGGAGGAAGAGGTGGTGGTGGTGGAGCAGACAGACCTCATACAAGCAGCTTTGTGGAGGTGTGGTGGATGAACAAGCTCCAGCACAGAGCCCCATCTTGGATCCCTCCCAGCTGCAATCAGAGTTACCCAGTGTGCCGTGAAGGAAATGTAACGACCCTGTCCATGCTTGCTGGACCACGTGTCTAAAGTGACATGCACCTTGCTGCTGACTGCCTTTCCCAATGACTGGATAACATTGTCTTCCACGTGCTGGTATAGTGCTGGAATGAAATAATGGGTAGAGTCCTCGCGCTTACGCCAAGTGTCCAGTGAGTAATACTTCAAGATAATCTAGAAAACATAATAGGAGACATACATTGCGCAGTACATCCTTATGACACCTGGTTTCCAGAGAGAAAGTATTCCACTCACTTTTTTCTGAGCCCCATAAAGTCGGCTCTGGACTATATAGGCATATATCTGTGGATATGATCTCACCAGCCCGTCCTACCAGCAACCATCCGTGGTGATAACCTGGTCCATAGATGAAATATTGGATCCCCGGGATATGTCACAGATGAAAAGTCGGCAGGATAAAATAAAGTAAAATTTATTGCAGCACTAACGCGTTTCGACCTAATTGGTCTTTATCAAAGTGCAGAAAAATATACATAATACAATGCAGTGTACAACGTTCATTTATACAAAAAAGTTTCCTAGGTCAAACAGATATGAGGCATTAGAGCCACAAGAGCAGTTAGAGTCTCCTTTCTCTAGGGTGAGTTTTTTAGACCGGCAACCGCTTCAAAATCACAAAAGGAAAAATACAGCTACAGTCCTAAAAAGAACAAGGGAAGATGTGGACGAGGAGTCAGAGGAGGACAGACCAGAACCAAAAGACAGAAGGGAGAAGAGAGAAAAGAGATAACAATCTTTAATCTCTCAAAAAAACCACTGACCCTGACCCAAGAAAATGTCCTTAGGAAGGGACTCAAATTCGCACCAAGTGTGGGTTTGAATAAATCTGAAACTTATCTCGACATCAATAGATATATTAGGAAACTTTGCCTGAAAAAATATTTTTTGGATAAAGAGAATCTAAATATTCAAAATAAGGAATCAGAATTTGTCCACACTTCCTTAAAGAAAAAATTGAGTTTTTACCCCTTCTTTTTGAAGAGTGATAGCATGAAAACCTTTGAGAAGGCATGTGTAGAGGATATCAGAAAGATTAAACCTTTGAATAAATATCAACACAATCTTACCCATACTGAAATGCTGGCATTAAACCATCTTATAAAAGATAATGAAGTGGTTATAAAACCTGTCGATAAAGGTGGTGGAGTGGTGATCCTTGATAGACAGCAATATCTAAGTGAGATTCAGAGACAATTGCAAGATGTGGATACTTATGAGAAATTACCTTCAGATCCTTCCCTTATAATAGCGATTAAATATAGAAGTCATCTGACCAAGGGAGTAGATTTGGGTATTTTAAATAACCATGAGTACGATTTCCTTCTCCCTAAATGTCCTATCATTCCAGTTATCTATGTGCTGCCTAAATTGCACAAAGATCCCATCTGCCCACCAGGCAGAGCAATAGTTTCGGGAATATGATCTATCCTATCCCCCCTTTCGGAGCATATCGACCACATTTTACAGCCAACAGTGGTCACACAACCATCTTATTTGAAGGACTCAATTAGTTTACTCCAAATTCTGGATGTATGATTTGGATGGAGGGATCATATATGGTTACTTGCGATGTTGGTAGTTTATATACCATCATTGAGCATCCGAAAGGATGCGAGGCTGTTCGCTACTACATGGAGTTAACCAAGCTTTTCCCACTGACACAGATTGACTATGTGATAGATGGAATCAATTTAATTTTGAACAACAATTTTTTCTGGTTTGAGGGTGACTTCTACCTACAACGTAGAGGTATGGCGATGGGGACCAGGTTCGCCCCCAGTTATGCTAATTTATTTATGTCCTACTGGGTAAACCAGTTTGTTTATTCTGGACATGACTGGGGTTCGAGCCTGGTCCTCTATCGCCGTTACATAGATGATATCTTTTTCATTTGGAGGGGGGATCTTATATCTCTGAATGCTTTTTTGAATCATCTAAACTCCAATACATGGGGAATATCACTTACCACTGATATTAGTGATGCTAAGGTTCACTTTTTGGACTTAGAAATTTTAAGGGAAGGCAATACTCTTATTACCAAAACCTATTTTAAACAGGTTGATATTAATAGTTTCATTCATATAGAAAGCTGCCATCATGCCCCATGGCTGACTAATATCCCGAAAGGCCAAATTTTTAGAATTAGGCGTAATTGTTCGAAATTAAGTGATTTTGAGGAACAGTGCGGAACTTCTGAAAAAACAGTTTGTACAAAAAGGTTACGATGAAACTGCGATAAATAAAGATCATGAGAAAGTGAGAAAGATGGATAGGTCCCAATTACTTAGCTACAAAAAGAGAAATAACGATGGGGATAAACTCGATCCACAGGTGCCTTTTATCACGAATTACTCCACAAACCATAACAGCATATTAAAAATTCTTAAGAAAAATTGGGGTTTGTTACACCAGAATAAAGACATTGTCAAGTACATAGGTGATAAACCTAAAGATATCTACAGAGGGACTAAAAACCTAAAGATGTTGTTGACCAAAAGTGTTTTGGATAAAGAAAAAGCCCCAGGAACCTTCCTTTCTAAGTTTAAAAAGATAGGTTTTCATAAATGTGGACTATGCATCTGCTGTAGGACCGCAATAAATAGCACTAGATGTTTAATGGATTTTAAATCACATTCCAAGGTGTTCTCTATTCAAACATTTTTGACCTGTAATTTTACTAATATGATTTATCTATTGTGGTGTCCGTGCGGGCTACAATATATTGGACGAACTACTAGGATGCTGAAAACTAGAGTAGCTGAACATATATGTAACATCAAAAGGAAGTATGATAAACATAGCGTATCAGCCCATTTTTCTAAACATCATAATGGTAACCCTAAACTTCTTGACTTCGCTGGTATTCAACATGTTAAAAAACATTGGAGAGGGTGTGATATTGAAAAGAATTTAAACCGTTTAGAAGCCAAATGGATATTTGATATAGGAGGTCTAACACCTGAGGGCTTGAATATAGATATGGAAATTAATGCTCTATTATAATTCAATTACCATTATGCTTTTTATATGACTCACATTTTATATTTCATATTTTATTATCCACTCTACATGACACTACTATATGTTATGTGGAATAGTATATGCACTATTCCCCAACTCGATCAGTGACATGACATATGTATGCTATATGCTTATTGCGCGCTATATGTTGATCGACTGGCGAATCGTGACATTGCGGCATATATGCTGTAATTTTGTGTTTTTTTATTTTTTATTTATTTATTTTTTATATATTTTTCTTTTTCCTTCTTTTTTGATATATCGCCCGGAAGAGTGAAGTTCATGTGGGAGCATGCGTGTCGATATGGTCCCCGTGCGTCTGTCGGACAGTAGGGACCTGCTGACTTGGCACTCAAAACGGCCGCAAGCAAGATTGCTAAACGTCCGTTGAAATTAATAGGCTGCGATATTGTGAGGGTAGGATGTACTTTCAACAATACTTTCCCTCTTCAAAAATGGCGCTCGACGGTTCAGACTGGTGGAAGTTGGAACATGGTGATGTAATCACCATGCGCCTGTCTACATGCCCGATGTCTGCCGCTGCTATGCCCACGAACACCTGGGAAAGATATCACCTCATGGACGTGGGAGCCCGCTGGTTCGGGACCCCAAAACGTCCGTGTGACGGAACCTGATGTTATCATCCGCCTGCGGGTGTGCTCTAATCTGCAGGTATGTTCCCCCTTTCGTTTTGATTCTTCCCCCGGCCCGACTACCAAGGTTGTGGCACTCGGCGTCTCGAGCGGCCGGGTATGTCTTTGTGATCTGGATGACCCACACAGTCAAGGGGACCTTGATGTGTACCTAGCCCGACTACTGAGAAGTGTCACTCAGCGTCTCGAGCAGCTGGCCACGGATCTGTACGCAGACCTTTACGGTCGTAGATCGGAACGGCTTGATTCTGCGAAGATTCGGATCTTCCACTAGCGAGTTAGTTGACGATCGATCGTCTGGGTATTCGTATCGCCCAGCGGTCGAAGAAACATCCGCGGCACGGCACCAAGCTGTTCGGATCTCACCCTCACTAGAGACAGCTTAATTCGTTCGACAGCAGGAGTCGGATCGTGCGGCGGTCGAAACGCCCACACGTTGCCAGGTACGAATTCTCGGATCTCCCGGTAGTTAGCTGGACACGTTCAGTCGGCTAGGAGTATTCGGATCGCGCAGCAGCGGCGCACGATAGAAATGTATTTCGTCCGGGGTGCTGAACCACGAGGGATGTCAGGCACGCTTGGCAAACAGAGACACGAGACGCAGCTGCATGAACTCAAACCAAAGACAACTTTTATTAAGGACACATCTGTATTTATACTTTCCCCGCGCTCCACATTTGAAAACCCCATGCCCGCCCCCACAGGTATCATTGGCTTTAAGGCGCATCGGGGCGTTGCCGATTCGGGACCAGATGGTCTGATTCAAATTTAGGCGGCAAAATTTGGCGGCAAATTTGAAACGGCATCTATTACACAATCAACACTTTTTATTTACAGGTCATTTTTCGGTCAGCTAGAAGGCAGGATCGTTGGTGCAACGGCACAACACATAGTTCATGGAATAACAGTGTCCTGATCCCCTGTTTCTGGCTGAGGGTGTTGGGCTAGTTCATCACATTCCTCCCCCTCCCCAAAGTCCGACGAACCCGGTTGGACCCCAACGGGTCGTACCGGGAAGTCGGTGCTCTCAGGTCCATAGTCAGTTGGGAGAGGCCGAGCCACCAGGCTTCTCCATTTGGCCCTGCGGCCGTACCAAGTGGGTGGAGGCCACACGGGTTTGGGGTTACCCCCTCCGGCAAAAGGGTCCTGTGGCCGGGGAGGAGCACCCCCTGTGCCCCCTCCGGGACTATCTCGCACCCGGGGAAAACGGGTGCTAACTGCACGCGCCCCGAGTACCTGGGCCAGCCGCAGAGGGAAATCGTGGCTGCGCGGGGCCTCTGGGCCAAATGGCTGTGGAAATGGGCAGAGCGGAAGCAGGCTCTGCCCTGCGGCCAGCGCGTCAGCTGGGTGTGTGTCCCCTGGTGGGAGGATGGTTTCCTCCATCCCCAGGACGTACCATGGCGGCCAGCAAAGCCGTCGGGGTGAATCAGGCTGCTCCTCAAGGCATACGGCAGCGAGTGGGCAGAGGCCAGCGGTGCTCTGTCCCGTTGGCAGCTCTGCTGCTGAGGGGGTGGATTCTGAAACAACTTTCGGAGGGTCGGGTGAGGACAACAGCTGCGGGGTCACCGGCTCGGAAAACCCCTGTTGTTCCTCAGGACAGTCGGGAAATGGGCAGAGGCCAGCGGCGCTCTGCCCCGTTGCCAGCTCTTCCGCTGGGAGGTTGGATGCAGCGTTGACATCCAGGAGAACAGGGAACAACGGCTGCGGGGTCGCCAGCACGAAGAAATCCTGCGGCTCCTCAGGGCAGACGGGGAGTGGGCAGAGGCCAGCGGCGCTCTGCCCCGTGGCCAGCTCTTCCACTGGAGGGTTGGATGCAGACACAACTTGCGGGGGGTCGGGGAAGAACAACGGCTGCGGGCCGAACAGCTGGGGTGAACCTGGCTGTTCCTCAGGGCATTCGGACAGTGGGCAGAGGCTAGCGGCGCTCTGCCCCGTTGCCAGCTCTTCTGCTGGGGGGTGGGATGCAACACTGACATCCAGGGGATCAGGGAACGATGGCTGCGGGGTCGCCAGCACGGAGAAATCCTGCGGCTCCTCAGGGCAGACGGGGAGTGGGCAGAGGCCAGCGGCGCTCTGCCCCGTGGCCAGCTCTTCCACTGGGGGGTTGGATGCAGACACAACTTGCGGGGGGTCGGGGAAGAACAACGGCTGCGGGCCGAACAGCTGGGGTGAACCTGGCTGTTCCTCAGGGCATTCGGACCGTGGGCAGAGGCTAGCGGCGCTCTGCCCCGTTGCCAGCTCTTCTGCTGGGGGGTGGGATGCAACACTGACATCCAGGGGATCAGGGAACGATGGCTGCGGGGTCGCCAGCACGGAGAAATCCTGCGGCTCCTCAGGGCAGACGGGGAGTGGGCAGAGGCTACCGGCACTCTGCCCCGTGGCCAGCTCTTCTGCTGGACCCGCGGACACGGCCACCGTGTCTTCTGGCGGGCTTGGGAGGACCATTTCCTCCCGGGACCCCTCGGGCCCCTCACACGGCCCATCCTGGACACTTGGCACCTGCTGTGCCTCTTCCGACCGGGCCGGCTCCTCTACTGTGATCCCGATAGGGACCCATGGGAACATCTCGGGCTCCCAAAACTCGCAATTTCTTTCAGGGGGCAGCGCCTCATCCTGAAGTTCTTGGCGGACCTCGTCCCGCCACTCAAGTCCAGTGGGCTCCACCATGGACCCGAAATACTGATCCAGGCTCTCTTGCAGTCTTCTCAGAAATTCGCCCTCCATGTTCTCGACGGGGAATGTGGCGTCCTCGGATGTAACTCCAGGCGGGCTGTAAGTCTCTATCCAAGGTCCGCTGGGCTGTGCGGGTTCCCCAATACAGGCTCCAGTCGAGCTGTAAGTCCCGTACGGGGTATCGCTGGGGGGTGCAGAATTCCAGGGTGAAGCTCCAGTCGAGCTGTACTCCTCATCCCAGGGGTCTACGGGATAAGGGTCAGAGGTAAAATGTTCAATCTTTGTCTCACGGAGCGCTGCCAATCGCAGCTCGTGCTGACGTTCCCTGTCTCGTTCTTCCTCCTGGCAGATTTCTCGAACCAGGTGCTGCATCACTGCTTCTGTCGGGGCGGCTCCGTAGTAAGCGGCCCGTTCTCGGACTTTCCTTTGTAGTGTACTTTCGTCGACTCCAGTCGCGACGATGACCGGGGGGGTGTCGGCGGGTAGGGCTGTGTTCGCCGCATCTTGGTCCAACCGCTGTAGCTCCTCTATTAAAGTGTCCCGACTCTTGGAACCTGGAGTGCCACCACGGTTTTCCAGCATGTTCCGCAAGGTGTCTCGCTTATAATTGACATACACTGCCATGATGGTGCTTCGGGGAAGTCGATGGTATGGATTGCAGAGAGCTATCCCACCGCTGCCACCAGTGTGACGGAACCTGATGTTATCATCCGCCTGCGGGTGTGCTCTAATCTGCAGGTATGTTCCCCCTTTCGTTTTGATTCTTCCCCCGGCCCGACTACCAAGGTTGTGGCACTCGGCGTCTCGAGCGGCCGGGTATGTCTTTGTGATCTGGATGACCCACACAGTCAAGGGGACCTTGATGTGTACCTAGCCCGACTACTGAGAAGTGTCACTCAGCGTCTCGAGCAGCTGGCCACGGATCTGTACGCAGACCTTTACGGTCGTAGATCGGAACGGCTTGATTCTGCGAAGATTCGGATCTTCCACTAGCGAGTTAGTTGACGATCGATCGTCTGGGTATTCGTATCGCCCAGCGGTCGAAGAAACATCCACGGCACCAAGCTGTTCGGATCTCACCCTCACTAGAGACAGCTTAATTCGTTCGACAGCAGGAGTCGGATCGTGCGGCGGTCGAAACGCCCACACGTTGCCAGGTACGAATTCTCGGATCTCCCGGTAGTTAGCTGGACACGTTCAGTCGGCTAGGAGTATTCGGATCGCGCAGCAGCGGCGCACGATAGAAATGTATTTCGTCCGGGGTGCTGAACCACGAGGGATGTCAGGCACGCTTGGCAAACAGAGACACGAGACGCAGCTGCATGAACTCAAACCAAAGACAACTTTTATTAAGGACACATCTGTATTTATACTTTCCCCGCGCTCCACATTTGAAAACCCCATGCCCGCCCCCACAGGTATCATTGGCTTTAAGGCGCATCGGGGCGTTGCCGATTCGGGACCAGATGGTCTGATTCAAATTTAGGCGGCAAAATTTGGCGGCAAATTTGAAACGGCATCTATTACACAATCAACACTTTTTATTTACAGGTCATTTTTCGGTCAGCTAGAAGGCAGGATCGTTGGTGCAACGGCACAACACATAGTTCATGGAATAACAGTGTCCTGATCCCCTGTTTCTGGCTGAGGGTGTTGGGCTAGTTCATCACAGTCCGGAAATAAGCTTGTTTTAAATGCCCATCAATGTTGCGAGGGCAAGCTATATTGTGGACACCTCTTCCAAAATGGCGATCGATGGCTCAGAGGGGTGGGGTCGAGGTAGATGGACGTAATCATTATGCGCCCGTTTGTATATTGAATGTTTGCTGGTGCTGCGCCTCTAAATGATTGGAAGTAGGGTGTGTTAGTACCAATTAAGTTAATGAGGTTGTGGCTTGACACCGCCTATTTCCCTTATCTTTTTTGTATAAATGAACGTTGTACAGTGCATTGTATTATGTATATTTTTCTGCACTTTGATAAAGACCAATTAGGTCGAAGCGCGTTAGTGCTGCAATAAATTTTACTTTATTTTATCCTGCCGACTTTTCGTCTGTGACATATCCCGGGGATCCAATATTTAATCTATGGACCAGGTTATCACCATGGATGGTTGCTGGTAGGACGGGCTGGTGAGATCATATCCACAGATATATGCCTATATAGTCCAGAGCCGACTTTATGGAGCTCAGAAAAAAGTGAGTTGAATACTTTCTCTCTGGAAACCAGGTGTCATAAGGATGTACTGCGCAATGTATGTCTCCTATTATGTTTTCTAGATTATCTTGAAGTATTACTCACTGGACACTTGGCGTAAGCGCGAGGACTCTACCCATTATTTTATCCATTGACTATTCGCACTTGTTAGTGTGCGTTTGTGCCCTTGCTGCTACCCAAGACCGACCATCTACACATTATCTGCGCCATTTTTCCCACCTTATTGTTTTTTCATAGTGCTGGAATGGCCTTGCGTGAAAAGTAATGGCGTTTTGGAACCTGCCACTGTGGTACAGTGCATTCAGCAAATTCACGGAAGGGAGCAGAGTCCACCAGCTGGAAAGGCAGCAGCTGACATGCGAGTAATTTTGCTAAGCTGGCATTTAGACGCTGTGCTTGGGGATGGTTGGGACTATATTTTTTCTTTCGCTGCAGCAGCTGCGGCAATGTAATCTGACTGCGTAAATCTTCAGCTACTGGGATTATGTCACATTGTGAGGAAGGACCTGCTGGTACATCCATTACTGTAGCATCAGCCCTGTTGTAGGCAATTGCATGGCAGGACATACAGTGTGGGTAGAGACAGATGAGGAGGAGGAGGACCTACGCAAAGTTTTGCCCCAACGGGATGTGTGGCACTTGTTCATATGTCGCCTCAAGCACGTGGTACCCAAGTGTCCGGTGTTTATCCCACGCTTCAGCCTCCTCTGACATAGATTACAAATAGCAACGGTGGGGTCTGCTGCACATTTCTTAAAGAACTCCCAGACAGCAGAGTTCCTGCATGTGTTCTTTGAGACAACAGTGCTCTGCACCGGAGCAGCTCTGACATGTGATGCCTTGGACTGGCTAGTGCTACGGTTGGTCACAGAGGATGTTGTGCCTCGTGTTTGCTGTGCCTCCTCCTCCTCCTCCCCCTCCTCCTCACTTGATTCCTCAGTTCGATCTGGCACCCAGGTGGAGTCAGTGACCTCATCATCATCAATGTCATCTTCACCCCCTATCTCCTCGTCACTGGAGCCAACTTGGCAGTATGCTGCAGCTGCTGGGGCAACATGAGTGCCAGTTATTTGTGTGTCATCACTGGCACCCCCTTCCTCTAGGTTGATTATACTCCCTTGCTCAACCTCAGAGATTGAATCAGAGCACTGTACTTGCTGCGCATCCTCAAGCAGCATGTCACTCTCATTGTAGTCAAACAATTCAGCTGACTCCGTGTGTGATAGCGAGGCTACGGCAGGAGTAGCTGTGGACATGGAGGCTGCATTAGATGCTTTGGCAGCTGAGGTGGACTGTAAAGCACTAGAAGCCTGGCTGGCAGAGGACTCGGAGGATGAGGATGGCCTGGTTAGCCAATCCACCAAGTCCTCTGTATGTTGCTGCTGCTGCTTAAGACGGCCAGCACCAGTTAGAAAGGACAAGCGTGCCCCTGCAGAGGATACACCACGTGCACCACGACCAGAGGCACAGCCTCCCGACACAGGGGCTGCTTGCCCTCTTATCTGTGTCTGGGAGCGTCTGCCAGTCCTTTTTGTTCTTTCAGACATGGTGAGTGATATATAGATTAATATATACAGAACTCTGATTCAACTCTGGTATATAGATTTAAATAACTCTGGTATAACTCAGTGAGACACACTGATAGCTGGCAGCCAGTGACAAGAGACAGATCACCTCAATTCACAAATGTTTTAAAGAAATTAGTGAGCCCCAAAATACAGCGTGGTACTTTTTGTATGACGAGACACAGATCACCTTAATTCCCAAGTGTTTTAAAGAAATTAGTGAGCCCCAAAATACAGCGTGGTACTTTTTGTATGACGAGACACAGATCACCTTAATTCCCAAGTGTTTTAAAGAAATTAATGAGCCCCAAAATACAGCGTGGTACTTTTTGTATGACGAGACACAGATCACCTTAATTCACAAGTGTTTTAAAGAAATTAGTGAGCCCCAAAATACAGCGTGGTACTTTTTGTATGACGAGACACAGATCACCTTAATTCACAAGTGTTTTAAAGAAATTAGTGAGCCCCAAAAAGATTTGCTGGCACAGTGACAAGACCCAGAAAATCACCTCAATTCACAAATGTTTTAAATAAAGTTGTAAACCCCAAAAAAACTTGCAGGCACAGTGACAAGACACACATCACCTAAATTCAATGATATTTGGTATAAATGAGACCCAAAAAGACTTGCTGGCACAGTGACAAGACCCAGAAAATCACCTCAATTCACAAATGTTTTAAATAAAGTTGTAAACCCCAAGAAAACTTGCTGGCACAGTGACAAGACACACATCACCTAAATTCCCTGATATTTGGTCGAAATGAGACCCCCCAGACCCCCCCAGTAGCGTGGCAGACCGGCAGTAACAACACACACAACTATCTTCTTTGAAATCTCCTCTGAAATGCGTGCAGAAGCGCTGCGTTGAAACCTTATATAGCGTGCTGCGGGACTTAGCTCTGTGAGCCCATGATTGGGAAAAATTTGCCCAATCAGGACTCTGAGCGGTGATTGGCATAGTGTTCAACCAGTCTTGCACCAGACCTGTGGTCAGATGCAAGGCTGTAGCCAATTAGGAGCTTCAGGCAGTGGGAAAATGCATTGTGGTCCATTGTGGTCGAACATGCGGCGAACACCCGGAAATGTTTGGGGTTCGCGATCTGCTCGAACAGGCTAAGTTCGGGTCGAACCCCGAACCGTCCGAACCCGAACAGCTCATCCCTAGTGGTGAGTATGTAACGTTAGGTGTCTTGCCCAAGGACACTTACTGGAGAGGTTGCTTGCTGGGATCGAACCCATGACTCCACAGGCTCTCTCCATGCAGAGCAGTGATGTTACATCTACTCCTCCCAGCCGGCTCTATTTAATTTAACCCCCCACCTCTATTTCCAGCTCACACATGGGTATATTTGCCCCCAGCTCACACATGGTTATATTTGCCCCAGCTCATATGGGTATATTTGTCCCCAGCCCATGTGGGTATATTTGCCCCAGCATATACATGGTTATATTTGCCCCAGCTCATATGGGTATATTTGCCCCCAGCTCACACATGGTTATATTTGCCCCTAGCTCATATGGGTATATTTACCCCCAGCTCATATGGGTATATTCCCCCCCCCAGCTCATATGGGTATATTTGCCCCCAGCTCTCACCTCCTGTCTGCTTCCCCCAATTAGATCCTGACGGTGGCCGCGTGCTTTTCCCTCCTACGTGTGGCCGCCAGCATGAATATCTGCCACTCGCCTGAGGTTCTATACACCAGCCAGTCGCGAGATCGTGGCTGACTGGTCTATAGAACACCAGGCGAGCGGCAGGATCTTCTCGGGGGGAGAGCTTGGATGCCCCCCCTGAACTGGATGCCTGGAGCCACCGACTGCCGCCCCACCTCTGCACGCCCCCCCCCCGTTGACCTGGAGGCTTGTGGCTGGCGGCTGGAACCTTCGAATCTGGAAGGAAGTGGCGTCACATGACCACTTCCTCCCAGCGTTGCAGCTCTGGGACAGAAACGCTCGGCGGTCGGGTATTCAAGAACTGGCGGCCGCGAGCGTTTTGTCCCATGGAGCGGCGGGTCTCACGGATCCGGCAGGTCACAACCATTTCATGGGGCGGCGGGTCCCACTGAGCAGCGGGGCCGCTGTCCCATGGAAAGTGCCGCCCTAGGCCTTGTCGGCCTAGGCCAAAATACAGCGCTGGTTTTGATGCTCCGATGGGGCTGGTTGCACACTGAATTGTGTACACTACAGCAGCCGTGCTGCAGCTGTGTTGAAAGCCTCCCCGGTCGAAGAGCTATGACGCGCGTTCGGGGCTGCAAAGTGCGATCCTCCATAGAAGGATTGAGTCTTGCCGCGTGGACCGCACTAACTGTTCTCAGCGAGGTGGCCAGACGGGCGTCAGAGTGGAGGGAACGTCCACTCTCACAGACATTGCTTCCGCTCTGCAAAACGATCGACTGACCCCGGCCTAAGATCTAAACTTTAAGGATCCTTGCAAGATTGACTTTAAACAGGGGACGTTTAAATGAGCGTATTACTGTCCAATAACTTGTGTCTCACCCAAATGATCAATGGGGACTAATCCAACCCAGTTAAAAAAATATGAATTTCTTCTATTTTCTTTGTAAAACAAAAAACAAAATAAACTAACAAAACAAATAGCAAGAGGCAAGGCTTATACACAAAATTACATTTTTTTTACCCCCTTCATTACCAGGGTGTTTTCCATTAATCCACTGCCAGGACCCAGTGGATTTACAGAAAATTTTTTGTATTATACATACATTGAAACTGTACTTTAAATATAGCTTCAAATAGCCAAAGCACAGTTTTAAGTGTACGCATCATAAGGTAGGCAGGCACCGCCATCTGCTGGCCAAATAGCACAATTACATCCCCATAGTACAACTTGCAATCTGGTTTTTCTTGATAAAAACAGTAATGCAAGCTGTTTAACAAGGTTATTCAGAGAAAGGTGAAAACCAGGAGAATTGGTAGAAGAGAACAATCTAAACCAAAAAGCCTATTTGGAAAGTGAGATATATGGGAGAATTTTTCTGGTTTGGCTATTTTGACCTAGAATTTTCACTTCTCCAGTAATTCTTGTGAGTTTCACCTTTCTCTGAATAACCCTGTATATTTTTTGTGCACCCTGGGCATCACGCCTAAGGCGCTAAAACTTTGAGGGCACATTCTGGAGCCTACTTGCAAATTAATTTTGTTTGCAAAAGAAACAAAATTACTGTGCATTGCGCCAGCATTATCCCAAATTAAATATGCTCAATAACGAGTCACCGACAGTTGCATTGCAGATAATCAGGGCTATTCAGAGAGAGGTGAAAACCTTGAGAATTGCCAGGAGAATGAACAATCTAGACCAAATAGCCAATTTGGAAAGTGAGATAAATGGGAGAATTTTTCTGGTTTGACTATTTTGACCTAGAATTTTCAATTCTCCAGTCATTCTCAAAGTTTTCACCTCTTTCTGAATAGCCCTGAAAGTATTCTCGACCTTGGTATTGAAGGGGTTAAGAACCAAATTTCATTTAAACAATTTAAAAACACCTGACTTATGGTTTAAATAGATAAGGGTCTAGTTACAAAATGTGCTCACACATTACATAAGTCTGCCATAACTACAATGTACCTACACAAACGTATATCTACACTCATGATATTAACTCACTTACTAGGAACATGCAATTACATGGAGCTCTCTGCAGAATGAAAGGTTTAAGTAGGTCCTGAGATGAAGAACCTATAAGGCTGGGGTCAGACCAGCGCACTTTTAACGTGCGTTCTGGCGCACATAATTACGGCCGCACTAGCAGCAGATGACGGGCAATGACGGCCAATATACGATGTACGGCTGCACAAAAGTCCGGCCGTGCAACGCAATTGAATTTGAACGCATTTTTCTGAGAACGCTGAACCGCTAGTACTGATGTACTGAGTGCGCAGCTGCGGCATAGCGGCGTGTGTGCGTGATTAGGAGATGTCAGACACTGCTAATGTCCAGCCTACATAACGTCCAGACGCAAAAAGAGTTTTATTGACGATCCGTACAAAATCACGCCCGAAAATGCGCGTCGTCTGACCGTTTTTGCGCATTCCGTGAAAAAATACATCAATGCGTTCGGACGCACTTTTTCACGTTCGCGGGGAAAAATGCTTTCGTCTGACCCTAGCCTAAACCATGTGACAGGGTGGGATGCACTTCCGGGAGGGGATTCAACTCCCACTACAATACACTCATAACAAGACTGCTGCACTCATCTTAAACATGCATTTCTCATAACGATGCTGGAAGGAAAGATAAAACACAACATACAAGATTAAGTGCACACAACCTACAACATACATCAAATGATTTAAAAATACCATACTTAGAAAATTGTTTTGTTTTGTTGGTTGGGCTGTGACACAATAGGGGTTATTCAGAAAGAGCCGATCAGGCCCCGAAATATCACCAAACATTGAATTTCCCTGTATGGTGACATTTCGGGGCCATCCAGCTATTCAAAGAGCAGGCAGTTCGCCACATTTTTGTGAACTGCCAGCAGGTTTGGTGCCTGTTCAACGGCAGTGAAATCCCCATAGAGAAGCAATGGTTAATCTATTCAGAGAACACCAAACAGCAGTGAAAAGTTGCCGAAGTGCCCTGCTGTTCGGTGTTTTCATTCGGCATGTTTATTCGGGCGAACCCCATAGATTTCAATGTTAAAAATATTCCCGTTTTAATCCAATATCTAATAAACTGTTTATTATTTTATCCTGCTGTAAAAAGTCTCTTTATCTATAGATTTTTTAGGATCTTTTGGGCGGTTTCAGGATTTTTTCGGCAAATTTTGTTTTTCTGTTTTTTTTTTTTTTAAAAAGCATTCTATCTTTTTTATCTAACAGACCTTTTTATTATCATTCATAGGATCTTACGTGTAAATTCCAGGCATTTTCGTTCAGTAGTTTTTTGCAAACAGCCTTTCAATTTTGACACTTTCAAGCGTATTGTTTTTGGGTTTCTTTTACTCCGTACTTCAGCTTGTCGGCTTTTTCCAGCAGCTGGTCTGCGCTGTGATTGGCAGCTCATCGTCTTTTTCCGGTGAGTTTGCTATGGATTATCAGACGGGTTTTCGGTGGGTGTTTGGCAGGATTGTGGCGGGTTTGCAGCGTGTTTTCCCTGCACTCTGAGAACCCTTCAGTGAATGCTGAATTCACCACAGGGTGGGGAACTTTGATTCCCCGAAATGCAGGGAAGTGCGGGGAACGAGAGAGCACCGAAATGTCGCGTTCTGAATAACCCCCAAAGAGTTATTTTTTAGAGTCTCGAAATGGAAGCAGTCCATACATTCAACATATTCCCTGGCTTATATTGGTATCATGTGTGTGTAGGCAGTAATAAGCTGAGGACACATGAATGATGACATCACTATGATTTTTGCGTGGGTCACTTCCTGGTGGAAGTATGAAGTTTATAGCAAATTGTTTGGTGATGTTTGGGAACAAATGCAGATCACTGATACACACATCCAGAACAGCATGTCAATAAAAGACATCTCACGGTAAGCATCTGCACATCACATCAAAATATATTGTTTGCACTGATGTATAGTGGATGTACACTTTATCAAATGATGTGTGTTTTTCGTGTCATTGGCTGACAGCATTAAATACTGAAATTCATATATATTTCCCAGCGACAGTGCTAACATATTTAGCAGGAGTCTTGAGTGAAAAGTTAAATAAGCCTATCTCAGGATAATGCTTCTATTTTTTAGATTGTACAAAATTACAGAAATGGAAACAGCTAAATAAATATCATTTAAGTTAGATGTGACCTTTATGAGGCACTTTGTTGAGCTAAACATGCTGGAACACACATCATGCCCCCTGCATATCCCAGCAACAGTCGCTGTGTACGTACACTAAACCCTTATTATGAAGTCGTCTAATGTACATTTACTATATATAAACATACAGAAAAGTGCTTATTGGGCTACAAAACCTTATTGCATAGTGCTAGAACTGTATAAGATCAGCAAACCATAGGAACCTAGTAACAGAGACAACAAATACATATTGAATATACACATTATGCAGCAAAAAGAAAGTGGTGATTCAATGTCTCTTAATTTTTTCTGTCCTGAGTCTTATTCAGGACTAGAAGTGATTTGTAGTCTATGCCATTGTTAAGACATTTTCTGTAAATTCAGTGCACTACACTACCTACAATGAAAAATCCCCAAAAATGTCCTATTGATCTTGTATAACATTGCCGATAAACATTAGATAAACTTTTGAGGGCTTGGAGCTTCCCAGTCACAATGGACTTTGCCTATCTATTTTCCAACAGGGTTAATGTCACCGACATTTCGTTGCTCTCCCGTTTGCTCCACTTCGGCGAGTTAAATTCTCCGCCCCTGCGTGGAATTCAGAATTCAATGCAGGGTCCATGAAGTACAGCGAATTGTACAGCAGATCCTATTCTAGCTCGGGATATCCCAAGGTCACCTATGGTCATCTTTAGAAAAGCGTATAATTTAAAGAGTCAATTAGCTCCAAGCTTTCTTCCTAAAAAGAAAGAGATTAATAAGGGATTCCTCCAAATAGATAAACCAATAGGTTTTCATAAATGCGGTAGATGCAAAGCATGCCAGTATCAAGATAAAAAAAAAATAATTTCAAGAGCATTTTACTTAAGAAAGAATTTTTCCATTAAATCATTTATTAACTGTAATAGCACAGGAGCGGTTTATCTACTAGAGTGTCCGTGTGGGGCACAATATGTAGGTAAAACTAAAAGAGAAATCAAAGTACGAATATTGGAACATCTAGGTAATATTAGAAGAAAGGTACTGAACCACAGTGTGCCGGTACATTGTAATAATTGTCCGCAATTTACAGTAGATAAATTAAAATGGTTGGGTATCGATTTAATTAAGAACGATCAGAGAGGTGGCGACCACTCCAAATTTCTAGCCAGAAAAGAAATGGAGTGGATATACAAATTAGGTACATGGAAAATAGGTGGTTTAAATGTGGACCTGGATATTAAGAATTGTCTAAAAAAGTTTTAAAAAAAGTTTTTCTGATGTTGCCCATTATTATGTCTTGGTATCTTTTTTTTTGTGTGTGTTTTTTGTGTTTTGTGTGTTTGGTGTTTTCTGTGTTTTTCTGTTTTTTGTTTTTTGGTTTGGTTGCATTTATATATTTTATTTATTAGTACTTTTTCCCCTTTTCCCCTCCCTTCCTTTTTTTCGAACTCCCCATAATATCATCGCCGATGTGATGTGGAACGTATCCACATGAACTATCTGAATTTATATTAAGGACCGCTGGAGTTTGTGGACAATGGACTAGATACGCCGAGATGAAGCGGTTTCGCTTTTGAGATCCATAGAAGGAATAAGGAGCGGCGACACATCACTTCCGGGAAAAAAGGCAATACGTCACTTCCGGTGTGTTCCAAAGGTACGCCAAAGGGAGCGACCGGAAGTCGCCGTACTGGCGCTCCAAATAGAGAGTTTAAAAGGAGATTTTTGTAAATCAGTCATACATTGTTTGTACTTAATATTTTATCCCTGAGGAAGTGCGTTTATCGCACGAAACGCGTTGGATCCTTGTTTTTATGTCATTTTATGTTTATTTTATACACCTTGAATAAAATCCTGTTTTGACTCTGGATGGTGATTGGTGGTTCCTGCGGCGGCAAGGATCTCCTGACCGAATATTCTAAGAGCAGCAGATGTGGTGTAAAAAATCTCCGACGAGACGACAAGTTTTAAAGATTTTTTATCTTGTGAGTGCTATCCTAGCAGGGGCATCTCTTGTACAATCCCTTTTATATCTGTATGCGCTAGGAGTTGTTTTTTACCTCTACAGATTCCCGTTTTTCCATATCTATTTCATTCCAGCACTATACCAGCACGCAAGGCTTGATTAACATAGGGGCGGATGGAGCAGCAGCTCCAGGCCCATGCCCCAGAATAGGCCCACAGAAAGGATAACTATATCTGCATTGATGGACATTTGGACCTCTGTATCTCCAGCTCCATAGCAGCTATAGGGTGATGTGAGGTATCCCTGGAAAGGCCAGAGCATGGCCTTTCCAATGATACCAAAGATGACCAGGTTTGTTTGTAACAGTAAAAAAATAATAATAAATATTTCTTTATTTTTTCTTTCACACAGCAATATTTTTCGCTTTTCAATTATAAAGTGAACAATGATGCTGCACTAACCCACCATCATATTTCTCATGTCACCAACAAGTGTGGAGGTGATTGTACAATCCATTGTTACGAATTGTTACACCAAAACCTAAATTGCACTGCAGCGAAGAGCACTGGGGGACTTTGGACCCCTGCATCAGTAATCTTTACACCTCAAGAGGTCAAGTGAGGTGTCATTGAACAGGTCAGAGTCTGGCCATGTAAAATATAAAAGAAAACAAAACAAAAAAAACGTTATTTTTTGTTCCAAAGAGATGGCATTGTCCATTTGTCACATATAAAATGCGCAATAACACTGCCATTACTCAACTTTTAATTTTCCACACTGGGAGCAAAAAAGGATCTCTTGACAGTGTTTTATATAGTCATATTATTCATAAAACATCATCCTCCAAAACACAAGCAAAACTTTTCATTTTTTGGTTAAAATTGTAAATTTTCTCAGAAAAATGCAGTAGCAGGTTCCCATTTCACTTTTTTTTTTTAAACAAGAATTCCCTATAGAATATAAAACCACAATGGTTTGGATGATAAAATGAGAAAAAAATAATTTTACACACTGCAAATGATTGATACATTTTTCATTAAGATTTCACACAGTATCCGTCTGGTTACATATACCCGTATCTGCACTATTAAATAACCTAAAATATGTTTTCATTTCACCCACCAAAATATTCAGCTCCAGGCCCAAAGAGATCTTAATCCAGCCCTGCCAGCACGTGAAACACAATGTTATGGAGTCATTGGGAAAGGCAGTCAGCAGCAAGGTGCACGTGACTTTAGACATGTGGTCCAGCAAGCATGGACAGTGCCTTTACATTTCCTTCACGGCACACTGGGTAACTCTGATTGCAGCTGGGAGGGATCCAAGACGGGGCTCTTGTCACATTCAACCACAATGGCGGTACCCAGCATGCGCCAAGTAGGGCCCTGGTATGAGTAAAAGCCCCTATATGCAGGACACAATAACCTTGGATACGTGAATATACCACAGGAGACACTAGGGACCTCTGCACGGCTACACCAAAGGAGCCCTATGCTGATAGTGCAGATTCGGCCACTCTAAGGACTGATCTAATAGAAAAAGGTTACTTAGTAGCCGTACAGAGTCCCAGGGTGTACACAGAATACCTGAAGGAGTATATACTCCACAACCTGCAGGGAAGCACTTCAAAGACAAAAAGCTGTGGTCAGCAGGGACATACAACAAAACAATATATCAATATACAGTACAGCTAGAGATGTCCAGAAGAGTCGTCAGTGAATAAGCCGAAACCAAAATGTTTACCTTAAGTCAAAGTGGGGATACAGCACCAGAGAAAATCCGTCAGCCAGGCCAGAGGGTCAATACCAGGAAGTGAATCAGAACATGAAACTCAGACAATGGAGAAACACTGAAACTGATAAACGTGAAAACACAAGACATAAACTGGAACCTAGAAATACTAAAGAAACAACAGACGGATAAACAAAAGACATAGGGTAAACCTTAAACATGAAATAGAACTTGAACTTGGACAGAATAACAGGGAGCTCTCAGGAACAAATCTGTAGCTGAATTGAACCAGATGCAAGAGCATGGTGATATGGGCCCATGGCATAATATAGGGGGGTAATCAGCCCATATCACCAGCAGATGATCAACGAGCAATTGAACTTGACAGACAACTTAACCCCTGAGCTGCATCTCAGGGAAAGCAGCACAGGGAAACACATGGGGACTAAAACATGAGGAAAACAGAGGGCAGGGAGACAGGGTTGGAACGTGGGAACGTTACAGCTCTGTGCTGGAGCTTGTTCATGCACCACGCCTCCAGAAAGTTGCTTGTATGAGGTCTGTCTGCTCCACCACCACTTCTCTCTCTTCCTCCTCCTCCTCCATCTCTGGCAAAGTGGCAGTTAAACCGATGCGTGACAGGGGCTATGCAATGGCTCAAGCAAAAAGATGCCATACTGTGCTTGAGCTGGTTTGTTTAGGGGACAGGAGCCACACCGGGCCAGAAATTCTGTCAGCTCTGCAGGGGCAGGTGCAGAGATGGTTAACACCAAGGTACCCAGGGCTGGCAGAGCTTCTCAGCCAGACCAGAAAAGTCTGCAGCCACTTCAGACGGTCATTCCCAGCAAGTGTTCGCCTAGCAGAAATTCAAAGAGAATTCCACCTTCCCACAAACCGTCTGATCTGTAACATGCCCACCAGGTGGAACTCGACATTGGCAATGCTGCAGCATCTGCACAAGCAGCAGAGGGCCATCAACGAGTACCTGCGTGAGTATGGTACAAGGACAGGTTCAGGTGAACTTGGCTCCCCCCCACAATGGCTGATGATCAAGGATGCATGCACTGTACGGTCACCATTTGAGGAGGCAACGAGGATGGTGAGCAGGGACAGTGCATGCATCAGTGACACAATTAGTTTTCCTGCTGGAGTGCACTCTGTGGGGAATTATAGATGTGGCACTAGAGGCAGAGCAGCAGGAGGAAGAGGAGGCCTTCCCTAGCTCTCAAGGACCCAGTCTTTCCGCAGACAGCATTCCTGCAGGTCCTCCTCAGATCAGGCAGGAGGAGGAGGAGGAATATTTAAGAAGTGGGGGCATTGAATGTGGGGATTCCTCAAGGGAGGGTTTTGTGTGCCCAGAAACCCAAGGACTAGTACGTGGCTGGGAGGAGGAAGTGCCCGATGGGGTCATCCTCATTGACCAGGAAGACTCGGAAGCTAATGCCACCTCCAACCTACGCTGCATGGGCTCCCTTATCCTACAAAACCTGCTAAAGGACCCCAGGATTCGTGCTATCAAAGAGAGGGATCATTACTGGTTGGCAAGCCTTCTTGATCCACAATACAAAGGGTAAAGTTGCAGAGCTCATCCTGCCCTCACAGAGGGAGGACAGGATGAAAAAACTTGAGGACGCTCTAAAGCGACACTTGTGTAACACCTTTCCAGGCACTGGTAGGTTACCAAGTGATGACACAGGTGCTTCTGAGGCTGTGGTTGATCAGAGGAAGAGTGGTGAAAGGGGCCGCTTGACTGATACCTTTTCCAATTTTTTTAGTCCACGACGCCCAGGGACGTGAAATGTAGGCACCCATTGCCAGCGTCTTCACCATATGGTGCAGGACTACCTAGGGGCAAGGGCAGACCTGGATACCTTTCCAGCAGATGATCCACTGGCTTACTGTAATGGGTGTTGAGATTGGATCACTGGCCAGAACTTAGCCAATATGCTATGCAGCTACTAGGTCGCCCTTCATCCAGCGTGCTTTCTGAAAGGACGTTCAGGGCCGCTGGAGGTTTTGTCACAGACAAAAGAGTGCGTCTGTCCACCGCCTCTGTAGACCGGCTGACATTTATAAAAATGAATCAGTCCTGGATCAGCAGCTATCAATCCCCTGATGCTGACGTAACGGAATAGATCGGGGATCTCTTCTGCATTCACAAAACCTCCACCATTGCACTCTTCCACAAGACCACATAGGGGTTACGGTGTGAAGGCACTTGCTGCCACCAAAGGCACAATATTTGGGTGCACTGCCACTGACGCCTATATTACCAGATTCATATCATTTTAATATTGGACCGCAGGGTCCAACCCTGCACACTTCCACAATACCACAGAGGGGTTACGGTGTGACGGCACTGTTGCCGACACTAAAGGCCCAATTTTAAAGCACCTATTGTTACTTTCATCCAAAGCCTGCATAAGTTTCTCCATAATTTAGCCAAAAAATCCCTAAACTTGTTCTGCGTGTCCTAAAATGTCTCCTCTTTTCATACAGACTGCCGCCCCAAGCAGTTTTTTATGAATAGATTAAAGGAAAAACATTTACCGTCATTTGAAATGTCATTTTTTTGTTTTTAAATGTTTCTATACATCCTACAAATCCGCCACTTCACGGGCAGGTTATGGGGACCTCCTAGGCACGATATTTGAAGGAATTTTTCATTTTTATTTTTAACCCTTATTTCATGGAAAACTCACTGTTTCTTTAAAAGCGTTTTTTTAAACTTTTTGTCCTTGTTTCCTGTCCCCCAGGGCACTACCCAGATCCCCATACACCTTTTATGGCAAATATCTTGCATATATGCCCTCTTGGAGGGCACTCTAAAATTTGAACTTTCGAGTCCCATTGACTTGCATTGAGATCGAACTCAAAATTTTGAAATTGTTCGAGTTCGAATGCGAACCGAACACGGGGGTGTTCAGCTCATCCCTATTTAAGATCAGCAAACCATAGGAATCTAGTAACAGAGACAACAAATACATATTTATTATACACATTATGCAGCAAAAAGAAGGTGGTGATTCAATATCCCTTAATTTATCTGTCCTGAGTCTTAAACAGTATTATGCAGGACTAGAAGTGATTTGTAGTCAATGCCATTGTTAAGACATCTTCTGTAAATTCAGTGCACTTTCACTGTCAAGTCAAACTGCAGAGGTACAGAATGGTCAGCTAATGTACAAGCAAGTGGAATGATAAAATGACTACAATTCAGTTTAGTTCATTGAAATCTGCAAAAGTCTGAGAACTACTAGTCCCTGCTCCATTTAGGGTCAGCCAATCAGAGAAGATGTCAGGCTTCCCAGCAGCTTCAGAGAGAAATCTGTGAAGGAAGGGTGGGGCCATTTGAGAGCTCCATGCCATGCAGCAACCTGGACATAAGAAATGCACAGACATTTACAAACATCTTCAGATCCTGGAGTGGCAGCCGGTGAGCAAAAGGATTGGTTTCAAATTCATGTGCAGGAAAGGAATTGAGCCAGTTTAGTGATAAATGCAGTCTGCTAACTTGTAGATCCATTTCATTCTCAGTGTGAGCAGAGTCCACATGCAGTTTTTTATATTAGTTCATTTTATGTCTGTTTTAAAATATATTTTGGCATTAATGATATTGTAGAAGTGTGTGCTAGTGAAAATATGAAGCTGACACAGAAATTAATGATTAACAAACGTAATGTGCAATGCATTTATACAATTTCTGTATTTCTTTCTGTTAAAGGTTTTTCACCTATTTACCTAATCATCTACTCAATTTATTTATTTTTGAATTTAAGGCTTTTATTTTGAAATAAAGTCAGCAATACAAGCAAAGAAAATGGCCTTGCGGGGCCAAAGTGAGTCATCTGATAGTAAAATAAAATAAAATGGCCTCGCAGGGCCATAATGTCATAGGAAGGAGAACGTTCAAAACAGTCAGCATAGGCACAACATAGAATAATATATCAGCAAAATCATCCCCAAAAGGGGGTCTCATCTAAAACATGCATATATAAAGTCATCCGACTACAGCTACGTATCAGCAATATCATCCCCAATAGGGGGGTCTCATCTAGAACATGCATATATAAAGTCATCCGACTATAGCTGTACGTCAGCAAAATCATCCCCAATAGGGGGGGTCTCATCCAAACGTAAGAGGAGGAAAACAAAAAAAAATACCCAAATAAAATTCCAGGGAATACGCCGCCAAGGGTGTCAGATTGGGGGAAAAAAGGGGATGGAGAGGAAATGAGATAAAATGGCAAAGGCCAGTATTGTGCCTGCTCTGGCGGGTTTCCGCACTGATACAACAAGGTGGGTGGGGGCCTAGAGGGGGTAATGGCACCAGGCCCGGGCACTCGGGGACCTAACTGGGCACCAGGCCACTGTAACACCTCCCGAGACATCCCGGATATGCTGAAAAAAAACAAAAAAAAAACAGTAGGAAAATAAGAAAGAGTCCACTAAAAGACATCCAAAGTAACGCTTGTGTGGAGAAAAGGGGGAAAGGATGGAAAATAAGAAACTTAAAATTGAAAAGAAAATGGCCCATATACGTCATCGATAAAATCACGGACTGAGAAAGACTAAAGTATGTCTCACTGAACATCATCCCCAGCCAGGGAACAGTCACGAAAAGGCCTCAGTAATAAGCATACAAAAGTGTCTTCGTGAAGTAAAAAAAAAAGAACAACCAAACTAAAAGAAAACAAAAGCGTCCTCGAGGAGACAAAAACAATAGGCCCATAGGCAAAAGCGAGAAACAATCTGCGGGTAGATCATCCAGTGTCGATAGGCGACAGAGGCCGGGGGACAGGCCGCATGCAGCAAAGTAGGCGAGGATGATGAGGCGCAGAAGATTCACAGCCGTGTGACAGATCACCCCAAAGCCCGTGAATCACATCTCGGTGGTCTGGCTGTCGCGATGCTGCAGGGCACTGCCGCACTGTCTTGTGCAGTGAAGGAGGGGGGTCCATCTCTGTAGATCTCCAATAGCGGTCATCTGTCGACGACTCAGTAAGGTCTGCCACCTCCCGGGGTAAACTCCAGCCCACCTCCTGCACTCAAAGCCCGAGTCGCCTTCACATGCCGCGGTAGTCGCGCCAACTCCTCCAGTGGTTCGCCACTCCTGGCAGACAAGCAGGACACAACTTTACCCAGTCCCGGGCCGGCCACCGACACCCCTACTCCCAGGTTCTTCACCTCCCGGCAGCATCTCAGAGCCATCAACATCCTGTTCTAGACACCCCTAGTAAACTTGCCATCTGCGTCCTCACTGTCTAGAATCTGCAGACAGAAATCCAGGCCAGAAATCAGGATACTCTCACCTCCTGTAGAGTGGAGGGAGCTCTCCCTCCTCCTCGCAGGTCCGACCA
Source organism: Leptobrachium leishanense (assembly GCA_009667805.1). Lineage (NCBI taxonomy): Eukaryota > Metazoa > Chordata > Amphibia > Anura > Megophryidae > Leptobrachium > Leptobrachium leishanense. The sequence continues at coordinate 185,383,618 of CM019066.1, forward strand.
CGTCCACCGCAGGACCATCAGTTGCATTGGCCAGGAGATGTGGGCCCTTCTTTTTTTTGGAAGCTGTGGACTTATAATGTGAATTGGGTCATAATAATTGTTATCAACCCAGCTATCCAATTCTGCTAGTTTGCACTTGAATACATACACACATACACACATACACACATACATACCTTGTTACTTACACACTTGTCCGCTTGCAATTTGGTTAAATTTTTGAATTATTCTATGCAATTGCAATCTGTTTCTTGTATTAGGGAATTGTTGTGATTTTATATCAGGGAATTTTTGTGACTTTATACCAGGGTATTTTTTCATCTAATTGTGTATTCATCATTTCACTATCTTCCTTGCTCACAACTGTTCAGAATTGTGTAGCATTGCTATCTATGACATCGTTTTGCAGTGGCTAAGGCTAGGGTCAGTCTAACGCAGTATTAACGTGCGTTTAGCAGCACTAAATCACGGCCGTGCTAGCAGCAAATGACGTCCAATGCCGGGCAGCATACGAAGAACGGCCGCACAAAAGTGTGGCAGCGCAACGCAAGTGGCAAACGAACGCATTTTGGCAAGAACGTAGAACCACTAGTACTGACGTACAGAGTGCGCTGCGTCCGCTAGCGGCGTGTGTGCGTGATTAGGAGATGTCAGATGCTGCTAATGTCCGGCCTACATAACGTCCAGACACAAAAAGTGTTTTATTGATGATCCGTACAAAATCACGGACGAAAATGTGCATCGTATGACGCTATCGCGTATTCCGTGAAAAAATGCGTCCATTCGTTCGAACGCACTTTTTTACGGACAACGCGAAAAATGCGTTAGTCTGACCCTAGCCTTAATGTGTAATTAAATGCTAGCGCTATCATTTAGATCTGATAACACATAATCCCATTCGGGTTAATTCCCTTATAGGGGCAAGTTACTATTGGTCCAAGGAGGCTTTCATTCCATCAATTTATATGTGTTTTAATTATTGTGTGTTAAGCAGACTTCATGTGGTTTGGTGTACCCTTCAGACATCATCTGAGGGGCTGGCCATCTTGAAGAAAGCAGAAGGCATACATTTTAAAAAGCCAAATCCCCTTCAAAGCCAGTGAATTTGATTTTTTTGTGCCGGTGGTGCTGGTCAGATTGATACCCTCCCTCTCCCTGTGGCACACAGTCTGAAAAAAAAACATGGTAGGGGACACAGGCGCCCTCCACTAGCAGGCGCTGATAGGCACATGCCTACTCTGCCTATTTATAAATAAGTGCCTTTCTACACCTTTCATGATATATTTGACCATCTATTGCAAGCAAAGAATTTTGGGAGTTGTAGGGAATATTCTGGGAAATAAACATCTCGGAGTCAGAGTTTGAGATTAATGCTTTAGCTAATAATTTCAACATATAAGAATATTATAATAATAGATACAATTTGTTTAAACATTTTTCCCTACAGTGAATACTGCTTAGCCACAGAAAGGATCTAAAATACGGGTAAAGAAAGGTTTAGGCTAGGGTCAGACGAAAGCATTTTTCCCCGCGAACGTGAAAAAGTGCGTCCGAACGCATTGACGTATTTTTTCACGGAATGCGCAAAAACGGTCAGACAACGCGCATTTTCGGGCGTGATTTTGTACGGATCGTCAATAAAACTCTTTTTGCGTCTGGACGTTATGTAGGCTGGACATTAGCAGCGCCTGACATCTCCTAATCACGCAAACACGCCGCTATGCCGCAGCTGCGCACTCAGTACGTCAGTACTAGCGGTTCAGCGTTCTCAGAAAAATGCGTTCAAATTCCACTTGCGTTGCACGGCCGGACTTTTGTGCGGCCGTACATCGTATATTGGCCGTCATTGCCCGTCATCTGCTGCTAGTGCGGCCGTAATTATGTGCGCCAGAACGCACGTTAAAAGTGCGCTGGTCTGACCCCAGCCTAAGTCAGTTTAACACATGACAGCAAAAAGACAACATGCAGACATTCAAAGAGATTGTTTGTGTTCGCGATGAATAAAACAGATTTTTTTTCCTCAAATGAAACTGCAAGCCATATCATTTTTCTGAAAGACCCATGCTCATTATATAAAACCTTTTCTGGTATGTACACAAGTATAGATCATTTATTTTTTTTCCATATAAATCTTTTTCCCCATCATGTTTCTTGAAACCCATCCCATGAGATGCCTTTTCATATTGATACTCATGGGTGCAGAATAAAATGGCATTCTGCACTTTGATCAGCCATGCTGCCAGAAAGCTACAGTTATGGTGGTGATGAAAAATTGAGAAGTGACCTGTGTTTTATAGATATGTAGAGATAAGGCTAAAGAAATTCTTGCTCAGTATAAGTGAGGAATGGGATGCCTGCTGACGTTTTGTTATATGCCAATTAAAAATGTTATATGGCTGAATGTTACTCGATGACATTACAAGATTCTTTGCCTATGTTAAACAAAAAAAAAATACCAGGTTATCACATTGCAATAACATTGATATAACATCTCACTGGATTACAATTACATATTCTCTTCTTTTGATAAAAATAACAATAAAAGGCAGTAATACAAGGTGTGATAGATAGAAAGTATTACTGGAAAGATGGTCTCAGCTAGGTATCTAGAGTGGAATGTGAAATAACAAGCACCTGAGCTTGCAGATTATTTTAGGAAGTGATTTAGAATGTAATGATCAGCAAAAAAAAAAATCTTTATGCCATTTTATAGCTTTTTAACAATCGTTTAAGGGTACAGAGTCACTGTTCAGCTTTGCAAATGCGGTGCAAATGATTGGCCAATGAGATCCATTCCAGGAGTCCACAGGAACAGAGGGGAAACAGAGCTGGAAATAAGGTGAAATTTAAACTATGATTTAAAAAGGGGGTGATGGGATGGTCAAGTGGGATTGGTGATAATTATTACAGTTACGGGTGCTTATAAGGTGCTAACAAGTTCCATTGCGCTGTACAATGGGTGAGACAGACTAACAAATCTACCTACAAGTTAAACACACAGAGCAGTAGGAGAGAGGACCCTGCCCAAGAGCTTACAATCTAAGAGGAGAGGGGTGACACATTAGGTAAGGGTAAATAGAGGACCTGAAGTAGCAGGGTGCATGTGGGCTTGGTGGGAAGATGGTACAAGAAATTTACAGTTGGGGAGTCATGGAGTGAGCCATTAGACTTCTCTAAATTGACATTTAAACATTTTTATACCTATAGACAAACTAGAATAAATCAAAAGTTTTAAAAATAGGTAAAAAATGTTTATTTTATTGCTCCTTTAAACTCTGTCAATCTTCTCTGGACACGCTCCTCAGCTAGGGGTGTTTCTTCAGCTCCCACTTCCTGAATTTTCTCTGCCACCCCCGCCCCCCACTCCACCCATTGAATCTTCACATGAACTAGCATAAGCTGCTGCTCATGAGACCCTGTGCTCACAACCTCAGACTGCGGAAACTGAGGAACTGAATATTAGCATCTCTGCAACTATGAGAGCAAGACTCACTCATGCTCGCTCACACACAGGCTCTCTCACCCGCTGGCACGCTCACTTGCGCTCTCTCATGGTTTACATACTCACTGTCTCACTCAAACTCCCTCACACAGTCACTCACTCCTCACACTCTTTCTTGTGCGGTCTGGCTCTTGCGTGTGCTCTCTCTCACTGCACCTTTTCTTGCGCTTTCTCTGCGTTATCTTGCTGTCTTTCTCTCTTTACCTTTTTCTTTCTGTGTCTCTGTGCCTTTCTTTGTTGTCCCTCTCTCTGCTGTCTCTTTTTCTCCCTTTGCGTATTGATTTCTTTCCTTCGCTGTCTCTGCAGTAGCTGGGAGTGAAAGAGTTACTGATTGGAATGGCACTCAGCCCCGCCCTCCAATCAGCTCATAGTGTAGGAGGGAGGAGGAGCAATTCAGTCGAACATGCTCAGTGCGTTTTTTATCTATACCTAGGTATACTCACTGATTGGCTAGCTCAAAGTGCAACCTGAGGTGGGCATGGAAAATGACAAAACAGAAAAGCAAGTAAATATGGAAAAAAATCATATTTACTTGCTTTTTAACCTTGCTGGATGACACTACTGACTCAAAAGACATTGCACATTTTAAACACTAGCAAAGCATTCATGTCCCTTTAACACGCCGCTGTGGGAACTAAAAAGTTAACCACGGCTAGAAGCTGGTGCTAACTGATAGCACTTCTGTAAACCCCCTAAAAATAAGATATTCATCTCTCACCCCTTGGTGCGAACGATGGCCCGATCTGCTTCTTCTGGCCGCCGAAAGCAGAGTGAGACTGGGGACAAATAGTCCCCAGTCTCCCTCCACTAATCTCTTTGCATTCCTATACGATCGAGTGAGAGCGAGCACGAAACAAAAATCGATACGAAACAAGGAGCCGAAACGAAACGAAACTTTTGAAAAACCGAACGTGCCGAGACGGAACGAAAAAAAAACGCGTGCACATCTCTAAATAAATTCACAAAGTAAAACATCAAATAATGTGTTAATAATGTTTTTTCAATATAGTGCAGGGTGAATTGAATTTTTGATTGACTCTTTTTCCTTGTGTGTTTTCTTTTTTTCATTTCCCATACCGGTCCAACTATTTCAGAATTGGGGTTATAGTTGAAACTACTTATCTCTACCTACAAAGAGTTAATCCCATTTATTCCGCAGTATTCAGGAGGCCAGAGGCAAGGCACAGCTCATTATCTTCTTGGATTACAACAAGGGGTGTGAATCTCTACTTCTTTGTTCATGAGTTGAAGGAGGGACAGAGATCATTTTATAAAACGACAGCAGGAAATAAATAGAAACCATAGGATGTTCAACTAAAAAGCTAATGAAAACTATTATTTGGAAAGCCTTTTCAAAAATTTAAAGAAAATCATGATGCATTTGTAGTAGATAGAATATATTTAGAGTACAAAGGGACACGACAGGAATAAACATCTAAAGATTGGTTTGACTCACAGACGTTGTTATAGCTAATCTGGATATATTGCCAACGTCATTAATAACACTTACAGTTTGCAACTCATGATGACTACCCATTTTACACCCTCTAGTACCTCTAAGTTTGGATCCCCTAATGACTCTCCCCTTAGTATCCCCTGATGTAGGTGGTATTCTCAAATAGAAGTGTTATCAATCATATTTTCAGATTTCTTACTCCTGCTTCCATTAAAACTTTCCCTGGATGTCGGTAAATATTAACCTCTCATGTACCTCCAAATCAAATCTCTCCTATTTATACCAAAAACAAGGGTTGATGAGATTGCTGAGAACAAGCAACTGCATATGTGGCCTGCCCTTTGGTGGATCCTCTTTCAGTTCTCTCAAAGTCTCAATGCTGCATTTACAGAGGAGGCTATACCATATGCAATTCAGTCTGACTGCTACCACCCAGAAAGGGTGGCCAACACTGAAATGCCAAGGTATTTTCCTTGCACGAGAGGGACCGCAAACTTATTAGGCCTCGCCAGCAGAGTATAGGTGATTCCCTCTCTAGGCACCTTGTGCGAGAGGTTGACGTCTGAATTACCCTTTACGGCAGTGTTTCCCAAATCTCTCCTAGGGACCCTCAGCCAGGCCAGATTTTGCAGATCATCTTATGGAAATGCAGACTGAATCCCGCAATCACCAAACAGCACATCATATCACCTGTGCTGTGCTTCAGATATCTGGAAAACCTGGCGTGTCAGAGGATCCTGAGGACAGGTTTGGGACAAGGGTGTATGAGACTGGTCTCCTATTTACCCATATTTCCAGTTCTGAGGCGTGCCTGTATCTCCATTAGGGATGAGATGTTCGGGTTCGGACGGTTCGGAGTTCGACCCGAACTTTGGCAGTTCGAAAGTTCGCGAACTTCGAACTTTTTGGGTGTGTTCGGTTCGAGTTCGAAAAAAAAAAAGGAAATTTTGAAAAAAGTATAGAAAATGCTTAAAAAAATACTAAAAAATCTAGAAATAAAGAGACTCTTTACTGCAGAATATTATAAGCAACGGTTTATTAGATATTGAATTAAAAACTAATGTGTACGTGTAAAGATTATCAAACCTCTGTTCACAAATGGGCATAACACCAGGTGTTTTTAGTCTGGTAATCAATTTGATACGTTGTACACTATACTGAGGGGGTGGGGTGGTGTCTGCTTCTGATTGAGATTTGAGAATTAATTTCCCTCCTAAAACATCCTAATATGCTGCATTTAACCCTTTCGCTGCTGAGGCTTTTCACACCTCTGTGCTGAGGTCATTTTTACCACTTTCGCTCATCATGTTTACCCGCGTTTTGTAGCCATATTTTGATATATGACCCAGACATATTATATATCGTTCTTTCCGGCAGACTTGGCAGATTCATAATATGTCATTATTATATGTATACATTATGTCATGTCTGTATATTATAACAAAAAATTCAATAAAATTTGAATTTTCAATAATTTATTACGTGTAAAGTGTTTTTTTTCACATTTTAACATGCGATCATTTGCAGTTATATTTTGTATGGGGTGCGCTTGTTAAAAAAATTTGAAATGGTGTCTCGTTACATTTTTTTTGGGGGAAAATTTCGCTTTTTTTAACAAACGCACCGCATACAAAAATCATTAGTGCAGCATTATTGTTCACATTATAATTGAAATGGGAACAATATTGCTGCATTAACAAAACAAAAACATTTTTCATGCTCATGTTTGGTATCCTTGGAAAGACCATGCTCTGGCCGATCCAACGATATCAAACATTAACCCCTAGCTGCCACGGATCGGGAGATAGGGGGTTCATTGGAACCCCCTATCTCCACCATTGGTGGCAGCTAGGGGTTAACTCCAGGACTGGCGTCATCGTGCTATGCACGGTGCTATGCTATGAACTCAGGGGGAGTTCCTGGAGTTCCAGGGGGAGCTCCAGGAGAGGATCACGATCCGGGGCTTTATAGCGCCGATTTGTGATCCGGCTCCCCAGGGGTTAATCACAGCCACCGTTTGGAAGGGCAGGCTGTGCCCTTCCAAACGGTGCCTGGATTAACCCTCTGCCCCCCGGCGATCGGGAGGGAGAGAGGTCTGAAGGACCTCCCTCCCTTTCAGGCGCTTCCTCCGCACATGCGGGGGAGGCGCCTGAATTAGATGTCATTGCGCCACCGCGATGACATCTAATTGCTCCGCCAGGGCCCCGGAGTGCTGGGCTGACATCCAAGATGTCAGCCCGCACCGGGGGGGCGCAGCAATCCGCTGGAATCCGGCGGATTGCTGCCTCCTGTGCATGGACGCGCTCAGCGCGTCCATAGCACAGGAGAACCACTTGGCTGGACGCGCTGAGCGCATCCATAGCAGCCAAGTGGTTAACTGGTGTTTCAGTTCAAAATAACATCTAAATAACATCTAAAATAACATCTAAAGCAATGTTATTTTTCACCTCGGGATTAAACATTCACAGGGTTATTCAGAGAGCGGTGAAAAGCAGGAGAATAACTGGAGAAGTGAAAATTCTAGGTCAAAATAGCCAAACCAGAAAAATTCTCCCATTTAACTCACTTTCCAAATTGGCTATTTGGTCTAGATTGTTCTCTTCTCCTGCCAGTTCTCCTGGCTTTCACCTCTCTCTCAGGGTTGGAGAAAGGTGAAAACCAGGAGAATGGCAGGAAAAGAGAACAATCTGGACCAAATAGCCGATTTGGAAAGTGAGATAAGGCTAGGGTCAGACTAACGCATTTTTCACAGCGACCGAAAGTGCATCCGAACGCATTGCCGTATTTTTTCACGGAATGCGCGAAAACGGTCATACGATGTGCATTTTTGTGCGTGATTTTTTACGGATCCAAACCAGGAAACTTTGGGTGTCTGGACGTTATGTTGGCCGGACAAGAGCAGGGTCTGACGTCTCCAAATCACGCACACACGCCGCTAGTGGACGCAGCGCACTCTGTACGTCTGTACTAGCGGTTCCGCGTTCTCGAAAAAATGCGTTCATTTTCCACTTGCGTTGCGCAGCCGGACTTTCGTGCGACCATACTTCGTATATTGGCCGTCATTTGCTGCTAGTGCGCCGTAATTAAGTGCGCCTAAACGCACGTTAAAAATTCGCTAGTCTGACCCTAGCCTAAATGGGAGAATTTTTCTGGTTTGGCTATTTTGACCTAGAATTTTCCATTCTCCAGTCATTCTCCTGCTCTTCACCGCTCTCTGAATAACCCTGACAGGGTTATTCAGAGAAAGGTGAAACTCAGGAGAATGACTGAAGAGAAAATTCTAGGTCAAAATAGCCAAACCAGAAAAATTCTCCCATTTTTCTCACTTTCCAAATCGGCTATTTGGTCTAGAATTTTCCATTCTCCAGTCATTCTCCTGCTTTTCACCGCCAAAAAATCAGTAAACCTTTTCTGCATGTCCGAAAATGTCTCCTCTTTTCATACAGACTGCCGCCCCAAGCAGTTGTTTATGGATAGATTAAAGGAAAAGCATTTACCGTCATTTGAAATGTCATTTTTTGGTTTTTACATATTTCTATACATCCTAGAAATCCGCCACTTCACGGGCAGGTTATGGGGACCTCCTAGGCACGATATTTGAAGGAATTTTCCGTTTTTCTTTTTAACCCTTATTTCAAGTTTTTTTTTTACTTTTTGTCCTTGTTTCCTGTCCCCCAGGGCACTACCCGGACCCCCATACACCTTTTATGGCCAATATCTTGCATATATGCCCTCTTGGAGGGCACTCTAAAAACCGAATTTTCAGCCCCATTGACTTGCATTGGGTTCGAGTTCGGACCCGAACAAATGGGAAGTTCGTGTTCGGGCTCGAACCGAACTCGGGGGGTGTTCGGCTCATCCCTAATCTCCATAACAAAGTTCAGCAATTTGTCTCCCTTTCTGCTATAGATAAAGTGCCTTATATGATTTATTGGTAAACTGAATTGAGACTATGGATTTGTGGCTGCTTGTTAATGTGGATGTGTTTAAAATCACTAAGAGCAGCACTGCCAGAGAATCCCATCTGAAAGTGTTATT